>OX377610.1:75049797-76249797 GCA_947397855.1 Thelaira solivaga
ATTCCCTTGTATTGGTGGAGTATTTACAACACCACAACATTTGCGGCACGTAAACGATCAATAGAAAACTTAAAGCATTATGATAAAAGTCGAATTTTGGTTTATGAGCTTATGGAAACAATACTGGAACGGTAAGTAGTAAAGGGCCTACTTCTGTACGAAGAAAGAAGAGAAAAAATCATTCGCTTGCACAGAAATAAGACCAACATTTTGTTAGTCATAACTCAATAAGAGGGCACTTTTTCATATTAAAATAATAACACGTATTTTCTGAGAGATTTGTAAAGTTCTTCTTCTTGTAAAGAAGATATGTTGTGATTATGTATGAAATATAATATCCGCTCCTTCAATTCGTGCAATGGGTAATGCAGCAAATTGAAGTCAATGTTAATTAAAAAAAAAAGTCAACTACTCCGATAAAACGCTTTTCAATCTGAATGGCTTTGTGAATTCAAAAAAAATGTTCTAATTTGAGACTCAGAAAATGTTCATAAAATTTATGAAAATCAAATGCACCCACAATGAGCAACTGCCTTGGTGGGGATTTTGTTGAAGACTTACTTTTTTCATGCTTTGACTGTGATATGGAATGGATAACGGATTTCTGGTGGCTTTAACTGAACGAAATGTGGTTTTAGTCAGAAATAATCGGCAGCATAAAATAAAAAAGTGCACTCTTGTCCCTACACTTAGGTCTGAGACAAAAAAGACTTTTTAAAAATGACTGGCTTTGGTTTCATTTTTCCTTTTAATTTTTTTTTTAATTTAAATTGCCTGCAGTAGTGGAACTGGGGGCAAAAAATGTTTACTAAAACTTATTTGCGATTTAGCGAGCGCCCCTTTAATCGAAGACCTGGAAAATCAAATTGTGGAAGACTATGGCCGAAATATTTATCACAGACTTTTAAATGTCATATTCAGGTAAGTTTTTATTTATATATTGACTTGATTTGGCTTTAGTTTTCCCTTTTTACAGCCCTTTGCTACGAAATGTGAATGAACGTTATCTAATGGCTCGAGCAGCTGGTCAAAATGGTGCAAATTGTCTGAAAACATTTGGAGAATGTCCCCTCATCGATAAGTTGTTGCAACGTTTTACGCAATTCATTTAAAGTATTTTTTTTAATTTTTTCTTTATGATTTTAAATTTTTTTGCCAAAGAAAAATTTAAATCAAAAAAGAAGATTTTTTAATTTTTGAACTGAAACATAACATAAAATTTAATTATTAACCTGGCTCTGTGTCTCAGTTCTTTGTTTACATGACGCCACAATTAACATGCACACAGTTAATTAATTAACGCTATTCAAAATTAATAAAAACAAAATGTCGTGTGTGTGTATGGGGATTTATAAAGTCTATTTAGAAAAGATTTTGTTCATCTAATTTAGTGTTTCTCAACAATTCTGTTGTAAAAGTTTAATAAATTTTGGCTTTCTGCTTTAGTGTTAAAAACATTAAAAATAAAAATAAAAAAAATGTTCTTAGTAGCAAGTGGTGTGATGATATTTAAGGGCTTATTACTTGTTGTAGCCATTGTTAGCTTGTCATTAGCAACTGCCGATAACTGTACGCCTATTGAAACAGAATTAGAAACATTTCATACGCATGTCTTGGCTAGACATGTAAGAGCTGTAGTGTTTCCAAAAAATGCAAAACTTTCATTGTCACCAGCATTTGATAAAGCAATTTCAGGCGGACGTCCCAAAGGTTTGACTTTTACATTTGGGATGGATGTGTCGTATCCTTTACCGGACTCTATTGAAAGCTGGAGTCCCAAACTTGAAAAACCCAAAACAACACCACCAACGCAAGCCCTAAATCTAACAGTCACTACACCAACTACCATTAATATACCTGTCTATGAGTATCAACAAAAACAAGTTCCCTATTATGGAAACAATTATGCTTCTTACAACTTTCCATTTCATGACACTATTTG
Organism: Thelaira solivaga; assembly: GCA_947397855.1. Taxonomy (NCBI): domain Eukaryota; kingdom Metazoa; phylum Arthropoda; class Insecta; order Diptera; family Tachinidae; genus Thelaira; species Thelaira solivaga. The sequence continues at coordinate 75,051,740 of OX377610.1, forward strand.
GGACAGAAAATACTCGCCTAAGCCAACATTTTATGCTCATAAGGTACAGTAACTCACTTTCAATTATTATTTTTTATAGAGCCAGAAGTCAAAACTTTATTGAGCTTCAAAATTCGATAGTCAATCGAACGATAATTTGAGTTAGACCAGGACCACACACAGCAATTTTAGTTTGGCAATTTTTGATTTTATAGTAGAGAGAGGAAAGAGGAATGTAATGCTCGAACTCGGCAATTCCCTTTTGTTCTCTCTTCGTATCTTTTATAAAGATGTAAAAAAGAAGACAGGTAGCTTGAAGGCTCAATGATTGACTTAATAAGAATGCTAAAATTGCCGAAACAAAAAATTTGTGTGTGGAAAAAACGACAATTTTAAAAGAGAATTGAGAAAGAATTGCCCGACTAAACTTGCTGTGTGTTGTCCTGGTATTATATTTACAAGATCACTATGTTTCATTCATATACACTGATTTCTTCATAGTGAAATAGTATTTTGTATGAAAGACCAGAAGCACACAGGGCAATTTTATTTCAAAATTGCTGCTACGAGTATGTATATACACAACAAATTTGTTTCAGCAATTTAGCAAATTTATTCAGTCAATCATTCTGCCTTCAAGCTGCTGTCTTCTTTTTTTACATCTTTATAAAAGATACGAAGAAAAAACTAAAGGGAATTGCGTAGTACTATCAAGTTCTTCTTTTGTCTCTCTCCTATAAAATTAAGACGGTAACTGAAATTGCCGTGTGTTGTCCTGGTCAAAGCACTTACATTTTTTTGTTCTTTCGAGTTATACTTCTTTCAATCATTGTTCTTTCAAGTCATCGTTCTTTCCAGTCGTCGCTCTTTCAAGTAATCGTTCTTTCGTTCAGCTAATGGGGGTGCTAGACGATCAATCATTCAACGTCAAATTATGCATTTGTACTAGTGAAAAAATTAATTTGGCTGATACACACATCAAACTGATTGATATCAGTCTCATGTTTATGTAATTTTCATAATGTTTAAAGACTTACAATTTGCCGTGGGTAAAACACTTTCATTCTGATTGAACATCAAGAAAAATATAAGATGATGTCACAAAAATTTTTTTATTGCTATTGCATTGGTATTAGCATTAAAAAAAAATAAACAATTTGGATGAAGGACTGTAAAAAATTAACGAAAAAAATTTTTCCTCCATTTTTATTTTTAAAATTTTAGCGATGTGCACTCAAATTTACCCAAAAAAAATTATGATTACAGAAGTGGTGGCAGACCAGCAAACTTTGCCCAAAAATCAAACTAGTTGTGATTTTCATCAAATTCACACACAACGTATATGTGTGACAGCCATCTTTAAAAAAAACGCACACACCCTCATGGTTAATGTGAATGAGTGATCCTGTGTCAGGCACTTTTAGGGGTGCTATACTATGAATATATAAAAAAAAAAATTAAAAATAGTCCAAAGTAACTTCCGTGTATTTGGGCTGTAAATTACAAATCTAGGCGACTTACCCTTTTAAATGATATGTGTCCCATCGCGTAATCTTTTTGAGAAGTCATCGTATTTATGCATAATTTTACCCATGCTCTTACATTTCTCCTAAACATATTTATAAATATATCATGAATACTAAAAACATAATTAGAAATATTTAATGAAGACGTATTTGATAAATATATCATAAATACTAAAAAACGTAACATGTTACGTTAAATCATATTTAAATCGATAGATTTATCTTCACTCACTTAAATTATATTAGCGACAGTATGGTACTTCGCTGACGAAGTAGCGAGTCTAAAATATTTTTATGAAAAATTATTAAAATTTCATGTTTTCCATATAATTTTTTTAGACGATTCTATGATTCGTTTACTGTTAGCAGCACATAAACTTTTAGTTTTCTCGTTTACTTTGATTTTATTAGAAATATAAAGCAAACTACTATGGAAAACCATGTAAAACTCCAGGTATGGCAACAGGCTATTTTCCAAGCTACAGAGTAACAAATAATTTTGACTACAATTTGCAACAAAAGCTAAACAAAGGTAAAGAGATGCCTTATGGGTATCATGATCGTGAAAGAAGACAATTACTTGAACAGTTTAATGTGATGGGTGAATTATTTAATTTTGATATAAAAAACTGCATACAAAGAGCTATTTGTGAGCTTAACTTGCGCCTTCATCCATATGGCGAATCTGTAATTGAAGATATAATAAGAATTATATTGTAAGTAAAACATTGAAAGTGTAAGTAAACAAAAATAATTGAAACAAAATTTTGCTTTGTAATTTTAAACAGAATTCCCTTAAATTCAACTGAAGAGTATGAGGCAGGAAATTATAAAAACGTGAATTGCAAACAACATTTCAAACTATCGTGTCCTTATAGTATTTTTGATATTTTATATAAAAATTGATAAATAAAAACCATAAACTCAAAGTGTCTTAAAAATTACTTTAATTTCATCAACACCAAACAGCTAGCCAGTTTTTAAATGACAAAATAAATTATTTAAAAAAACTAAAAATTATTGTGTTTTCAGTATTGATTTTAAAACATTTTAATTTAAAAAAATTAAAAAAAAAATAAAAAAATCGAAATTTAAAATGTCAATACAAATTCTAAAAAAACCTTTTGCCAGAAGTGCAACTTCTCTAAAACAATTAAGCATTTTTAAGCGTTTCAAGTCGCGATCACAGTGCGCTTCACATGACGACCCCATATGTTCAGCAGAAAATCTTAAAAAAAAGAAATCATGTGCTGCAAAAATACATCAAACAGCAGGTAAAGAAGAGCAGACAAAACTAAAATCCATGTGGTACAATCCAGAATGTTGCAAAGATCCCTGTCCTGACTTTTATCCCCGTTTTGATGAGCTTTACTATGAAAGCAGTGACAAGTTAAGGAGAAAGTATCAACAGACTTGGGTTTCTTGCCCGGAATTGCAAATGAGACAAGAAAAAATATGTTCTCACGAACACTTGCAATTTGCACCAATGGAAAAGAGACAACGCAAAAAAATACCAAAGACAGCCTGCCCCATAGGTGGTCCCCGAGTTTGTATGGATAAACGAAGTCGTAAATGTCCTAGGGTTATAATACCGAATTGTCGTGGAGCACGTCAGCCGCCCAAGTGCAAAAGGGAACGCTCCATAAGTGATTGTTTGAAAGAATGTGCCCCCTATCCCAGCTATTCAGAATGTTTGCGCAATCAAACAGATGAACCTTCTGCGATTGAATGCAAATGTTTGAATCATCCGAACATGTGCGAAGTTTGGGCTGAAATGAGGCGACGAATGACATTTGTAAAAGGTTCAAAAGCTTTTGATTAACCACCCACAAATCTCTACTGTCCAGCATACAAATTAAGCTCTAACATACAAATTTTAATAAAGTAAATGATGTCTATATAAAATTCGAATTTTTACCTTAAATTTTTTATTTAGCTTAATTTAAAAACGTGTCTGCTTATTTAAAAAAAAACCGCTTTACAGCAATCTTAATCCGGGTAATTATTTAAATTTGCTAATAATATACAATCAGCCGATTTTAGTACCATTCTGTACGTATAATAATTTAGCTTGGATAAAAACCTCTTCTTACAAGACAAAACATCTGGCAGCAAAACAGTAATAATACAGAGAAAGATGGCCACTGAAAATGCCTCTATTTTGCAATTCTAACTGCACAGCAGTAGCATTGAAGTTGTGTTCAGTTTGTTTTTGAATGTTGGCTAAAAAAGTTTTGTTTACATTTTTATGCAAATGGCGATAATTTAATTTTTAGTTTTTTTTAATAATGTTTATTAATCTTATTGGAAATACATTACTAAAAGTAAAGTTAAATTTTCTTAAACTGCGTCTCATGAGCAGTGCATGTACGATTTATGCGTTAAGTTCAGCGTATGGTAAATGTGGTGTTTCAGTGATCCGAGTCTCAGGAACACATACGAGACAGGCACTGCGGGCTATAGTAAAAAACCGTAACGAATTAAGAGAACGCCATGCCTATTTAAAAGCACTTTATCATCCAAAAACTAATGAAATGATCGATAGAGGTATAGTTTTATGGTTTCCTGGACCGGCTTCATTTACTGGAGAAGACAGTTGCGAGTTTCAGGTACATGGATCCTTAGCTGTAGTTGCTGCAATATTGGATGCATTGGCAAATGTGTCTGGATTAAGACCAGCAACTCCTGGGGAATTTACAAAACGTGCATTTTTTGGTAATAAACTGGATTTAACGGAAGTGGATGGTTTGGCAGACCTTATACATGCTGAAACCGAAGCTCAAAGAAAGCAAGCAAGTAATTCCAAAGCTCCTTTACATATACATAATTTTAATTATGTTTAAATGATTATAGGCTCTTTTACAAACCACCGGTTCACTGTCGAGACTCTACGATAATTGGCGTAAGCGTTTGATACGCTGTGCTGCCCATTTGGAAGCTTACATAGATTTTTCAGAAGATGAAAATATTGAAGACGATGTCATTGTACAGGTAAAAAAAGAATTAAAGAAAATTCAAAAAGAAATAGCGGAGCATCTCAACGACCAAAGAAAGGGAGAAATGTTAAGAGATGGCGTTCGTACAGTTATTATTGGAGCTCCCAATGTAGGTAAGAGCAGCTTCCTTAATTTGATGTGCCAGCGAGAGGTAGCAATTGTTACAGAAATAGCAGGAACAACCAGAGATGTCATTGAATCCACCCTAAATATCGGAGGATATCCTATTCGTTTTGCCGATACAGCTGGACTAAGACAGTTGACAGACGATAAAATAGAACAACAAGGCATTTCAAAAGCTAAAATTTGGGTTGAAGGAGCTGACTTAGTTTTGATAATGCTGGATGCCGGTGACTTGAAAAAAACACTTATGACTGATGTAAAATCTTTTGAAAACTATTTACATAAATATATACAGGATTTGAGTCTCGATGAAAAAATTCTAGCGAAGAGACATGTGCAAATTATTATTAATAAAACAGATTTGTTACCAGAGAAGGAACTGATGAATCTTATGCAACTTCCTAATATTTTTGCCATATCCTGCAAAGACAGTAAACATTTTAAAGTATTTCTAACTCAATTTGAAAATTTATTAAAAGAACTGTAAGTACTGTACATATAAATATCCAGGTACATATTTCCATATTTACATTGATACTTATGATTTAGTTGCGGTATTCCATTACCCGAAGCACCACGCCTTACCCAAGCACGCTATCGTTCACATTTAGAACGTAGCATAGAACACATCGATATATTTTTATCAGAATACTCACCAGATATATTTCCCGACATGGCCATATCTGCACAAAAATTGAGACAAGCTGTTAAAGACATTGAACGCATAACAGGTCATGTTAGTACCGACGATATATTGGACGTTGTTTTTAAAGATTTTTGCATAGGAAAATAGTTTCAAAGCAAAGAGGACTTGTGAATTTTTGAATTTGTATTATTGTTACGTATTAAATAAAAAATATATATATATATTAGTTATGCATAACTAAATTTATGTAATATAATTTTAGGAATATCCGAAATTTGGTTATTTATATAAGCGCATAAATTGAATGCAAGGAAACCGGTCTAGAAAAGAAATTTTTTACGAAATTACACGAACCAACCTAATAACACCTTTATAATTATATGGAAGAAAAACAGCTGCTTGCTCAAGTGCCAATACAATTTTTCTTATTTGAGTCAGCTGTATATTTTATTACAAACTGGAGGAGTGTATTTGTCCAAAATTTTTCAATATAATAATAATCCTGAAAAGTAATAAAAATGGACGATTCAATGAGAGAATTCGACAACCCAAATTTTAGTGTGGATAAATGTTTGTTTAAGAAATATTTTTGTATGAAACAAAAGTTTTTAATTCTCTTTATCTCGTTTTGTTTACAGACACAAAACTTCTGGTCAAGGAATGTGTTGGAGGTCCAGATTTACAGAAAAGGAAGAAAGATATTCAAGCATACAGTGACCAAACTTCTGCAACCTTGAAAAAATCTGTTTACGCAAACTATATGCAATTTATTGAAACGGCCAAGGAGATATCAAGTATGTTAATACTCTTCACAACAGCCTTTATAATTCATGCCACATACAAACATGCTAAATTGATTATAATATCGTAATATGTATGTACGTATCTTTAGGTTTAGAAACTGAAATGGCTCAACTGTCATTGCTTTTAAATGATCAGCATAACATCTTAGCTTCGTTGACGGATGAAAAGTCGGGTAATGCTAGCAAATCTGCAGATGACGATGAAAATGAAACTCAAGCTCAACAAGAAGCTGATAATATGCACGCAACACGTGCTGTTAAAGAAATGGTGCAGGGATTTAATGGCAATTTGGAAGGAAAAACATTTCTGAATGAAGGTGCTCTTACTGAATTAGACGGTAATGACTATCGACCTATCCAAAGGGTGTTTTTCTTTCTTTTTAACGATGTTCTTATAGTGTGTAAAGTTAAGCATGACAAGTATGTATCTCTTTAATGTAATGGAAAAGAAAGTATTTGCTATTTTAAATGTTAAATTTTAGGAGACTAGAGTTTTTGTCCGAATATAATCCCAAAAAGATTGCGGTAATTAATATAAAAGATTTAGATGGAGTTAAAAATGCAATAAATATTATTACGCCTGATGGATCAAAAATTTATCAAAGTATTACCGCAGCTGGAAAAGCTGAGTGGATAGAGCAGTTTGAGGTGGCTTTAAAATGGGATCAACAGCAAAAAAAGTCAAAAAAAGGACCAGCTCCACAGCCACCAAAGGTTAAGTTGGAAAATACACCTTCAATAAGTGAGCAATCTGTAGATCTGTCACCGACAGATGCGGCACTTAAATTTCAAGGAAATTACGGTCCTGAATGGATTTATACAGCAGCCGATGAAATTCAAACGTTTATAGCACAGCGACATTTTGAAGAGGCTGAGTCTTTGGTTAAACGTTGCCAGGATTTATTGAATGATGACAAAAGTTTCGATAATGCCCTTGATATAGAAGTGAAAGTTCAAAACTTGGAGAAACAATTAACAGAAGTTCTATTGACAGAGCTATCAAAATGCCATGCCAGAAATTTACAAGTTGCTTTAAGGTCCTCTAGACGTTGTCTTCAGATTCTCGTCAATATGGGAAAAGCTAGGCAAGCTTGTGGAACTTTGTTAAAAGTTTGTTCTATAGCTTTGCGAACCGCACAAAGAGAGGCGAGAAAAAACAATGCTGAAATTTCGGAACTGTTTTTTTGCGACTTGGCTCAAGTTGCATGTGATTTTTTATCCTCATTTGAAACCCAACCGGCCTGTGTTAGTGGTAAGTACTACATATAGTATATAAGTATTTCAAATCATTATATTTGAGTTCCCTAAATAGCGCTTGTAGTGTGGTGTAATGCTGAACTACAGTATTTTGCAAGTCAATTGAAAAAGCATTATCTTACAAAAGGAAGTCAATTGGAGGCCATTGCCAAATGTATAGAAGGTGTACGAAAACCATGTGCCAAACTAACTGAAATTGGGTTAGATTTGTCATATCACTTAGAAGGTCTATTACGTGCTGATTTAGTGGGCTTAATCAATGATTCTCGCTTACGCTTATTGGATACCATAGGACGCACCGAAGATTCTTGGCAACCCTATAATCTACAAACAAAATCAAATTTAAAACGATTGCTGCTAGAAATGGATGCTTTAGGCATAAATTTAAGACTTTATGCAACTGGAGACACTTGGATTAACTTAACTCAGTCGACAGTGAACTTTACTCGTCATTTCTTACAACTAACACAGTATTCTGCTTACTTGGCCAAAAGTGAAGCCCTTTCCCAATGTTGTCAAGTACTACTTAGAGATTTGTTACAGGCCCAACAAACAGTTAAACCATCCGCTGGCTTAAGTATTGATGTAAGTTTGGAAAAAATAATATTGCATCTGATATATCTTTGCTTTCTCTATAAACCCTTACATTTTTTTTCAGCCCAACTTTGTGATGAAAAATAAGCAGTTCCTTGTTGAACAATTGCTGCCCATTGCAATGAGCAAATTCCGCCAAATCAGTGGCAGTAATGCAAACATTTTGGAAATTTTGCAAAATCAAACAAGAGAACAACAGCCTCCTATTCCCAAAAAGCGCAACGTTTATCAAACTGATGTATTTTAAAAATCTTCACAGGTTTTATAACTTTTCCATCATTAAAAAATATTAAGAAGCATAATTATAAGATAAAAATATGAAACAAAATAATGAAGCGGCAATAGCGATTTTTAAACACAAGCATTAAATTAAAATATCATGTGTCCTCACGGCTTTATATTATTGTGAAGAATATTTTACAAACAAATTTTTCCATGGGAAAAATTGCGTGGCACATATAATCCAAATTATTACCTTATATTTACTTATTTTGCAATAAAGATGGTTTGCCAAAGCCTTGATTATCTTTCAATTTATGCAAACCAAACTACAAAACATTTCAAGAGTTTTTTTTAATGTCCAAACCTTTTTCTCATTGTATTTAAATTTGCTTTCAGTTTTATTTTTTTTAATTATTTATTACCATTTTGTTTTCTTTTTATATTAAATTATATAAATATATACAAAGATAATAACCACATGAATTTAGATATATATATATTTTTTATTATTTTGTTCACACCACTCATTAATTCAATGTGTAAGTTTTATCTTTCGTGTTTATTTTCAAAAAAAAAATTAATTTTTTTGTGTCATCACTGAAAAGTAGACTGGATAAAGTACCAGTCATTTTCTATATAAACGAAAACCGTTACTTGTTTACTATAAGAAAAAGGCTTAACTGCATGTTTCAAAATCTTACAACTTCGATACACTTTAGAAAAAAGAATGCCAAGTGTTAATCAAAAAACGTTACAATTGATTTCAAAGGATTTTTTTTTAGAAAATAAACTAACAGAAAAAATTAACAACGTTTATATAGGCAAAATGCAAATGAATGTTACGGTTGTGGTGGGAAAAACAGCTAAAAGCAAAACTGGAGAAATTATATAATATTTTTATATGTATACACTAAAGGGCTGCACAAGCATACCTGAAGCGGCTTACAAACTGGCTTTCTTTCAAGTCCAGCCCTTTAGAATAGACATATTTTTAATTTAATTTCCTTTTATATACGTACATACACACATATTTAAGTGTAAGATATGTAAAATATATCTATAATTTGTATGCAGTATTCCTGATAATAAACTAACAGCTAAAAAGAAGATATTTGCACATTAATTAATAAAGTATGTATATTTTTCTTAAGAAAAGAAAAAACTGGAGGAGTACGTACGTGCACACATAATTAAAATTAACTTTTAATCAATATGAGTAGAAGTAAAAGAATAGAAAGAAGTGCAAATTGTATACATAAAGTAAATTTATTTTCCTTTACTTTATACTCTTGGTATAGTGCTGAATAATAATTTATCATTTTATGTGTATATCTTTTTTTTTTTTATTATTAATAAAATGCATATCATCGTTCGGTGCCTTCCTTTATTGTGATCCTCTTCGTCCGTCTTCTGCATAAGTTATGAAATGAAATTTTTAAGTTCTTTCACTGTTACACAACTTAATTTATATGCTTTTATTTTATATTTTTTTTGTTTTGTTTTATATATAAATTATCATTTTGTATTGTATTTATTGTTAAGACTTAAATAATAGATCATTATGCATAAATTGTGTGTTTTTGTTTAATTTTCTTGTTTATATATATATTTATTTATTCATTTATTTATTTTATTTTATTTTTTCAATAAATTTATTCGTTTTCTTTTAATAATTAAAATTTAAAATATTTTTGTTTTACATATAATCGATTTTGCTTTATTTTAATGTTTTACAATTAAAGTTAAAAAATAATATAAAAAAATATGTATAAAGGAAAATAACAAGTAGAACTGCAATGAGAAAATAATTAAGAAATCTTTCGCACATGTTTATGTATAATTAATCAATAATTAATCAATTTTTCTGTGTAGAAAAAAAGAGAAGCTGAGAAAAATTTGTTGTTAGAAAGTGTTCTTAATTACTTTAAAATGAGTTATTTTTTATATTGTAAGAAGAGTGCAAACATTTAAAACTATTCACTTTTAACTTTTATTCTTTTTTTACACATGATTATAATGTTTTTTCAAATTTGTTGTTGGATGATTCTGGGACAAATGTTTGCTACTTTTTATTACAGTTTTTTCTCTTTTTTTACTTTTATCTTCATACTTTTTTTAAGTTTATTAAAGACTTATTATATACTTAAAACTAAAAGAAAGAATTTCTATGTATGTATAATCAAGATGTTTTTGATGCTCTTTTCAGTGGGTGGTATGTGTGTATATGTGATTGTGTGTGTGTGTGTGTGTGTTTTATAAATGGTTGTAATTTTTTTAATTAAAATTTTATATCCCAAGATTAAATTGTTGATGTTTTAGTTTTTATAATTCAAAATTTAATTCTATAGCTGTCGGTCGTAGGTTAATTTTCCGTTCCACATAAGAATGTCATATTTTACAATAAAATGGTTGCCGTTAAATTAATTGTTTGGCAACAACAAATACAAAACAAAAAGGAAAATTAAAGAGGTAAAGGAAGCAAATACAGATTATTACAAACGAACAATTCTAATTGAAAACCACCAATATTTTTTTTGCATGATTCTTATGAAAACTATTTGTATGTGTGTGTATATTTTTGCGAAAAATCATTAGTACATAACTTCATAAACTGTGGCTTTTTTGTCTCCGGAACCCGTCACAATAAACTTGTCATCTGTTGATATGTCGCAGCTAAGTACCGACGATGTTTCCTTAGACTGAAATAAACGAGAAAATATTTTTTTTAATCCCGTTAAACAACACGATTTTTTTTGCATGCTATAATTACCTGGAATATACTTGCACCATAGGGTGTTCGCCAAGCATTCAGTAAGTTGTCTTTACCTGTGGAGACAAACCATTTGCCACAAGTGGCAAAACGCAATGATAACACACAACTTTCGTGTAAGTGCAGTTGATATTTGTCAGGTTTAGAAGCGTGTAGTACTTCAACATGAGAATTTTCCATACCAACAGCCAACCAGTCGCCTTTATTATAAAATCAAATACGTATATAAATGTGAAATAAAATAAAATCAAATGTTTGCCAACCTGTTGGACAATATCCTAATGAGAATATCTGTGAACTAAAATCATGTTGCTGAAGTTGGCGGCCTTCACGCAAGTCCCATGATCGGACAGTATTGTCGAGACCTCCAGTCCAGAGGCGAGATCCATCCGGACTTATATCAATGCAAGAAGCACCATCTGTATGACCTTGAAATTGGCGCACTAATATTTCGTTGTGCAAGTCCCATACTGCTATATTGCCATCACTACAACATGAAAAGCATACTTTTGAGTCAGGACTAATAGCCAGAGCATAGCATGCGGGTGCTGAGGATGTCAACTCAGCTTTAATGCGTGGTGTTGGACTAGCCAAATCCCATATTGATAGATTTGATGCTTCTCCTCCAACAATTAAAGTGCGACCATCTGGTAACAACTTTACCGAACGTATATAATTATCGCGTTGCAAACAGTCCAATTGGCTAATTGGACTCTTGTTGGTTTGTTGTGAAATGTCCCACACTTTAACGCAACCTTTACCTCCGGTATAGACATATTTTGTAGGATTAGATATAGTGACTGCGCAAACAACTTCTCCGTGTGACAAAGTGTTAATTTGACGGGCATGTCTCGGTATGCCCACACCAACTAGGGCATCTGGAGGAAATGGTACGGGTTGTAAGCTACCTTCCCCATTCATATGGAAGGAGTATGCTCTAACGAAATGTATAATTATTATTTTTCTCTTTTTGTTTTAAAACAGAAATAAACAACTTACGGCTTTCCACCGGTTAGCGCAGTCGGATGTGGAATGCCATTGGTTCGAACATGCGTATGTGGATCATATGGTAAAGGTGGTGGCCTACCATAGGCCGGATCGGAGGGTGGTCTCTGGTATGGATCAGCTGGGCGCTGGTACGGTGAAGCCGGATAACCTGCCGGTGGTGGCCCACCTTGTGGCATCATCTGTTTGGGATTAACGCCCTGAGATGGTGGCGCTGCATTTGGAGTGGGAGTGCGAGCTTTTGCACCCGGAGTTCCTGGTTTTTCCATCTTCATCAAAAACATTTAATAAACAAACATCCATATTAATTTCTACACACCATGTATATATAACTTACATCTTTTGTTTTAAGGCTGGGTGTTGACCGTGATGAGCTGGAGCCTGAACGCGATGGTGGTCTGTCTGTCGGTGGTTTAACACCACTGCCGCCTGGTTTATCTAATCGCTCGCCATTTAAACTTTCACGATCGCGCCCTTCCATAGTCAAATGGTCTCCATTAGGTCTTGGAGAATGTGATTCCTTTAATAAAATAAAATTTATTTCTATTATTGCATAAATCAACAACTACTAATTAATTAAATCTTATATTTATATCTATGTTTGAATATTTGTGTATTTATTTTTTCTGCTTTATTTAATTTCAGAGAAAACATATTTTTTTTTTATTAGTAGAGATGTTAAACAGTGAAACTCAACTCACCATTTCATTTGCAACATCTACGACTAAATCTTGATCGCTTTTCTCTCCTTCATCCTCCTGGAAAAATTTTGAAAAATAAAATAAAATGTGTTAACAAGCGAACGTACACTTTTTTAAATCACTAATTCTTAAAATTCTCAACAACAAAAAATCTACAACTAATATTTTAGAAACAAACAAAAAAAAAAAAAAAAAAAAATGAAAAAAAAAATTATTATAATCTACTTAAATATACCATAAGTAAATAAAAATTGTATCATTATCCAGTAGTAGCAATTATAGAAGTAATAATAGTAAATGTTTTAAATATGCAGGAGGGGAGGAAGGCATTTTTTTTATTATTCTAAGGTTAAGCTAAGAATAACTTTATCTTCTATCAACATACTACATATAAAATTAAATGCTACAGTGATTTAGCGAGCGAAAACAGAGTGACAGAGGAAGAGAGCATAAGAGAGCAGGTAAGCCAAATAAACAAAAACCTTGTACCTAATGTTTATTTTTATTTATATTTAGCGTTTTTTTCGCATTAAATGGTGAGTTGAGCATAATTATTATTATTATTATTATTGTTATTATTATTATTTAAATTAAGTAAATATTTAAGATTTAAATATTCAAACTACAAAATATTCTACACTCTTTTATATTTTATTTATGTTTTCTTGTTAAATACAAACAAAATAAACATTAAAAAGAGTGGAGTTAAAAGTTTTTAATCTTTTTTTTTATTTCTTATAAAAACACATACCAGTTTTTCCTGCTTAGTACGTTTAGAATCAGTTTCGATGTCCAAAGGTGATCGTGTACGATATTTTTCACGGTCAGCAGGAGATACCGAATTACGCTGTAAGCAAAAATAATTAAATAAGTAAAATTTTTATTCATTTAATTTTTATAAATAACATATTCACCAATCTTTCTTCGGCACTGGCTGGACCCTCTAGACCTGCTGGTTTTATATCAGATCTATGATGCTCTGGTGGCGCTTTAAGTAAACCCTGAGGCCCATGTGGCAGGCCCATCGAAGCTCCTAAAGCGCCAAATGGACCCCCAAGTGGTCCCAAGGCACCCATAGGTTGTGGAGGTCCGCCTGGTACTTGCTGCACATGTATTTGTTGCTAGTATTAAACAAATAAAAATATATACATACATATTACAATAATTTATTTATTTTTCTTTTGTTAAACAAATATATTTTACATACATTTATGGTATGTATGTGATTTTTTACTGCGTATTTTTTACTATGGCTTAATAGATACATGGATATATTTTTTTGTTATTCTTAAATAAAAAAAACTTATTGTTTTAAGGGAGAATAGAATTCAATGCTAATAATAGAATGAGGCAGCAGCAGTAGCTGAAGTTATCAACAAATTTAATTATACAACTATTTCTAACATGCTTTTAACTGCAAAAGACCGTAGTAACTTCACATTTTTCGAATATAAATAAATTATTCCGTTATTTGTTTTTGTATTGCTCAATCTCTTATAATTATGAATATAGAAATTAATTGGTATTGCAGTTTAAGATTTTTATTTATACAATTTTTTCATTGTATATTATGTTATTGAATAAGAAAAATTTTAATAATTCCCAGATACTGGGGTGCTGGAGCGACGCTTTCGGAAAAAATCCATTTTTCCTCATATTAACAAACATACAGCATTCCCAAGTTCTTGACACAAATGCTGCCGTTGAGGAAAAAGGGATTTTTCCGAAAGCATGCTCCAAAAAAAATAGATTTTTTAAAAACCAATCATAGAACTTTCCAACGAATTTTGAAAAAATTTATACAAAGTACGAAATTTACGCACTTATTATTCGAATTCAAAAGCAAATGTTCATTGGGTATCATAACATAATATGTATTACATATATGTAATACATATTATTCTTGTTTTTATATTAGCTTTATAAAAACAAGAATAATAAAATGAAAAATTACTACGATCTTTTACAAATGAGCAATAATAAACACTTTCCTCAAAAGCTTTTCGAAATTGTTGACTGATTAATGAAAGCAAAAACATTAATTAATATAAAAAAATCTAAAGATTTGACAGCAGATAAAATGATAAATAAAACAAAACAAATAAAAATGGGTATGCATTTGTGAGTATCTATAAAAATAAGTAAGATATGTATGCAGATGCAGATTGATGTTCAATGGGATGTTTTAAAAGCACTGTTGGTTAGAGGACTATGTCATATTTCACACCAACACATGACACCATTTTATATTCAGGCTTATTTTGAGTATCTTTGCCAAATATGTTTGAAACAATTGTTCGATATTACATATGTAAATCATACAAAAACGTCGATATAATGAAAGACTTTAGACAAATATTTAAACAATTACAAATATTGTATTTCACATGACAAAGACACTGCACAAATAAGACTAAATAAAATGAATTAAACGATACTTAAATATAGAGAATTGATTTCTCTAAATATACAAACATGACATTAACATATTTAAAATTAAAAGGAAAAACTTACAATAAGTTGTTGCATTCCCTGGTGATGTTGCTGCTACATTTTATTTTAAAGGTGCAACCAGTGTCAATACATTTTACATTTTATGTTATAAGGAAAATAATTGATAAATAAATAATTTACTTTGAATAATCAAAAATAAAATTTAAAATTTTTAACTTAATAAATAAGTCTGCTGTCAAACCAATTTATATAAAGTACATGTATAAAATTCGTTTCTACAGATTTTTGTTTCTACTTTAACGTTCAGCACTACATACTTTTTTATAAGAAATAATCTATGCCAAACCAAATAAATAGAGTTAATATTTCAAAATACATATATAACTATTGAACTACACTAGTTCCTATGAGCTGAACATTTTATAAGCGGAATACCGAGTGTACAAACATTTTTTTTGCACACAACACTTCAGAACTACAATATGAAAACCCAATGTAAATACGTTCTACAATGTGTATAACAGCTGTCGCTAAATGGTGCAGACTTTTAGTTTAAGATACAACATGCTGCTTACATTTTATTTATTGAGTACAAGCATACCTATATGGACCATTTCATCAGACGCCACTCTGAATCCTCAGTAGGTTACTCCCAACGTTTCTTGCAAACATTAGAACCTTTATATTGTAAAAGCAATTGACTCATAGAGTAAAGAACCGTGCGAGACCGGGTAAAAACAGGTAATAGGCAAACAAGCCAGATATCGACTATAGCGCTACCTGCCGGGCGGATTTGTGACGTTAAACCTTCCAAGATTATACATATAATTCTTCCTCTCACTCTATTAAAAAAAAAAAACTGCGTCAAAATCCGTTGTGTAGTTTTAAAGATCAAAGCATACATAGACATAGGGACAGACGCGGGAAGCGACTTTGCTTTATACTATGTAATGATAATAGAATGTTCATATGCTCCATCAATTTACATAAAAGTACATATTTAGAAATAAAGGGTGGTTAAATTTTAAGGGCCGATGTTGAATGTGAACCATACCTAAACGTCAAGTTTTTTTCTGCATTTCATTTGACATTTCTCAATTTCAGACTAACCCAATTTGAACCATGGAAAGATATACAATCGAGCAACGCGTCAAAGTTATTTAGGCTTATTATGAAAATGTGCGTTCAAATGAAAATGCATATCGTGCACTTCGTAATTTTTTCGGTTAATTTAATCGGCACATTTTCACCTCAGTGGATTCGTCAATAAGCAGAATTGCCGCATTTGGGCGAATGATAATCCAAGAGTGATTGTCGATAAACCAATGCACCCACAAAGAATGACTGTTTGGTGCGGTTTATGGGCTGGTGGTATCATCGGGCCGTATTTTTTTCAAAATGAGGCCGGTCAGGCAGTTACTGTGAATGATGTTCGCTATCGTGAGATAATAACCAACTTTTTATGGCCCGAATTGGAAGATATGGATGTGGACAATAAGTGGTTTCAACAGGACGGTGCCACTTGCCACACAGCTAACGAAACAATGGCTCTTTTGCGCGACAAATTCATTGGCCGTGTTATCTCAAGTGGTGGCGATGTCAATTGGCCGCCAAGATCATGTGATTTGACACCGTTGGACTTCTTTCTTTGGGGTTATTTGAAAGAAAAGGTGTACGTCGATAAGACAGCAACAATTCAAGAGCTAAAGGATGAGATAATTGGACCATCGGATGGAGGTGTGCCGCCGAGGCTGATATTTTGTTCCATACATAATTGAACCATGCCATATTATCATAATAAAAAGAAATGACAATAATTTCCTAAATAATTTGTTGTATTCAAAATCAACATCGGCCCTTAAAATTTAACCACCCTTTAGTTGTAAAAATGGACACATATTTTACCCCTTATTTGCTCGAATTTTAAAAAAGTGTCAATATACATTAGAGACCTTTTTGAGCAGAAAAGAATACAATTTAGTTTTTGTTGCTGCGATTTTTACTTTGAAAGATAAATGGGGTTAAAAAGCGAACCAGCCCTTCTTATTCCGCAAATTTACAAATATCTAAAAAGTACCAAATAACCATCCGCTTATATTTTAGTATAATATTTTGTAGTTTGAACTTTGCCTCTATCAGTTCCGGAGATATAAGAAGTTCGGCTTTACCCTTTTTTACCCTCTTAATATTTGAATTTCCAAAAATCCCTTCTTATTAGTCTTACAATAAGTAAATAAGCAAAAATTTTAAAATTTTGTGGGATTAGCTTTATTGACAAGTAGCATCATCCCCATACAATTTTAGGGGATTTTCATGCTTTGTAGTATTTTTACAATTAAAACATATTTACGGGAAATTTTAGGTACAAAGCATGAGCGACTTTTTTCTAATAATTGTAAACAAATAAAATATAAACAACTGTGATGCTAACTTACAAATTTTTCAAGTAGATAAGCTTCTTTTTAGCACTTACAACTTAAACAGCACGTTTAATATCAAACTAAAAGTATTTACATTGGGTTTTCGTATTGTATTTCTGAAGTGTTGCAGAAAATAGTGAATTTTGTTGTTGTGTATGAAAAAATTTCTGCATTTACTTTATTTTTACATTTATACACTGGATACTAGGGACTTTAGACTGAAGCGTGAACTCCACTTTTATCAATTGTAGGAGTGATATCTCTATTATAAAGTAAATGTGTGTTACAGAGCATCTAAAGGGGATATAATGTGGTAGCAGGGTATAAAAAAAATAATTTAATTATTGTTTATCTATATGCATATTTTTACAACATATTAAATTATTTGGAATTATAAAGTTTAACAAAATGTAATCTTTATTCGTGTTCAATACCAATACAAAATTTTGTTTATTTGGTTCAATGCTTACTTAGTTAATTTTTTATTTTCTTGTTTAAAAATGTTGAAATTTTTTGTTTGCCTATTGACTAAAAATCTAATTTGGTCGATTGGTATAATGAAATAAGTATTCAAATGTTTGGGCAGACTTGGGAGTACTCTATTGAAGATTCAGAGTAGGGTCTGATGAAACAGCTGGTACTTATTGTACTAACTAAAAATTTTTTTAAAATTTTCCATGAGAATATCATGTTGAGAATTTTGCACACCAACATAATTGGAATTAAGCACGAATAAAGATTATATTTTTTTATACATATTTTTATTAAAAACATAAGTTATGTATACATAACATACCTAAAATGTATTAACTTTACATTTAATTAGTAATACATGTAGTTTATGATTTTTCTGTATGTATTATCAGTTGAATAAATAGTAAAATCAAATTGAAAAAAACACAAAGGTAGCTAAAAAAAACTACATACAAGCATAGAAAGTTAAAAACAGATTTTTTGAAATTAATATCTTCCTGTTAAAAATTATTAAGACGTAATTCATAAATTACTGAAACTTTTCGAAAACAATGATTTAACACAACAATGAAATACTATCTATTATATCTATGCAAAATACTTAAAATTAGCTAAGTGCCAAACTTAGGCTGAAACAAATGTCAACTGCAAGAACGGCCGAATCATAACTCGTATCTGATTTTTCTTATTAGTACATAAATCAAAATAAGTTTGTCTTGTAACGAATAATTGCTTTTTTAAGAAATTTTAATACAACACGCGTTTTTGTTTGATACAAAAAAAAACTGACAAATATCAGTTTATATCATTTAATAATAACGATTCACCCACTATGTTATTTTAAAATTAAAAAATACTACGAATTTTCTTTATTTTAAACGTAAGCTCCTTTGTTACATGTAGAGTTTAACAGTTAATTATTTTGCAGCTGATGAGAATCAAGACTAATGCAATCACCTATTAATTCATTAATTTTTAATTCATTTTAGAAAACTCTGACAGTATAAAATAGAAATATCTACTTTCAAGTGGAATTTTGGTAGTAATATTGTGCTGAAGAGAATAACAAATATTCTACATGCAGTAGTTAATTGAAAGCAACAAAATAATAACGAAAATTTTAAATTCAAAACAAATAAAATCGCAAACTTATACTAGTTCAAAATTTTCATCAAACCTAAATTTATAATTCTAAATTTTTATAGGACCTAAAGCTAACCTAAATAAAAATTGAAAAAGATATGTAATTGCAATTGTATAATATACATACATACACACATATATAAATTTATGAATGTCTGAACTAATAAAAAAAAGATTTTAAGAAAATATCAACATGTTCTGTACAAACACACATGTACAATATATTTGACAAAAACTTGGGATTAAAAAAAATCTAATTACTCCATAGAAACGATTTTTTTAATTGCTTTCTCACAATGAAAAACATATTTAAATGAATTTTAGTTTAAATTAACTTACCCCTATAATAAGATTTAAGTCCTGCATTGTAACCTGTTTCGCACGATCAACAGCCTGTAAAACCTGTTGTTGATGATCAGCTTGTAAAAAGGGCAGCAATTGGTTGATTAAAGTGTTTAGTCGTTTGGCAATTTCCGTCTAAAAATAAGTCAACAAATTTTTAAAAAAATTATATTTTCTATATAGGTATGTATATAAAAAAAAAAAAATTTTTACAAATAATTACCTGTTTGTGCATTTCAACATTTAGGCCGTAAGACATTTCATAATACTATAAGATATAAAAAACATATCAAATAATTTCTATCAATTATTTTTAAATTACGAATCAAGACTTACCATTACATAATGACGTTGCATTTCTGTTTTTTCATTGGCCAATTTTTCGCACTCAAGTTTTAATCTATAAAACAAACAAAATTTTAAATAAAAAGTTTTAAATAAAATACATCATACAGCCTTAGAAAAAGAATTCGAGCGACTTAAAACCAGTCGGTGTTTTAATAGGTTCTTAAGCAATTTTTTTTATCTGTTTCAATGCTTTCATAGGTAAAACAAGATGATCCCATTAGCAAATTCTGTTATATACTAAACTGTCAAAATTTAATCTACATTTTGAATCAGGAAAATTAGTCAATTTAAAAAATTTTAGTATAACAAAACCATTAAACAAATATTACACTTTTGGGTGATTGGCAATAATATTTAGTAGTTTGCGTAAAAACTCATATATGTAAATTCATTAATTTCTTTGGCCTTACAGGCTTTATTATTAAATTAATGAATGAATAAATAAATAAATTAAAGAAGTATGTTTATTCTACTTTTATTTAAATATTATATTTTTCAACTATTTTCAAATAGGGATTCTTACAAGCACTAGGCTATCCAAATAATTATAAAAAAGTCATTCCTTTAATATCTGCCATCAATAACAAGAAAGCAGTCAGGCAGAAAACTAAAACTGTTTAAAAACACAGCACATTTCTTAATTTTTTTTATTCTTTCATTTGAGGTTGAATAAATGTATGAAAGCGGAGAACAATAACAAACAGGTTTTGGATGTTGCTACTTTATCTTCTTTTTTTTTAAGAAAATGAAATATAAAAACAGCATCAAACAACACAATGAGAGTAAAGTAAATCAAACAAAAGGCTTAAAAATAGGTTCATTCGGTTTTTTTACCAAACTTTTTTCCAACGAAGAATATTTCTGGAACTTAATTAACAAAAAAAAAAATAAGTTTCACGTGAGTGTATGAAAATTATTACCAACTCCATGGAAAAAAATTTTAAAGTTAATGTGTAAGCTTTCGTTAATATATACTACATACATACACATGTATGTATATGAATCCTTTGATGTTTCATAATTTAATCGGCAGCACTTAATATGCGAATACTATCACCCACACTTCCATAAGTATGTAATAAGGGGCTGCACAAGCAGACTTGAAAGCCACACATCACTACAAACATGTGTAATATTTTTAAATAAAAAGTGATTGCAAGCCTTTTCAAGCATGCTTGTGCAGCCCTTTAGTACGTACATATTAAAGTGCTGCACAAGGATACTTGAAAGCCACGCATTACTACAAACATGTGTAATATTTTATATTAAAAAGTTCTTTTAAGCCATTTCAAGTATGCTTGTGCAGCCCTTTAGTACATATCTACACACACACACATATACATATAAACAAATTTGTGCATTCTTTTTTAATTTTAACAGTGTGTATTTATCTAATTCTGAAGGAAGAAGAAGGATCGAACAAAACTGTTTGTCAGATTTTTTAGTAGGTAGAAGTTTAAAATGTTTTTCGTTTCTTTTTTTATTATATTTCTTCTCTCCCTGACAATAAAATGTGTGTGTATTGCTTGCCAAATAGTACGTATACTGAAGATCCTTAACTTAGCAAACAAGGCGCTTACTAAAATAACAATAAGCACAGACACATTTGACACAGTTTCCTTTGAATTAAACCTCTTTTCTGTTAACAGAAATACAAATAACAACAAAATATACACAACAAAGGCCAATATATACATACAAAAACATACATTTGTATCCATACTTGTTTAGTAGTGCCATCCCAGTTAACAATAAAGTGTGTTATCTGTTACTAGAATTCTTTCAATTAAAGTTTGCTTATTTATTTATTAAATGCACCGCTTTTACATAAATAACTAAATAAATTCTATCCGACATACAATTAGGTATGAAAATTGCATTAATTTTTTATTTTATGTAGAAAAATTTTGTGATTTGCAATCATCACTTAACTTTAGAAATAAAAACAAAAAATTTTAATTGTTATAAAAAATAAATTTTATAACATACATGTAACCAGTTTCTACTTTTGGACAATCATTTCCAGTGTACTGATAAATTTCTCCATTCAAAGACATGTTTGGACAAAGTTTTACGTTTTACGTTTTTTTTTTCATTTTAATAAAGATTTGATCTTATTAATAAAGTATAATCCTACTAAAATGGCAAACGTTCTTAAATTTTTAAAATGATTTTTGTATAGATCTATATGATTTGTTAATTTTATATGATTTTTTCTTTTCGATAAGGGTTGCTTGGAGTTTTCTAGAATAGCGAATAAGAACAATATGCATTGCTTATTAAATGCCCATAAAAATTTTATTGACTAAAATAAAATCGTGTCATATTTTGTTGTAAGTAAATCTAATGACTGTTGGATTGTGAATCAAAGCCAAACCTATTAACAATCTATTACTTACTATTCCATCGCTTTATTTATTTTTTTTTTTAGAAAACTGAGACTATTGCGTATATATTTAAATTTAAAATATAAGTTAAAATGACTGTAAGCTCCAATTTAAAAGAACTGAACATTACTTTCAATAGGAAACATATTTATTCCGAAGCAAAGGGTTTGCTGGGATGTTGAAACCAACCCATCAACCATTCAAACTGTTGAAGTACATAAATCTAATATTATTACTTAAGTCTATGTATTTAATTAATGACCTTATTTTGTAAGACAATATGAAAACAAAAATTCAAAAAATTTTAGCTTTTTAAATTGACTTTCGAAGCCATTTGCTAGAACAGTAAGAAAAACAAAAAAAAAACAAAATTACACTAATTTTATAACGCGTATAAACATTATTTATTTAGTAAATGAATAAAATGTTTTAAATTCTAAATTTAAGTTACCATGAAAATAATTGTATCAACATAATTATGCCTAAAAAATTTCTGGTTAAAATGTTTACGACTTAATCCTTCATTGTGTATATAATAAAAACTGTATCAAAAGTTGTTGGTAGAAAGAAACGAAAAACTAATATTTACACCTTCGACTGAACAAACAAACCAACAATCCAACCGTAAACGTCTTTTTAGTTTGTTTTTGTTTGCTTACAACAAACACAAATAAAAATACAAACAAGAGTATTCAATATTTACTTACGTGTGAATTTGAGCCTGCAAAAAGTTGTACTCCTCCTTAACACGATCCAATGCGTCAACTACGACAAATTTTAGTGGCCCCTGTGGTGGTGGACCCTACATCGTGTTCAGAAAAATTAGTTTCAAATCGATCAAATGAAATAACCAGAAGCAATTCAAAGTAGAGAAAAAAAAAAGGAAAATTAAAAAAATTAAAAAACCAAGCGAAATCGCATGTTAGAAATAAACATTTAAAATGCTGTGCAAAAATTTTATTTTTATTACATGAAGAGGTAGTATAGTGGAAGGAGTGGGAGTGTGACTGGTAGTAGATGGATGTGTGTTGAAATTCGGTGTGTGTGTTTGTATATCACTTACCCCCGCCGAAGGGTGCCGCACCGGTGCAGGATACATTTTTTAGGCTCTGATGAACTAAATTGTAAAACAATCGCGAGGTTTTATTTTGTAGTAAGCTTTTAATTAAGAGAAGCGTTTCCAAGATGGATTATGCAGTCAAGGATATGATAGTAACGAGAATTTGCTGTGGTAGACGATCTAGAGAAGAATATTTGTAGGAGGGTAGTGTTTTCTTCCTCCCTCGGACATGCACCTCCACCTCTATAATCAAGAGTATTATATCCGTAAGTTGCCTCTCCTTTCCTGTTCCTTCGTTTAATTCTTGAGCAAAAAAAACGTTACCGATGACAACGTATGTCGGTTATCGTTTTACGCAGCAGACGTCTTATATAGAGGTGTCGATAGCGTTATACTTCTCTTTCTACTACCAGGGGGACTACTCTGCTTTGTCTTTTCTTCGTTTGTTTTATGTGTAATGATGATTGTGCTTCAATTCTGCTTCTGCTGCTCTGCTGCCTGCCCACTTTTTATTGTCAGTTACTTTTCTCGCGTGTTTATCCACTTATTCTATATATTTTCTAAATATTTTATCAATTTTATATTATCAACACTTATGTATTTGATTTTTTTATATTTTTTATTAAATTTATAGTTTTTCACGTTTTACTGAATTTTTATTATTTTGCACAATTTTTCGCGTGTGCGCAATCACCAACCAAGCTTCTTCTATTTTCTGCCAGCCTCTTTTGTCATATTCTTCTTCGTTCTTCTTGATATTTTTTCTACTTCGTTGTTCAACTTCACAATGGCGGATATTATAGCTAATTTTTTCACATGCGTATTTTTGCAAAATTTTTAAAACATTTTAAGAACAATCCATTCAAAATTTTTAAAATATTCATAGCAAGACGTCTTTTTCATTTGAAGAACTATATACTTTTCCATGATTAAGCATTTAAACACATTTTGAAACCGTAATCAAAAAAATTTTTTCTCCAAAAATATAAAACGACTGAAATTTTCCTGGCCAACGCCGAATATGACGCTGAAAATGAAAAATGATGATGACAAAAAGAACGTAAAGATAAAATGAAAAATGATAGAAAAAATTCTACAAATTCAAGCTGCCAGATATATGGAGAAACAATGTGGAAATTATTTATTAGAGTTGTATTTTTGAATGCAGTTAGTACTAAAATAAATACAAAGAAATATTTTACACATAAATATATATAATTCCATAGTACAATATGCATAATATATTTTAACAAAAATATTGTTTTCGATATCGCAACTTATTTATGATTTTTAATTTTAATCGTGTTTTCAGTCACTAAGACTGATTTCTTATAACACCGTTGGTTGACAAAATTTTAAATTAATCTGCATATTAGAAATATTCACCACTGCTGGTGTAATATACAAATAAATTCTGTTTATGACACATACTGTATAGGTAAACACAAAATAGCTGTTATTTTCTACAAGTGAATGTATTTTATATTAAAAAATAATCATCTGAATAAGTTATATTTTAGTTTTGTATAGAAACCACCAAGTACAATTTATATTATTTATAGTTATTTGCTTGTATTACACAACTGTATGAGAACATTCTTTCTCATCATATCTAAACGTTGAAGAAATTCCTGAACGCGATTACTATAAAAGTTTGAACTTTTCGCTACTTCTAATCGCTCTAATCGTTCATGTCTTTTGTAAGCTTCCAATCGTAAAGTTGAACGTTGATAGGAAAATAACCCAGCTAAAAAATTCCATATTGTTATTTCAGGCCAAAGTACTTTAGTAAAATATAAAACCGTAGAATTAAGCTGAAAAGTAAAGCTCTTTTATAGTTATACATATTTACATTAAAATAAGATTAAGCCAACTTTACCTGCCACATTAGAAAATCACTTATTCGGGTTTCTCCTGATGTTCGAAATAGTAAATCCGGTGGTTGTGAGTGACGTGTATAAAGACATTCGTCTAATAATCTTTCACTTATGTCGTCATCATTTAAATTGACACCATGCTTTAACACAACTTCTACTGCCTGTGTTATCTCATCCCGTGACGTGTAAGAAAATGCAATATTAAAGAACAGCTTATCGTTTTTCTCAGTATCTAAAACGGCTTTTGCGATAAGCCTTTGTAAATCTAGTGGTAAGAGCGTTAAATTCCCAATAACTCTTATACGAACCCCGTGAGATTGTAATTTTTCCGATTCTTCTAACAGTTTAGTAAATTTTTCACGAGCCAAGTCTAACAAACCGTTTACTTCTTCCTCTGATCTTTTATAATTTTCTATACTAAATGCAAAAGTTGTAACTTCTCGAATACCCATATCCAGACACCATCGCAAACAAACGGCTAACTTTTCAAATCCTTTAGAGTGGCCTTCTATCTTTCTAATCTGCCGTGAAGTGGCATAACGACGATTACCATCCATAACAAATGCAACATGATAAGGTAAGTGACCACCAGCTTTGATGATATTCATGGCTGCTGTTTCCAGCCAAGAGTAATCATAATCAGAAATCCAAGACATGTTAAAGCAGTAACTTTATTTTATAAAAATTCATCAGTCGTGTGATCAAATATAGTACACAAAAAAATTAATGAAAATAGCCCAGAGAAGAGAATGTAAAACAGTGCTAACAGACTTAAATTTTTGAGTCAAACGAATGTTGCAGCTAACTAGTTGGCAATATATTACTGGTAGTTGGTAATAAGAGGTTTGACAAAGTGAAACAGAAGAATAAAAAAGAAAAAGAAAAGTAATTTTCAGCAAGAATTTTTCATACTCCCGATACAAAAGTTAAGCAAAATTTTATATTTTTCACAAAAATAGTAAGAAATAGGTAAAAATCAGTTATAAAAATGAAAGATGGATAGTGATAAAGAAATTGTTGAGAAAATAATAACACCAGGTGAGTATAATTACATGATTTTAATGAGGCTTTTACATTTATGACAGCCTTGCAAAATGCAGCCGTCTTGTAATTCTTGCCGTCAGAAACTATTGGGCTAAAAATTAATATATAAATTTCTTAAAAGTATTCCAATTTAACAATTGTATGCCTAATGAATGTAAATGTTTGGATAACTTGTTAGTAAAGGTCATTATCTTTTCAGAGTTATATTTTTTAATATCCAAGTTTTTGTCTGTGGGTCCTCTCGAAGAAACTTCAAAGGTAAGAAAGTGAACTATTTGAAACTTGTATGCAATTTGTTTATTTTTAAAAATTATGGTTTTTTCGTATATATTTGTTACAGGTTTTAATAAAGGAACTAGAAAATAAAAAGGTAAGATCCTTCATAATTTCTCATGGTCTTAATATCAATGCCTGACTTTCGGAATTTTAAAATATTTCAATTTTTTGGCGGCTTCAGAATTATATTTGTTATTGTATATTTTGTTTTTATTATTGTTTTTGTAAAACAAAACAAATTCTTTATCCGTATATAACGTGCGCTAATATTCGTATATAAAACTATACTAAAAACTGAACAGGAACTGAGTTGAAAAGCTAATCCAATTTATTGGAAGTATATATGCATGTACGATTGTGTATTGTTTTAAAGATTAAATGAACTATTTAAAAAATTAGGATTGTATTATTGCGATATTTTTGTTAGAGGAGAGTGAAGATGTACGTAATATAGTATGTATGTATATACGTTCTTTTACATATTCGGATTTTTATGAATCTGCATCTACCAGCTGTAGCTTATGATACAGACATATATACATATATATTTCAATGTAGATGCACGTGTTTTATGGAGAGAAGAACGTAGGTACACACATTCCTAAATATTTGCATACATACATATATATATATATATATATATATATATATACTTAACATTTGCATGCATTTTCCTTCAGGAAACATTTTCTGTCAATAAACTATATTGAAATACTTTTGCAGGTTTTGCCTAAACGTACTGACTGGTTGGGAAATGAACATGATCAATCTCTGGCAGAGTTGGTAAGTCATTGGTCAATTACATTTTATTATACAAGTTGAACTTTTCAGTTGTCTTTGCTGTTCACATTTAATGTATACAGAAATTTGAAGCATTAATATGCTAACAATGCCTAGTAGCCACATACATGCATAGATACTTAATAGTTTTATTAAAGGACTTAATTTTTTGAATGGTTGTATACGTATATGCATAAGAAAGTTTATATGCTTACTTATGAATGTGTGTATATGCATAAGTGTATACACACAAATATGTATGTGTAATATTATTCCGTTTTATAGTGCGTATATAGACGCCATGTTGTCTTTTGCATGATGCATTGAAAATTAAATTCCTGAATTTTTTTTTAAATAGAAGGCATTGTGAATCCAGAAAAATAAATTGTATTGCATTAACTTCTGAATTTTGTAAAATTAATTAAACTTACAATTTTATTTTTTTTTTTTTTGTTAAAAAGGAAAAGAAGTTTGTTATATTAATATTTTTAATTTTGAAATCAAATTTTTGCTCTGTTAAAAAAAAGTTAATATTTCACTAAAGAATTAAAATTTTCCTTATGTAAATATGTATGTATGTAGCTTGTGCTTATGTGTTTACATGTTACACAAGCAGTTGGTTGTCTTCGTTTCTAACTTTGCTTGTTCGCTGCCTTGCCAAGTAATATCAATATCGTTGCCAACTATTAATTTTTTTGACGTTTTAGGAAAGAAAATACGCTCACATTGGCCCGAATCATTTGTTGGAAATATGTTGTCGTATAGGACCAATCTTAGACAGAGAATTAAGTCCCAGTGTTTTGGGGTTAACATCTTTATTGGGTTCAGGACGTCAGAGTCTTTTACGAACCAAAGACAGTGTATTCAAGTCGAGAACTTTACTGGACTATTGTACGCGTCTTCATGGAGTATCTCTGCCGGATTCTGCAATTACAAAACCAATACACAATTTTCGTAAGTCAATTTATTTGTTATATTTGTGTATAAAATTTAATTTTGGAAATCCTAAAAAAAGAAAAAGTTCTTATTGGTCGTGAGTACGGTGGACCTGTGCATCGAAAACTTCTGGTACCTACAACTTTATATGGCAAAGCAAAACTTCTTCGTAGAACAGTGGGACATTTATCATCTGTTTATTGCGTTTTGTTCGATCGTACCGGTCACTATATTATAACCGGCGCTGATGACCTTCTTATAAAAATATGGTCCTCCATGGATGGACGACTTTTGGCTACACTTCGTGGAGCATCAGCAGAAATAACAGATATTGCCATCAACTTAGATAACACTATGTTAGCAGCTGGGTCAGTGGATAGAATTTTGCGTGTATGGGATTTACAAACCACATCTCCCATAGCCGTGCTGGCTGCCCATACTGGCATGATAACTTCCGTAAATTTTTGTCCTTCACCTAGAAATGATTTGAAGTATTTAGTGACAACTAGCAATGATGGTTCTATAGCATTTTGGCAATATTCTACCCCACGAGGACAAAAAACAATATTCGCTCCAAAACCTACACAGTATCATGAGAAATTAAGACCTGGACAGGCACAAATGATGTGTACATCATTTTCTCCTGGCGGTATTTTTCTCGCAGCTGGTTCCGCTGATCATCACATTCGGGTTTATTTAATGTCTGAAGATGGACCTAAACGAATACTAGAGACAGAAGCATATACGGATGCTGTTGACTCGGTGCAGTGGTCACACCGAGGTCTAAGATTTATATCGGGCAGCAAAGATGGCACTGCACATATCTGGACCTTTGAGTCCCAACAATGGAAAAGTGTAAAACTATGTATGACAGAGCGTTTGCCAAGGTATTTTTTAAATATCGATAGCGATATACATAAATTTCATGTTTTCATATTTTACTTAGTTGTCCTGAACCGGAGGAAGGTAAAAAATTAAAGGTAACAATGGTAGCTTGGGATTGCTCAGATAAATATGTTATAACAGCAGCTAATGACTTTACGGTAATTATAGTTGTGCTTGGTACCTATGACATTTTCCATTAATTTATTTAATTTATTAAACACAGATAAAAATATGGAATGCCAAAACTGCCAAACTGCATTGTGTTCTACGTGGACATAAAGATGAACTTTTTGTTTTGGAATCAAATCCTAAAAATGAGCATGTGTTGCTTTCAGCTGGACATGATGGTCAAGTTTTCTTGTGGGATATTGAAAAGGGAGAATCAGTTGCTCACTTTGTAAACAATATTGATGGACAAGGGCATGGTGGAGTATTTGATGCAAAATGGTCGCCAGATGGTACAATGATTGCCGCTACAGATTCCCACGGTCATATATTAATCTTTGGTCTTGGCGTTACAACTGATAGATATAAGATTGTAAGCCTACGAGAGATTTATATACATACATACATATAATTAACATATACCATTATTAAATTTTAATTCTTTTAGCTTCCGAATGAGCTTTTCTTTCACACGGATTATAGACCGTTGCTGAGGGATGCCTCCCACCATGTCGTTGACGAACAAACACAAGTAATGCCACATTTGATGCCACCACCGTTTTTAGTAGATTCTGATGGTAATCCACACCCACCCAAATTTCAGCGTTATGTTCCTGGAAGAGAAAATTGTTCAACGGAACAATTAGTTCCAAATCTTACATTAGCTGGAGAAGCTGTTATTGTAGAAGACAACAATTATTCAAATATTGATCGTTTGATAGCAGCTTTAGCAAACCGACAAGGAGGTGTTTCAGCAGTTGGGGGTAACCAAAATAGTCCTCCCTCTGGTAGAGCTAATCCTTCTCAGCTAGATCGTATGATAGAAGCTTTAGCAAATCGTCAAGGTCGTGATCAAGCCCCAGATTCTAATAATCGTCCATCTGGCAGTCGTAATTCAAATAATGGAAACATTCTTGGTAATGGACCAAGTACTTCTCGCAATATTTCATTAGATAGAAGACTATCTGAACAATCTAATAGTCAGCCTCGACAAGGAACAACTTGGGGTAGACCTCCAGCCGAACAAAGCCAACCTTCTGCGGTAAGTCAGCTGAAATATGTGCGTCGCATTTATGTAAGACCAATGAGATATGCACAGCTACAGGCAATTAGGTCTGCAGTATATGCAGCGGGTCAATATGAAATGCAAGACTATAGACGCGAAATGAGACGACGACCAATTATGATTAGTACTGCAAGTATTATCACTTCTCAATCTGGATCGGGGCGAAATAGGAATGCTCGAACAAATGGTGTGGGCCGTGTTGCAAGAAGACGTAGTGGTCGTCCAGCTGGACAACAGCATCCTCAACCAGCATATCGCACACGAGCAGTACGTGATCAAGAAGAAATTGAGCCGCCGCCACCTGAAGTAATTGAAGAAGACGAGGAGAGTAGCAATTCATCCGGAGATACAAGTTACTCAAATGTGGAAGAAAACCTTGTAGAGTCTTCAGAAGATTCAGATACTGACTCATCTGACTATTCTGACTGGGTAGCCGATACGCCAGGACCAAACTTGGAACCGCCTAAGCGTTCTAAACGAAAACCACTCTCTCGTCGTCGTACCCTTAGCGAAGACAGCAGTGATGACACAACAGAACAGCCAACTACATCGGCCAAAGCTCGTAAAAAAGACAAAATGATTCTGATACCCCCAGCAGCTCCCAATGGTGAAATTCCAGAGCTATACCGCCCTGCCGAATGGCTGTCGGAAGTTATACCACGTAAGGCTCCATATTACCCGCAAATGGGAGATGAAATTGTATATTTTCGACAGGGCCACCAACGTTATATAGAAGCGGTGAGACTAAAAAAAGTATATAAAGTGTCGCACAGTTCCGAGCCATGGAGTTTTCATACTTTAAGAGATCGAGAACTTGTACGTGTAATAGGTATAAAGTATGAAATCCGACCACCAAGACTGTGCTGTCTTAAATTAGCCATAATTGATGAGGATGGTAATATGACGGGTACTACTTTTAAGATAAAATATCACGATATGCCGGATGTGCTAGATTTTTTGGTATTAAGGCAAACGTATGACTTGGCAGTTCAACGTAACTGGACGATTGGTGATCGCTTCCGTTGTATGATTGGTGATGGTTGGTGGATGGGACAGATCGAATCGCGTCATGCCTTATCAGCTGAATTTCCAGATTCTCCGTTTATGTGTTTTCGTGTACGTTGGGATAATGGTGAATATGAATATATGAGTCCTTGGGATATGGAACCTATAGATGAAAATCGATTACCTTACGAAGTTGGCGGAGCAGTACCAGTTCTGCAAGAAGAAATCCGTGCTACACTATACCAACCAAAGTCTGAAGAATGGCATCGGGGTGATCGAGATGGTTCATGCCGTAGAATTATTAATGGATTAGAACAAGTAAGTGCTTGTTGGTAATAAATAGGAACTGTATATCATCGCATTTGATATCGAATTGAATTCATTGCTTTTAAAATATTGACGGGAGTTGCTCGATATTAAATGCGATACACTTTTAATTTTCTTTTCTATAAACTATAAATTTGTATTTACTAACACATTTTCATTTCTTGTAATTTTTTACCCTTTGATAAGGTTATGCGTTTGTCAATTGCTGAGCATTTCTTAGCGCCAGTAGACTTGAATATTTATCCTGATTATTCATATTTAATTGAATATCCCATTGATTTAACAACAATCAAATCAAGATTTGAAAATCATTTCTACCGTCGTATAACCTCCGCCCAATTCGATGTACGTTATTTGGCCACAAATGCCGAAAAATACAACAGAAGACACACTAATATTGTAAAACACGCTCGTATTATAACAGATTTATGTTTGCGCATCATAAGGTTTGTTTTACTTAAATTAAATGTTTTCTTTTGAATTTGGTTTAACAATGATTTTTATTTATTTAGGGAGCCCAATGATATTGACGTTGCAGCAGTTTACCATCAATTAGTTGATGTTTATCACTCATCCGAATCTGAAAATGATAATGAATCAGATGTTGTTCCTTCAACAAGCACGGGACCTTCAACATCAGCTGCAGCTGCAAGACCCAGACAGGGCATGACCTCAACTAGAAGGTACAAATTAATAAATAAAAAAAAAAAAACTAAAAACTTGAGAAATTAACTTATTTTCTTTTTTAGATCTAATAGAAATCGTTCAGAAAGTGATTGGCGTATTGAATGCCGGCAATTATTGGAATTAATGTGGTCGCGACCAGATTCATTACCGTTCCGGGAACCGGTTGATACAATAGATTTTCCAGATTATCTTGAAATTATTGCAACTCCTATGGACTTGCGTACCGTAAAAGAAGATCTTCTGGGCGGAAATTATGAGGATCCTTTAGACTTTGCAAAAGATGTTCGCTTAATATTTCAAAATTCTAAAAATTATAACACCAACAAACGTTCACGAGTAAGTTTAAAAAAATGTTTTATGTATAGTTTTTCATTGTAGATCGTCAATTCATTTAAAAATCGTTATTATTCAAATCTAATCAATGTGTTTGTGTCTTAAGAAGAATAATAACTGATGATTGGTCTCGATATATTTCATTTAATGAGTTTACTATTTTTCATTTGATTTAAATCTGCTTATTTAATTCATATTCACATCATTATTGTTGTGCTTCATATTTTTGTTTGTTTGTTTTTTACATGCTTCCCAAATACACTCATGAAATCTAATATAAAATCTAATAATATCTTATCATCATCCACTACTACCCATGAATAAATTCTATAAAATATAATAATGAATGACGATCATTATTGTAGGAATACTTGGCGGTAAGGTTAAGTGAACATATTCCCATTTGTAAAACAAAGAAAAAAAATGTTTTTCTTTTATTGAGTTTCTGCATGTTTTATTTACGGGTAGATATGAATTTATGGAGAATTTTATTGTTTATTTGTATGTTTCTAGATTTATTCTATGACATTACGTTTAAGTGCCCTATTTGAATCGCAAATAAAAACAGTAATTACAAATTGGAAGGCAGCCAGGAGAAGAGCCAACAAAAATAAATCACGTGGTACTAGTATTAGTCGTAATAAACGAACAGCCCCTGAGCGTACACGTCCTGTAGGGCGTAGAGGAAATTCGGTGAGAAGTACAAGGCGTATAAGAACTTCCGAAGAATCATCTCACAACGAGGATGATGATGAAGATGAAGATGTAGATGGGGATGGAGATGGAGACGGAGATAATCAGCAACCACGTGGAAGTCAGCGTAGGGGTCGTATGGGACAAACTCGCACAGGGGGTGGTGTGGCAGCTAGTGCTTCAAGTTCGAATCGTGTCACTTCTTCCTCACATAGACGCGCAAATGCAGTAGAAGTTACCCAGCCAGGAACATCACGATCGGGTAGACGTAAAAATGCCAGTCAAGAATTAGAATGCGATGAGGATATAGACGAAGAAGTAGAAGTTACGGCTTCCAGTTCGGATTCAGATGAGGATGGTGATACTTCAAGCGAAGAGTCGCTAAGCGACCACAGTGCAACTGAAAATTCTGAAGAAAGTTACAGTCCAGTGAAAGATCGAAAACAAAGGAGGGGTAGCAAAAGGCATCATCATAAGTCTGGTAACAAAAGCAATCAATCAGGTGGAACTAAACGTAGAAGGCGTCATCCTGAAGATGATACTGATGAAGATTTTGATGTTGGACGGCATAAAAAACATAAAAAGTCTGAAAGAAAAGTTCGAAATGCTAACAATGGAACGCGGCGAGTTGGCGGCGGTCTTTCCCAGGCTGATGAGAGTACACAAGACACTCTTTCCCATACACCGAAGAAAAAAGGAAGACCTCCAAAAACAGCACGTCATGATGATGGCCCAAGTACAAGTTCTGCTGCAAATGCCTTAATGCTACAAAGTCCTTCACGTAATACAAGAAACCAAATAGTTGCTCAAGCTGCCGTAGTTGGAATTGGAAGACGTGCCACTGAAAATGATCACAGCTATCATCTTCCTGTGCGTAATGGTCGCATTATAGAATCTGATACTGATTCTCGAGAAGTGGCAGCTCGACCTACTAGAGCAAGTGTTAAACGTGCCATTTTGGAGTGGGCTCGTGTCAGTGATTTGGAAGATGGCGATGGTACTGAAGAAGCCGAAGAGGTTAGTTAATTATTTATTATTATTATTATTATTATTATTATTATTATTATTATTTTGTATTATTTAAATAACAGAAGAGACAACTTTTTTTATGTTGTTTTGTTATTTAAAAAATTTTGAAATTTATTTTTTCAAATGTTTGTACTATTTACATGTTAAACTAGTTCCAATAAAATACATAAATAAATTTTTATATAAAATGTAGATTTTACCAACTCCTACGCCTACTAAATCAAATGACACTGGCAGCAATCGCGAACATAATGCTTCTGCCTCAAGTCGCACTGCAGGTCCCACATTAAATGTCGTTAGGCAATTGCGAACAAATCGTAACACAATAGTAGAGTCACAGAATGACTCTGATAATGATAGTGATGATGAACCACTGGCTTCTAGTCAGGTTTCACTTCATAGACACCAACAGAGTAAGTTAGAAAGCAATTTGTTGTTTCTTGCTCATGCGAATAGTGATATCATGTTACATTTATTTAGATATTAGGAATACGGCATTGCCGCATCCAACGCATATACAGCGGCTCGAATCATCGTTGAATGGAAAAGTAAGTGGTAGCAGCTCATCAGGATTGCATATGACACGTTCTCATGCCACATCGACAACATCGAATTTAACTACCTCTTCTGTAGCACCGCCGACTGTTCATGATCACAATTATATGGGAGATCCAGGTCCATCGACCTCCATTGCGGCCAATATTAGAAACTCAAGAAGGATATTTTCACGACATCTGCACAATTTCGAAGAATCAGATACAAATGTTCATAGTGAAGAAAGTGTAACCCGTTTGAGGCGTGGTTTGCCTTCGTCCACGATATCAACACCTACGTACCAAAGGGCCATTCACGATACTGTGCAAACTGGTGTGACAGTTAGAAGAGGTCGATCTCGATTTAGCCAGGAAAATTCACAAACAGAAGCTTCAGCGGATGAAAATAGAGCCGACGAAGATGATGATGAGAATGTAGAAGGTGTTTCAGATATGGGTACAGGTGGATCCATTGACTCCTCCGCAACTGATGATGCCTCTGATTCAGAAGACAATCAGCCGTTAACTTCTTATGTACCTAAACAGAAAGCGGGTAGAAAACCCCGCAATAAACGTCGACTTTCCGATGATTCTTTTGTCGCTGATGAAGATTATGACTATAATAAACGACGTTCAGGAGGTCGTAAACGTGAAACTTCAGGAGTTGGTGGTCGAACTAGTAGTCGCCGTAATCAAAGAGGCTCTCGTAATCAAAAACGTCCACGTTACAATGAATTAAGTGATGATGAAGATTATGGTACCACCTCAAATAATCGAGGTAGAAGATCGCGTAATGAAGCGTCTTCAATTATTGCCACACTACCACCAACCACTCTACAGCAAGATGAACATGATGTGAGTACAATGGATAGCGATGATGATCAATTAGTTAGTGTCAGTAGTAGAGGTCGCATTCGAAAAATTACTGCCAAAGCGAGAGGGATTTTCAAAGAGTAACTATTTATTAATAAAACAGTTAATTTACTCCTGCGACTGCATCTAAAACAAACAAATATACATGCATACATACAAACATATATATTTTTATTAATAGCCACTCAAAGAATTCATTAAATTTTTATTTAGTTTTTATGTTTTTCTTTTTCATTTATTATTTAAATATTTTCATACTAGCGTTAGAGTTTTTAACAATCTAAGGTAAAATCATCTCTGTCTTAAACTTAATTAAATTTCATTTAGAGTAAGATTCACACTTAAATTACATATAAAAATAGCGTACGTACGTATGTGTATAAATATAAATACATATATTTTTAACCCTTTCCTTTTCTATTTTCTTTTATGCTTTGTTTGTAGCGTTTTTTGTAAAATATTGAAAAATGTTTTTTTTTCTTTTAAATATAATTCCATATATCTGTTAAATTAGGATCCGGCATTAAAATGTAATAACGAGTTAAAAAGCATTTGTATATTGTATTCCTTAATTTTCTTGCTTATTGGGAGTTTTGTTGAAATGACAAAAAATACAAAGAATATGGTCCTTATTGCTCACACAAAAGACAAAAAAGAAAATGTAACAAAAAAAATTGTCTGCCTTTGGCTAAAACATATACACACATTCATTATTATTTTCATACATACATACATACATAAATACTTACACTCTTACTTATCATTCAAATTTCAACAATTGTAACTGCATCTGTATGAATTCTTTTCATTTATTTATTGAGATGTTGTAATAAATCAAAAACTATTAAATACAAACAATTTTGTGTACATTTATGTTTAAAGTTTAATTTAAAAATAAAATTAAAACAAAAAAAAAAATTATTAATTGTTTAATTTTGAAAATCAAAAGTGAAAAAAGCAGTAGCCAAGATAATGGTTGAGGGGAAAAAATTTTAATTTACAAGTTTTACTTAAAATTGCGAAAACACTAAATTGTATTTAAAATGTAATCGTCGCACTGTCCGAGAATTCAATTTGAAAAACTTGAGCGAAAAAAGTGAAACACCAGGCTAACAGAATCAGTAGGAAGTGGATTTTTGGGAATTAATTTTTGTTTTTTTATTACAAATTTTGAACGAATCAATATTTTCGCATGAGACTTGCACCATGTTGTAGGGCAAGAAATTGGCTACTTGCCACATGCCACAAATCATTTGCATAAAATGTGTTTTAATGGAAAAAACGTTTATAACTTTGTAAGCGTTAGAGCGATTTTAGAAAAATGTTCGGTGTAATAATAGCCCATTTTCCGCTCTACCACCTAGTGAAAGTTTCATTTAAAAATATTAAGCCGTTCAAAAGTTGTAGCAACAAAACTAAAAACATTAAAAAAATAAGATGTTGCAAGTTCCGGTTGATCAGGTTTCTGGGTTTTTACCTATAACTTTTGAATGGGTTAAGATATCTTAATAAAACTTTCACCATGTGGCAGAGTGGGAAATGGGCTGCATTTAAATTGAAGATTTTTTTGAAATCGCTTTAAAGCTAAGAAAGTGATAAAAGCTTTTTCTAATTAAAACACTTTTTAACTAAAGTGTATGTGGCAACATAAGTGGCATGTGGCAGATAGCCAATTTTTCTCTCTAACATATGGTGACAGTTTCATTAAAAATTATTTCTAAAACGGGAAAACTCCAGAGCCGTCACAACGTCTTACTCTGAATAGTTTTAGAAATAAATTAAAAATAGTGAAGTTTTACAAAATATAAAAATTATTTTAAACAAATTGTTAAAAACTGTGGCATCTCAAAAAACTTGCAACAAAAGATAACTCGTACAATATGAAAACGCTGAAAAAACTAAGTTTTTTTTACTTTTATCTCGGGATATACTAGACGTAAATTGGTCGTTGTTTTTAAAACCAATATTTTTGCATGTTGAATCCGATTTTCATTATGGGAACCCTCTAAAATGAAGTTAAAAGTTTTTCGAGCAGTGCTGCCACGTAGTTTAAGATACTTTTATAGCCCATGGTAATAGAATTTTATTAATGACTAAAAACAATTGACTAACTTTCTTTTATAAAGTATAAATTAATAATGATAAACACAGATTAATTTTTTTATTTTGTTTTTATTTATTATTTGTTTAATAATCGGATTTTATTTGTTCTTTATTATTTTTCGTTTTAATATTTTTATATAATAATATTTTTTGATTCATAAAGCGTAAACCGTTAATAATAATTAAATTTTAAAGTTGATACAATAATAATGATTAAAGTTAATAATGTATTATTTGTTTTTTCATTATTATTATTATGTATATATGTATATTTTATAAATATGTTTGTTAAATATTGTTGAAATGTAAAATGCTTAGAAATAAACTTGCATAAACTGGTTTAGATTAAAAGAAAAATTTTTTACTTCAATCATCCATTTGTATTTTTATTTAATTTTTTTTTTTAACGAGAACTCTGTTTTATTTTTATTTATTTTTTTTGCAATATGTGTTATAACTACAAGGAAAGGGTGTTTGGTAATTTTTTTTGGTTAATATTTTGCTTTTAATTTGAATAAACTTTAGTATTTAAAATTTTGTTAGAATTTTGTATTTGTGTGGTATTTCTAATAATTTCTCTAACAATCAAAACAAGACTTTAGAATTAATAAATTTTTTTCCTCTCGAATGGTATGAACACATCACAAAGCAAATAATAAAAAAAATTATTTTCCAAGAATTTTTTTATTTCATACACAAATCTGGGGCCGAACTACGGTGTTCGGTATCACTCCAAATTTCCATTTAAATTGTATTGAAATTTGGATAGCTATCGAGTACCGTTATTTGTCCTGGGGCAATTAAAAAGAGTAGTTAAATATAAATTCGGTTTAATTGGATTTGGTCAAATTTATGTGTGTATGTATAAGTAAAAAGTTGGAAATTTATTTTAATATAAAATTCAAACGGAAATAATTAAAACAGGGAAAACACATTTTGGTCGGTTTGGTTCAGGTTCAGGTTTATAATCAACCATAGGCTTACTATACTTAATATATCTACTATAAAAATGTGTATGTGTATGTGTATATCAACATATACAAATAATTGATTAAAACAAATTAACAATCAATTTATTTAAAAATATGTTATAAAACAAAAACAAACAGAAATATTAATATTAAAAATAATAAAATAAAAAATACTTAAAGCTTAAACTGTTATACTAAATATATTTGTTTGTGTGTTTAATTTACAAAATATTGTTAATAATATGCATGTACGTTTGTATTATTGCTTTTTGTTTTCTCATACTGCTGCTATAATAATTATTGAAATGGCGTTTAATTAAAAGTAAATTATTTATTTTAAATGTATTATTTTATACTAAAAACTCTTTGCACTTTCTAAAAGAAAAAATGATATACAAAATCATATATTTATTATCACACACAAGTTAAAAATTTTGATTATGGTTTTTAGTCGAAAGTGAATAAATACTTTGACCTTGATTTTAAGTTATGTTACAATTAAATGTTGTAGTTAAATTAGCTATATTTTAATTGGGGGTAAAAAAAACAAATATGTACTACAAATAATGTCATGACCAAGGGAAATTAATAAAATTATTTTAATAAGAAAAAATAAATTCCATTAACAATTTAATCAGTCAATTAAAAATGGTATCAATTAAATTAAAAATTTAATCAATTTAATTAAGCATTTAATAAATTTAATTTAAAATTTAATCAATTTAATTCATCATTTAATAAATTCAATTAAAAATTTATTTAATTCAATTAAAAATTTAATCAATTCAATTAAGCATTTAATCAATTCAAATACAAATTTTATTAATAAACAAAATATTATTATTTATTTGTGCTTTATTTGAAATATATTGTTTTCCTCATGATATTCTCATGAGTTATTTATTCAGTGCAATAAGTACCGAATAGGATAGCATATCTATATGGATCATCAGACGCTACTCTGAATCCTCAGTAGATTACTCCCAGCATTTCTTGACAAACATTAGAAAATTTACATTGTAAAAACCATTGACTAAATAAAAATTATTTGTCAATAGTTTCAAAAAGATTCAATTATTCAAACAAAAAAAATTCAGTAAATATTGAACGGAATAAACAAAACTTCCCAACCAATAATTTAATATAGAAAACCATATATTCTATTTTTATTCTTCTCTTCTCTTTCAAATAACCCAACTCAATTCTGGTATTAAGCACAAATAAAGATTAATATTTTGATAAACTTTTTAATTTCAAATAAAATTTTTATTAATAAATTTACAAATTTTATCAATTCATTAAAAACTTTTTTCAATTTAATTAAAAATTTAATCAATTCAATTCAAAATTTAATCAACTTAAGCACTTAATCAATTTCTTTAAAATTTAATAATTTCAATTAAAAAATTTAATAAATTCAATTAAACATTTAATCAATTCAAATACAAATTTTATCAATTAAATTAAAAATTTTATCAATTCCTTCAAAACTTTTTCCAATTCAAATAAAAGTTTAATCAATTCAATTAAAAATTTAATCAATTAATTAAACATCAATTAAAATCAATTCAAATACAAATTTTATTAATTAATTTACAAATTTTATCAATTCATTAAAATTTTTTTCCAATTCATTTAAAAATTTAATCAATTCATTTAAATTTTTTTTTTAAATTAATCAATTAAATTAAAAATTTTATCCAATTCAATTAAAATTTTAATCAATTGAATTAAAAATTTATTTAATTCATTTAAGCAGTTTGCCAATTCAATTAAATTTTTTTTTAATAAATTAAAAATGTAATCAATTCAATTAAAAATTTATTCATTTCAATTAGAAATTTATTTGATACAACAATTATTTTAATTAAAATATTTTAATAGGTTGATAACATTTTTATTTTATTTTGGTGTTATTAGATTTTATTTTTGTTCTTTTTGAATACGTCATGTATCTATACGATATGTAATATTAAAAATTTGAGTACATTGATCTACTTTATTATTGTTGTTGCTAATTATTTATGAATTTTCTTTTTTTATATGTATGTAGCTATGAACATATACTATAATATGTATTAACTATTTATATATAAACCTATAAATGTATAGTATGTATGTGTGTATATGTATTAATTTGTAATAATTTTCTAATAAATTATTGATTATATGTATGTACGTGTAGAATACGAGTAGTATGTAAGAGCAGTTAGTTATTGTGTATGTACTATTTTCATGATTAGAAAATAATTTTTGGTATTAACTATGTAAATAGTAGATGAATGTTAGAGTAAGATTTTTTATACTTATACTAGTTCTATAAAATATGTATTTGTGTAAGAAAGTCAGAGAGAGATAGAGATAATTGGGTGTACCCACTATGTAAGTACTCGTATTTATTATTTAATTATTTTTTAACCTGCAACAAAATAAAAGAAAGTAAATTTAATTTTGAATGGCTTCTCAGGCATATAAGTTTTATGGGTGTATGCATGAACTTGTATATGGATTTTATATGTGCGTTGTATTCATAAACATGTTGAACCAACCGAATGTGTATAACAACATAATGTTGGGCAATATGGTTCAAATTTGATACTCTGTTCGTAGTTGTGCAAAATGTTGAGCAACCTAAATTATTTTTTTAATGTTACATTTTTCTTAAAATAAACCAAGCCCAGCTAATTGCAACACTTTTTTTTCAAGTCTCAACTAACGGAGTAGAGTGTCAGGCTTAAAGCCTGCTACTCTATTTGCCAAGTACATTTGATATGTTTTTGTCAGGACGTTTTCTCAAGTGCTGCCTTTTTTATAATTTCAATAGAACAAAAATAAGCATTTCATGTATCATTTAACAATAATGCATATTTAGCGTTTGATATATTTCACGCTGTTTAAGCGATTTGGGAAATCTGATTACATTAACTTCACTGATCAGCAGTTGACATAAAAAACTTTGCCCCAAAAATTAATTAAAAGTAAATTCTGTTGCAAAAGTGAACAATAATAGATTTTTATGAAGAATGTCTTGACTTCTTTACAAGTAACTCTTTCATATTTTTATTAGTTTTTATATTTTCGAGCACAAATAAAATAAATTTGCTTTTTTGTATAAACAATTAGTTTACGCATTAGTATCATACTTGCATTTTTTACATGCAACATGTTGAGAAAGGAATGTGATTTTGATTTAAAGTGTTACATTTTTTTTGTTAAGAGAAGGCAGACATTCTTGGATGTCAGAATATAAAAAAAACATTTTTGTTAGAGAAGAAAATGCCATAAGTTGTGCAACATATTGCACACATACATAACCAACATTAATTAATTGTTATTTTAAATAGTATTTGTGAAAAAAAAATAGTAAAATTATATGAAATAACATGCTTACGTACATACGAGTATAGAGACAAGTAGTTTAGAAACGCACAAAAATAATATTTAAAAATTAATTATTTCTTTTTTAAGCTCTGCTGTCGTATAAATTTCCGCAATTTGCCACTTATTTTTAACAATCGGAAAAATTACAATAGAAAAAAAAAATTATGTAGAACAAATTTTCGTCACAACAACGTCATCTCTGTTATCAAAATAATGATCATGCATTGTTGTTGTTTTTTATTTAATTAATTCAAGGGGAAAACACTCGTAGGCTGCGCAAAAGTGTAGCCAACACATTGGCTAAACATTCAGCTTGCAAAGCCAATTGGCCAGCGCCTAATGGACCCATTTGTACTCCCACCAGTTCTCTGAAGGATGAGGCCACATCATGTACTTTCAATACTATATTACGTGTTTGAAGGGGAGATGAGGTGTGTCGTGTCATATCTTGTGCCAATTCCGTTATGCGTCGTATGGCAGTAAGACATGAGGTTAAATGTTCGGGTAGTGAAGATAACGTCAGATCTGACATGGCGACAA
This sequence comes from Thelaira solivaga, assembly GCA_947397855.1. Lineage (NCBI taxonomy): Eukaryota > Metazoa > Arthropoda > Insecta > Diptera > Tachinidae > Thelaira > Thelaira solivaga. Next base: position 75,094,494 of record OX377610.1, read on the forward strand.
CTAAATATTTTGACGCAGTAACTAAGACTAAGGTTTGTTCGGTTAATTCGTTGCGTGCCTTTTGAAATTTATCTTCATCGATGCTTGTGCCACCGCCAGCTGACTGCGCTGCAGTACACTGGGCAGCCACCTGATCCAATTTGACTAATAAGCCAGCCATGGCCACATCAGTTTTGCCCAGTAGCGCTTCAGGGTCTATGACATGACCGTTTTTAATAATCAACTTATTGCAGGAATTATTAAAATTTCTTGTTGGATTCGTATAAATTATTTGACTTTGGTTTATTGGACTGGTGCTGTGGAGTTTCCTTTGCATTTGGAGAGAACAAATTAATGGGTATGGAGGTGGTGGGTATCGTTGGTCGCGATATTCTCGATTACTTGCAACGGAGAGCTGCGGGGTTAGTGTTGGTGAAGGTTGTGATTGTGTTTGTGCCATGCTACTGGGTGTTGGAAACACTCGTGGCTGCGTGGGTGGAGGCGTTGAAACACTAATTGCTCCGGGATAGTTCATTGGTAGAGGACTTTTTCTTAACATTGATCTTGCAGTTATTGGAGGTAGTGGAGGTTTCTTTGGGGCTGACGGACTCACCATGGATGTGGTTAAATTTTGACGTTCCTCTTGAGCGGTTACTCCGCGCGGACTTATATTGTATGATGTGCGTGGTGGCAGTACTGGTGGATTACCTTCACACACATCCGACGACTGGAAACCATTTCTTTGGGGCAACAAGGGTGAAGAAATTTGGTTTTGCTTTTTAGGTGAAAAACGTTGCAAAAGTTCGGCACTCTTTGGTGGTCTAACAGGCACTGTTTGTTCTGACGTTTGTAATCTAGGAGGTGGTTTAAGAGTTTCTAAAATTTCTTCAAAAGCTTCGGTGGTGTCTTCTTTTTTCGACTTGGGACAACAGGAAAATTTACTTTTTCTTTCGACTGTGGCATATTCAATAATGTGACCCTTAATCTCTGGTTTTTTGGGTTCCTCATTTGCCTTGGATGCTAATGGGGCTCTAAACTGGCTGTTTGTGGTTGACGAATTGCTGTATAAACTTTCAGCCATGATTTCGTCTTGCTTACTTGAGCTTTGATCAATCTCATCCAAGTTTGGAGGTGGCGGTATTATAAATGACATTATTTCTTCGGGTGTTAATTCTTTTGCTGGAGTTGCTCTCTGTGTAGGCGGCGCTACCACCACCTTTTCCAAAAACTTATCCAGATCATGTTCTTGTCCCACCTCGTTAAAGGTTTTCTTTGCTAAATCATCGAAACCTTTTGGTGGTGCATTAAGCAAAGAGAGTGCATCTAATTCGTCAGGAGTTTGTGGGGGTGGTATGGCACGTAAATCTATTAAATCGGTGTCGGTTTCAATGAAAGTGTCTTCACGTATTTCAAAACCATAAATTTCGGACAGTTTCTTGGCTGCAACATCTGTATCCTGATTGAAACTGTCCACATTACTGATTTCCTTCAGTTGTTTCAGGTATTCCTTAAGGTTATAGTCTTTGGTTTCCATGCCAAAATTACTACTGTCGGGACTATGGAGACCAAAGCTGGTACGATATGCTAAATTCTGCTTACGACTAGATTTATCATTTGTATTTAGTAAAGAAGGCCTACGAGCAGTCGGTGAGTTTGTGGGTGATGCAATTGATTCGGAATCACTTTCACTTTGTGAAAAATCTGTACCCAAAGCTTGCAAATTGCTTAGCAGCTGACTGAAACCATTTACTTTGCGTTCCGGCCTTGGACTTGATGTATCTATCAGAGTAGGTTTTTTGCGCTTTGTTTCCATTGAACAATCACCAATGGAGTTTAAGCTTTGTGTAATGCCGCTTAAATCATGGCTTATGGTTTCGGCCAGTAAAACCAAAGAGTCACTATGTTTCAGAGAACCTTGCTGAGGAGTTTCCTCATTTGAGGACAACTTGCTGCTATTGAGGCTATCGCAATCGCTATCAAATTCTATAACGCCACTGGAATTAATATTTGAAGTGTTCAAAGCACTTGTGGGACTCTGCCATGATACCACTGCTGAGCCGCTATAAGTGGAATTAGTGCTGGTCAATCTAAAGTCTTGAATTAACTCTCCTTGCTCGTTCAAATACTGTTCTGAATTTTCCACCATCTTTTGCATTTCCTGTACCCTTCTGAAGACCTCTTCATTCTTGGCTTCCATTTTGGAGGTGTTCTTTACATTGTGATTGGGTCTATCCCCGCAATTACTACCACCGCCACTACTATCACTCATACCAGAGTCTTTAGCTTCCTCTAACAGTTCTGTGGCCATCACACTGTGAATATCCAAATCCATGGCGGTTGAAGAGATTAAATGCATATTTCCAGCATAAGCACATTCTGAGCTGTCGTGTAGAATTTTGCTCGATATAACCTCATTTGGCTTCGGCATTTGTGCAGTTTCACACAAAGGTTGAGAAGCTACTTTGCAAGGATGATAAGGCGGTGTCATAAGGAAATTAACACTGTGAGCTCTATTATGAAAAGGCAATAAATAACTCCAAAATGCGGGTAGTACTGTGTGCTGAGCCAGATACGAGGGTGCATTATCTTCATCAACTGGTTCTCGTTCTCGTGAGATTGCTAGATTTTTGCCTAAAAATATTAAGGCTGGTTGTCTTACAAGTTTTATTTGAAATTTATAGCCCACTAACCAGTCAATAGCCTATAGTAGCCGGATAAGCATAACGAAAATTCACAGGCATCACGATCTTCCATAAAAAATTTCACTGAACGATCTCCCTGCATGTAAATACTTACACTGCAGGTGATGTCATCTTCCCTTTGAACAATAATCTGATTAAAATCTTCAATAGACGATATGGGTTGGGGCTATCAGAAGTACAATAAGACGATTTCATTTCACACCTGAGAATTGAAATTAAATTTAGGTCACACTTACCACTGAATTTCTGGCATTGGAAATTTGACTTAAGCCAAATCTGGGACTTACTAACAAGACCCTTTCAACACCCTCTCTTTGGTTTGTGCTAAAACATTTTGCTCCATAGCTTGGCAACGAAGCAATGATATCCAAATAATGCAACTTGGCCTAAAACGTTTTAAATATTTTTAAATTGAATGGAAAAGTGGGAATAAAAGCTAACAAATGAAAGAAATACCTGCAGCTGAGTTAGAACTTTTGTTGATGAACCTGTCATCTCGGCATTCATTTTTAGAAAATGTGAAATTAAACGCCTCAATTCCTTACGTTTCATGCCTTCAAAAAGTGAAGCAGGCACAAAACGTTCCAAGCCAAATTCTCTTCTAAAAAAAAAAAATAATTAATCACCCAATCAATTAATAACTTCTATTGAACATACTCTACGATTTTGACCGTTAACTTTGAGGCTGGCACATTATTAGCCAAAGCATGCTGATGCATGTGTAGAGCTGCTAAGCGCAGAGCCACATCTGGTTGAAGTTCAGGAGCAAAACGTTCTTGTGTCACATCATTGCAACATTGTAAATACAAATAATCTAAAGCGTTTAAATCTTTTTGAGCCAGCTCAGCGGCAGACACAGGCACAAAAGTAACACGAAACAGGCAACGCAATTTATGTGCTCCGGGTCGTGAAGCGATCTGTTAATTGAAATTAAATTAAATTAAAATTTTGTTGTGACAACAAAAATGTTATACTGTACATGAAAACATGATTTAGACACTTATGCTCATTTGGGCTCACGAAAGTGACTGAATTTTATTTTATATTTTGTGAAAAAAGCTTGAAGTATAAAATTTTGTTGGCTTAAAACATAACATTCCATTCACTTGAGTTCACTCACGTTGCTGGGTTTTTTTTTTTTTTTTTTTTTTTTTTTTTTTTTTTTTTTTTTTTTTTCTTATAAAGTGAATAGATCATAGCGTAGGTTTTCAATCACTCTTCCACAAAAAAAATTAAATTCATTCAGGCCTTTTCACTCACTTACGGAAAGGCAAAGATAGAGAATTTTATGTTATGTTTTGTGAAAAAAACCATAAAATGAAATTTTTTAGCTCAAAGTAAATAATTTTAGTCACTTCAAGCCACTCAAGTTGTAGTCTTTTTATTAAGCGAGTGAATAGATTATAGAGTAAGTAGACAATCAATAACAGCAACAAATTCTCATCGTTGACAAAGAAATAGTAAAATTTTTTTAGACTTTTTCACTCACTCACGGCTTACTCACTCAGCTCCACGTAAGTGTCAAAGATTTCTTTGGAATTTAATGGAAAATAAAATTACTATGAAAAACTATGAAAATTTTGTTTTGATGTTGTAATATAAAATTAAGCCTGAGTCACGTGATTGAAAAAAATAAAAACTGATGCATGCATAATGACATATAGTTACGTGAATTTCTTCCATACAGGATAGCTAGAACTGTCTGAAAAGAGAAGGCAAAGAAGGAGTAGGATCTACAGTTTCCTACTCTGTCGGAGTACTGTCCTGGAAGAGCGGCGCATGCTTCACTTTGGAGAGCGGTGACTGTAAAGGTCGACATGCTATACGAGTTCGTTAGGAGTAGCAAGTGATGGACTCATCTTTTTCTATCTGTCTTTTTATTTATTTTTTTCACTTTTCCATCTGTAGTCTTATCCTTTTTCGCTTTCTCTTATACTTATATGCCAAAAGTTCCACATCAGAGGACCCAAAAGAGCCAAGATTCAGTTTTTCTTTTTTTTTGGGTGCGCTATGTAACCTAACCTAACCTACTCGTATATTCTTTGGGTGCCCAGAAAATCCTGTGAGCTACAGCTTAACTATTTATTGTACTTACTTTTGCTAAAGATTCTTCTGGATCCAGTAAGGTGAGCTTGTTGCGTTTAAGGCTTTTCACATGTTCCAATACAAGACTAAATATTTCACCAGTTGTAAAACATAACTTGTCCAACAATGAGGTAACCACATCCTAACAAAAAACATACAGAAAAATTAAAAAATTGAGAAATTACTCGTATTTAAAAAATTACCTGGACGTTTGTGGTTGCATCATATTTAAATGATTTGGTTTGACCATTTTCTAAAAATACTTTCAGAACATTTGCCATGGGCGGTACACAAATATCTCCCAAAGAAAAGGCCGAAGGCTATACATGAAAGGGAAAGCAAATTAAGAGCCTAAATATGAAACTGAAAAAGTCTTTTTACATACAGGAAATAAAGGAGCTCCATTCACACAAACACTTTCAGCAAAACGTACTCGACTAGGGCGTGATTTTAGTTTGGCTCGTTTTCCGGCCGACAAAAGTGTCGACTTACGGCCGGGGGTTATATTGTGCGCAGGCTGGCATACCAGTAGAGTCACTTTTGTTTCACAAGCTCTTACCAATTGTATTACACGATCTCGAGGAGCATCTTTTACATCTTCACCGTTTACCGCTAATATCTGATCACCTGGCTGTAGTCTATTCATGCTGGGTCCATCTTCGGTAACAAAACGCACTATCACCGGTCGTTCACTGCCTGCTACAAAGCCAAAACCCATGGTAGAGCTACGTTGTAAATTCACAACTCTAGGTTCAGGAGGATTTTCATCCCACTTGACACTTTCCGGTGCTTCGTAGGTAGAAGTTTTGTTAAGATGGCTGCCATAAAAGAACAAATTTTTTTTTTTTTTTAAACTTGTGCTAACTTATACAGTCTTAATTAAATACTTGATAAAATAAGAACGTCCTTTGGAGTCAATGGCTCTTTCCCAACCATAGAGTAAATCTTCTTGTTTGCTCCAGTCTTCACAGGAGGGCAACCATCCTGATGTCTGTGTGATGTGACTAAAACAGAGAGTGAATAAAAAAGAAATATCAATTTATATGGCTGGTATTTATTGAATTTGTTTTGCCGTTAAGTATTCTTTCAATACTTAACAGCAGAGATAGACAAGACAGCAGACCATTTGTTCCATTTCCATTAACATTTTCCAAATAATTTCGTTTAACACCACTCACTTATCAGGGGTCACACAACTAATTGTTATGATTACATGTTTACACATGCTTGTGCGGTATGTTCTCTGTTTAATGTAGTTGCAGTATGTCTGTCGGCCTGTGTGCAGTTGTTAATTATTGTGGAATTGATTGGATGATCAACGTTCAACAAAAATAATGAACTCATTATGAAATTTTTAGATTTTGTTGTGCTGAGATTTAAAAACTAAATGGAGGAGGAGTATTTCTGTATGTATATGCAGCACTCATGTAATAAATTGGATAAAATAAAAAATCTATACAAAAAGTGGGGCACACGTACGTATAGCTGTTTGTAGGTTCATGAATGTTGCACTTGTGAAATATGTTTGTATGAGGTTGTTGTACGAAATACTTGAAACTAAACTTGTGCGACCATTAATTTACATGTTCCCTGTAGTTTTCAATAAGAAATTAATTAAAATTTTTACACCAACTGTCCTTCTGTTTCATGCAAATTTTGTTCATTTGTGTAGTGTGAAATAACGGGTGGCCCAAATGAGACCTAGTGAGCGTATTGTAGTGTTTGTGGGGGGTCTTGCGGTAGAAGCTGTTGCACAATTTGAACTTTGTATGGATACATCTTAAGATCCAGCTTTAAAATTCTCTGTAATGTTGTTCTGGGTATACCCAATTGGCCGGAACGGCGACGAGTTGAGACAGATGGATCATTTGCAACACTCTGCTGCACAGCTTCCACGCTGTCTTTAGTACGAATATTTCGATGAACTGAACCCAGTTCCTCAAAACGGCGAACTAAACTTGTAGTCTTGGAAGATGTGGGCGCTGATCTTACGTTGGAAAAAAACGGCGATAATTTCGCTGCGTCAGAACAATTGATCGTTGAGAAGAATAATAAAAATCGATAATTTTAATGAGTTGTTGTGGACTGTACGTATTCATTTTAAATTTTCAAGAAAAAAAAAATAAAAAAGTTATTTGTTTTTCACATCAGCTGGTCTTATTTGGGCCACCCTGTAGAAATGTTTTTCATGGCAGCTTAAAAAGATGAATCAATTTGGTCACTTACTGGTAGCTAATTGATTTATGAAATCCAGCAGTATCACAGGGCAATAGAATTAGAATAAGGAGCGGGAACAAGTCACCTGGTCACTGCGGCCAAAATAGTCCTATTGTGTCACTACTCTCAAGTTACAAGTCCTTCCTGAGTCTAGTATTCATTAAGAATTCAAAGACTTGTCCAATGGTTGTAGACCATGTTGCTCTAAGTAGCGAAAACGGGTCCAAATTAGACACAATATGTGTTCTGCTGTCTCATCGCTTTGACTGAACTTCATAGTCGCCAAGTGTTTCTATATTCTGCAATGTCCAGTCAGGAATTACATGACAATTCGATTTCCTGACCGGATCAAGCAAAGTAATTCCTTTGTTTCCTTCGGAGATCGGAATGGCATGAATACTTTCGCATGTGAATTTTTGTAATTTTGGTTTCTTTATTTATTAGAGTTTGAAATAAGTTTTACATGCAGTAAATAAATACTAGCTAAAAATGGGCTTTCAGATGTAATTCTTTCCCTTTCTCTCTATATCTCTTTTTCCTTTTAATTCGTCCTGTAACGTGACGTTACAAACTTAAGTTAACACCTTGTATGATACCAGTCATACAAAAGTAACATTTATAATTCTCATTTAGTATAAAGTGAAGTATGCATAAAGCATCAAGTTTCATAACAAGCCGGGGAGCAAAGTTTTTGTTTCCACACGAACTTTGCTCCGGTAAATATTATTATCGCAGCTATTAGTATTATTTAATAGTTAGTCGAGGCCGAAGCATTTCACTTGCCGGAGTATTTCACTCGCATTATTTTAATTAGAGTTCGGGGACCGAAGCATTTACCCCGCACCTAGTTCAATATGCTTAGCATATTTGCAAAATGCAAATTTTTGCACAAATATTCACGTAATTAGCCCTATTAAAATATTGGCTGCATGCATTTGCATGTAACTAACGGTAAGCCCAAGCAATGAAATCTTAAACATCATTATCATATAAATTGCAAAATAATAAATGAAAGCCGCTGTATGTGTGTGATTGTGTCAATAATTGGGCATGTTGAGGGATGATAATGCTGATAATTAATTTAATTTGGCTTTTCCTTTATGTGCTCAACGCCGGTACTTGTGTGCTGGTACTCGTATGCTAACGGTAAAATCAAAAATAAATTAAATCTGCAGAAGAGCCAGATGTGCAGCAGCAGGTCAGGGGGCTGGTATAAAGAGAAATATTTATATGCCCCAACAAAATGGAAGATTTTGTTTAAGTTGTTCCTACTCGCCAAAATAACGTGGTTAAGGGCAGTCAGAATTTAAAAAAAATTTGTTTTAATTTTTCAGAACTTGCACATGTTGAAGTGAGTGAAGATAAGTATGTTTTAACGTAACCTCTTACGTTTTTTTTTTTTTGTAGTTGTAAATATCTTTTCAGTATTTATGACATATTTATAAATATGTTTAGGAGAAATGTAAGTGCATAGGTACAAATATGCCTGGATACGTTGATTTCCCTAAAAGATGTTATCAATTTCCAAATGAACCATAGAAGAAGAGGCCCTCTAGATTTGTAATCTACTGCCCAAATACTCAGCAATCACTTTGGATTATTTTTAAAAATATTTTGAAATTTCCATATAACCCAGTGCTGTTGTTTTGAGGGATTTTTACCATTCCCCACTTTGCCGATGAAAATTACCAAAATCAAAAAGAAATGTAATCTGTAGGCTTTAAGCTTTCTGGAAGTGTTTTAACATTTTCTGAAAACTTTGTAGTTTTTATTTTATGATTCAAAACGGAAACTGCCAAAATCCTTGAGAACAACAGTACTGGGGTGTATGAAAATTTGAAAAATTTTTTAAAAATAGTTCAAAGTAACTTCTGAGTATTGAGGCGGTAGATTACAAATCTGGACAGTCTCCTTTTTAAAATGATATGTGCACCATCCCACAATCTTTATAGATTCGTTGAGAAGTTGCTAAAATCACTTAGAGCAACAGCACTGAGGTATATGGAAATTTCAAAATAATCCAAAGTAAATTCCCAACGAACTTATAAAGATTGTGGGATGGGGCACATATCATTTTAAAGGAGAGGTCGTCTAGATTAGTAATCTACTGCCCAAATACTCAGAAGTTACTTTGAACTATTTTAAAATTTTTTTTTTGAAATTTCCATATATCACAGTGCTGTTGCTCTGAGGGATTCTAGTGATTTTCGGCCGAACAAAAGAAGATTACGATATGGGACGCATATCATTCTCAAGGGGAGGTCGTTTAGATTTGTAATCTGCTGCTTAATTACTCAGAAATTACTCTGGAGTATTTTAAAATTTTTTTTTTAAATTCCGTCGTATCACAGTATTGCTGCTTTAAGGGACTTTTTCAAATTTCCGTTTTGCATCAGAAAATAAAAACTATGAAAAATCAGAAAAAAATTTAAGACACTGTCAGAAAGCTTAGAGCTTCCAGATTTAGTTCCCTTTTAGTTTTGGTTCACTTCAGGGGAAAAATCGGGAATGGTAAAAATTCCTCAGAGCAAGAGTACTGCGGTAATGAGGAAATTTAAAAATATTTTTAAAAATACTTCAAAGTAATGTCTGGGTAATTGGGAGGCAGATTACTAGTTGATGGAACCTGTTCTTTAAAACGGTCTGTGTCTTATCTGGTAATCTTTTATGGTTTCTCCTCACTTCATTCACATGTTGCTTAAAATAATTTTATAATCAACTTAACTTTAAATAAACTGATTTTTAAATAATTTTTTTTTTTAATTGTCCTCCCTAAAAAATTGCACTAAATGCGCTGCTGTTAAGAACAATACATAAGTATGCAATTAATAGATCCATTCCAATTAAGCATGCATGTGCTTGTACCTTCATATGTACTTTGAATGTTGGCTTGTTGCTGTTAGATATAGATGTGTGAGTGTGTTCTAGTATCCATCATTTTGTGATGGACAACAAGGTTTTTGTGCGACTAAGTGAAAAATTACTTAAAACAAATTGCTTAAATGGCTCTAATTAAGTTTTATTATTGCTTGAGTTCAAATATGACGGGATACAGTTGCATCTACTGATAGTCGTAGGTGTGAATATGTTGTGTATGTGTCTATTTAACTGTATATATTTAAATTTTTACAGGACTCTTAAGGGTTATATTCACGCTGTTTTAAAACATGAATCATTTTCAACCGAGCAGAGGCCAAAAAGAGACCTAAAGGGTAGTGGTATACCCCTAACACGGACACACAGATGGCCAAAAGTATAAGTACATATTAAATCTATAGCCCCTTTCTTATTTTTTTTTAAATTTCCATTAGGGCACTCCCCTAATGAAACTAAAAAGCAGCTCAGCTGAGAATTTATATACTTTTTACTCTAATTTAGCTTAATATTTTGAAAGTCTAATATCAGTACAATCATGCTCATGACATATTTTATAATAAAACGTATTTGTAAGCCATTTAAGCTATGGTTGTGCAGGCCTCTAGTAGGCACTAATAAAATTGCAGATTAAAACTTTCAAACTTTTTCTTTCTTACTTTACATTTTTTTTCTTATTAAACACAGACTTACTTGCAGTAATAAAGACGGCCTTCATTTCCCAAATGCACACTCCAGCCATCTTTAAGTTTTGCTTGTACAGCCTCTAAATGTTGATCAATATCTTGCCAATTTCCTGGTGAGACAGAACTCATGGTAGTCAAAGCACCTGTGCTAGAGCTAATTTTACCATTAGCCACCAAATGTGTAACTTTGGAACCATTTGTATAACTTCCGGCTGTTGTAGTTCCGCTTTCACTTTGACTTCCGGGTGAATTCGACAGTAACACGTTTCCTGTTGTGGTGCAGGGCATTTGATGTTGGTTTGAAGGTGGCGTTGATACGCTGGTTGTCTGTTCTGTTGTCGTTGTTGATGATGATGCTGAATTTGTGTATCGCTCAGATGCTGTTGAAGCCATGGCGGTTGTTGTTGATGTGTATGATGGTGAGGGAATTGCTGTTGATATTTTGTGGCCGCCATTTTCTGTTTTATTACCAGCATTTGAGGTCAATTGTGAGGTTGATGTAATTGTTGAAAATTGTGGCTTTTTTGTATTATTTACTGAATGTACATCGCCATTTGAGCGCCCCGAAGGCAAAAGCATCATTGAATTTCATTCGCTGTAACACAAAAAGAAAATAAAATTCTACTTTATTTTTATTTTATGAATTGTGTATGTGTATATGTGTGTGTGTGTGTGTGTAATAATTTCTTACTTCTTTTTTTTTTTGGCAAAACCCAGTTGTCTTATTTGGTTTTTTTTTTTAAATTTATTTTTCTCAAAAATAGTTTTAGTATTTTTTTCTTTGAAAATATTTTTATAATGGCGCAAAATTTACATTTTCATATACTTAATGTGAAGTTGCTTTCAAACATGCTGGATTGAAGTTTTGACACAGTTAAAAACATCGCTTCTCTACTCATCTTCATCCTAAATAATCTAGTTTCCTACAGGTTGCTAAATATTTACATGCACACTCATGAATGCTTGTGTGTGTGTCTGTGTGTGCGTAAGTAAGTTTGCTTAAAACTAGTGGTAAATTTCATAAACACAACAACAACACTATAAACGGGTGAAAGACATCAAACATTCTGTAGGCAAGTTACCCAGTAAACATAATGAATGTACCTCAAAATAACTTGTGCAGAAATAATTTTTATAAAAATATTTCGTTCACAAAAATTGCTGACCAAATCAGACCTAGTAAGTCATTTCTTCTCTTCCTAAACCGGAATGATATGAATGTTTTCGCCATTTTAATACCAATATTTTTGAAATTTCCTTTAGAGCAACTCCCTTAAACTGAGCTTAATAAAGAGTTGACAGAATAGTTCTGAGCAAATGAAACTACTAGGCACACCTTTTTATATAAGTTCGCCTGTCTTCTTAAACAAAACAATATCAGGTGAACCTTGTTATTCGATGCTAGTCTGTTCAGAAGTGTTAAGCAATTCCAGACCAGTTTCGTTGACTACAATTATTTGCTATTAATTGCATGAAAAATTTTTGGTATTAGGCTGACCTGACAGACAGAAGTGGGCGTTACACAGAAGTATTGCAACAGACACTGTTGGTAAGTGTACAGGCGAGATGATGTGATAAGATGAACTGCTCTTTAATGCACTCTAATTGATGCACTGACATATCACTGCTTAATTGAGTAAGCGCGTAAGGAAAATAGAAATGGAAACAACTTATAGATCTATCATGCAGAGACTAAATACTATAGCAGTTATTAAGATTAAAGGTAGAACAAGACTTAAAACCTACTTTTATTCCTCTCCTGTTATTTTGAAGAAAAGGAAGGTATTCTGGGGCAGCTCGATAAAGCTGAATTTAGCAGGTATAGCGATCTGAGAGAGGAAGTGTAAAAAGCGTTTATTTGGGGTTTAGAATGCTTGGATACTACACCCAGGGACTTGATAAAATCCAACTGAGTTATGTTTTGTGTTGGTCTGCGACCAAACCCTAAACAAAGAAGTCTTTTAAGAGCAACCGCTAGAGATCTGCTAACATTCTCTTTCATGAGGTGCCTGTGTAAGCTTAACTAAACAGCGACATTAATATGTTTGCTGGTTATTTGCTAATCTTTTGCGCAAACATCAATAATTTTGTGTCTGTGCCTATTTTGTTTGTTTGTTTGCAACATACAAGCCGAGTAAAAAGTTTACTATTTATGTAGAACACTTGTAGTGTTCCAGTTGCTTAAAGTGGCAGCATTCTTGCTGCTACTCATACACACATACAAAACTTGACCATGTTTCTCGTTTCGACAAAATTGGTAGGCTGACAGGCAAACGAGCATGCAGAAATGAGAATGCGTTATTTACCAACAACAAACATGTTTAATAACTCGCTAGACGATATTGCCACACTGTTTGCTTGGTTTTGTGAATTCCCCTTTTTTTTATTATATTAAGAAATTGTTGTTTATAGGGCTTGTAGGCATGGTTGGTTATTTCTTTACAATAACGAACGTCTTTATTAAAAATGTAAGCGAATGAAGAGTTGCTTGACAGTGGAATGGGCTGCAAAATTTATTTTTGGTTAAGACAACACACACTTACAAAGTTTCTGCCAAAAAGACTAAAAGCGTAAGGGCTTAAGGCCTCTTAATTCAAGGATGTTCCAGTAAGAGTGCAATTTTTTCATTTCATGTTGCAATAAATCATTTATTTCCAGCGAAGTGTGGCAGGCGGCGTCGTTTTGTTGAATTTTCAAGAACATCTACACAAAATTAAGTTTTCAACGATTACAAGAATCATGAGAAATCTTGAGTTCTGTTCGTAGGGCTTTGAGCTGCAGTACTACTAGGGTACTTGATTTATAAAGTAACTAATGCTGAAAATAGCAAATGTTTTAAATTTTTTAAGCTCCTAGTAAACGCAAAAGATAGCCTTGTATAGACTAGACCTGTCAGATATATAAACTGCAGCTATTGAAGAGATAAAACTGTAAAAAATTATAGACAAAACGTTCAGGCCTGAGAACCAAATCGTTGCTACTATAAGTCTAGCTACAAACAAATTACAAGCATATTGTGTCAGAATCACAAAGGGACCACATCAGAGGACCCAAGTGAGCCCAGCTACTTTTTTTTCTTATATGGACGCTGTATATAACCTATAAGGTTTCATTTTATGCCGCCAATAAATCAATTATTTTACACTGTGTGACAGGGGCGCTCTATTGCTGAAAATACATGTTGTCCAGCCCCCTGCCGTCCAGTTGAGGCCATAAGAACTCCGTGATCATGTACTTGTAACTAATGCCGTTGACAGTTACCGCAATTTCGGCCTCATCTTTAAATAATTTAGGATTTTTTTTAGCCCCGAATTCTACAATTTTGTGTATTCACCAAGCCATTCAGATGAAAATGCGCTTCTTTAGACATGACTGTGGCAGTGATTTCACTTTGCTCTATCACAATTAAATAATATAACGCGATGTTATTTCATAAAGCGCTCTATTTTAAAAGCTTTAAGCACTTGCGCAAGTAGGTTTTTAATATTTTTATATTCGTTTAACATCACAAAATTTTACTTATTTTTTCATTTTGTCTTGTTTAAAATTCCTAATTTTTGTAATTTCTTAAATAAACAATGAAAAATACAACAAATCAAAAGCATAAAAAAATCCTTTAAACACACACATACACACAAGTTGAGAGAACAAAACGAATTGTCGAGTACGAGCAAGTGTGTACTGAAAAATTAAAAATTCTCTTCCCCTCAACCCGATCATCTACAAACACAAGAATTGCTCAAGAGACTTGCCAAGTGTGAAAGCCCTTTTAGACTAGTGGGTAGTGTTAGATTAGGCTGGGTCACTTGGGTCTTCTGATGTGGTCTTTTTGTGATATCTACATACATTGAAAGAATTATGATTAATAAATCCAATGAAATGATTACATTAAAACTATTTCATTAGCCTAATTAAAATATTTCATTAATTATTTCATAATTTCATTATGAGAATGAAAATTGTTCTGATTTTTCTGTCACAACTTTATAAATAAAGTAACTATAAAATAAAAACTTAATCATTAAAATTCAACTGAGCTTCGTGTCTGAAGTGGTTGAGTGGCGAGTTGAAGTTCTAATCCTGGCAGAGTCAAATAAAATTTGAAAATAATAAAAAAAAGTAAATTTATCAATATATGAGAATAGTGCGTTAAAAAATTAAAATAAATAAAATTTTTTTTGTCCCTAACCGGGGGTTGAACCGCGATATCTGCAGTTGAAAGACATTTTTAAAATTCATATGCATAATGAACACGTTTCATATATTTTATGAAAGTTTTTATTGATCTAATGAAACGTGTCATTGGTTGAAAAAAAAATTAATTTTTTTATTGAATTAATGAACAAAATTCTTTCAGTGTACGAGCCAGAATGAAAAAGACTAGTGACAGAAAGATATCAACAAGGGAGATTGTAAGAGAAGAAAATGAGTCTGCGCGTTCCCTATTTAAACCGATTACTGTTTCTAACGAAGCTAGACACACTAAACTCATAATCTGAGGGTTGCCAGTTCGATTACTGTCTAGACCCTGGGTGTTTGGCTGCTCAAAAGATACTTTGGATCAAGATACACATGGCCTTTAAAAAACATTCGTGTGTTGGACTACCACATATGTGATTTAGCACTCCCATTTTATACTTCAAGTCAAAAGTTTAGGCTTTCTGAAGACAGCCCTCAGAGTAGCTTAATAATTTATTTAGACACCAAAACAGGTTTTCTTACTATGAAGCCCTCTATTCGAAAACTCTTGTAACCGCTGACAAACTCACTTGTAAGCGTCAGTATATTTTTTTTTGTACTAAAGCATTGTTCACACAAAATCCCGCCGCTTTACAAAAGCATTTTAGAAAAACCTAATGGCAGCACTTGAATTAAAAATTTTTTTGTGGCAAATTTCAGAGTTGCCACTTGCAAAAAAAAATTACTGTAAGTTTAAAAAGTCGGCTCTTACTGAGATACCCTTTATCAATTAGCTCCCCCAATTTTTATACAGTAAAAAGTTCTAAGCCTTTTTACTGGAAACGCAAACAATTTTTCTAAATATGTTTTTCTAGTCAATACAAATGTATGAAAGAAACTAGTAGGTAGCGTACTAGCCTACCAATCTGGGGGTCGTAGGTTCAATTCCTGGGTGTTTTCTGCAGATAAGCAAAACAGCTTCGCAGATTTGTGTAAAAAAAAGAAAAACAGTTCATTTTCGCTTGTAAGGAGTCACTTCATTTGGGACTTCATTCATGTGCGAGCGTGTGTTAGCTCTCCAATAGCACAGATTCCCTTGCAAGTGGCAGCATTGAGACAACAACAACAACAAAAATAAACATTTAAAATTTATGATTGTTGTTTGGTGTGCTTGTTGGCTGACTGCTCCATCATTCTCTACATAATACTTCACATTAAGAAAACTGACAAGGGAAGTGTATTGTAAATAATGTTCCGGTTTACAAGAAAATTGAAAATAACACAAATGACACACTTATAAATACGATTCTCTGTATGGGTGTGTGTGTGTATGTATGCTGCACTTGTACTTGTATGCATAAAATGAACATTGAACGGATACAAGAGAAAATGTGCCATTGGTTTTGAAATGATTGAAAAAAATAACTCATTTAATTTAATTTAGTTTAGGCGTTTCTTTAAATTTAACTAGGCCAAATTTGGTAAGTTTATTAAGTTTTGCTATAAATAATATTTACTTACAAATGTAATACACAGGAGCGGTAGTAAATTGAGTTTTTTTTTTGGGGTAATGGGGCCCCTACACACTCATGTTTAATATTTACAATTTTAGTGCAAATGTACGGTAACCTCTAGTGGGTTAGTGTTGATGAATTATTTAAAAAAAAGTTTATGCAGTCCTTACACACCCAATTTCAATACAAGTTAAAAGCTAAAGTCCGGCAAGGTGAAAAATTTAAGTAAAATATCAAAATATGATTTTCATTTTCTTTAATCCGCCCTACTTTTGCACTAAAATTGCATTCAACTTGAGTTTATATGGGCCCCATTACATTTTTTATGTCGTCAAACTTTATAAAATAACGTTACAAGCTCTTTATAAGACCTTAAAAGCCTTACAAATTCTTGGATTTTAGGAATTAGTGCTAAGTCTCGGAGATTAAAGCCACGAAACCATTTCTAATGCTGTTTATTTTTCAACTCAGATACGCTCAGTTGGTTCAGAATTAACAAAGGTTTCCTTATTTTGTACACACAAAGAAAAAATATGATTGAGTTAACCATATTCTGATGGAAACATAGTATGGTTAGATTTATGTTCAAACATATTAAAAATACTTTTCAACTGCAGCTGTTGAGGTTCAACCCCCGGTCAGGGCAAAAAATTTTTTTTTATAATAATTTTTTATTATTTTAAATACATTAATTTTTTATATAAATATTTAAAAAAAATTTTTAATATGAATTAAAAAAAAAATTTTAATATAAATTTTTTGTATAAATATTTTTTTTTTATTCCATTGACTTTTTCGTTTCTATTAATTTATATTTATTTATTACATATTATAATACAGGGGGCTTGATTTTTTTTTCAATTTTATTTGATTCTACCAGGATTCGAACTTTGGAATATTTAGTTAATAAGCATTAACTCGCCACTCAACCACTTTAGCCTCAAAGCTTAGTTGAGTTTGAACGATTAAGTTTTTGTGTTATACTCACTTGATTTATATGGTTGCGGAAGAGACAAAATAGAAAACAATTTACTTACAACCATATTTTCTCATTATTATGTTTACTATAAACATATTTATGGTTTCAAGTAAAATTTTATTAAAAATAATATGATAATGATATGGTTGATCTATGACGGTAAACATAATATGATTAAAAATAACTAGAAGTATGTTTATCGTGATCATAATATACGATTACTTGTATAGTCTAGCTAGGATTATACGAGTAAATACTCTGCAGAGATAAATGCTTCTACCTAGACTAACTAATTATCATGTACTAAAATAAAGTTAAATAATTAAATCTCCACGAGAGCAATTCTTCAGCCTTCGGTTGGCTAACTGCAATAAAATATAATAAGAAATAAAAAATAAAATAATATAAAAAATACGTCGAAAAGTGCTTTATATCCGGTGCTTAAACATTATGCTTTATGTAGGTTTTAGTTTGTACTAAATGAGAATTATAAATATGACTGGTAAAAAAGTTATTTGTTACATATTGGGGGCTGGTATGTTAAGGTTTGTAACGTCCGTCACGTTACAACTTGAACTTGTGTATGAGTCTCATATGAGAATTTTATAAGAATTTTTATTTAAATTATTATTTTACTTAAAAAGCTTTAAGTAATCAATGAAATATGCTGCCAAAAAAGAGCTTAGGATAATGAAAAGTCGTTCAAAAATTGAAGTCTGAAAACACTTACAAAAACAGGGGCCTATTACGGCATACGATATAAATCAAAATTTTCATTTGAATTCTATTGTGATACTAAAACGTGACATTTGATTGATATTGAAATTCTAGAAACTAAATTGTGACATTTGATATCGTATGAAATTTTTGGAATTTTTTTTGTTTTTTTTTGGCTTTTCGCTTGCAATAATTTGAAATTCTTGCTGCGAGTTATTCAATGATTTGGCCTCAGGTCTTTCTTTGCTACGCCTTTGAAAGCAAAAAATACTTGTACTCAACAACCTGTAGAATTTGCTATCTTGTTGACTATTTTTTGTTTATTATTTTCTTTTCATCTAGAAAACCTGTTCAAATAGTTGCCACTATTAGAGTTCAATGAAAAAAAATTAAAAAAAATAAAGCATGAACCAATTTCATATAGCAAAATGAGTAAATGAGTTTAAGTAGAAAAGTTAAACCTGAAATAAATTAAGTGGCATGACACTTGAAACCCCCCGCAGTGGACATGCAATCAACACGTTACGTTTATTTATTAGTGTTGATTTAGAACAACCTTTAATTAATTTTTTAAGTTTCATTTACATGTCCTTATTTAAGTGTCCTTCTTTTAATGTTTAAATTACCAGTACCACTGGCCACTGGCTGCTACATAAAAGCATATGGCCGATTTTGTATGCTTTTGTGTTTGAGTGAGTTTTTTTTTTACTGATAAAAGAATTTTTATTTCTAAATAAATTGCTTTTGAACTTTGTTGCTGTTTTGCTGTTTAAAAAGAACAAAGCACTTGCTAATTAAAACATTAATAAGCAATTTAAATTGTGTTTATTAAAAAAGAAAAAAAAAAGAAAAAAAATTTATAAATAAATTCTGCAGAAATTATTCAACCATGTGATTTAAATGCAATGAAAATGGAGCAGTTATAATTTAGTTTTTAGAGACCCAGTCATTCATTTGCCTACCAGAAAGTACAATTTAGCATAATAACAAAACGAAACGAATGCAAACGTTTTGTTTTGTAGTTTTCCATAATAATTTTCTGAAAAACTACAAAATGAAATGTTTGCATTTATTTCGTGTTAACACAAAAAAGTTGTAATTTCAAAATTTCAGCTAAAGTAGAGTTGGATTGTAAACCATAACAAGAGCATATTTTGAAGCGAACTTAAAAGTTTTAGTTGCTTTAGGTTAAATAATAACAAGCAGTAGTTAAGGTTTGATGTTCCAGCAGGCGTATGAATTAACTAAGGCTGGCTGGAGACTTCTATGTCAGTCACAGTCCCGGTATCGTTTGGTAGTATCAGGAGTGATATTTTTGTTTACTACGGGGAAAAGGCGTATACCAGATGGCGGAGTCTAGAAATGTTAAAAAATCTGCAGTTGAAAAACATGTTTAAAATTCCTATGTGTAATGAAAACGTTTCATATATTTTGTAAAGTTTTCATTGATCTAATGAAGCGTGTCATTGGTTGAAAAATAATCAATTTTTTTTTTATTGGATTAATGAAAAAATTCATGGGGTATATGAACAAAATTCTTTCAGTATAGCTGCCGGTCACCCGAGAGTGAGCAGACAGTCTTTCATTTTCTCTGCAAGTGCCCGGCTCTCATGATTTCGAGACACAAATTTCTCGGTGCACATCTGATGGCCGGACTACCTGAGATATCAAGAGTAAGGTTAGCGGACCTTCTCAGATATCTAAATGTCACGGGGTGGATCTAGGTCTCTTTACGGCTACATAAGCCTTGGCGAGTAGGTGATTTAAAACGGAGTCTTTGCTACTCTAATTGAAGGCCGTTAACCAACCAACCAAAGTTTGATGATAATTTCATCTCCTTGGACGTAATTTTTTCTTTAAAGAATTATTAAATTCAACCATCAAATGAGCTGTTTTATTTTAAAGTGGTATAAGTCCATTTAAAAAAAAAAATCAGTCAGCAGTAATTTCTATCCTAAATGTCCACCATCACTTTAAAATTTAAAGGCATCAGTTTAAGTTTGAGTTTGTTAAGGTTTTCATTGTTGGCCCCGTAATTGCTAGACAAATGGAGAAATTTTTTTTGCACATAATAATGATTTTACATAATCTTTTACTAAAAATAAAACAATTTTTTTGGCTTATTGCTGCTGCCAAATAAAGCAAAAAATATGCATGTATGTACTTCATTGTAGAAAGTTCGAAATAAATACAATTTGTCATTTGCAATACATTTTTGTTTTGTTTACCTCAACTCAATTATTTTTAATTTTTACATTTCAATTCATTTATTTATTTCTTTGGCTGTGTTAAATGATCCTCTTTAATTGTTTTGGTATTGGCATGTCTTCATTTTCTTTGTAGCCCAAAAAAAACCAATAAAAAATTAAAAAAAAGTCAATTGTGTAAAAGTATTGGTGGGTAAATGTGTGTGTGTGTGTGTGTGTGTGTGTGTGAGTGTGTACTTTATTTGGTATTGTTAAACGTGATTTTTGAAAATGTCACGCACGTTCGGTTACACACACACTCACACGCACCGTGCTGAAAAATAAAATAGGGGAACGCATAAATTCACTCAACAAAAAATTTTTTTATTTTTTATTTTCAACTGCAAGCATGCACAAGAATACATTGTTAATTGATAAAACTCATTCTCATGCTGCTCTGCTGTCTAATGTGCCACAAAATTTCCTTTTTTTGGGAAATAGTAAAAGACAACTTAAAAGCGTTGTAAAAGCATAAGTCTTTGAAACTCCTAAGATCACGTCTTGACTTTTATTCCTAACAAAATCAATTTTAATTACAGCCATACCTCGATTAGTGCTGTTTATTTTGAATTTTTTTAACTTTGAATTATTTTTCAAAAGGTTTTCTTTTTCTGATTTCATATGGAAAATTGATAAAACTTAATTAATTGTTCACACAAACTCCGGTCGCTTTACAAAAGCATTTTAGAAAACCTAGTGGCAACACTGAAATTTAAAAAAAAAATTTTTTTCTAAAAATATTCACCGTTATTTTGTAGAAATTTTTTTTTTTCAATTTTAGCGTGGTTATGCATGGAAAATCAAAATAGAAAAAAAAATTGTGCACAATTATCTAGAAAATCCGACATGGTCAGGTGCAATGATTGGAAAAAAAAACTGCAGCTTCCAAAAAGCACTGCAAATGAGGTTTTAAAAATATATAAACAAACCTTTAGTACAGATTGCAAGCAAAAAGAAAAGAAAAAAGTTAAGAAAAGAAATCCAGAGCTTACAAAATGTATAATACTCTCAATACAGCAAAACCCGGGTCTCTCTGACAATGATCGTGCAAAAAAATATAACACCAGTATACGAGTAAGTACCTCAAGAAGAATTCGTTTGGATGCTGGCTACAGAAGCTATCCTTCAATAAAATATCCAAGCCGGAGTGAAAAGCAGAATGCCATTGCAATAAAACGAGCACGCATTCTTTACCATAAAATTTTAACAAAATGCAACAATTGCTTTATTATAGAAGAGGAAACCTATGTAAAAATGGACTTAAAACAGCTGCCAGGTCAAAAATTTTATGTTTTAGCAAAATGTGGAGATGCCGATTCCAAATACAAATACACGGAAATGGATAAATGTAGTAAAAAATCATTATTTGGCAAGCAATTTGCAGTTGTGGTCGTTTATCGTCTCTTCAACAATGACAAGAAAAATTTATATCAAAGAATGCCTGCAGACACTATTGCTGCCTCTAATTAAACGCCACTAGTCCCCAGTAAAATTTTGAACTGATTTAGCGTTTTGTCCTTATTCAAAAACTGCGATGGTATCAAAGATATCAGGTCGATATAGTGGCAAAAGACATGAACCCTCTTAAATGTCCGCAGCTTCGGCCAATTGAAAAATACTGGGCTATTGTCAAAGCCAAATTAAAGAAAAGTGGTACTGTTGTTCCTGACACCAAATATTCATCGCAATGTTGTGCAGAAACTAATGGGACCATTAAGGCAAAAACGCGGAAATTCGTAAGAGGAAATGAATTGTAATTCATTTTTTAATATTTTCTGAAAAAACAATAAATAAATATGTAATAGCTTTTTCCTTTAAGTATATATTCTAATCTTGGGTAGTACTCGAACGAACTAATCACTTATTTGAACTGAACGAACTAGTCCGTGTTGTGAATTCCTATAGATCATTTCCTTGCTCTTTATTATAAATGAAAGAACGATTTAAACTTAAAAGAAAGCAATGACGAAGGAACGAAAGTTGCAAATTATTTTCTTTTACAAAAATGATATTTAAAACAAATAAACTGAAGAACTGCATGCTAAGAATTTAAAATTAAACCTTTATTTATTTTTTTTTTATTATATTATAAAAAAGAAATAGAAAACTAAATTTAAAAATTTTTTCGAATTTTTTTTTGTTGTTTCTTTCAACTCCTCTTCGATATCAGTTTACATAATAAAGAACGTTCAATGACAATCAAAAGTATAAGTGATAAAGATACAAAAGATCAAATGAACTAAATGAACGAACTATTCCTTTTTAATTTTTGAAATAAGAAGAGCGCTCACTAAAATGAACTCCTACGGCACACAAGTCTAATATAGTCAATTGCTTATGCGGCCGGATTTTTATCTAAACAATCAAAAATAATTTTAATCCAAAAATGTGAAATTTTGTATTAAATTGTTCATTCGAAATATTGATATGGTTTAATATAGATCTCAGTAATTTTGATGAAATAAATAAAAATTTTTATATAAAAAAAATTCAATGAAACCACAGGCACATATTGCTAAACAATCTAGAAAAATTTTGGTGTAGGAGATGAAAATGAATGTTATTAGCCGAATTGAGAAAGGTGAACAACAGTCCGTAGTGTCTTAGTTAGGACCGTAGCCCCATATTTTAGTGTAAATAGCATCTGTTGCTTGTATATTAATAAAAATAGGCGTAAAAGTGGGCATGGTCGGTTGAAACCTGTAGCGTATGTACCAAATTTCAGAGAAAGACTTTGAAAAATAGGAGTTTAATTAAAAAAAAAAAAACATTTTCAATTATTTTGTTATAAAGTTGGTTTAAGAGGCGGCCTAACCTGCCTTCCATTAGAGTCGTGAGACTCCGTTTTGATCTTTTGTTATAAAGTAAATACAATTAGTCCTAGTATAGAGAACGTCTATAACAATCTCTGAAAAATATGTTGGAAAACAAAAGCAAACTGAAAATGAATTTTTGAAAGATCTATTGAGCAGCTCAATGGCGTACGAGCAGAACCCTAGAGTTCTCATAAATCTTATAATCCTTGAAAACTTAATTTTATCTAGATTTTCTTGAAAATTTTATGCTAAAAAGCTAAAGCTGCAGAGTTAAAAATTTTATTTAATTCAGCAAAAATTCCTTGCTTTTCATTTTATTATTGTAAAGAAACCAAGAAATTGTGCCATAAAGTACTACAAGTAAATAAATTATGTTGACATGACTCTCACATACAAGCTGCTAAAACCGATAACAAGTAAATCATGAATTCACCATTTTTTTTTTTTGTATTCATAAAGCAAGTTTTGCATCGTGTAGCAATTTTTTCAAGTGCACAAACTTGTTTTTTTTTTTACTTAAATTTATTTCTTTTTTATTTTTGTTTAAGGTTTTTTCATATCTTAATCCTAAAAAGCCTGGCTGATTATAATATTTAATCTACAGTTTAGTAACTGTCACATTTTAGGGTTTAAGAGCATGAATTCAATGTAAAGTAAATGAATCGAGATGAACTAAAATAAGCCACAAATCGTAAAACCGTTAAATTTGAAAATCAATAGCAAACAATAACACGAGTATTTTTTTAGGTTTTTTTCCTTTTCTCTGCTTCTGCTTGAATGACTGCCAACACGAATAGAAAATATTTGGTTTAGCCCACATTAAATAAAATCAAATTCTTTTCATGCTCTAACATACCGAAACAGCAAGCAAACAACCTGCAAGCAATTTGATGGTCGATTGACACAATCACAAGGGCATCTTTTTTTTTAATATTTAGTTTCTTAAAGGCAAGAGAAAAAGAAGTAGCAGAAGCAGACGAAGAAAAATCTAATACGATCAAAACCAAAGCTGCTAATGCCCACAGGCGACCGTGCAGAGAGGCTTGTCAGATAGTTCTCAAAATAGACTATGGACACCATGAATTTATGTAAGTGAAATTAAAAATGAAAAGCAATTTCTCTTCGGTATTTGAAAGATTCAGACAAACTTCGTTGTTCTAACTCTTCTGTTTTTGTAAGAAAGCTGACTTTTAACTAGCATACTTGAAAGCCACACATTACTACAAACATGTGTAATATTTTATAATGAAAAAAAAGTATGCTTGTGCAGCCCTTTAGTTCAAACATCATCCAAAATAAGACTCTAGTCTTATATATTAGGTTTCGAAAATTTTGTACGGACAAAAATTTTGTTCGGAACAATTTGATTTAAATTCTCTTTGTGAAATACATTTCAAATCACATAAAAAAATTTTGTGCAGAAAGAATTTTGTTCGGAACAATTGGGTAAATGAAGACTAAGTGGTGGTGCCATTTTTGAATTTACACAAAACATTAATTTTTGATACCGACATTTTTTATAATTAAAACTCGGAAAGTATTGAATAACTCAAGCTGAATTTAGTTACTCATTCCAAACAAAACTTTTTTCAATACATTTTTTTTTATAAATAATTTCAGGTCTCTCTGTGTCTTCGAACTGTCAATAAAAAAACACTATTTATACTGAAAAAATATTTGTTTGAAACAAATGGCTGGGCTCTAACTCACCTGACTACTGGCCAAAATATCTTAAAGTTAAAACTAGTTCAGATTGAGTTTAATTAAAGTGTATTTCAAGTTATTTGAATTGCCTGCAGGGTAGTATTTATGTACTGGAATATTTTTTATTGGTATTTCCTTTGGCAAAGTGTTTCTTTTGGGTTGTATGGTTTGAATGAATACGAGCATGTTTGTGTGTGCAGGAGCTGTATTATTTGTAAGGGGTTGTCTTGCTGCTGTGTGTGGTTATGATGTTGTTTGTTCCTCTCTTTGCAAGGACAACTGAAAGAGTAGCAGCAGTAATACTGAGTTATTGTGTATGTTTAACAAACCAAGTTGAATCTTTTAACAAGATTGACTAGTGAAATTTATAATAAAAAAATCTTTCTTCAAAAACCAATAGAATGGACAAACATTTCGACAGTCTTTTGTACATGTTTCCAGCCAATCAATCGATTGTTGCACATTTTCTTATGGTTTTGGTGTGTTCTAATATAAGTCTGTTCTAATTTTATAAATTGTATTTCAATATCTGCTATAATTTTTCAGCCTTTTGTGTTTGCTGTTAACAATGTAGCCGTTTTGACGTAAAATATGATTTTCATGGAGTGCCTTTCATATGTGTGTACGTGTAACAGGGATTTGCAAATTTTTCTAAATGGCACTAGAAAACTTTTGAAATTTTTCAAGTATTTAAAATTTAGATGCTTTTAGAAATTGAACTTCTGATAGATCTTATGTACAACTTAAACCATCCTAGATAATTTTGGCTTTATTTTATTGGTGATATTTTTGGCTCAAAGTATTTCAATAATAACTTTGTGTATTAATGAATGTTACTCCGGCTGAGGGTTAGAACTGTGTATCAAAGGAAGCCCACTAGTGAGCTTAGAGCTCTTTCACACTGCAGCAAGTGACTTGCGCAACTAAGTTTTTAATTTTTTTCTATTTTCTTTTGAATTTGCCATACCGTTCACAGCACAAAAACTTACTTTTTCTTTTTTTTTTTGTTTTCTCTTGCTTAAAATTCTCAATTTTTGTTAATTTCTTAAATGTTGTTTCACTCACAAAACAATATAAAATACAACAAATCACTTAAACACACACAAGTTGAGAGAACAAAACGAATTGTCGAGTACGAGCAAGTGTGTACTGAAAAATTAAAAATTCTCTTCCCCTCAACCCGATCATCTACAAACACAAGAATTGCTCAAGAGACTTGTCAAGTGTGAAAGCCCTTTTAGACTAGTGGGTAGTGTTAGATTAGGCTGGGTCACTTGGGTCTTCTGATGTGATCTTTTTGTGATATCTACATACACTGAAAGAATTATGATTAATAAATCCAATGAAATGATTACATTAAAACTATTTCATTAGCCTAATTAAAATATTTCATTAATTATTTCATAATTTCATTGTGAGAATGAAAATTGTTCTCATTTTTCTGTCACAACTTTATAAATAAAGTAACTATAAAATAAAAATTTAATCATTAAAATTCAACTGAGCTTCGTGGCTGCAATGGTTGAGTGGCGAGTTGAAGTTCGAATCCTGGCAGAGTCAAATAAAATTTGAAAATAATTAAAAAAAAAAGTAAATTTATCAATATATGAGAATAGTGCGTTAAAAAATTAAAATAAATAAAATTTTTTTTGTCCCTAACCGGGGGTTGAACCGCGATATCTGTAGTTGAAAGACATTTTTAAAATTCATATGCATAATGAACACGTTTCATATATTTTATGAAAGTTTTTATTGATCTAATGAAACGTCTCATTGGATGAAAAAAAAATAAATTTTTTGATTGAATTAATGAACAAAATTCTTTCAGTGTACGAGCCAGAATGAAAAAGACTAGTGACAGAAAGATATCAACAAGGGAGATTGTAAGAGAAGAAAATGAGTCTGCGCGTTACTTATTTAAACCGATTACTGTTTCTAACGAAGCTAGACACACTAAACTCATAATCTGAGGGTTGCCAGTTTGATTCCTGTCTAGACCCTGGGTGTTTGGCTGCTCAAAAGATACTTTGGATCAAGATACACATGGCCTTTAAAAAACATTCGTGTGTTGGACTACCGCATATGTGATTTAGCACTCCCATTTTATACTTCAAGTCAAAAGTTTAGGCTTTCTGAAGACAGCCTTCAGAGTAGCTTAATAATTTAGTTAGACACCAAAACAGGTTTTCTTACTATGAAGCCCTCTATTCGAAAACTTTTGTAACCGCTGACAAACTCACATGTAGTCGTTAGTATATTTTTATTGTATTAAATGCAACAAAGAAAAATAATTTGTAAATTTATAAATTGAATATTTTCAATCTCATTTAATAATGAGACCTGCTGAGTCAGCGATGCACTCATACGTTAAAAATAAATCAATAAAATTAAATTCATTTTAAAATTAAAAAAACTTTAAGTAATAATTTCACTGAAAAAGGGAATTCTAAAGTGTGACAGCTGAAAGCGGTCATTTTTTTAAAACTGCAACTGTTAAATTTGTTGTCATTTATTTAGCTTGTTTCCCTAAACTAGCATGTTTAGTCAAAATGTTCAACAACATGGATAAATAATAAAATTCTATTAGTCAATGGCAAGCATTATAGGTCAATGAATATCCACTTGTTTCACCCTGAATTGGCTAACATAAACACCAACGTTAAGAGGTCTCAACAGGAAGGCTGGCTTTAGGTGTTACGCAGTTAATGGCACATTTGACATTCTGCAGCAGTATTTTAAGGTCGTAGTCATCTCATATGTAGGTCATTAATTAAAATTTCTGTTTTAGGCTTTCTTAAGTTGCAGTCAACCATCAAGCCAGCCTAAAACCATATTATAAGTCAAATTGAGCCTGATTTATAAGCCGGAATAACGGAAAATTAAACAGTAGCTTTATTGAGCAATTGAACGGTGTTTTATATTCCAAACACCAATAAGCTTCTTATGAGACTAAAAAATCCAAAAATAAGAAATTTTAAGCTGAATTCACGCACTTGTTTAAAAAAAGTTTTTGTCCGGACAAAATTTTTGTTTGCACAAAGCTTTTTTTTATTAGTTGGAAGTACCGCTCAAAACTATTTGTTGGGAACAAAATTTTTGCCCGTACACATTTTTTTATTGGGAATTCGCAGTGCTTCTTACAGAGAAGAACTGAAACTATTATAAAAAAAAAAAACAAAAACTTGTACTGAAAAACTTTTTTTTTCCGGAAACGAGTAAGTAAATTCAGCTCTAGTTAGACTCAATAGTATTTTCAGAGTTGTACTTTTAAAAAAATAAACGGTATAAGAAATTATTATTTTTTGTAAATTCAAAGATAGCAAAAACTGAATCCAGCCACTTTTTTTTCTGAACAAAAATTTTTTATGTGTTTTAAAATGTATTTCACACAGAGAGAGCTCAAGCCCCCTTGTCAAGAACAAAATTTTTGTACTCACAAAAAATGTTTTATGGATAGTTTGAAGTGTCTCTCACAAAGAACATTTTTATAAAAAAAAAATTTCCCTTTAACCAAAAAATTTAGAGAATTCAGCCTTGGTTCCACAATTCTATCAGAGTTGAATTTGTAAAATATATCGGTAGAAAAAATTAATGCTTTGTGTGAATTCAAAGACATCTTAATGAAATGACTTCTTATGCATCCTAAAAAACACCTTTTTTTAATTAAAAAAAGTAATTTTTATTCGAAAAAACAAAAGGCAACACAATTTTCTAATAAACAACAGCAAAAAAGTGTATTCCTTCCGTTACTTGCAAGTAAGTATTTTGTCTTACTCGTGTCATGTTTTCAAAGAACATTTGTTAGCATTCCTCAATATCATGTTGGTTTGCGAAACAAAAAAAATACATTTTTTTCGTCTTTCTTTCTTAGATACATTAATGACACAATATTACACAAAAAAAAAGCAGAAAAGAAAAGAAAATAATAGAAAATAAAGAGGTTGTAACAAAAACTAAAACTATTATTTGCTGAAAATCATAGATTTTCTTCTACTTTGACAGTTTATTTTTAATACTTCTTATTCGAAATGAAGGCAGGATGAATTAAGCTTAATGTTTCTGTACCTTAAAGATTTTATTAAAATTATTGATTTAATAAGAAGATTGAAAAACCTCTGGGGGCGTATTAGACAAAACGTTATATGATTCAATTGGCGAGTGAAATATCTTTTAAAATAACCCCTTACGCTTTTTAGTATTTGTAAATATATTTTAAGTATTTATGGCATATTTATCAAATACGTCTTACGTCATTAAATATTTCTAAATATGTTTTTAGTATGTTTAGGAGAAATATAAGTGCATGGGTACAAATATGCATAAATATGTAGATTTCTCTAAAAGATTTAATCAATTTGCAAACGAACCATAGACAATTGTGGGATACACAACATTTTTAATCTAAAGGGTGTTTTTTATAGACGTATAGAATTTTAAGTTGGCATTACTGTTCAAGATGGCGACCGATTTAACAGCTGTCAAGTGATTTATTCTCAGTTTGGTTTGGCAATTCATCATGAATAGACTCACGCCTGAACAACGCTTGCAAATAGTGCAATTTTATTTTGAAAACGAGATTGCCGTTGTTCCCTTTTTTCATAAGCGAATTTTGTTTAGCGATGAAGCGCACTTCTGGTTGAATGGCTACGTCAACAAACAAAACTGCCGCATTTGGAATGAAGCTAATCTACAAGTGTATGTCGAAACACCGTTACATCCAGAAAAACTGACTGTTTGGTGCGCTTTATGCGCTGGTGCAATCATTGGTCCGTACTTCTTCAAAAACGATGATGGCCAGAACTTTACAGTCAATGGTGATCGGTATAGAGCCATGATTACTAACTTTTTCATTCCTGAATTGAACAACCATGATGTCCAGGAGCTGTGGTTCCAACAAGACGGCGCCACAATCGATTTATTGAAAGACACGTTTGGTGACCGCCTAATTTCACGTTTTGGACCTGTGAATTGGCCTCCAAAATCTTGTGATTTAACACCACTAGACTACTTTCTGTGGGGCTATGTAAATTCATTGGTCTATGCGGATAAGCCACAAACGCTTGGCCATTTGGAAGACAACATTCGCCGTGTTATTGCCGATATACGGCCACAAATGTTGGAAAAAGTCGTCGAAAATTGGACGTCCAGATTGGACTACATCCGAGCCAGCCGTGGCGGTCATATGCCAGAAATCATATTTAAAATGTAATGCCACAAGATTATCTTTCGGATAAATAAAATTCATGTCAATCGAAGAATCCATCGTTGTTTTATTGCAATTTAAAGTTCTATACGTTTATAAAAAACACCCTTTAGTACAAAAATATTTAGAAGTTACTTTGGACTATTTTTAATTTCTTTTTTAAATTTCCATATACCCCAGTACTGCTGTTCTCAAGGATTTTTGGCAACTTCCCAACGAACCTATAAAGATTGTGGAATGGGACACATATCATTTTAAAGAGGAGACTGCAGATTTGTAATCTACCGCCCAAATACTTAGAAGTTACTTTGGACTATTTTTAAATGTTTTGTTGAAATTTCCATATACCCCAGTACTGTTGTTCTCAAAGATTTTTGGCAGTTTCCGTTTTGCATCATAAAATAAAAACTACGAAGTTTTCACAAAATATTACAACTTTTCCAGAAAGTCTAAAGCCTGCAGATTAAATTCCTTTTTGATTTTGGTAAAAATTTTTAAAAATAGTTCAAAGTAACTTCAGAGTATTTGGGTGGTAGACTACAAATGTAGACGACCTCTCCTTTAAAATGGTGTATGACATATCCTAAAATCTTGTATGGTACGTTCAGAAATCTCTAACAAAAAGCTACGCATTTATTCACTTTTGTAACGACACACTTATACGAGTATTTCTTCTATGTGGTAAATACTAAAAACGTTACGTTAAAACATATTTATTACGGCATATTTATCTTCACTCACTTCAGACTCTCAAGATTATTTTTTTTATTTTCTTTTTAACTTTTTGGTTAACCAGAACGGCTTTTTTTCTCACATTACGGCAATCAATATCGAATGCAACTTCAATAGAATTTAATTGATTAGCTGAACGGCGGCTGGTCTACAATATGGTTTTCATACATTTTAAAAGAGCGTTCGATATTTTGGGTTAAAGTGAATATAACAGTCGTACTGTACAATGTACACTTATGTTCCAGTAAAATTTTATTTAACATGCTCGTGTATTGAAAATTATTTCTTAAGAAATCTTAAGTGTTTTAAATCATCACACGAGTACTTTGTAAATAATGAAATAAAAAAATTAAGGGAAATTATTTCCTTAGCTTATTTAACAAGAGTTACACAATCAATCTGCAAGATCTTTTAACAATAACGAAATTCCCACAGTAGCAATTTAAATGTTGCTGCTGAAGAGTAATAAAATGGAACAATTTACACAAAAATCTATTATTTTTTATCTGGGAAAAAATGTATATTCTTCGCCCCGGGTGGAAATAATTGAGTTTTTGATTGTGTTTGTTGTTTTAGTATTTTTCATGGCATTAAAAAATTATGACACCATTAAGATAGAGTAGTGTTGGGTCCAACAATATTGATTTACAAAACAAGTATAGATGAGGTTAGGAGGAACAGGCAGCTCATGATATGATGGATGGATTAGATGGGATCATATAAAGAGGAGGAAAATGGTATAAGTCCACTTTAGAAAAATAATAAGTTAGCGGTAATTTTAGTAAGATAAGAACACCATCTAACTAAAATTAATGCTGACTTGTTTGAAAAAAAAGTGGACTTATAATACTTTCACATATGGAGGTGGAGATAGAGGTGAAAGATTTAAATATAAATAGAAATTAAGATGGAGAGAGGCTGAACACAGAGATAGAGATCGAATTAGAGACAAGTATAATAGAAATACAAGATTACACTATCCCGCACATAAAATTGACATTTTATAATAATAATTTATAACTAAATAAGACAAATAGAGAGATAGAGAGAGAAATCATGCGCATGGCGTAATCTTGTATTTCTATAATATCATTCTTGGTTAGAGATAGAAACAGAGATAAGGAGAAAAAGCGAGAGAGAGAGAGGGAAAGCTAGAGAGAGAGAGAGAGAGAGAAAGCTAGAGAGGTATGAATAGAGTAGAAGACAGAGAGAGATAAACAAAAGAGATAGAAGTAGAGTAAGGAATAGAAATCGAAATAGAAAAAGGAGATGGAGATGGAGGTACACCTAGACACAGCGATAAAAGCAAGGATAAAAAAGATATATTTAAAGATACAGAGATGCTATACATACACATAGAGATAAAGGTAGAGCCTGCAATGTAGATGTAAAAATGAAGATAGAGATAGAGATACAGATAGAACGAGATTTGGAGATTTAAAAAATAGAGATATGGGGATTGAAATGGATATAAAGAAAAGAGACAGCTTTAGAGACAGAGAAAGGTAAGTATAAAGTGAAAGATACAGAGAGATATATACAGAGAAGTAGAGTTAAAGATGGAGATAGAGGTATAAGTACACAATGAAATGAAAATAGAGTTATAGAAGTGGAAATAGAGATAGAAGGAAGTGAACAATGCCAGACAGCTAGAGAAAGAAAAAATAAAATATAAAAAAAGGAAATCAATTACTGCTGCTCACAAAGCCAAGCAATAACACAAATCCCAGTGTTGAAAGTACCAACAGATTTTTCACAGATAGTAATTGCTAAGCTAAAGACTGCTCATCTAGCACTGCAGAGTAGAGCAAAGATATTTTTCGATGGCTTGCTTCATCTTGATAACTCCTGCAGTAAGTAGTTACTTGTTAGCAGATATATTTTCCGGTATGGTTGCTAACTTCACAGTAGCCCATTATCGTTGCCACCGGAACCTAGTTGTTGAAGTTCTATTCAGACTCTGTAAATAAACCCCGTTGTTTTGTTTACAAAAAACGGTTTTTGAAAGTATCTACCAGACATACAAGACTGCTTTTTTATAAAAAAAATTTTAATATTTATCTTGGCTTAAGCCACTTTCTAAGTTCTTTTCTAATAGAGTGTAAAATTACTAACTAATGACAAATAAGTTACGATAAAATGGATTAGGATTAGAAGGAATTTACTCGTAAGTCAGCAATTATTGAAATCGCCATGCATCAATATTATAACTTTGTTTTGGTATAAAATAATCTGCCTAATTCGGCATAATCATTTAACTCAATTCCAAATTCCATAGTTTGGCTTATCGAAAACGGAGTCGTGCACTTTATATTCATCACTTATGATTTATTATGACTGCTTCAGTTCATTAAAGCATAATTTTTTTTTTTTTTTTTTTGCTGAATGAAAGTAATAGCAGATACGACCTTCTTTTTCAGTTTTTATTTAAGTTTGTTAGTCACATGAGACCAATTGGCCCATGCATGTAGGTAAGTGATTGACTTGCTGGCATTACTATTGTTTTTTTCTTTTTGTTTTGAGCATTTATAAAGATTAAAAAAGTTTGTAAAACTTTTCAAGAAAATTTCATAGGGAAATGAATAAAACAAACAAAAGAAAAATTCAAAGTGTAATAAAATGAAGGAATGACTGAAATGTAATAAATGAATAGATTTGTTGATTATTATACTCAACCACACAATCAAACACTCAGTCAGTCACAAGAGCTGACTTGGCTGATTGGCTGACTGCCTCCATGGAATTACACCAACTGAAGTTGGTTGTTGATGATGACATAAAATTTTACATTAAAGACAGAAACAACAAACAAACAACTAACAAAATACGTGTATGAAGAAGAGAAGTAACATGCTACAAAGTGCAAAAGAAGACATTAAGAATGCGATGATGTAAACAAAGTGAAAATTTCCACAGTGTTTTTATGACACTAAATTACATTTATTTAAACAAATGTTATTTCACAGTACATACTACAGTATATATATAACGTAGTGAATGTATGTTAGTATGTTATTAGAAAAATAACCCAGCACACATTGTTCTACCAAAAAAAAATAAAACAAAATTAAAAGATTATATGTAAAAATTAGAGGGCCATGGAAAAAATTAACAATTTAACACAAAAAAAAAGTTAACTCATTTACGCCAGCTCTGTAAAAAAATGCGATACTGCACATCTATTTTGTTGAGCAGATAGAGAAAGAAATTGCAGTATATTTTGTGACATTTTTTTTGGGTCAAAAATTAAAAAAAAAATATTTCACACACCACAAGCTTTCTTATTTAAGTTTGAACTTTTGTGTAACATTTCAAAAAAAAAAATTGTTATTTATCTGACACAACTTGGGCTGCAAATCTTCTTGTGCGAAAATCTGTTCACTCTCATTACCTTCTTTCTGTTTTTATTTCTCACTCTTTCTCCTGATTTCCTGTATTTCTGTCTCTGTCCCTATATCTATCTCTATCTCTATCTCTGTCTCTATCTCTATCTCTATCTCTATCTCTATCTCTATCTCTATCTCTATCTCTATCTCTATCTCTATCTCTATCTCTATCTCTATCTCTATCTCTATCTCTATCTCTATCTCTATCTCTATCTCTATCTCTATCTCTATCTCTATCTCTATCTCTATCTCTATCTCTATCTCTATCTCTATCTCTATCTCTATCTCTATCTCTATCTCTATCTCTATCTCTATCTCTATTTCTATTTCTATTTCTATTTCTATTTCTATTTCTATTTCTATTTCTATTTCTATCTCTTTCTCTGTCTCTGTCTCTGTCTCTGTCTCTATCTCTATCTCTATCTCTATTTCTATTTCTATTTCTATCTCTTTCTCTGTCTCTGTCTCTGTCTCTATCTCTATCTCTCTCTCTATCTCTATCTCTATCTCTATCTCTATCTCTATCTCTATCTCTATCTCTATCTCTATCTCTATCTCTATCTCTATCTCTATCTCTATCTCTATCTCTATCTCTATCTCTATCTCTATCTCTATCTCTATCTCTATCTCTATCTCTATCTCTATCTCTATCTCTATCTCTATCTCTATCTCTATCTCTATCTCTATCTCTATCTCTATCTCTATCTCTATCTCTATCTCTATCTCTATCTCTATCTCTATCTCTATCTCTATCTCTATCTCTATCTCTATCTCTATCTCTATCTCTATCTCTGTCTCTGTGTCTGTCTCTGTCTCTGTCTCTGTCTCTATCTTCATCTCCATCTCTAGCTCTATCTATCTGTTTTTATGCCCACTTAATTTAAGTCTAATGGGGAAAACAGCTTCCATTTTTCAGGCGGAAGTCCACGCCTTAGAGCTATTTGCTAGGGAATGTCTACGAAGGGGCACTTGTGGTACCGGAATAAACATTTTCTCAGATAGTTAAATAGATCTGTGGGCATTGTCAAGCTATTCCTTTTGATCAAGATTGATATAGGATTGCTACTAACTTCTCAATGCTTTGGCAGAGAGGAGCACGGTTACCGTATTGTGGGTACTGGGTTATGAATGGCTAAAAATGGCGCGGATAGCCCTTCATAGGTCCAAAGCCCTTCACTAGTTCTCTACTAAGTGAGGAGGAGAAAAGAAGTTTACAAGAATGCTGGAGGGCCGAAGTGGGCTTGCGACAGTCAAACCGACTCATCAACAGCGAGCGCATTAGGGCAGAGGTAGTTTTAAAGCTCAGCAGAAATGGGCTATTGTAGACTTAACTTTCATATGGGTAAAATCGGTGCGGTACAAGACAGGAGTAGTTTCTGTCATTAAGGAAGTGAAACGTCGGAGGATGTTCTGTGTGAGTGCCCAGCGGTGGCAAGACGCAGAATGAGCTGCTTAGACAGTGGGACGCTGGTGCCAGAAGACCTAAGCATGATTAGTCTTACCACAATTAGGAGATACGTAAGGAGTCTCGGATTGCAGCTAGGAACTGATAATATTAAAAAGTTCATCTTTATCTCTCTCTCTATTGTAATGATTAACTAAAATATTTCTACCAGACACAAATGTTAACAATTTGAAACATTGTTGGGTTTGTTCACTGGATAAATTTATTTCACATGCATACAAAAAGGTTTGTGCGAAAGAATTAAAAGTAATTGTTAAAATATTGTGTGGTAAATAGTGCAATAAAAAATGTTTGCTGTTATTAACATCGTTATGTCACAGAAATGAAACTTGTGCGAAAGTAAAATTAAGTCAACGTTGCAAAGTCATGCCGCTTCCATTAGAAAATAAAATATTTTCAAGTTAAAATTCCAGTGAAAATGAAAGGCAACTTAATTTCGGTTAGACAAATTCGCTTTCAGTTGTCTAAATACAACAGAAAACAACTTTTTGTAATGAGATTTTAATTTAAGAAGATTTAAAAAACCGACTAAAATTCGATTCATTTCTCTTAATAATCGAGTTGCAACTATACATACAAACTTTTTTTACGACCTGCATACGAGTACTTGCCTACAGCTGTTGTAAGTGTCAACAGTCATCAATATTTATCAATATTGAGAATTTTAATTTAGACTTACTAGAAATGATAAAAATTGATGTAGTTTTGTGTCGATGACACCAAATGGAATAAGGGTGATTATAAAATATTAAATGTGTATGTTTGTAGTGAGTGATTTTCATTTCAAGGAAGATATAGATTTTTGGTATTTTTCTTAGATCCCAAAGGATTTGATGTCAAACATTATTCTCTTGCTAACTTCTTAACAAATTCCTAAGAAATTCAAAAGAAAAAAATTGTTAAGCAACTACTGTTGACAAAGTGTTGGGGCTCTAATGTTACTTAAACTATTTTATTTATTGAAAAACAATCAATGTTTCGTGAGAATATTATGAAATAATAAAGTGCAGTTAAACTAAACCACTTTGCTGTCAATAAAATAATTTTACTGTGCTGAGACTAGAGATAGAGTTTGTGTTAAATTTCAAATAATTATAAAAATCTAAATCTAAATTATTCTACTGAAAAATGGGCATAAAAGTGGGTGTGGCCAGCACGAAAAACATTAGTAGGAGTATAAAGTCTGTGAATAACAGGATTTTTAGTAAATTTTTATTCATTAAAGAGCCCGGAAAAATTCTTTAGGTGAAAAGTGGGCGTGACCAGTACAAAAATATATGGCGTATGTGTACAAATTCAGAGAAATCTGTTAAAAAGTATATTTTTAATTTTGAAGGAAAAATTAAAATTGTTTTATTGAAAACACAAAGAGCACAGCAGACTGCATACAGACTAGGCGACTACAAATGCCGTTGGCTTGTACCCGTCAGCTATATACAGCAACATTGCAGGGAGCTGCTATTAATAGTAAAAAAGTCATTTCCATGCTGCCACTTTAAATTGTTTCACTTTTACAGAACAGAAATTTTCTTATTCAAAAGGTAAAATTATAAAAACAAATCAATCGATTTTTTTTTTTAATTTTAAATTTGCTGATGTTATTTTTTGTTAAATAAAATAAAAATATTATTTCACACTAAATTTGTTTATTGACGCTTATGAAAGTAGAAATTAGTTTAGCTGAGCCACAACAGCAACGGTAGTCGTGCAGCCGTCAAAATAATAGTTTTCTTCTAAACATGCGTATTTTAATTTTGACAGCTTGTAGCTTATAGCCTGCTGTGTTGTATGTATTTAATGTATGAATATGAAGCTCTGATATGGAGCTTTAAGTTGACCTATGCAAACAATGTCGGTTGTGAGAATCGAATTTCCTCTATAGTAAATGTAAATGATTAAGAGTGAACCACATAATCGAGCTTCAACTGTCTGTATAATAAAATCAACATTTTGCAATCTCTTTATGAATTAGAGCTTTGCTTCTAGCTGTCATTTAATATATTCTTTAGTAAGCAAAACAAAACAAAATAAAACAAAACGGAAAAGTATATTATGCAATATGGTTTTAGTATGATTATTATTAATGCTGTTATTGTTGTTGTTTATAAGCCCAGTTAAGATATAAAGACAATAGTTAGTGTTTAAGAAAAAAATTCCAAAGGTTTTGTTGGTGTAGCTTTTATTTAACACCACATATTGTGATTTAGTTGTCTAATACACCAGTGCTGAATTGCATAGGGTTAAAAAAATAAAAACAAACCAACAAATAAAAATATTTTTAAATAAAAATGGTTACAATATTTTCTTAAGATATCGAATGCTTTTATTCGCTTAAATTTTTAATAACAAAATATAATCAAAAAGCATGTGCATATAGATATTTGCTGTTTTAAATGTAAGCGGGCATACATTTTTATTTAGGCTGCATTCACCCACTTGTTCCGAACATAACTTTTGTTTAATTTGGTTTGAAATGCCATACACAAAGAGAAAGCTCAAGAGATTTGATTTTTTTTGTACGGACAAAGTTTTTGCCCAACCAAACAAAATTTTTGTTTAAATTAGACAACACAAATCAAGTAAAATTTTTTGCCCAAACAAAATTTTTGTTTAATTTAGATAACACAAACTAAGTAAAATTTTTTTTGGATGGACAAAATTTTTGTCCAAACAAATATTTATTTAATTTAAAGTGTCTTTCAAAGAGAGAGAGCTCCAGCTACGTAATTATTTTTTGTTTGGACATAATTTCTATTCGGACAAATCTTTTGTTTAATTTAATTTGTAGTTCCTTTCACAAAGAGACAGGTCAGACTACTTAAAAATTTTTTTGTACGAACAATGTTTTTGTCCAAACAAAATTTTTGTCTTTCACAAAAAGACAGCTCAAACAACGTAAATTTTTTTTGTTCGGCCAAAATTTTTGTCCAAGCAAAATTTTTGTTTAATTTAGGTTGAAGTGTCTTTCATAAAGACACAGCTCAAACTAAGTAAATTTTTTTTTGTACGGACAAAGTTTTTGTTAGCAAAAATATTTTGTTTAATTTAGTTTGAAGTGTTTCTCATCAAGAGACAGCTCAAACTCAGAAAGACTGAGTGAATTTGGCTAATGTTAACTAAATTTTTATTACTTATAAAGCCCTAACAGAATCTTAAGCTTTATTCTGCAAGGTATACAAAGATGTTTAGTATTATAAAATACCTCAGCTTCTTCTCTTCATGAAATAATTTCTACCGTAGAGTAATAGAAAACAGGAAAGGCGCAAGCAAGTTACAAAATTTAAAGAAAAATTTTTTCTCCGAATTCAAGCGCATATAAATACATGCCGTTATGTATGTGACGTTTATCTAGATAGCTGAATTTTGTAAACAGAGAAATAAATTGCTGAAGAGGTAATCTACTTTACTAGGTATTTATATTATTACTCAATTCCTGGCTCTCGATTTTAAGAGAGGGAGAGAGAAGTAACTTGCTGTTTTTGTCTATTTCTTATATAAAACATTTGTGATAAAAAAATTAAATTTTATTAATTAAAGTGCCAAATATTACCACTCTGGCTGCCTTGTGCTCTATTCGGGTCTGCTGCCACTAAATAAATTGCCTTTACTGTGTGTAATAAATTGCAATAGAGTAGAAGTAGCAGCAGTAGGTTACCATGACAAAATAATGAAATGAAACAAACAAAACGAGAATTAAAAACATGCAAATAAATAAAAAAAAAAAGACAGTAGCTAAGCCAAGTTGCTACATTTATTGTGTAGGTATGTGTTTAACTTTGTGCAAATACGAGTACAATGAGAGCAGTAAATAGTAGATAGTACGTACCTTTTATTCAAAATCAAACAACTACGTGTTTATGCACGATTATACTGCAGAGACCAACCAACAAAAAAAAAAAAAAAGTTAATGGCCATCAAAAAAGAAACATTTAATTTGTTTTATTGAATTTTTAATTACTTTTGGCCCACCATATTTGAACTTGCAGTCGGAAAAAGAATTTTGCCTTTAAAAATCAAGTTTTTTGATTTTTAAATTTAAATCAAACTACATATGCATATTAAGCAATAACAACGAAAAAAATATGCTTGATATTAATTAATGAAATAAAATTGTTTAATTCCGCAATTAAATTTTTTTAAAACGATTTTTCTGTTTCAAAAAAATTCATTCAATTCATGCCAACAACATTGGGCGGTATTTGTCTGTGTGTGTGTGTGTTAAAAAAAACAGACACCGCACCGCCATTAACATAAAAACAAATGAATGTAGAGTTTTTAAGATTTTAATTTTAAATTGAAATTTAATTTTAGTCTATAGGATGGATGGCTGGCTGGTAAACATGAAATATTAATGCAAAATGAAGAAGTCAAGACAAATTGTTGAGTAAAAAAAAAAAATAAAAACAAACCAACAAACACAATATTAAATTAAAACACACAATAGTGAGCTAAATGTGAAGAAGACAACAAAAAAGTAAACATCATATTTGTAAATGTAGGCAACTTCCGGTGTCAATTTTCAAAGATTTAGTCAGTTGCAAAGTTCGAGGCAGCGGCACATCAACATCACATGTAAAATCACAAACACACATTCAAATGTAACCAAGTGAAAAATGTACAGACAATTAAACCGACTAACTGACTGACAAACCACACCGAATAAACTGACTTTGTGCCAGGGTACCTACTGAACAAATAATGTTGTTGATTTGGTAAAATGTGAATCATTTTAGCTAAAGGAGATTCTAGTATGTGTCTTAAGAACTCTCTATGTAAGACACAATTCGTTTGTAATGTTTCTCTCTTTTTGTTTTTGTTGCTTTAATTTTTTTTTCTTTAAGGTAAATTTTGTTTATTTTATGTGCCTGACGAAAAGGGCGACGAGTTTTTATGTTTATTTTTATTTTGTGGCTGACGTCGTCAAAGTGAAAAAAAAATAACAAAACAAAAAAGAAAGAAAATGAAATGATTATGCGAACTCGGAAGCAGGAGCATAAATGCAAATCCCAGCAGTTCTAAAAACAATATGAGTTTTAAAAGCCCATGATTCACTTAGGCTTAAGTTACTACAAGTTGCCAAAACAACAGGTTACAGCTTAGCTCTCAACATACTCTTAATATTATGTTGCTAGTAGCTCTAAATTTTATGTTTAACCAAAGGCTGGGTATGTGACTTACAATGGCCTAAGGGGGGTTTTATTTGTAGAAAAAAGCGTTGAGTTAAAGACATTTAACATTTTGATAATTTTTAATTTAGGGTCTATCAATGTTCTAACTATTGCTATTAGAAAAACGCATTATTCTTCAAAATACTCATAATTCATATTTAAAAACTGATCTAAAAAATTATTAACAAAATTTCCACAAAAATCAATTGAAAAAACTGTTACTTTGCAGAAAATTTTATGAAGTCTGAGTTCACCAGCTTGTTCTTGACACAAAGAAATGTTTGTTTAAAAAAAATTTGTGTGTGCAAAAATTTTTTTAGCCCGATATTTTTGTTTCCATAACGTTTTTATCCACAAAAAAATTTTGTCTGCATAAAATTTTTATTTGCATTAAATTTTTATTTTCATAAAATTTTTATGTAAAAATATGTTTGTACAAAATTTTTTCGCATGAAATTTTTGTTACACAAAAAATATTTATCCGCAAAATATATTAATTCACAAAAAATTTTTTGTGTACACAAAATTTTTTTCACAAAAATTGCTTGTCCGCACAAAAGTTTTGTTTCCATAACATTTTTATCCACAATATATGTTTTAATGCATAAAATTTTTGTGTACACAAAATTTTTGTTTCCACAAATATTTTATTACACGAAATTTTTGTTTCCATAAATTTTTCTTAGACAAAAAATATTTATCCGCACAATATTTTAATCCACAAAAATATTTTTTTGACAAAAATATTTATCCACAAAAAATGTTTGTTTTCACATATTTTTAATCTACAAAAAATGTTTGTCCGCACACAATTTTAATCTACAAAAATAATTTGCCTGTGCAAAAATTTTTGTCTCGCACGAAATTTTTGTTTCAACAAAGTTTTTATCCACGAAAAATCTTTGGTCTACACACTATTTTTTCCATAACGTTTTAATTCACAAAAAATGTTTTTCTACAAAAAAATTTGTCTGCACAAAATTTTTGCTTCGCAAGAATTTTTTGTTTATACAAAATTTTTATCTACAAAAAATGTTTGTTCACAAAATGAGTCTGTAACAAAGAGAGAACTTAAACTAGGTATAAAAAAATATTGTACGGCCAAATATTTTTCTCCCGAGCCAGTGAATTCAGGCTAAGTAATGCGCTAAGAAATTAAGATATTCTCCAGTTGCAAAGCGTTGACGCTACACTGTATAAGTTTGTAATTTTTATTCATGTCAATGCATGTCTTCTCCTTCGTAGGAATTAAATTAATAAAACCAATTATTGGCGAAGTTAAATAATAAATAAAATTCAATACGCTTTTTTAACAGAAAAGGCGTTACAAAACTGTAGTAGATTGTTTAAAAGGTCAAGCTCTTTTCTTACCTCTCCTACCTTCAGACTTTTTATCTTCATTTTTCTCCCTTTAGGCTTATTAAAACGATATTCCACAAGAATACCCAAGTGAGTCCTATTCAGATGTGCTTGAGCTGCCTAACCTTCTTTCAGTTGGACAGAATTTCAATAGATTTTTTTTCTAACAGAATTGTATGATTTTTTAGGATAGGGTGTCATAGGCTTAACATTGTATGATATTTACAATGCGATTGGTAAATAAAATCTTTCAAAAAAAATTAATAAAATTTAATGTACTCGTGTGTGTGTTGGCTTGTCATTAGCAGGAACTTAATTAAAGAAAAGCCACGCAGTTAAGTGTATAGCGGCTTTCTTTCAGTAAATAAATAAAAAAAAATTTAAAGTAGTTATATTTATTTTAGTCATAATTACTAGAAATAATGAAAATACTAAATTTAACAAGGCATGAATTACTGGTTAAATTCCATGTTTTTAATTTGGTTACACATACAAATAAATACACCT
This sequence comes from Thelaira solivaga, assembly GCA_947397855.1. NCBI lineage: Eukaryota > Metazoa > Arthropoda > Insecta > Diptera > Tachinidae > Thelaira > Thelaira solivaga. The sequence goes on from OX377610.1 coordinate 75,137,012, forward strand.
ACATGTACATAAATAGGTTGGTAAATGTACTCGCATGTAAATACATAAAAGCACTCTCAAGTGATATGAAAATAAAAATTACTTTCATTTACACTGCTAGTGCCTACACCTTTTTTCCTTTTCAATGTTTAAGTATTTAGAAGTCGAAGGATGTTCACTATAAAATATGAAGGCCGTTACAAGGCATACCCACAAGGCCCTGATATGTAAGAAGTGAGAGAAATAAATAGAATGTTTGTTAAAAAGGCTTTTAAATGGAACAACTCATGACAAAATAAGTCGGCAGGATAAACGTAAAGCTTTCCTAAAGAAAATTTATATTAATCAAATAACAACAGGCACTATGGTCTTCTAAACGTACAAATTGTTTGTATTTCCAACTCTACGGACAAGTTTTTTTTAATGATATTTTTGAAAAAAACTGTTTCACTTAACTTATCATAACTTTGAAACACTTTATTCGATTTTGTTACAAACTACTTCAAAAATTTGTAATTATATTTGTTTTAATTTATTCTTAAGCAATTTTTCAGTGTTGCTATTATTTTTTAAGTAATTGAGAAAATAGAAAATTTTTGATTTTAAAAAATTCATCAAAAATATAAAACGCCGAGCTCAACCCGAAAAAAAATGACACCATTCGTTGTCAAAATGACCACAAACGGTATCAATAGTGTATCAACCAATTTGTGGTCATTTTGAAAATATAGCGTTACAGAATTGACAACGAATGGTGTCAAATTGACACCATACTAATGGTAAATCGACACCATATGGTGTTAAAATGATACCATACGGTTGTTGAAATGACAACATGCGTTGTTTATTTGACAACGTTTGTTGTAAAGTTGACAACGTGCGCTGTCCAAGAAGTAACATCGTACTTCGACAATCAATCGTTTTCGATTTGTACACGCTTGGTCAAAAATTGAAAACACTCGTTGTCAATAAAATATATAACGGGATGGTGTCAAAATGTTGATATTGCAACGCGATTTTTGGCCCAGTGTACTAACTGGTTTTATTATTTAAACTGCAAATCGCTTATATTGAATATAATTTAAACTAAAAATCATTAAACCATTAATAAATAACGATTTTTAAAGTGTAAGTACCCAGTTTTGAAAAAAAAAATATATTTTTTTTAAATCGCGGTTGGCCAAAAAAAGATTTTTTTTTAGTTGTGGCATAATGTAATTAAATTATAATTAAACTAGCTGAGCCGGCAAACATTGTTTTGCCTTAAAATTTTGTTTATATTGAAAAATAATTAAAAAGAGAAGAAAAATATAAGTTGGGCTATGCAGAACATTTAAAAAGTAGACGTAGTAATAGGCGTGGCAAATTTTTATTTTCATTAAAACATAAGTTGGGTATTATTAAACATATATTAATAAAGATTTTAGAAAAATTTAAAAAGTGGGCATGGTAATGGGCGTGGTCTATTTTAATTTTCTTAAAAATGTAAGTTGGGTTTTTGTATTTATATTCGATCTTCTAACTCTAAGAAATCGTACTCATAGAGTAAAGGACCGTGCAAGACCGGGTAAAAACAGGTAGTACATAAATAAACCAGATACTGACTGTAGCGACGCCTAGCGGGCGGATTTGTGACACTAAACCTTCCAAGGCGTAACCCAAAGGCATGCACAGAAATTCAATGAAATTAGTACAGCCGTTGAGGAGGAGTACAATGTCAAACACACGTACAGCCGAATTTTATATTTAATAGATTAAGAAGATAATACTTTTAATTTTGACTGAAATCGCCACATGTGTACAGTGGCATCACTGAAGACATGTCAAAGAAACACTAGCGAATGCATACGTTGGCTGATTGTGTAATAGATTGACTTAATTGTGAATAAAATCAAAAGTTCTTTAACGATTTTAATAAAACTACTCTCGTTTTGTTTAAAACTTATAAGGCTATAGGCCTATAGAAAAAAAAGAATGCATTTTGAGCTCCTTTTATTTTTAATAATTTTTAAAAATTTGCATTTTTTGCAAAATCTCTGAAACTACTGAGTAGATTTAAAAACTTTAAAGGAAATTTTATAATGGAGTTTCAAATTTTCTTTTCTTAACTTTAAGTACCCCATAGAAGGGTAGGTTGTGTACTAACCTAACAATCTAGTGTTAAAAGGTTCGATTCCTGCCTTAGACTATGAGAGTTTTCTGCTAAAAATTTTAGCGCATTTGTGTTATTTCTTAAAAAGAAAAACACTATTGCTAACTTGGACTTAAGTCTGAGAGTGTGTTAAAGCCTTTAACATCGAAATAGGGTTGAATGCTTTAACTCCCCAAATACATAAAAGGAGGTGAAAAATAGTTACAAAATGCTAGAAGATTCCCTCACTAAACAACATGCTCTACTAAAAATATTGCCTCAATTCTTAATTATACGTTTATTTAAAGCCCTTCAAGCTTATTCATGAAAAAAAGTCATTGACTTTATTAAAATTGTTTCGTTATTATCACCAAACAACAAAATATACGAGGGCTTTTTGTTGTTGTTATTTTGCTTTATTTTTCTTTAGGGAAATCTGTCTGTAATAATAATAATAATAATACGAGTATTTTTGTGTTTGTAATTTTTATAACTAAAAGTGAGACTGGCTGTTTGTAATCTCAATTATAAGGATGAGTTGATTGTGGTGCAATCACTCACTCATTCATTCATCAAAATCATTTTTTAATTTTACTAAAAGCTTACATATTATAGAGATACAGGCTACACATGTCTACAAAACAAATATTTCTATATATTTATACAAAAACACACACACACCTACACTTTTTTTGTTTGTTTGTAGATTTAAAATTGTGTGTAGTCAGTCACATTCTGAGAGATAAATGCGAGTGTGTGTGCATGTAAAAGTGTTTATGGATGATAAAATAGTGTTTGTTATTGTTGTTATATTTAGATATCGACATTTCTAAAAATATTTTCGTTTTTATTTTAAAATATTTTTAATGAAATAGTTAAAGAATAAACACGCTAAAGAAATTTAAATAAAATTTTAAATAAAATTAAAATTAAATATCCATGTGTGTGCTTGGGTATTTTTATCTACTAGCAACGCTAAGAAACCTAAAAAAAAAATTAAATTACCAAACTGTACCAAATCATGACCCAGAGAGTGAGTGTTTCTTAAACAAAAGTAAAAGGTGTATTCAAGAAAAATATTTAAAAATTCTAAATTAGTTAGAATTCATTAATATTTAAAAAAAATTAAACAAAAGAGTGACAGACTAACTGTTTATTGTTTGCCTGTAGTCGCATCACGTGCCAAAGCCAACAATATAACGTTGATGGTGTAAAACAATTCAAACAAATTTTCAAATTTACAATCGAATGTTATTATTTACAACATATACTTACAGACACACAGTAACATAAACATCTACATAGATACATACATACGCTTAAATATGTACTCGTATGCTTGTGTTTGATTATGTTGTCTAGTTTAAATACAGTTTCGTCCATTAAACTATTAACAACAAAAATATATTTTATTTATTTCTGTGTATTTTTAATGCTGATGGAATACAACATAATCTACAACACAACAAACAATCTAACCCAAACAAGTTCAAGCAAAACTTATATTTACCGCCTACAGTTATAAAGAAAAAAAATTAGAGACTTAAATGTGACATGGAATTAGTGAATGCTGTTGCAACAAAACCAGCAGCGGCTCTTAAACAGCAAAATTTTATAGCTCCTAAAATAATAAAAGAATAAAAGAAAAGAAGGCACACAGGCTTATGATATACACGAGAGGATTAAGTTGTTAGATAAAAATAATAACAAAAAAAAAAAAAAAAAAAAAAAACGGAAGGACCATTTTATCAGACGCTACTCTGAATCCTAAAAAAAAACCCAAAACAATTTTGAAATAAACCCAAATAAAGATACATTTTTTGTTAAACTTTTTAATTCCTAATAAATTTATTGCATAAAAAAACAGAAAACAAGAATAACAACTACACATGATCTACGCAACTCAAAAAAAAAAAAAAATTATGAGAATTATTGTTTTCGAAGTAGCTGAAGTCAGTTTTTTTTTTTGGTAAGATGTGGTTTTTGTGCCACAGACCGATTTTACCTTCTGCTGTTTTGTTCAGCGAAATCCTTTAAAAATAATATTTTTCGAACTGACGACAAAAGTACCGCAAAATCAAAAGAATAAAGACACAAACTTTAAGAGTAAAGAGTAGAGCACTGCACAAGCATACCTGAAAGCCATAAATCACTACAAGCCTGTGTAATATTTTTTAATAAAAAGTGTCTGTAAGCTCTTTCAAGTATGCCTGTATATTGCATTGATATTTATGTACAAAGAAATTTTCAAAGGAGTAGAATTTTCCAATTTCAGTTTATAGTTTTGAGTTCTACTTCCATTTCGTTGCATTTTCGAAAATTTTCAGTGTGTTAGTGAAAAAGTGTTAAAACAAAAATAGCAATATCGCACAGCAATAAAACTTAACACACGAACTTTGAGTAGAAAGCAATAATTTAAGCGCAGATTCACACTTTTGGTGCAAAAAAAATTTTTTTTCTTAATGAAAATTTTGCGCAACACAAACAGAATAAAAAATTACTTTGAAAAATGTATGCAAAAAATACATAAAGTTTTGTATCTGTTGTACAGTGTAATTTTTATAAAAATAACTATTTGCTGTTTATAGAAAATTTTTGTTTTTTAAAGTTTTTAGGTAATTTTCTTAAAAAAATTAAAAAAAAATATATTATTTTTTATATTTAATTAGTAATTTATTATTCACGCTTTAGTTCATTTTCGACATATTCAATAATCCCATAATAATTATCTTTATTGAAAGTCAATCAAGTATCATTTCTTATAAATATTTTTATTTCGCTTAAAACATATTGAAAAAAAAAATATTATTTTAGGCTTAAGGTCGAATTATAAGTATTTATTTTTATATAGATATTTTGATATTTTTGCCCGGTGTCGCCCGGCACGGTTTTTTATTACGTGATTCGCTACCCCTAGAGTATAGAGAAATACAATTTTTATTGTAATCAGTTTTTAAATAAAATTTTAATCATCAAAATTAAAACAGGCATTCACTACTTTATAAAGTGGCTCTTGCCTTTGCTAGAATTATTAGCAGAGGCGCCAACTAAATTAGTAAATAAAATATTTCAAATCTTAATTTCGGGGTTAAATTAAATACAGTTACCCATCTTTTTGAACAGTGGCTACTGAAAATCCTTGAAAAGTGGGTTTAAAATAATGCGTGGCTAGTCAAAAAATATATAACGATCTTCTTTCTATATGTACTAAATAACAGGCCAATCGGTTGGAAAACAAAAATTTGTACAGCGAACAAACAAACAGAAAATTAATTTAATTTAAGAGTATATAGATTTGTTGCTGTTAAAAATATTCATCGTGTAATAAGCCAATTTGGTAAGGTTTTTAAGAATCCTTTTATTGCTTGCAAAGCAAAATTTCGAAACTTTAAACAATCTTTACCAAGCACACGTTTAAAAAAGAACTGCCTTGTAAGCGAATCTTAAAATTAGTTTCCTTTACTTTTCATTTTCTTTTTGTATATAAGAAAAACTTGAATATATTAATACTAGATGGATTTGCTCGGTCTCAATAGAAAGCATATGTGTCAATATTTATAGAAATCTCTTTACAAATAGAATTTTAATTGTTAAGCCAAATAATACAGCCATTCACCACTTTATAAAGTGTCTCATGTTGTTGGTAGCATTATTATTAGAGGGCTTGGCGAGTTTCTTAACGCGTTAACTTTAGCTCCACAAAGTAATGAATGTGGAAATGTGTTTATTTTACACCCTTAAGGGTAATAAAGGGTGTCCGAACAAGAACGCAAGTTTTAAATTTGGCGCCATTCGAAGTGTCATTGTTTGACATTTGAACAATTGTTATTGTTTGCTAGTAGAAGGCACCAGGTTAGTAAAAAATGACCATGGACAGCGAAGGGAGTTCGTTAATTGGGTATTGGAGAGACAACATAAAAATGCTGATTTTGCCGATAAAATCATCTTCAGTGACGAGGCTCATTTCCATCTTGATGGCCTCGTCAATAGGCAGAATTGTCGCATTTGGGGTAAGGAAAATCCTCGAGTGATTCACGAGAAGCAAATGCATCCTCAACGTGTCACTGTGTGGTGTAGTTTTTGGGCTGGAGGAATCATTGGAACTTTTTTTTATGAAAATGAGTCAGGTCAAGCGCAAACAGTCAATGGTGTTCGGTATCGTGAAATGATAACCAGTTTTTTCTTGCCTAGAATTGAAGAAATGAATGTGAAGTGATTGTGGTTTCAACAAGACGGCGGCACATGTCATACAGCCAGAGAACCAATTCAATTGCTGCATCAGTCATTTATTTAAAATTTAAATCTTGCGTTCTTGTTGGGACATCCTTTATTTTTACTAATTTTGTATGCCTTATTTATTTATAATTAATCAACAGCCAAAAATATAAGTTTTATGCTTCTAGTCTGACAATGACAATACTTTCATACAACCTTTCATCCCCCTTTTCAATCCCTTACAACACTTTATTCCAATTAAAATGTAGCCTATGTCATTTCCCCGACTTTAAACTATCTGTGTACTAAATTTCATTTAAATCGGTTCAGTAGTTTTGGCGTGAAAGCGAGACAGAGAGACAGAGTCACTTTGGCATTGATAATATTAGTATGGATTATTGAAGCTTAAGGTCAATTTTAAAAAAAAAAATTGTTTTATTTTTTATCTATTTTCCCATATATTTTACTACTCCTGAAGCTTAAATTTTGCATAATATTTCTTAAATAAAATTTAAAAATGTCCAATAATGCTATAAAATATTTTTCAATTTATTTTACATCTTACGTAAATGTGTGCTGGGTAATAATTTATGTATAATTGAAAATTGCGTGGGCTGTATGAATTTACGTAGTTTGTTTTTTTTATATTTAATTTACTTGATCTTGATCTTTTTATATAAAGCAACCCACAAAACTATATTTGACTGTAACGCATCAGTTGTATGCTTCACCAAATATGGTTTAAGGCATATGATTTTCAATTATAAGACTTTTCGTAAGAATGCTGCTTGAAAAAGAAAATAGTTTTTAATAAAAATCAGTTAAGTAAGTCGTGTCAAAAATTTATGCTGCTTTCAGTTTATAATTCATATAGAATGAATATGAGTGAAAACTGTACAGTCACTTTAAAATTACGACATTTTTAAAAGCAATGTTAAATCTAAAGCTTGTTGTTTCTTAAAATAAAAATTAAGAAGAATATTATGACTACAATTATGGCTTAGTTTTTCTCTCAAAAAACATCATAAACTTTTTTTTATTATGAAGTTTAATTATTCAAACAATAATAACAAACAACTGGCTCACTTGTTCGTTTTCAAACATTTTTTCTTAAAAAAAATTTGATAAAACGTTTGAGGTCAATTGGGTTACTTAATGCCCTCAGAGTTGTTTATTTTGTTAAAGAATTTTCCTGCTTTTTTTCTAAATTGTATCAAGTTCTTTTCTCTTCATTACAACAATATCTTTAATTATTATTTTCCGGTAAAGGTAAAAGCATTTTAATTAATTTATTTATGTATTTTTTGTTAGAAACTCTGTCTGCATGTGTGTGTGTGTGTACATGCTCAAACTAACAGAATGAGAGTGTGAGCAATAAGCAATTAATAAGATGGAGATGTGTTGTTACATTTGTGATAACATGTCATGGCGACTTAACTTCGTACTTATTTATTGCATCACTCCAATTGGATTGGTGTTTTTGATGTTGGCAGTAAAATAAGCAAATACATTAGGATGGCTCCGAGTGTAAAAATTAAGAAATGAAAAGCAAAATTTAAATCTACAACAGAGATAGAAGGTGGATTCAGCTATTCGTTTTGAACAAAATTTTTGTAAAATTTCTTTTTGAGAGAGTGAAATGATTTTTTTACAAAGCAATCTCAGCCTGAGTTTTATATTTTTAGTTCAAACAAAATGGTATTGAGATAAATGAGTGAAGATAAATATACCGAGTTAAATGTGTTTTAACGTAAGCCCATTACGTTTTTTACTATTTGTAAATATCTTTTCAGTATTTAGGGCATATTTATCAAATACGTTTTACTTCATTATACATATATTTCTAAATATTTTTTTAGTATATATATATAAGATTTCTCAAGAAGATTAAGGGATGGGACACATATCATTTTAAAGGGATGGTTGTCTAGATTTGTAATCCACCATCTAAAAACTCAGAAATTATTTCGGATTATTTTAAAACATTTTTTAAAATTTCATATACCCCCACAGTGCTGTTGCTCTCAGGGATTTTAGCGATTTTCTTTTCAAGATGAATTGTGCTGCAAAAACAGTTTGTCTGGACAAAAATTATGTCTCCAACGAAAGTAATACGCATGCCATTTATTCACACAGCTTTGACAATACGCACAAATTTTTCGAAAAAAAGAATAAAAATAAAAAAATAAACGGACAAAAATTAGCTGTAACATCAAAATATTGTACGTCGAAATTAAGTGTAACAACATGGCCGTTTTGTTAAAAGAAATTATTTTTTAATTTTAACTCATTGTGAAACAGTCAAAGTTAAAAATTTCTTTTATTTAAAATATCGTTTAAACTTGCCTCTTCTTTTAATTTTGCTTCAGAAAAACTGAGCCATTCTAATACGCATACATATATTTTTTATATTGTTTTTGTTGTATAGGGTTCAATATATTCTAGATAAAATGGTTTATTATTATATTTCTTTTTTTTTTTCTTAATTTTTTTGTTTATCAAGCTAAATAATTATTCATTTTACACAAACGTGACTTTTCGCGTTTCTATTTAAGAATTTTACTTTTACTGACAACAAAAATTTATCTCCACTTCATTGTTATAAACACACACACACACCCACGTTCATTCGTAAGGATACAATTTCTGTATGACATACGCAAGCATTATGTGTAGTAAAGATAAAAAAGCATTCATTGTTCTTTTTAAATATTTTTTTTTATTGTTGTAATTTGATACAGTGAAGTATCCACTTGAAGAAGTATTGAAACGATTGAAATTTGATTTGTTGGGTAAAAGGAAAATATTGATTTTTTTTTTAGTAAAAAAAATCTATTTTTCTTTTTGGTATTAGATTTTACAGGTGCTTTATCAATAAGAAGATTATGTTTTAGTTGTATCACATTTTCAATATATTTTCATTTTGGGTTAAAATATTTTTATATAAAACCCGTTTTTGGGTGTTTGTGCTAAGAATAATAGAAATACAAGATTACGCCATGCCACATATCAAATTGAAATTTTCTGCGTATGTAACAAATATGACGTCATGATTTGTGTTTACAGATAAATAGGAGTGAGAGAGAGAAAGAAAGATAGAGAGAAATGTATTATTTTTTTGGACAATCTACGTCATATAACGGGAAATCATGGGCTGTTTGTGATACCAAATTTTAATTTATGACAACTAAAAAAAAATCGTTTATCAGTCATAAGAACTAAAATTTTGTTGGACAACAATTAATTAAATTAATTTTTTTCTGTATAATAACTAGAAAAATTTAATTTTTTTTATTTGAATGTAAGAAATTAAATTTTACTCCAAAAAAATATTTTTTTTAATCAAAAATTTAAAAATTATGTTTTTTGCTGTTTGTGCTGCCAAATTTTAGTTTATGACAACTAAAAAAAAAATTAGTTTTTCAGTCATACGAACTATAATTTTGTTGGTCAACAATTAAATTTATTTTTCCTGTGTACTAACTAAAATAATTTAATTTACTTATTTGAAGCTAAGAAATTAAATTTTAAACTCAAAAAAAATTTGTTTTTTTGGAAAAAAATTGTTCTACCCGCTAAATATCAAAATAAACTTTACATTAAAAATTTATGAAAAAAGTGGTTAAATTTTCTATGGAATATTTTTTTATGAATTTGGCAGTAAGTGTATAAAAATATTATATGAAATTTTGTTGTTGTTGTTATATTTTTTTTTTTTTAGTTAAAGTGTGACTTACCTTTTACAATTGTACAGCTCGAGCGTGACAAAATAGCAGAACGCCAATTGGTAACGTTGTTGGTTTAGTTGGTGACAAACAGAGAGGCACACAATATTGGAATGGCAAATGTGGGTTAAGAAGATGTTGTTTTGCTGTTGTTGTTGTTGTTGTTATACGTTAAGAAATGTTTTTTTTTTAACTTTCTTTTTTTTAAATGTTATTACACATTTTTTTTCTTTTTATTGTGTTAAAACACTTTATTTTGGTATTTAAAAATTTTAATTTTTTTTCTGTGGGCGTGGTACTTACTTTTAACACTAGCAAGAATTACATACCTACAAAACAATTTTTTTTTTATTTAAGTTGTTATTTTGCTGTTTTGTTTTACATTATATGATAGTTGTTGTTATTTTTTTTTTCTTCTTTTATTTTTGGCAAACATAAGCCACATATGGTGGAGCCCAAGGTAAACAAACAAACAAAATAAATGAGTGGATGTAGAAATAAAATTATTAATTATATTAATGCAGGTGCAAATTAATTATTTATGGGTGCCACTACATACACATAAAAAACTATTTTTTTTTTAAATTAAAATAAATTTCTGGGCTTTTCGTAGGTATTGATGAAGCGTTTATAGGGAGCTTTAATTGTACTTAACAATTGTAACAACTTTTTAATTATGACTTTATGTAATACATACAATATTTATTTATTGCAATTTATTTAGCTGCTTTTAATAAAATCACAATACACCACATTCTTTTAACAGCTTGTACACCAACAAGCAGCAATTACTACATTTAAATGGTATCCAAGTAAAACCCAGCAGCAAAGCATAGTAACTGATTCGTGTTGCTGGTATATCATCACAACTTTATGTTCTCTCATTATAACGAGTACACACATTTTCGCTAACACACATTTGGAGACAATAACATGAGAGTAATTTGTAGCTCTAGAAACGTACTAAAAAACTATTAATTAACACCACGAATAGGTACCACAAAATTAACTTTGTCAATAAGAATATATTTATTAATTCATTTATTTATCGAATATCTACTGTAGAGCGGCATGAAGCCGTTTCCTTTAGTTGCTTTCCTTACAAAAACAACTTCGCTGCTTGAATATTAAAACGCACTTACACGTGTAAAAAACAAAGTAGCCCACCAACCATTAAACCATTAAGAAGCAACTAGTTGACATAAAAAGCTTATAAATGATTGCAAGAAAAAGAGCAGAAAAAAAACTTTAATTTAATGAAAATTGCGTATTATTTTCAAAAGAGAAAAAAAAAAACAAATTAATGAAACCAAGCAAACTTTAAACCCAAATAACAATTTAAGTTTAGGTGGCTTTATTGCCTTCATAAGACTTCACAAAAAAAAAAAAAAATAACTCACTTAAAAAAACATTATTTTTTGGAGGTGTCTGCGTTTTAATTATGAGCTCATACGAGTACTTGTCGCTCACACTTTGTTTATTTAACTAAAATTCTCAATTCCAAAAGATACACACGCGTGCATAACGACACATTTCAACAACTCTACTACACAGGCTGATACTCAAGAGAATACTGGCTGTATACAAAACGAATGCTGTTGTAATAACACAACTGAAAGTATATTTATTCATTTAGTTACAGTGTTGCCAATTCCAAAATTTTTTTAAAATTTATTAAACAGAAAAGGCCAAAACAAAAATTAAATTTTTGGCCAGTAATATTGCACTTTATCATTTCATGTTTTCCAGAGCCTTGATGCCCAGTTGAGGCTACAAGAATTACATTATCATGTTCCTATAGCGAATGCCGTTCACAGTCACCCTAATTTCGGTATCATCTGCAAAAAGACAAGGCCGGACCAAGAGCTGTACAAGAGAGTTGCTCGTTTTGGTTGCATTTGTTGTTCAAAAATTGCTTGAAGATTTTCTGAGCCCCAAATATTACAATTTTCTGTATTTTCATTAGGAAACGAGCTTCATTATTGAAGATGACTTTTTTTTTTTTAATCAGCATTGGCTTCAGTTTGCTCCATTACCTATTGCACGAATTGCCGGTACGGAATTGGAACATGTCTTGTTTACAATACAAAAAAAAAAAAAATCACAACTTTCTTAAAAAAAAACTTGTTTTAATTTTAAAATGAAAAAGTGCAGTCTTACTGAGACACCCTTTTTTTCGCTAAATTTTTCTTTCATTCAATAAAAATTTAAAAACAAGTTCTTGCTCTATTATATTATGCTAGATGTTTTTTTCCTGGTCTCACCCGACCGAGTCCTTAAAGAGTGTATGTACTAATTTTTAGAGAAATTCCTTTACAAATATATTAAAATTTTTAATTGTTAAAAATCCCATCCAAATTTAGTACTTTATAAAAAGGCTCATTTGTTGCTGGCATTATTATCAGAGGCGCCAACAAAAATTGTAAATAAAATATTTAAAAGTATAGTTTCAGGCTTAAATTAAGTGGCCAGGAAAATTGTTGAAAAGTAGGTACTTGAAATATAGAGACCTGATTATGAGTGTCGTTGTCGTGACGAAAACAGTGATATGTGGCAACGCCGGCCATTTCATTTACATTAGTTTGCCGTAAATTCGACTATGACAGCGTCACTCATAATTAAGCCTTATATGTATCAAATTTCAGACAAATTCGTTAAAAAACAAAACAAATTTTATAGCGAACAAACAAACAGAAAATGTATTTTATTTATGCAACAATAAATCTGTGGCAATGTGGAAAAATCGTTTTTTAAGTTCAAAAGGCTTCAAAGCAATAATTTCGTAAGAACAATTATTTCGTTTCTAGCCATCTAGTTAATTGTGGAATATATCGCGCCGAACCACAATAAATAAGTTATTCAGTCTGATGAGTTCTTTTATATGCTATCACCCAAGCCTGTATTAAAAAAAACTGTATAACACACAAATTTAAACATATCCTGTGCGTTTGCGCAGCAGTGAATGAGCTACTTAGATAGTGAGACATCAGCCCCAGACAATCTAGCTATAATGAACCTCACAACAATCAGGAGCTTTTCAAGCAAACTCGGATTGTAGTTAGAAACGGGGCTGGAGAATAGATTTTAAAGTTCGTGATGCAATTTTTCACCCCATAGTAGAATTGGTAGTTTAGTAGTAGTTAGCATACAATCTAGAAGTCCAGGTACGATTCTTCTTCAGACTCTGGGTGCTTTCTGCAGACAGATTAAAAAACTTCACGGACTTGTGTTGTTTAAAAATAAAATAAATTTAAATTTGAAAATTAAAATACATAAAAAAATCATATAGTTACGGCACGGCAGCCCTGAACAGATTTTATTTGTTAGATTTTTTTTTATTTATTTGTTCGGGCAGGGCAGTAACTGGCAAAAGGGTTATTTTGAAAGAGAGAAAACCTGCTATTATAATCTGTGAGAGCATTTTTGTGTCTTAATATCTGCTAACTCTCGTTGAGATTTATTAAATGTATTACTACTCCCCCACCCTACTAACTTGTGTTGCTAAAAACAATAAAAAAAACCGAAAAGCAAAAATTAACGTGCAAAACAAGTATGCATACAGACAAAAAAATACACGTATAAATTTATTTGTTGATATTTTGTAAGTCTTTTGTACGAGGTGTGTTTTAAAATATTTTTTCAAAAGATATTTGTAGGTAGAATGGTAAATCTACATTTGAGCTGTTAATTTTGTAAGTGGTATAAGTGTACTTTTTGAAAAAATTAATTAGCGTTAGTTTTAATAATTAAAACTACTGCTGGCTCATTTTTTTTAAAGTGGACTTATACCACTTTCAAATATATGTTGTTAGTGATGCTTTTCTAAAACAGTTGGAATATCGGAATTACTTGTTATATTTATCTATATAAATAAGATTCATTTCTGTTTTTTAGCTAAAAAAATATTTGTTTTCCAAAGAATTTATCTGAAATTTGACACATATAATCTCTATATTCCAAGGAAGGGCGCCATATAACAGCCCCACCTATTTTAATACCCACTTTTAAACGATTTTCACCTCACTACTGTTTATAAAGATGTGTACTTAATTTAAGCCTGAAATTATTTGAAATATTTTATTTACCACTTTAGTTGGAGCCTCTGCTAAGACTAGGATCATATACGGCAAGTTTAGCTGGGCAATTCTTTCTCAATTCTCTTTTAAAATTGTCGTTTTGTCCACAAACAAATTTTTTGTTTCGGTAATTTTAGCATTCAGTCTTCTTTTTTACATCTTTATAAAAGATACTAAGAGAGAACAAAAGGGAATTGCCGAGTACGAGCAAGTTTGTAACCCTTTCCATTCTTCTTTCCTCTCTCTCTCTATCTCCTACAAAAACAAGAATTGCCCAACTAAAATTGCTAAGGTCTAATAATGCTAGCAAAGGCATGATCCAATGTATTCGGATGAGTTTTTTAATGATTAAAATTCTATGTGTAAGCGGATTTTTCTTTAAAAAGTGGCATATACTTTCTCCACCTTACGTAATAAAGCAAAGGGTCGGGCGAGACCGAGCAAAAACATCCAGTATGAAATGAAATTACTGCTGACTTAACCCTAGAATATTAAACATCGTCTATGAAGGGAATCAATTTTTTTTATTTTGTGCGTTTTTCTATTCTCTTTAGAGCACCGAAGCGTACACTCGTGCCAACTCATTTAATATGCGAAATATGTGAGGGTATGCACTGAATTGATCTAGTTTATGTAACAATTAAAATAAATTATTATAAATGTTTTTCAAAAGAGGCATTTAAAGCTTAAGGAAATGATAATTAATATGCTCTTTACGTACTCAACAACAACAATGTTAATTTTTTTTTTATTTAAAATTATAATTCAAAATAAATTATTTTTTATGTAACAATTTGGGTATAGAAAATTCAGAAATTTCCATTGAGATCTTTCTTCCACTTGCAAAAAGTTACCTTTCTAATGCTCATGTATTTTGTTTTGTGTTTTCATTTAATTGAAAATTCTTTCAAGAAAATTTTGCAATTTGTTTACAATAAAATCAAGAAAACTAAAACTAACAACAAACACAAAGCAATGGCCAAAGAATTAGTGAAGCAATAATGAAAAGTAATTAAAAAAAAAAAAAAAAAAAAGAGTAAACCTTGTGCGAGTACTTTCAATTTATATTCATTTATCGGCATCCACCCAATGTTGCTGTTCCGATGTGCTAAATACGAAGAAGTAGCAGAAAAGCATAACAAATTCTTGAGTTTTGTTTTAGAATATTTCGAAATCAATTCACAAACTATTGAGAGAGTTAAATGTTTAACTAAATTTAATTAACATTTTTAAAAGCAGTTTTTTGCTACAATTTTTTCTAATTAATATCTAAAAATTACATATTTCATTTAATTAAATACTTTGTAAAGCGAAATTAGTCTTCAAAATTCTAATTTAATTCTGCTCTAGTATGATAGAAATACAAGATTACTTCATCCCGCACATAAAATTAAAATTTCCTGCGCAAGTAACACAAATTATGTCACTGGATGCGTTCCTATTGGCTAATAATTTACAGCTAAATAAGAGAGAGAGAGAGAGAGAGAGAGGGAGAGAAATGTATTATTTTTTTGGACAATCTAAGTCATCTAACGGAAAATCAAGCTTATGTATTTCTATCACTTTTGATAATGCTAGCGTTAACAACTTTTGACATTTAAAAAGCACTAAAACCAAGAAAAAAATTATTTAAAAAAAGCACTAAGAACAATTTGAATTAAATTTACAGAACAAAAGTTTTGTCGGCACAAAATTTTTTTTTTAAATTAATTTGAGCTCAAATGAAGTACAAATAAAAAATTTTGGGCGGAAAAAAAATTTTTTAGCACAAAAATTTTGTACGGACAAATATTTTGTCCAAACAAACAGTTTGTTCATACAATAACGTTGGTTCAGACAAACTTTATGTTTGCTCATACATTTTTTTGGGACAAAAAGTTTGTTTGAACAAAAATTTTTTTCCCAAAATATTTATCTGAGCTGTCTGTTTATAGGAGGCAGTTCAAACTACAAATAAACAAGTTAAATTCGGCTGTGCCGAGTCTTATTTACCCTTCAATTTGTTAGCGAAATATTAAAATTTTTCACTTTCCACTTGCTTCTATAATATCAAAACCATAGAAAAAATTAAATGAATGAAGATAAATATGTCGCGTTGAATATATTTTAGCGTACCCCATTACGTTTTTAGTATTTGTAAATATATTTTCAGTATTAATGGCTTATTTATCAAATATATTTTACGTCATTAAATATTAAGTGTTTGTAGTAGTAGCCTAACGGAGATCATCTATATTTGTAACCAACCAACCAAATATTCAGCGCTGTTGCTCTGAAGGGTTTTGGCAATTTCCGTTTTGCATCATAGAATAAAAACTACGAAATTTCCCGTAAATGTTAAAATACTTCCAGAAAGCGTAGAACTTAAAAATTTCATTCGAGTTTGGTTTCAGTAAGTTTCTGCTGCAAAATCGGGAATGAAACCTCGTCAAAATGACCAATGATAAAAATCCCTCAGAGGAAGAGTACTGGGGTAGGAGGGAATTTAAAAAAAAATTTTAAAAATAATGCAAAGTTTTTTCTAAGTACTTGAACGATAGATTACAAATTTAAACGACCTCCCCTTCAAAATGCTATACGTCCCAGCTCGTAATCTTCTATGGTTCGTTGGGAAGTTACTTTGGATTATTTTGAAATTTCCATATACCAAAGTGCTGTTACTCTAAGTGATTTTAGCAACTTCCCAACGAACCTATAACGATTATAGGATAAGACACATATCATTTTAAAGAAGAGACTCTCTACTCAGAAGTTACTTTGAACTATTTAATTTTTTTTTTTTAATTTCCATATATCTCAGTATTGCTGCTTTGAGGGATTTTGCTAATTTCCGTTATGCATTACAAAAAACTAAGAAATATTCTTAAAACACTTCCAGAAAGCTTAATTTTGTTTTGTTTAAGTATTTTTCGGGTGCAAAATCGGGAATGGTACTTCGGCAAAATGGGGAACTGCAAAAATCCAATAGAGAAAGAGTACTGGAGTATATGAAAATTAAAAAAAAAAAAAAATTAAATAATCCAAAGTAATTTCTCAGATTTTCTTGTGGTACGATCTCCTATAAAGTCCCTACGTACGCACAGAAAGCTGATAATTCAATTTGTGTTCATTTCAAAATGCAGTTGTGATATTTTTATTAGAAGAACTAGATTTTGAATGGATTATAGAATTGCTGTTGTAACAACTAAAAGTTTGAATGTTTTATTGATTAAATACTCACATCACAGCCAAAGTTAAGCAGACTATAGTAAACGCTTATGGATGCGCTCAGAAAGAATAAGTGTAGCAAATCTAAGTTTTTTATGTGCACGAAAATGCTGTTCCAATAAAATATTTTTTTTCTTATTAAAATAATGCTCCACAATTTGGATTACAAAAGTACCGCCTGCTCTCCCGATCGATATTTAAATGAAAGAAAAGCAAAAAGCTGTTTTCTATTTAACAACAAAAAATTAACTAAATTTTAAAGCACTTTATGCATTCATAAATATTTGTACGATTATATGATTGTTTGTATGTACATACATGTCTCTGTATGTAAGTTGAAGGGTACCGACAGCTCAACATGCCATAAGAATTGTAAAATTATTTGTTCAGTTGTCATTTGTGTTTAGTATGTGTTTGGAAAATAAATGCTTGTTGCAAAAATGATTACAATTGTATCATTTAAAAATTCTATTTCATATTTTGTTTAATTTTTTGTTTTTTGCTTCTTTTTTTTTTGCAAATTCGTTGACAAAGGAAGGAAAATAATATTTTGTTATAATTTTACAACCGAGTTAAATGCGAGAGGGTGGGTTTTTTCTACAAAGTCAACAATTATGTTTAAAATTATTGTAAAGTAAATAGCTGTTTTTATCTGGCTTCTGACAGCCACTACAAATTCTTCTGAGCTTCCAACCGAGCCACAGAAAAAGTGGGCGTGGCCGATGCAATAATATCTATATATAGTGACCATTGGCAAATATAATTTTAATTATTGAATAGTGGGCATAGCATTATATTATATAGCCTGTTACTTGTTGCAAATGTAAAATATCTAAAACCGATTCCATAGCTTTATAATTTTTTTTCTTTACAATCAACAAAAAAAAAAATTATTCTTCGCTATAATGTTGGTATAGACAAGAGAAAAATTACGGAATTATGCAGCGTTGTAGAATTTTTTTATGAGTGAAATTAGAAGAAACCAGGGGCCAAATTACGGTATTCCATTTAAATAACATTGAAATTTTTTTTGATATCGAATGCTGCACTCCGCATTGCGGCACTCGATATTGAGCAAGTTTTACCAAAAGGTTCAAATTAAACTAAAATTTCTGTTAATTTTATTTGATATTAAAGACAAAAATTTTTCTTCAGCTGTATTTACGGTTTTTGAAAAGCTGCTCTCAGAGTTTATAACTGCCGTGTACTGTACAATCCAAAAACGCTGCTTGCGTTATAGCAAATAAGGTGGCTGGAAAGAGAAACGCAACAATACTGGTTGGAAACAAAATATATCAGGGTAGCGAAAACATTTATGCTATTCCGATCTCGAAAGGTCTTCTATATTTATAATCCGCTACCAATTTAAAAAATTTCGAAATTCTTTAGAGCTTTTGTCGCTTTCCGGGCGAACCATAAGAGATTACAGGATGAGACAATTTGTGTGTCTTAATGAGGAAAGACCTCCTCATTTGTAATCTACTACCCAATTAAAAACAAACTAATTTTAAGTATTTTAATTTTTTTTTTTTTTGAATTTCTCATCCTTCTGTACTGTCTTTTGGGTTTTTGTCGGTTTCCATTCGAACCATATGAGAGTAGGGGATGGAACACACTGCCTTTTAAAGGGGAGGTGCTCTATAATTGTAATCTACCAACCCATTAACTAGAAATTACTTTAAAGTATTTAAAATTTTTTTTAAATTCCCTCATATTTCAGTACTTTTGCTTTAAGGAATTTTGTAAATTTCCGGACGAACCATAGGAGATAACAGGGTAGAACATACAACACTTTAAAGGAGAGGTCATCTGAATTTGTAATCTGGCATCTACTTTTCCAGAAATTACTTTAAAATATTTAGAAATTTTTTTGAAATTCTCTCATACCTCAGTACTGGTGCTCTAAGGAATTTTGTCAATTTCCGGACGAACCATAAAGTATTACAGGGTGGGACATACACTATTTTCGAGGGAATGTCCTCCATATAACTAATCTTCCACCCAGTTGTCCAGAAATTACTTTAAATTTTTTTTTTGAATTACTTCATACCCCAGTACTAGGCCACTAGTACACGTTCTTAATTTTAGCCTATTATTAAACCTAAAGATTTTCACTAACAGACATTTTTATCTAACTTCGCTGACTTGCTTAGTGTCGTCGTATAAGCGAGTTAGCTAAAAGTCTGGGGCCAAAACTTGACATTACCTATCGAATAAAATCAATCGAAGCTTATTCCAAGCTATTTCGAATGCAAACGACATTTTCGACTGAAAATATTTAGATATAGTGGGTCGCAATTTCACATAGAAATGCTGACGTTATTGTTCGCACTTATATTCTTTCAACTGAGAATGTCAGTGAGCCACAAATCAGCTAAATACCGAGTTGGCGTTTAAAGTAGAAGCGTTTTTGTATGAAATTATTCGGAAATTTCAATGCAAATTAGTGATGTTTTGAGTTCTGTTTGACATCTAATTCCATGTTTTCTTTTTTTTTTCATTTGTTGACAAAAGTCATGTTGTATTTTAAATGAAAATTGTCGAAGATTACAACAATATAACGAGTATTGTAAATGATGACTACATGTAAATAATTTCAAGTACTTATAATTGTAATTAAACCAAAAACTCAATAAGAATAACAAAACTAATTTAAAATCTTCAAATACATACTCGCACATACAAGCATACCCACTACGTACGAGTACATCAACATTAAAAATGGAGAAATTCAATTAAAAATGTTATTGACATATCCAAGCCTGGTTGGTAGTTTAGTTACTTTATCCAAAGAGCTTAAATGGTAAACGTTTAGAAATTAAATGGGAAACGTATAAAAACAATGCCATTGTCGTCACTCAGTTAAAAATGGATTTGTGTGTTTGTTTTATTTTGTATTTGTTGTTGTTTTCATTTCTATTTTTGTTTTTTGTTTTTGTATGACAACCGCACAGGAAGTTACACTATTGAAGACATACTCGTACATGCTTAGATATGTCGTTATAAATATGCAAAGGGATAGGAATCTATTAAAAACTACACACATACGTGCAGGCATGCATACATACATACCTGTACATGTGTTTTTACTTTTATATGAGTGTAGGATCCAAGGCTGATAATCGAAAAGAGTAATGGGTCATCGGTATTGTTACCGATATTTAATTCAGATTTATACCGTTAAGCGAAATGTAAAACGTGTCATTTTAAGAGTAATTAACCATAAAAAAAGAGGGGCAAAACGACCACAATGGCAGCCTAGAAGTACTTCTAGTTAAAAGACAAAAGAACTAATGGAAGGAAATTGTTCTTTTTTGAACACTTTGCACTGAATAAAATGGGGCTTTACAAACTATAAAATGACATAGTCGGTGAAATTTTTGTTATCGTTTAGTTCTGTATAATTGTGCTGCTAAAATAGTATTTAATGAAATTGTTGAAGGAAAAGTAGTGATTTAAAATCGCCTAGGGTGCCCTGTAGATAGTGGGATCGCAGCTTCGATTCCTGTCCAGACCCTGAGAGCCGATGGTCAAAGTTAATCTTAATCTTTAATCTTAAAATTAATTGCTAATATTACTTCTTAAGCACCTAAAATATACCCAACAGCTTTTTTTTTAAAGTGATGTAAGAAGGGAATCACTAACATTATTTTGTTATGGGTTCATAAAACAAAAAAAAAAATTTCTATGATTTTCATTCAAGTATTTTGGCTTCAGGTCTTAATGATACCTTTATAATTTTGAAAAAAATCGCTTACTTATGAATTACCTATGTTACGGTGAAATATTAAGTTTGGCATCGGCAAGATCGTCAGCAATTTCGAAGCAACATCACTTCAATTATAATTTGGTATTCCCTAACACTAAGATAAAAATCGTTTTAAAACACAAATAAAAATGTCTGTTCTCTTTTAAACAAGTCCTTAATAAAAAAATTTGGAATTAAATTTTATTCTTCTTTACTTGTTAATTTTATTTGACCTTTTTCTTTTTAATTAATATGGCTATTTTATTAAGCTTGAGGTCTTATTTTATAAATTTATTTTTATTTTGTTCTTCTTATTAAATGAAAACATTTATTTTTTTTAATTTAACCAATAATTTCGCATCTAAAATAAATTAAAAATAAAATTTTAAAAATCTTGAAATGAACCACAGAGTTATTATGAGATGCTGAATTTTCCAATTCCGAATAAAAGATTGGGATTCGAACTACAGAATAAAAAAAATGAGTTTTTAAACTTTTTTTCAATTTTGTTTTTTCTCAATTCGTTAATTATTAGCAAACGTTGTTACATAATATTAAATTAGAGCTGACAAGAATGATAGAAATATAAGATTACGCCATGTGCATGATTTCCCGTTAGATAACGTAGATTGTCCACTCTTTGAAGAAAAAAAATTAAATTTCTCTCTCTCTTATTTAGTTGTAAATTATTAGAAAATAAGAATACATCGACTGACGTCATTTGTGCTACATGCGCAGAAAATTTCAAATTTTTGTACGGGATGAAGTAATCTTGTATTTTTATCATTCTTGCTAACCTTGATAGGTATTATTTACAAGACAGTAATGTAATATACTTACATACTAGTACTGTTATACGAAATAGAATGTTGTCTCTGTTTGTTGCTTCATTTTATTCTTCTGCATTAAATGTTGCCCACCAACAAGCAAAAGTTTGTGCCATTAGAATATAAACTTTGTTTTTTATTTCATTGTCAGTTTTAGTTTTTCTAAAGTGCTAACCATATTTTCCAATTACTTTGTTTGGCAAAGGCTTACCAGAGACACAAGTTCTACTCTTTAGCTTTTCAATAAACGCATTTTTAAAACAATAGAAAAATTCTATTTTATAAAAAGAATTATAATTAAAATTTCAGTTTCAGTTTTCAATTTCCGAACGGATTTATAAAATGTGAAATAACATTTTTTCTTCCTATTAAATTAACTTTTTTTTTCTTTTTTTAATTTCGTCAATTTTTTACCACAAAAAAATAAAGCAAATAAAATTTGTAAAATTCACAAATGAAACTCAGAGTAATCCGAATAAAATATTCGCATTCGAAATAAAAAACAGCACTGATATCTAAAAACAAACTAAATTCTGTAGTGGCGAGTCTTATATAAACACTGTGTTCATATTTTTCACTTTCCAAATTTTTCTTATATTTATATATATTTGATATTTTTCGGCAATTTGTGGACCAATTACTTTAATTTTTTGCACAGATAGCAGAACTGTCATATCTGACAATGCCAAGTTTTTGGGTCCGCTTTGTAATTTAGACAAAATACGCAACAAAAATATAGCAGAATTAATGAAAATCTAAAATATTGATTGTATTTTTGATTTTTTTTTAGGTCATTAGGGGATTGATCGTTCTGATTTTTGGCACAGACATTATAACTGGTACTTCTGTTAAAACTACGTACCACGTTTTTTTGTCCGTTTTGTATTTTAGACAAAAACCAGGCAGAAAAATTATCAAAAATAGAGATGGTTATGGTTTTTGACTCATAGCTGCACCATTTATGAACTGTTCTGTCTGTATTTCAATAGCAACTGAAAGAATGGTATGCTAAGCTTTTCTGTACTTTGCCTAGGAACTTCAGAAAGTTAATTTCAACAGGCGGACAACGCTTATTCCAACTCGCTATTTATAAGGATCCAGAATATATGTATATACTTTATAGGGTAATCCATTTACTGAATAAAAAATACAAACGGAATCACAAACTTATATATCGTGCATGTTCTGTAATCCACACGGATTTGAAAAAATGTGGAATTACATTTTTTTCCTCTTATTAAATGAAAACTTTTATGTTTTTTTTAATTCTACCAGTAATTTCGCACCCAAAATAAAGCAAAAACAAAATTTTAAAAATCTTAAAATGGACCTATAGGTAGCTATGAGGTGCTGAATTTTTCAATTCCGATTAAAATATACTTTTCTTATTTACAGTGAAGGGTATAAAATTTCACATAGACTTGACGCAAGCTTTATAAAAAATTGTATGAAGAATTTCTCTCAATACTTACTTCAAGCCTACGTTAAATTCTTTTTTTCATAAAAGGGTAAAAAATATAATTTAAGTTAGCGCTAAAATCGAAATGCTAAATAAAGTTTGAAATTAAAAAGGTTAAGTTGCAAAAGGAATTAAAAAAAAAATAGAATTTAATTATTAAGTGTTAGTAAATTATTTATTAATAAATTACATACCTATTTATGGTTGTGTATAAATTTTAAACATTTCAGGGTACTTTTATGTTATAGTTAATTCCACTGACAGAATTTTATGTGTTTTTTTTTTTATTTAATAAGGGACCCCTTAAGCTGCATACTATTACAATTATTAAATATTATGATGCATTATTTTTTCTATTTATCGTAGAAAGCCTTCTTTACATTTATTAATTTGCTTTAAAATAAATCGAACGACTGCAATTTTTATTGTATGTATAAACCAAATATGTTTGTGTATGTAATTGACATTTTAACTAGTATGAGGGTTTGTTTATGTTTTCTTTAAGTACATACATACACATACATATAAATATGTTTCGCTATTTTCTATTTTTTTGTTGTAATTTATATTACAATTCATAAATTATTTGCGTACTTAAATATAAAGAAATAAAATTTGTATTTAATTGTTTTTTGTTTTACAAAAAATACACAGTTCAATGCCAATACTTTTCGATTTATTTGTGAAAAAAAAAACCTTATTTGTTTATTAAGCTTAATAGAAATATCATTTAACACTATTTATATATGTATGTACATACATATTTACATATTGTGCATTTGTAAACGCATACAAAACCACAAACAAACACACTTATATATATACGCATACCCACAAATAAGCATGCATGCACATACATACATATATTTTATTATAATTTTCTATTTTAATTTTATTGCACTGTATGTATTTTAAGAGTTTTGCCAATATGTATGTATGATTAATATTCTTGCATTTTTTTACTGCGTTATAGAATCAATCATTTGTTGTTATTTGGTCAATACTCTGGGATTAGAACCATAAGCGGCAGAATTTAATAATTTCAAACCATATGCATTTACTTGCTCCATACAAGCTCCCAACACACACACTTATGTAGCGAATACTGCCAAATGCATTTTACGCTCACTTATTTCTTATTTATTAAAATCAGCTTTACCTTTAAATTCATGTAAACTTTACAGAGAAAGAATTAACAACTTTATGCACACAAACAAAATATGATTAAGAATATTAAATAATTAATTTTCCAATTGTCTGTTTAATTTTTCTTATATATATATGTGTTCTCTTAATCACAATTATTTCGAGCGCATATCCGTTCCTTCACCATTTCGTTTAACACTCGCCGATAGACTGAACGAAATAAATAAATACCAGAGATGGGTAATTAAAATTGTGATGTGTATTTCTAACCACTCGAAATGGTAAGACGGTTGCAATTAAATAAATTACCACAATAACAACACCTACACGTTTTGTTGTTGCTTATTACATCAACAACAATCATAAGAAAATTTGACAGTTATGTGTTAAGCAAGCAACAGGTGTTATACAGAAAAATAATGATACAAAATGTCTTTTATTACAAAAGAAACAACAGAATTTCTTTTTAGCTTGTTATTTTTAATATTTCATAAAAACGCATGATTACAGTATTTTAATACAACTCATATATACATACCTGGCACTGTTTAGCCCTAAAAAGAACTTCATTACCAATTGATAGCACAGTTAGATAGCACTACCTTTTATCAGTGTTATGTGCAGAAATTGTCATCACTATTTACTAAAATAAACGTTTTCTTACAATTCAGTTAGTTTTCTATATTTTTAATGTTTTAAGAACTTTTGTGTGCGGGTTTTTTGTAACGAAATAATATTTAACAAGTGCGTTACAAATTAAAAAATCAGTGTAAAAAATTTTATGTGAAAAATACCTTTAATGTAGCCAAATTGAAAAAAAAAATTTTTTCCCTTAGCAGCTTGTGAGATTTGTATTTTATTTGAGACGCCATTACTTCAGACATTAATAAGTTTTTTTTTTTTAAGGTTAAATATATTGCCAAAAATAAAATATTTTTTCTTATTTGAAAACTTATATGCAAAAATAGGCTGTTGCGAAAATTTAAGCGGATTCAGAGTATCTACAAGGAAACACACATTTTGGTTTTCAGTTTTTTCTTTGCAATGTCTATTAAAATATTTTATTTTTTTTTTCGTTTCATTAAATTTACCTAATAACATCATATTTAATAGTAAGAAGGTATGTATGTGTACATATTAATAATAATAGTAAATCGCGGTATGTTTGTAAATAGTTACATAATTATTTTTGTTTGTTTTTCATTTAACAAATTTTAACAGTTTTCAAAAGTTTGTACAAAAGTTCCAGGATAGTTGAGGTACTTTATTGTTGTTGAGTTGTTTCGAGTAAATCTCCATCTGGCGTCAATTTATTTTGGTTTTTTTAGTAACAATGAATGATAATTAATAAAATGGGTTTGCGCAACTACAGCAATCATACGGTAAAGGTCAATATCATTATAGTAAAAATATGTACATATATGTATGTATATGTATTTGGAAGTAGATAAACAAAATTACTTAATGCCCAATTCTTTAAGTTCAGTTTCTTCATCAACAGAATCTTCCTCATCCGAGCCATGTACTGAAGGGGCGGGAGTGGTGTGTCCTTTAAAAGAGATAACAAACATAAATAATATATGTATACTTGCTTAAAATAAAATGGATTAGTGGTTAGGACTTACTTGATGATGAGGGACTTGGTGGTTCACTGAAAGGTCTTGAAAAACTCAAATTACTGCGAGAACCATATACCGAACTTTCATCAATATAATCAGGATAAACTGCCTGTATAGCTTTGACTCGTGCTTGTCTATAGTACTATGTAGTAAATTATAAAAAAAAAAAAATTAATTAAAGTGTTAAAAGCATTTTAAATCATTATCTTACAATGCCTAGGGTTCTCCAATCAAGTAAATCACTCAAACGTTCGGTACGATTGCGTTGAATAATTCTTTGTCTTCTATTAAGTCTTGAGAATTCCATCATAAAGTTAGACAACTGTTGGACACTGCTTTCCAAGCCAATATAACGGCGATCAACAATGTATATGCCATATGATTTGGGATCACTTATGTGCTCCTGCATAAAGCAACCAAAACCTGAGAGGTTTGTAGTAATACTTGGAATACCCATAACTGTGCATTCAGCTGGTGTATAGCCCCAGGGCTCATAATATGATGGAAAAACGCCCAAATGACAACCGCGTACAAATTCCTCGTAATCAATACCAAACAAGGGATTAGTAGAAGTTAAAAATTCCGGATGAAACACCATCTTGACTCGATCATTAACTGAATTAAATAATTGACATCGTCTGATTGCACTTAAGACAGGATCATTCCAATCTTCAACCTATTTAGTTTACATAAAAGCTATTTAGTAGTTGCATACATATAAATTTCTTAACAAACTTACAATATTGTGTGTGGTTACTGGTGGCATAGTATCCCTTTGCATGGCATACATACACCTCTTTATTTTAACTAAATCTTCTTTTGTAAGCAGTTCTTCAGTTCCAGGTATATGACTTGTAAGACAAGAGTCAAATAACCTTTTACCAATATTCTGCTGTACAATATTGATGGTATCACGCAATTGCTTAACAACCGCATGACCACGCAACGAGTCTACATTAAAATTGTTGGTCTTAGTGGGGAAAATTAGAAACGCTACCACAGTTGTATCGGGTTTCTCATGTTTTAGCATAGCATTTAGACGGGCCAAAGATTCGATGAAAATGTCAGCGCCCTTATTACCAAACTCATATCGCCCCGCAATAAAGAAATATAAAGTTTTATCAAGGTCGAAGTTCATGTGCCTTTGATGGAATTAAAAAAGGAAATCATAAATAAAATAAATTTTAAATAATTTTTGTTAAATAGCCATAGATTTGTTTACAGATTATAAAGGAAATGAGTGTGGATGAATTAGGTGAGCACCTGCCGCTAGGGCCTTATCTCACCGTGATCAAACCACGAGTGGTATCCGTGCCTACCACTACAGCCCCTGTGACCAATTAAGGACACAGTTAGCAAATTATGTGTGTTTCTGCCATGTCACACACATCACCCTTGTTAAGGGAGTTGGGCCGATCCAAAACCCGTGTCAATGACATTCTCTTTCTATGAAACAGCACATCGAAGAATATGCCACCCTGCAAAGGTGACATGAACTCCATTGCCAGCGTAAGTTTCGGTCTCAACCACAGCCACCACGTGAACTCCCGAAGGGGCCTTAACCAATAACCGGTCCACAGACTCCAGCATTCAGCGTTCGACATGAGCATCAGCTCTTAACCCAATGCTAGGAAATACAAATACCAAAGAAGATACAAAAAAATTATTAAAAGTCTTACCCATAAAAGTGACCTCTAACGAATTCGTTTATTTTCTCCTTAGCCATTGCATGTAAATTTTGAAATTCGTGAATTGCTGAAAATTTTTTCACATTCAATCCGTTTGGTGTAATAATATCTGGTTTGCGTTTTAATAAATGTTCAGCTTCATAGCCGGTAATTTCCGAAACGGTGGTAAAGATATGCGACAAATGTGTGGCAGCACGTTCCAAACAATAGCGATGGTAGATTTGACGTTTGCCAGCCTCGTCATCTACTTGAAATTTATCCAAGTTATTATAAAAATCTATGTTGCCAGCACACAGATAGCGACCCAACAATGTTGCATGTGTAGTAAATACAGTGGCGATTTCTACATGACGTGTTCTTAAAGCAATTAACCCAACACCAGCCTGCCATTCATGGAAGTGAGCTACTACACGTGGTACTTGCAATTCATTATCTTGGGCATATTCAATAGCACAGCTGCGGAACTAGTTTTGATAATTAATTAATAACAACAAAAAAATTAATCTTATTAAAAATTCATATAGAAAAATTTTAATTAGTTTTTTTGTTTATCCAAAAAAATTTTAATTTTGCGGTAGTTTTGAAAAAATCAGAGAAGGCTTTGCTTTTCAGATATGTTGTATACGCACCTCTTCCAAAAACTCAGCAATCATGTAGCCCAATATTATGGCATCATTTGTTTCAACGTCCAAGTGGGGAATACCTAGAAAAGTTATCGATTGCATGGTAAAGATTTCAAACCCGAACACATATTCCGTGTTTTTTTTTACCTACCAATATGACACTTTTCCCACAGTTCTGATTTAAATTGATCCAATTTCCAAGCACCTGAACTAATATCAAATAAGATTAATTGTGGATTGCCATCGACTAGCCAACGTCCGGTATGTATTTTATAGCCTCTAGATCTCATAGTGTTGACAGCATCTAAAAGTGGGTTGCCACGTGGAAATTCCATTTCTTCAATCTCTGTGCGAGCACAGTGTTCCTTGTATGGACCCATTAAACACAACTGCTCACCCATTTCTTCAGTAGAGACATAAGCTTTCGAACGTATAACCGTGTAAATGCCACCAACCTTATTGGCCACCTCCCAAGCAATTTCAAATGTCCATCGGTTCTCTCGAGAAGCGATATCGCCACGATCAAAGTAATCTTTCAAATCTCCATTGGACTCCACACGCGAGTAACGTCGATTCATCTGAAACACACACCAAAGAAAACAAGTTTACATAATTTTCTATGATAGGTTTGTGTCGGCCTAATAAACTGACTCTATTTTCGGGGCTATTAGGATTATAGTCCTCAAAGCGAAAAGATAATTGCCGTCGCAGCATTGAAATTTGTTTGTGCTTTCAACACCGAAATCGTAGCACATTTAAATCTTAAAACTACATTACTTGTCAGATCAAGCCAAGATAAGCCTACAAAAATATTATTTGCTTTAAAAACTTTTTCAAAATGTACTTTAAACATTTTATTATTACTTTTTATTAGAGATAGTGACGTGAGTGAAAGTCGTTCAATGATAGTTTTCACATACTTCCATGCAAGATCACTATATTAGAAAGTTTATTCAGAGGAACCCTTTCTCTAAAGAAGTCAGTGAAGTTAGCTACGAAAAGTTAGCTCCATTTTTTAATTCTGTAACATGTTAACATAGCTCTGTTAAGCTGACATAATAAAAGCATTTTCAAAAATTTCGTAAAAAACAATGAAAAAAACCAAATAATTTAATAAAAAAATATGCAATCGAAAGATACGAGAATATAGATTTCAGAACTGTTACGCTTATGTTCAGAAAGTGTGTAGATTTTGAGAAATCTCACTTTAAATATGTTACAATATGAAGTTAATTGGTTTAAAAAAATGGGTCAAAATCGAGATGGTGCGGTTCCATGGACTAGTGGGGTCGAAAGCTACTGCAATGCAGATTTCAGAACTATATAGTTTATATTCAGAATCCGTATAGTTTTTGAGTAATTTCACTCAGAATATTTTACAGTGAAAATCAATGGGTTCAAAAAATGGGTCAAAATCGAGATGGTGCGGTTCCATGGACTAGTGGGGTCGAAAGCTACTGCAATGCAGATTTCAGAACTATATAGTTTATATTCAGAATCCGTATAGTTTTTGAGTAATTTCACTCAGAATATTTTACAGTGAAAATCAATGGGTTCAAAAAATGGGTCAAAATCGAGATGGTGCGGTTCCATGGACTAGTGGGGTCGAAAGCTACTGCAATGCAGATTTCAGAACTATATAGTTTATATTCAGAATCCGTATAGTTTTTGAGTAATTTCACTCAGAATATTTTACAGTGAAAATCAATGGGTTCAAAAAATGGGTCAAAATCGAGATGGTGCGGTTCCATGGACTAGTGGGGTCGAAAGCTACTGCAATGCAGATTTCAGAACTATATAGTTTATATTCAGAATCCGTATAGTTTTTGAGTAATTTCACTCAGAATATTTTACAGTGAAAATCAATGGGTTCAAAAAATGGGTCAAAATCGAGATGGTGCGGTTCCATGGACTAGTGGGGTCGAAAGCTACTGCAATGCAGATTTCAGAACTATATAGTTTATATTCAGAATCCGTATAGTTTTTGAGTAATTTCACTCAGAATATTTTACAGTGAAAATCAATGGGTTCAAAAAATGGGTCAAAATCGAGATGGTGCGGTTCCATGGACTAGTGGGGTCGAAAGCTACTGCAATGCAGATTTCAGAACTATATAGTTTATATTCAGAATCCGTATAGTTTATCTGTCAAGAAAGCAACTACTTGTAATTAAAATTATCAAATGAAATTTGGCAACAATGCTTACTCGTATTTAACATAGAGAGAAAAACTCTAAAACCACACACAACAATAGTCATGCACTATCGCTCAATATTCAATGTGTAGAGCGTACATACAATACATACAAGTCTCTCATTTAAAAGAAAGAGAACAAAAAATAACATAAGTCCTTGAGTTTAAGTATTTATATGGGGTGGTTTTTTGTTTATATATATGTTATCCGTTTATATACCGATTTGACTAATATTTTGCCCAGATCAGGTGCAAATTTTTGTAGCAAAAAACCTACAAAAACGCAACCAATATTCGAGGTTGTCTGACTTTAGAGGTAAAACATGAAGCGCTTATGGACCTATGTTATGGATATTGAAAAGTATCTGAGAACAGTGAATTTGGTTGTTCCTGAAATGAGAACTTATTTTTGTTTGTATTTGACAAGGACCACACAGAGCAAGTTTAATTAAGTATGTACACTCATTGAACAAAATAAAAGTTAAAATTTTCAAGCCAAATGGATTTGATATTGCAAAGCAACACTTAGTTCTAAAATTTTTAGTCTTCCTTTTTTATTTTTCGACAGGTTAGTTGATGGTAGATCTTCCACGCTTTCCCCTTAAGATGTGCTGTAGTGTAAAAACACTATTAAGCTATGACCAAAGGCTATTAAACTATAAAGATGTACTACGTAGTGTAAATTTTTTCTGGTGCTAAATTTGTTGATGGATATTGCTAGTAATATCCACGAGAGCGCGAGAATTTAAAAGAGAGTAATATAACATGCAAGAGAATAATATTCAATGCAAGAATTTACACAACTTCACTTTTCAGTATATCCATATACAAACTGTATATGTATGTGTATCAAATTTTTATGAAAAAGTTGTTTTCTTCCTATAGCTCTACTAACATTACCGTTTTGGTTAATGTAGGTAAATACATGCATTTTATTGTTGTAATACATATAGTATATGAATTCACACCGAATTTAAATTTCGTTACTAGCCGTAATGGAATTACAGAAGGTCAATAAAAATTTTAATATTTTATTTTGATCAACATTTCGTAATTAGTTGCTTAACTTCTTAACTATTTTGAAATAATTTTAAATATACTCGTAAATATCCTGAAGAAGCTAAGCAGCGAATTAACGAAATAATGATCAAAATAAAATTTTAAAATTGTTATTTATCTTAAGCTTAAAAAACTAACATGCGCATTATCATGACAGTAATTTAAAATTTTTTCGAAAGTTTCGTAAAAAAAATTAAGCAAAGCAATTTCAGTATACTTATATATTATTAGTATTGTCTACTTTTATCTTATACATTAACCATTGAGTTTTTTTTTTTACTTTATAGGTATTTATTTTATTAAAAGGAAAACCGTTACTTTTAATTTTTATTTTGCAAAAGTTATAAATAAACCATAATAAAACATTTTTATTTTGGAACGAGTTTACATTATCCCGCGTCAAATTTGGTTCTTTAACAGACCGATTTCGGCAATTTGTCATCTTCAGTGTTTTATCTCAATGAGATACAAAAAATGGGAATAATAATAAAAATGTTTTAATTGATTAATATTTATATTGCTTACAACTCAATATTTATTTTACATTTTACTGTAAATACGTATTGGATTTTTATTATTTTTATTTTTGTATTTTCAATATTTTTCTTACACATTAGCTTAGGTTTCCGAACTGGTATCTCTAATGTAGAAAATATTGAAGAAAAAAAAAATATTTTTAAATGCTTACTAAGTTTTTAAAAAAGTTTTAATTTTTAAAACTTTTTACTTCTTAGCCAAATTGAAATTCTCATTTGGTTTGATAAGTATTAAACTTATAAGTTCAAGACTTTTTATGAAAAGTATTGTAGAGTACTGATGATATGCCTAGCATGATATGTAGAGCATTTAAAAACAAATTTTTTTTATAAATAAGTAAATTGTTTTGTGACAATACCCCCAAACAAAAAATGAGAATAAGGCATAAAAATGTCTTATTATGATTTACATATTAATTTCCAAATATGTAATTAGATTTTTATTATAAATAAATTTTGTTCATAACATAAAATCAATTTCTGTATTATTTATTATTAACAGTCTGTGAGTTTTAAAACTCTTATAGATACTTTTAAAAAGCATATACAACACGACTACTTTTCATTATATCTACAAATCTATAATAAGAGTTTAATAAAGGTTCAAATTAATGAATCATAAATTCGTTGCGAACTAGGATAAATTTAATTTTTTCAACCATAAACAAGATATTCTACCCTACAATAACGCAACTAGTCATATTCGTTCTATTTATATATGCTCCTAAGATTTTAATAACATTTTTGTTGAAAAATTTCAAAAATCTCACACAGAAAACATGTCAAAGAAATAAAATTCATTCAGTTTTAAATGCTTGGTTTATAAATACATACATACATGCGCATTTATATGTTGTTCAGTATGTGTTTATTTTTTTATTCTCTGTTTATCTCAGTAGCTAAATGAGAGAAACTTTTATTTGAAATGCGCATGCTTAAATATTCCCTTGTTACTTCCCCCCTGATCTGTTTTAGCTATTCATTTTTGTTTTCAGATTTTATAGTCTTTGCTATGACTCATAGTTACAAGCATTAACACAGAGAAAGAGAGAGTTTCAATGGGAATGATTGCTTTTTATTATTTGTCGAGAATGTTGTTGCCAGATCTAACGAAGTGATGTTCCTAAAAGTCGCCACGGCTTTTGTAAATACACATGACATTTGTACACACATATGAAGCTACATTTCTTTGATTTTTCGATAAAAAATTAAATTTATGTCACATTTATATATAATTTATTATTTACAACCTCATATTTTATAGGCTTATAATATACAAAACAGAGTTATTAATATCTGTCGATTTTTGCTGAATGATTTGCCTGTTTTGTGTTAAGAAATATGGTAGCACTTAAAATTCTAATCAAACTGTTCCTCAAATACAGTACTCATTTTTGTAGTACTGTTTTTGCTGACTTATTTGAATTTTCTTGTTTCTATTTTCAGAATAAAGTTTTTTCAAATGCTTACAGATAAGGACTTGAAAAGAGCAAATACCTACTTGTATTTACTTTTGACAAATGTTTTTACAACTACAAAAGAAGTTATTAGTTGCAGATGTCTATATCCTACTATTACTACTTACGTTATTGCATGGTATAATAATATCAGGTAATGTAGTGCGCCTAGCTGGACATTTTTTGCTCTTCTGGCTGTTCAGTTCTCCGATTGTCAAAATTTGTTTACATTTTCAAGGCGCCATATTAATTTTTTCAACTAAAAATTTATTGTGTGAAAAACTTGTATTGAAATTGAAAACAAATATATAAATAAAACATTATTTTAAAATAAATTACATAAAAACCAATTCGGTACGTTGTGCAAGAAAAAAAAATAAGAGAAAGGAACTGGATCCTTGTTTCCAACCGTAAAGTGTGTTATTGAGTTAACACTACTTTGTGCCGGAGGACTATTTGTGTTGGGAGTGTTTTAAAAGGCTTTAAATTGCAATAAATAATCGTGTTGCATTTTATTTTCTGCATCTAATCAATGTCACTTCAGCAAAATAATATTTGATTTTATTATTTAAAATTTTTCAATATTTAAAGTTACTTAATTGTTCATCTCCAAACCATAAAAAAACAAATTTTTTTTTTGCTTTTTTTAGTCACATGTTTTTGACAACCGCAAAACTGTTTACATGAAAAAAACCCTGTTGTTCTTGTAATGCTGCACTTGTTGTAGGGACTGCATTACCTGGGGGGTTACTCTTTATTGCGATGCGAAAGAAAAACCATTCGCATCTGTATTATTTTTACATTAAGTTGCGATGCGTTTTCTTTGGCATCGCAATAGAGAGTAACCCCCCTGTATACCTAATTCCCTTTTTACACGAATTTGATTTAACACGAGTTGAGAAGAAAAATTGTTTTGTATTAACGCGATTTTTACTCTGAAATAATTTCACTAAATGATGAACACAATTATTTCTTTATCAAAATTTAATTTATTTTTTATAATATAATTAATGAATTAAAATGTGAAAGAACTAAATAAATGAAATGAACTCTACAAGAATTTTTTAATAATTCTCTTATAACACGAATTATCTTGAACGTACGAGTATCTATCGTGTAAAAAGAGAATTAGGTGTATGTAAATACTCGTATGTGATGTGAAAAATAGAAAATTAAGAACTGTTTTCTAAAATTTCAAGTTACAATTTTGTATTAGACACACTTTAAATTTTAAAAGTTAGTGAAAAGTTAAAGAACAGATCTGACGAAGTTTTGCCTATCACTATTTCTAGGTTAAAGTCTAATCAAAAGATAATTATAAGGAATAAAAATTGTAACTTATTTTTTAACAATATGGCACAGAAAATAAATAAAAAAAATTAAACCGAAACAGTAGACATTTTTCAAAGTCGTTCAACTGATCTTAAACTCGGCTTCAAACGTATTAGAGGATCCAATTTTAACCCTTTATCGGGCCAACATCGGAATATTTCTATTCCTTTTAATATATATATAAACTAAAAACCGCCCCATATAAATACTTAAACTCTCGGATTTATTATGTTATTTTTTGTTCTTTTTCTTTTAAATGAGAGACTTGTATGTATTGTATGTACGCTCTACACATTGAATATTGAGCGATAGTGCATGACTATTGTTGTGTGTGGTTTTAAATTTTTTCTCTCTATGTTAAATACGAGTAAGCATTGTTGCCAAATTTCATTTGATAATTTTAATTACAAGTAGTTGCTTTCTTGACAGATATAATATATTTTTAAAATCCTCCATAGCTTTCCACACCGCACCATCTCGATTTTGACCCATTTTTTGAACCCATTGATTTTCACTGTAAAATATTCTGAGTGAAATTACTCAAAAACTATACGGATTCTGAATATAAACTATATAGTTCTGAAATCTGCATTGCAGTAGCTTTCGACCCCACTAGTCCATGGAACCGCACCATCTCGATTTTGACCCATTTTTTGAACCCATTGATTTTCACTGTAAAATATTCTGAGTGAAATTACTCAAAAACTATACGGATTCTGAATATAAACTATATAGTTCTGAAATCTGCATTGCAGTAGCTTTCGACCCCACTAGTCCATGGAACCGCACCATCTCGATTTTGACCCATTTTTTGAACCCATTGATTTTCACTGTAAAATATTCTGAGTGAAATTACTCAAAAACTATACGGATTCTGAATATAAACTATATAGTTCTGAAATCTGCATTGCAGTAGCTTTCGACCCCACTAGTCCATGGAACCGCACCATCTCGATTTTGACCCATTTTTTGAACCCATTGATTTTCACTGTAAAATATTCTGAGTGAAATTACTCAAAAACTATACGGATTCTGAATATAAACTATATAGTTCTGAAATCTGCATTGCAGTAGCTTTCGACCCCACTAGTCCATGGAACCGCACCATCTCGATTTTGACCCATTTTTTGAACCCATTGATTTTCACTGTAAAATATTCTGAGTGAAATTACTCAAAAACTATACGGATTCTGAATATAAACTATATAGTTCTGAAATCTGCATTGCAGTAGCTTTCGACCCCACTAGTCCAAGGAACCGCACCATTTCGATTTTGACCCATTTTTTGAACCCATTGATTTTCACTGTAAAATATTCTGAGTGAAATTACTCAAAAACTATACGGATTCTGAATATAAACTATATAGTTCTGAAATCTGCATTGCAGTAGCTTTCGACCCCACTAGTCCATGGAACCGCACCATCTCGATTTTGACCCATTTTTTGAACCCATTGATTTTCACTGTAAAATATTCTGAGTGAAATTACTCAAAAACTATACGGATTCTGAATATAAACTATATAGTTCTGAAATCTGCATTGCAGTAGCTTTCGACCCCACTAGTCCAAGGAACCGCACCATTTCGATTTTGACCCATTTTTTGAACCCATTGATTTTCACTGTAAAATATTCTGAGTGAAATTACTCAAAAACTATACGGATTCTGAATATAAACTATATAGTTCTGAAATCTGCATTGCAGTAGCTTTCGACCCCACTAGTCCATGGAACCGCACCATCTCGATTTTGACCCATTTTTTTAAACCAATTAACTTCATATTGTAACATATTTAAAGTGAGATTTCTCAAAATCTACACACTTTCTGAACATAAGCGTAACAGTTCTGAAATCTATATTCGCGTATCTTTCGATTTCATATTTTTTTATTAAATTATTTGGTTTTTTTCATTGTTTTTTACGAAATTTTTGAAAATGCTTTTATTATGTTAGCTTAACAGAGCTATGTTAACATGTTACAGAATTAAAAAATGGAGCTAACTTTTCGTAGCTAACTTCACTGACTTTCTCTAAAGTGCTTTGTTCAGCGTAAAAGAAAATTTTATTTAGACTTTCTTTAAATGACTTACAAATATTAGTCACATTATTTTTTTTTAAAGCAAACTTGAAGCGATTCAAAAAAATTTCTATTCATGCAAGTTTAATCACGCTCACCTCTATTCCTTATCTTTTACATAAGGCAAGAATAAATAAACTTGAAGCATTGAAATAAACAAATAAAAATAAATAAATTTTTCACTAACTAGTTAGCCCAGAATTAATCGTATGATTAACATGTTAATTGGAATAATTAAAAGAGCTAATTTGTTTTTTATTTCCAAATGTGTAGAGGAGACTCAAAAATTCAATACAGGCTCAGGATAAAACATTCTGCCATACAATTAAATTAACTGATTGCATCTAATTAAATAAAAAGCGTATGCTTTCTGACATGAAAAAGTTTTATAAAATGTAAGACTGAATAAAATTAGATCTTTTAGAAAATATTTAGACTAAAAAATTATAATGCTTTGTGCTAGATTTAAGTTAATGTAATGTAAAATATTTCATTATCATATTTAGGTATCTATCTTGAGATCGAAGTGGCAATGGAACAAAGTGGATACGTACGTCTGTATGTATGTTTTGTAAAAGAGAAAGTTTAAAATTCATCATCACAGTGGATGCAAACAAATAAACTTTAACGTCAATAGCTTCTGCTGTTTTTATACACATTTTTAAGAAACTGAAATTTATATATAATATTGTGTACAAACATGTGCCAGAGCTAAATGCCACAAGTATGTATGATCGTGTCACTAAAATTGGCTTTTCGCCAAATAACTATATGGACGCTTGATTGTCATTGCCAAAAGTTATATATTCAAGATTAGAAGATGGGCAGGCTTTTACAAAAATATTTAAAATTTCCTTTTCTATATAACTCACTTTTTTAAATTTGCAATGTGCAGAAAGGTAACGATTTTAAAGATATTTTTTACACTCTTATTAAAAAAGATATTACAGAATCTTATAAAAATTTATTTTTAATCAGTTACAAATCATGTAAAAAAAGAAGAAAAATTGGGTAGTTTTTATTCCATGTTAAATAAGACGATTTCTTCCTGATAATTGTAAAGCTTTAGGTACTTTGTATTGATTTTATATTAACCGTTGTAAACCTAGCCTGCAGATGAAGCATATTTGATTATTCAGTAAGAAATATTCAACTCAGCAAAGCGTCAGTAGCAGCCAGCGACTAGTTCAGCCATACGCAGCCACAAGGCTGAGCAGTCATAAGGTCTACACAATTCGCAATATCTGCATTACCTGCCTCATATTATTATATTATCGGAAAATAACACGATCTTTAAGATCTATCTATACTCGTATATTATGTAGTGCAATTTCCATTTAAAACAATCGAAGGATTCTCACAAATCTCCTAATTGTGAGCTTCATTTTACCTAGAGTTTCTAGGGCTTAGTATACCACTACTTAGGTAGCAGCTTGTTGGCCGCAGTGACCAGGTGACTTGTTCCCGCTCCTCATTCTAATTCTAGGTAGCAACTTATTCTGCTTCCAGAGCAATAATTCTGTTAATAAACAAACTGTAATAAACAAAGTTATGAAATTTGCTGTTAAGATAAGCCTATATCTGAAAAGATGGAATATTGAGCTATAAATCTCTCACATAGAGCTTCTTCATATTTTTATTTAAATAGAAGTGTTTGGGCTCGTCAAAATAGCTACATCGAGTATGACTGGCTAAGGTTTTATTATTATTTATAATTAATTAACAGTTTCCCAATAAAATTAGTTCATAAATGACAGCATTTTATTTTATTTTTAACACGTGTTATTTTTGTACAAATGAAACGTTAGCCCAGAGCATACGCCTTACCTCAAAATTAAAAATTTCAGCTAGAAATCAAAGTATGGGTAATAACACAAATTGATATAAACTTTAACAAAAACAAAAAAAATTCACTAAATTGTTTTAGAAGTTTTATTTAAAAAAAATTAAAATTTTAAAAATTAAAAAAAAAAAAAAGAAAATTGCAAGTCGAAGTTTGCCGAAAAATTAAAAATTAATTAACAACAAAGTCTCTACAGTAGTTAAAAAGTCAGCTGTTTCTTTCTCTTTTAACTGACCGGCATTTATTACTGCCGGCTTTTTATTCTGCTTTAAATATCAGCAACAGTGTGGGTTAATTAAATGTTAATGCACTTTATTGAATTATTTAAAGAGTGAATTAATTAATTTGATTATCCCATTGGCCTAGAAATCAATATTCATACTTTGTTTTATAAAGAGCACTTAATTGACAAATAAAGCATAAAAGATTTTTTTTATTATGTTTATATACATATGTACATACATAGAATATATAAAATATAATTCAAATCACAACACATCAACCGCTCAGCATAAATTTATTTAAAGAATTTACATGGCGCATCTTTGTTTTTTTTCTTTTCTATTTATTTCGGCGCTGCTGTCAGTTATTCTTGTTTTATTTCTGGCAAGTTTCTTCTCTGCTTCCCACTTGAATTATTTCTTTATTCACATTTTACTTTTACGTACATATTAATGCATAATTATTTATGTATGATGTATGTACGTGTACTATAGAATATTTTATAACAAATCTTATGCCATCTTATTTATACACTAGCAGCTAATTACCACCAAAAAATTATTTAAACAAATTAATTTGAAAAGCAGTTACTATATGTTGTTTTTAATTACATTTTCATCTTTATTTACAAAACATAAGACAAGGAAATGGTTTTCTTTTGTTCACTATAGCACTTAAAATTTTTTTATTTGATTTCTTTTTAAAAATTTGTATCTGTCTTTCTCATCACTAAACCAAAAATTTGTTTGCTCTTGATAAATGTCAAATAAAGGTCAATGGTATTTATTCTACACTACCAACAAACAGCGCATAGAATGCGTAAAATAAATTTTTTAAGTAAAAGTAAATATGAACACACATAATACATATTTATGTTTATTGTATTTTATCAGTAAATACTAAATGTACATACATACATGTAAAAATTATTTGATTATTGTATACATATACACTTTTATGCTTATGTATTTTGATTGAATTCTCATGTTTTAATTATATATGTATGTATTCAAATAACTTGTTAATTTCATTTTCTGCACTTCATTAGCAAAATTTAAATGAAATACAGGTTTTTCAAAAGCACTTTCGTTTCCAATTATTTAAATTATCACCTTTTTAAAACTTGCAGCCCCACCAAGAATTAACAACAAGCACAGCTATTTAAAATTTTTTTTCACTTTTGGACCAACAACTCCAATTGTCGAGAGTTCTTCTTCTCAATTGAATACAATAGAAAAAGAGCTTACCGGTGCTACCATTGTACGACAAACGACGCATTTTGTAACGATTTTGGTAGTCAGTGATATACTTAAAATCGCCTAGCTTGCTACGTTCATAGATAAAGTGGTAGCCCTGATTTTACTTAAAAAAGATTTCAAATTGGGCTGCCACATTTCTATATACACCCACACCAACTTTATATATAAAAAAATAGAAACTTAATTTTTTTATATATAATTTCTTTTCTTCTCTTCTGTGTGTGTGAGAAAAGATATTTTTGTTTTAATTTTATAACAAAAAAAAAAAAATCACATTTATTTAGATATTCAAAAATTTTCTTAATTCATGTAAGTGGTGTCCTCTATTGGTTAAAACAAATACTACACATTTTATGTGTGTCTTGACTAAAAGTTGTTGTGTACAATAAACATACTTCATTATTGTGAAAATAGTGAATTTAACAGTCAATTATGGCTGCCAGACTCAAAAATTTAACGATATTTTGAGTTGCCATTCAAAATTCATTCACCTAACGATTTTTAAGCTCTTGATGCAGTAACTCAGTAATGCGAAAACAGTGTTTTTTTATTTTTTTCAAGATAAATATTTTTTATTTTTATTTTTTTTTTATAAATATATTTTTATACTTAAAAGTTGATGTTTTTTTTTCATTTCCATACGTATAAATGTTGTTAGCCAGGGTTTCCCTCAATTTTACACAACCTTATTCACTTTCTTATGCTGCAGATTAATACATATTATACTAATTAGCATTACGACGATGACGGTAACGTATACGTTTTACAGTTTTATAATGATAGCCATCATCAGTTAAAGCAGCTGAATCTTGTTCAGCTTCAGCAGGGATCTCAATTAGCACTGGAATATCAGCTACAGCTGGTTCAGATTGTATTGAAGCAGGCAGGTATTCAGTGGCTGGCAATTCATTAACATCTCGTCGTTGACGTAGCCTCAAACTTTTAACTGTTTTATAACGATAACCATCATCAGCAAGGGAACTTGCTGATTCAGCAATTGATTGCAAATCAAGTTTACTTGCAGCACTAGAGTTTTCATCATCCAAAGGTGGCAAATAATTACTGGATGTTAGGGCAGCATAAGCTGTGGCAACTATTACACCCACAAAAACAAATAAGGGTTTCTAAAAAAACAACAAATGATGAAGACAAAAATTAATTGCAATGGGTTTTTATTGTTTCAAAATTTACCATTTTTGAGTTTAATGATTTTACACTTCGTGAGGCTAAACAGCGTTTGCTTGTTTAAAACTTTTCGTTTATTATTTATATACAAATTCTGTTAATCCATGCGGTTTTGTTCTAAAACAGTTCACAAACTATTTTATACAAAAACACAAAACAACAAACATTAAGTGGCTTATCAAACAACGAATAGAGAGATAGACAGATAATAGATAAATAATTTTTACGAGACAATTGTTTATTTAACCTCTTGAATTTTAAAGTTTTTTTCTTTATTTTTTTTTCAATTATTTTGACACTTAAGAGGGGAGTTTAAGAAAAGCAATTATAGAGGATGAGACTCTTAAGTATGTTTGAATAGCTTCAAGTTCAATAGAATCAATCACCTGAAAAATTATTTTATTTTAGGAAGTTAAAAGTTATTGAAAATTAATTGTTCGAATTGACTGAAGCCTTTACATACAAAAAAAAAAAAAAAAAAAAAAAATGCAAGAAATAAATTTTGGAATTTATTTGTTTTATAGTTATAAAACATAAAGAAGCGGCCACAAAAAGCTTGCGCTTTGATGAATTCTTTTAAAAAAGAACAAAAGGTCTGATTACAAGTGTCGTTGTAATAATGAAAATATTGATATGTGGCAACACTGGTCTCCTATGTTGCATATTATATGTATGGGCTTGTCGCAAATATGACTCTGACAACGACTCTCGTAATAAAGCTGAATTAGTTTGTCTTATTACGGCTGACGGATTTATTATGAAAATCAAGAAATGTGGCCACACTACCCATATGTTTTATATGGGTGCTCTCAAATTTTGACTACAACTTGGACAATCGTAATAAGAGTTATTAACTTGTTGGAAATTTGACTACGAGAGCGATATTACTAAAAAAGCTGAATTGAAATGTTGTATTTTAAAGTGGTATAAGTCCACTTAGTAAGACATAGACACCATTTTATGTACTAAAATT
The DNA here is from genome assembly GCA_947397855.1 of Thelaira solivaga. NCBI lineage: Eukaryota > Metazoa > Arthropoda > Insecta > Diptera > Tachinidae > Thelaira > Thelaira solivaga. The sequence goes on from OX377610.1 coordinate 75,179,590, forward strand.
ACTATTAACTAATTTAAAAAAAGAGGACTTATGGCACCTTAAAAATAACAGCTTAATTATTGATTGTAGGCTAGTGTTTAGTTAGTGTTCTAACCTACCAGCTTGTTAAATATCGCTACGATACTTAAGAAGCTCAAGCTTCTATTGCTTTACAAAATGTAAGGAAAACGATTATTAAGCCCATTGATGCAAGGTTGGTTGATTTCCTTCTTGTCACATAAATTTTTTAACCATGTGAAGTTGATATCCTTTCAATTCAAATAATTTATTAAAATAAATATTTAAAATTAAAAATAATTTATAACCATCTGTAAAATTTGTACTCGACTGTCTAAAAGCGATGACGCAAGCGATAACGTTTAACGATTTTATAGCGATACCCATCATCGGTATAGGAGTGAGCAGCAACTGGTTGAGAAGCTTCTACGTCATATGTTTCAGCACCAGTATCAGCTGCAGCTGTGAAGACCGGTTCTGGGACAGTTTCAGCACCAGCTGAGTACAAAGAAACTGCTTCGGAGGCAGCTTGAGGTGCCAAATAATTATTGGAAATTTCGTTTACATCACGACGATGACGCAAACGAAAACGTTTTACAGTTTTGTAACGATAACAATCATCAGCCAATGAGTGGGCTAGTTCATTTCCATAAAATTTGTTTCCACAACATTGCTGGTCGCACCCGAGTGATTGGAAAGAGATTGGGCCCAGTTGCAGGGCAATAGAGTAAATGTGATGCTAAGCAGAAGTTGCTGTAATTACACAAATGAAATTGTTGTTTAGTTCAAAAAGAAAACTGCTGGAAAAGAGTTGCTTGTTTGATGCTGATGTTACCATTTCGATTATGAATTAGAACAGAGTGTTGGAAGCTCAGTAGTTCTATTGATGATCTAACTGCGTTTTTTATAGCAAAATTTCAGTTGTTTATATTTTTTAAGGTAAAAGAGGCAGGTGGCAGTTAAAGGGCAACCTGCAGGTTTGGCTAGTTTTAATAAAAATTGTTTTTTGTTAAAAAGAAACTTTTTAATTTAATTTTTTGTTTAGCCAGCAATGCACGAAACAATCATGTGCCAAATCTTGTTTTTTATTTTTTGATAAATACGAAAGCAGCCATTCTGTCTAAGAAGTTCTACAAAATTAAGTTTATTTAGGTTAAAAATAAAATTTTAAAATCATTTCTTTTACTTGAATTTATATAAGAAAACTAAAAAAAAATTTCTAAAAATTTTTCTATAAAATCTACTTCTAGGTCTTTCTTGTTTAAAAATTTAAAATGAACTCTTTAAAGAAAAATATTTTAAAAATTGAATTGTTTTTTTGTAGCTGCTGGCATGTGAATAAATGCGCTTGTACACAAAACTATGAGCAACTACCGGCCGGAAGAAATATACTTGAATATTAATGATTGTTATGATAAAGGCCATTAAACAATTGATTACTGGCCACAAATCAAATATATGCGAACACACAATACCCAACAGTGAAAGGAAGTTTGTTATAAAAAGATTCTTAAATCTGGTTTCGTTTATTTCTAACGGGTTCAATCTAAATAATTTTAATTTGTTAGCACTTTTTAGCACACACACACACACACACACACAAATATTTCTAAGAGAACCGTAAAGAAACTAGTTAAATAGAAAGAAAACGTCATAACTACTCGTATGCAATTTGCTTAATGTGAATACGTGTATTCAAATATTCTGCTGCACCACCCAGTTAACCAAATTTGAATAAACAACAGAAAAAAGTTAAATTTCTTAAGCACCTACATGAATCTTATATTGAGGGGTGGAGTCTATATTGAGAAGTCTACAACTAGTATATCCTTTAGACTAGATGGAATATTTGCATTTATAGCGACAGTCCGAGGATGGCGGGTAGTTAACTGTAGGACGTATAACCTGGCAAGAGAAGGATCGATGCGACACATGCTATGTCTGCTCTAGCAAGCTACTTTTTTATTTTGCTTTTTAATAATGTAACGTCATCAGTGCTTTACTAAAAGCATAACCTTGGCAGCTAGTCTTAATTTTTGATTACATGGTTAATTGGGCATTGTATGTATAAGCATATTAATTTGCATAAATGTTAATTTTCAAGAATTTCTTGAAAGCTTTATTTTCTAATTTATTTTATATACAAAAATTGGAACAAACTTATGTTTAGCCAAACCATTTTACGTCTACTTTAAAAATTAATTCAATTTTAATGAATGATTTTTAATAACTAAAAAAAAAAAGGAACAAAATAAGTTATGTGAAAAATAAAGCCATCGCACGCAAGTGAAACTAAACAACTTAAAAATCAACTATTAAATTATTTAACGGATTTTATTAAGTCTAGATTAAAAATTGTGATGATCAGCTTGTGGTACATAAACTAATGCACACTTGTTTAGTGATTTCCTGTCACGACAGTCTTAGTTATTCACCTAAGTTATTCCCTAGTCACTAACCCAGTACATGTAAAACATGCTTAGTGATTTCCTAGTCACGACGGCCTAAGTCATACACTTAAGTGATTCTCTAGTCACGTGGGCTCTTCTAGCTTAGTGATTTCCTAGTCACGACGGCTTTAGTCATCCACTTAAGTGCTTCTCTAGTCACGTGGATTCTCCTAGCTCTACTAATCCAGTATTTATTATAATCAGCTTAGTGATTTACTAGTCACGACCGTCTAAGTTATTCACCTAAGTGATTCCCTAGTTACTAACCCAGTATTTATAAAAAATGCTTAGTAATTTCCTAGTTGCGACGGTTTTAGTCATCCACTTAAGTGATTCTCTAGTCACGTGGGTTCTGCTAGCTCTACTTATCCAGTATTTATTATAATAAGCTTAGTGATTTCCTAGTCACGACAGTCTTAGTTATTCACCTAAGTGATCACCTAGTTACAAACCCAGTATTTATAAAACCTGCTTAGTGATTATCTAATCACGATGGCATTAAACTTCACCTATGTGATTCACTAGTCACGCGGGCTGAATGGAATGTATAATAACTCAGTACAAGTAAAAGTGCTAGTTACGAGAGCACTGGTAGTCACTAACTCACGCAAGTGACTCACTAGTCACGCGAATAACTTATGCAGTACATAAATCGAGATTTTCTAGTCACGTGGATAAAATATAACAAGTATCCACGTCAAGTAAAGTAAAGTATCCACGTCAAGTAAAGTAAAATTAATGGGCTCACGAGGTCTGTTATCTTGGTTTTTTATTTATCCAATTAGTTTTATTTATGTTTCTTTTGTGTGACATGACATTAATGAATGTGTGAATTTATGCTAAAAATTTAAATCACATTAAAGAAAAAATTATTTTGAATTTACTTTGTTTCTTAAAGGGACTTTCTGGACTGAATGTTTGAAAACGTTATGTAATATTATTCTGCTGTATTTCATAGGCTCCTCTAGCTGGTCATTAGGAATTATTTTTTATTTTTATATAATTTTTAATTTTTAAGTCTATTTAACTTTTTGTTTTATTGAAACGCCTAGTTTATAATATTAAGATTGAGGTCGTATTATAAAAATTTATTTTTATGTCGATATTTCGCGCCAATAATAAATAAATAAGTTTTTTATAATACGACCTCAAGCTTAATAAGCTAGCCGTTCCAATTATATTTAATTTAATTTGTTTGATATTTAAGAAGACTGTGAAAAGTGAAAAATATGAATATTTCGCTAACAAAGTGAAGGTTATACAGGGTCCGCCAAATAACTTTCGTTTTTGAAAATGCTATAAAAAAAAAAATACTGAATATTTTCTCAAATTTCTTTTTTTATTTGAAAGTACAATCCTTCCGGTTAATAATGGAAAATAATTTCATTCAAATGGCTGCTTCGGCTGGCCATGCAGTAGCCTACACGATCGGCCCAATTTGTAAGCACATTATCGATTGTGTGCAGCTGTATTTCACCAATGGCTTCACGAATATTGTCTTTTAAAGCGTCAATTGTATCTGGCTTGTCGGCGTAACACTTATCTTTGACGGCAGTCCACAAATAATAGTCCACCGGTGTCAAATCGCAGCTCCGAGGTAGCCAAACGACATTAGCTCTGCGGCTGATAATGCGATCTTCAAAAACAGGGCGCAAAACATCGAGTGTAGCTTCAGCTGTGTTTCACGTCCTGTTAAAACCAAATGTTGCCAATATCCTCCTCTTCAATTTTTGTGAACAAAAATTCGTTCAACATGGCCTGATAACGATCGCCATTGACTGTAACGGACACTCCTTGCTCATTTTCGAAGAAAAATGGCCCAATTATGCCTCTGGACCAAAATCCGCACCAGACAGTGACTCGTTTTGGGTGCGTCGGCTTTTCAATGTATGTGTGCCCCAAATGCGACAATTTTGCTTGTTTACATACCCTCCAAGATCAAAATGAGCTTCAACTGAAAAGATGATTTTTTTGGCAAAATCGGCATCTTCTGCAAGTCGATCGCAGGCCCACTTAGCGAAGCGAAAACGCATTGGATGGTCAGTTGGCTTCAACTGCTAAACCAATTGGACTTTGTATGGCGTCATACCAAGGTCTTTATGCAAAATTCGTCTCAATGATGTCTCCGAAATGTTCAATTGTTGAGAACGACGGTGAATTGATGTTGATGGCGCTTCACGCACACTTTCTGCCAAAGCAGCAATATCCTCGGGTGTACGCACTGTTTTTGGCTTTTCGCGCTTTGATTTATCGATCAGGATGCCAGTTTCTTTCACTTTTTTCACAAGATAACGAACATACGGAGCTGACGGTGCTTCTCTTCTTCCAAAATCTGTACGCAATTTTCGCACACATTCTGCAACATTACTATGATTTTCAAAGTAATTTCGTAAATATTTTCCAGCGTTGTTCAAGCGTATACACAACAATATTCGTTCAGCGGAAGGATAAAACTAATTATCTGTCAAATCAGACATGAGCTAAGTGTTTCCATTCACGAAATAAGCACTAGTTGAAAAAAAAAACGTTAGATGGCGGACCCTTTTATAAGACTTGGCACTGCCGAATTTAACTAGTTGCTTTTGTTTTTTATCGACATTTTTATGCTGTGCACACAACCACAAAGCCAGGTAGGTACAGTGTAACAAAACTACGAATGCAGAAATACCTTTAAAAAAGGATTTTTTTATTTTTGCCGTTAATTTGAAATACTTTTTTTTTGATATATTATAAAATATTTAATTAAATATGTTTGGTTAAAAAAGTGTTTATAAACATTTTAAATTTATTATGCATTCCTATTGGATATCTTTGTTCAAATTTTTGGTTTAAAAAATGTTTACAAATAAATAAATCTTTTTGCATTCCTTTTTAATGTCTTTCTTAGAATTCCTTTTTTTTTATTAATTTAAAAATTGAAGGCCTTCAGACATTTTATTGCTTTTAAAAATTCTCATAAAATATTTTTTCTTAGAACTTATTAATTATTTATTTTAAGATTAATAAAAAAAAAATATGTTTTAAAAGAAAATTTTTTTTTATAAATTTCTTTATATCTTGTTTTTTTAGTTTTATATTGGTTAATTAATCTTGGGGTAATATTATAAAAATTTATTTTTATATAAATATTTTGCTCAAATGAACTAGTCGTTTCGACTAGCTATAATTTTTTTTTCGATATTTAGAAGAATGTGGAAAGTGAAAAATATAAATTTTTGGTTATTTTAGATTTTTATTTTAATTTTTGTTTTTTTTTTTTGCATATTTTATCTAAATTAAAAAAAAAAGTAGTAGACAGTTTCTTCATACAACATATTCATAGTATCTGGACTAAAATTCAGCTGAATCCGTCCAGAAATGGACGGAAGTTGCAGCAACAGCGCTGGGGTATATGAAAATTTAAAAGATTTTTTAAAAATAATCTAAAATAACTTCTTAGTATTTGGGCGGTAGACTACAAATCTAAACGACCTCTCCTTAAAAATTATATATATCCCTTCCCGTAATCTTCTATAATCTTAACACAGTCAAGGGCAAATAAGACTCGGCTCAGCCGAATTTAACTTGTTTTCAATATAATTATTTTTTTGTTGTTGTTTGTTTTAATTACTTAAATAAATTAAATTACATTATTCGAAGCGCACTTTATTTATAATCGAAAGTATGTTTGTTGCTTGTGGTGGGCGTGGCTGGGAGAAATAATTCTTTATGTGGGCGAGTGTATGTAAGTATATTTAGCTTGTTTGTATGTTGGCGAAAAAAAAAAACTACCACAGAGAGAGAATTATTTTATTTGTTGTATATTAAATGTGAAGGACTCAGTGAACATTTGTTCACATAAAAAATATTTAAATAAAGTGATTGTGCATCCACTTAAACACACACACACTCACACAGCCATAAATACACACACTCACTTGTATTGCTTACGTAAAGTAGAAATACTCTGCGTAGCACAAATATTTGTATGTATGCACTTAATTAAATTTGATTTGCATAAAAATAATTTCAAATTGATTGTTTATTTAACAAATAAAATTACATAAGGACAACAATACATTCTCAATGAAATAAAAATTAAAAAAAAAAAAAAAATCATGCACACACTCGCAAGCCTACTATAAAACAAATACGCGTCAAGCCTACAGTTAAAAATTGGCAAATTATTATTATTGTTGTTTAAAGAGAAATAATATTTGTGTTGTGTGTGTGTGTGTTTTACGAGGTATGATAAAAATATAACCGTTATTCCAGTGAAGATTGTTCCAAAATTGCTGAATTTTGAACAAAAACAACACCATAATCATGCCTCAGCCACCGTATTCACCGGACTTGGCCTCCGCTGACTTTTTCCTCTTCCCAAAACTGAAGACACCGATGAAAGGAAAGCGTTTTGCTACGATTGAGGAGATAAAAGAAAAATCGAAACAGGAGCTGTTGGCGATACCACAAAGCGCCTTTCAGAAGTGTTTCGAGGATTGGAAAAAATGCTGGCATACGTGTATTATATCTGAGGGGGAATACTTTGAAGGAGACAAGATAGTTATTGATGAATAAATAAATACTTTTTGAAAAAAATTGAAAATAACGGTTATTTTTTGATCATACCTCGTACCTACATGTGTATGTAAGTATGAGTGACTACATTATTGTATTTACATACAAACATATACATATACGTTTGTTTGCCTGCATACAAATGCATTTGTTTAGAACACATGTAGCTGTACACACAACTATAAGTACTTGTATGTATCTGTTTGCTTTTTGTATTACACATACTTCATGTGCTTGCATGGTGTGTGGGTTAATGGGTAAACGTATAAGTCTATACAAAACCACTCAAATTTAACAGAAAATTTTTTTTGTATTTTTTGTTTGATTTAAATAAACAATTTGGTTTTTATTATATTTCTTTTTAATAAATAAAACTTTGCATTGAAACAGTCGACAGACACATTTTAGTTATTACAACCGTATTTGTTAGTTGTAACAAACGTAATTTATATTATATGATACTAGCGGAAGTGGCAAGCATTGTTTTGCCTTCAAATTTTATTTATATTGAAAAATAATTAAAAAGAAAAGAAAACAACTTATTTTTGATCTTGGCATTAAAACTGTTTTGGGTTGTTCTGAAAATATAAGGAAAAAATTATATAATTTCAGAAAACTGTAAAAAGTACTGGTAGTAATGGGCGTGGTAAATTTTTCTTTTCATTAAAAATATGTTATGCCGAACATATAAAAAAAATTCACCAAATCGCGGTCTAGAAGTTCTCCAATTTGAGAATATTTTAAATTTTATACAAATTTAAGTTGGATTTTTATGAAAATATAAAATTTTTGTATATTCGATCTTCTTGCTCTAAGAAATCGTAATCATAGAGTAAAGTACCGTACAAGACCGGGTAAAAAAAGCCAGATACTGACTGTAACGGAACTTGCCGGGCAGATTTGTGAAGCTCAAACACACGTATAGTCGAATTTTATGTAGAGGGTGTTTTTTTTATAGACGTATAGAACTTTAAGTTGGCATTACTGTTCAAGATGGCGACTGATTTAACAGCTGTCAAGTGATTTATTCTTAGTTTGGTTTGGCAATTCATCATGAATAGACTCATGCCTGAACAACGCTTGCAAATAGTGCAATTTTATTTTGAAAATAATGGTTCTGTGCGGAATACGTCTCGCGCACTACTACGTTTAGCGATGAAGCGCACTTCTGGTTGAATGGCTACGTCAACAAACAAAACTGCCGCATTTGGAGTGAAGCTAAACCTCAAGTGTATTTCGAAACACCGTTACATCCAGAAAAACTGACTGTTTGGTGCGCTTTATGGGCTGGTGCAATCATTGGTCCGTACTTCTTCAAAAACGATGATGGCCAGAACTTTACAGTCAATGGTGATCGGTATAGAGCCATGATTACTAACTTTTTCATTCCTGAATTGAACAACCATGATGTCCAGGAGCTGTGGTTCCAACAAGACGGCGCAACATGTCACACAGCTCGTGCCACAATCGATTTATTGAAAGACACGTTTGGTGACCGCCTAATTTCACGTTTTGGACCTGTGAATTGGCCTCCAAAATCTTGTTATTTAACACCGCTAGACTACTTTCTGTGGGGCTATGTAAAGTCATTGGTCTATGCGGATAAGCCACAAACGCTTGACCATTTGGAAGACAACATTCGCCGTGTTATTGCCGATATACGGCCACAAATGTTGAAAAAAGTCATCGAAAATTGGATGTCCAGATTGGACTACATCCGAGCCAGCCGTGGCGGTCATATGCCAGAAATCATATTTAAAATGTAATGCCACAAGATTATCTTTCGGATAAATAAAATTCATATCAATTGAATAATCCATCGTTGTTTTATTGCAATTTAAAGTTCTATACGTCTATATAAAACACCCTTTATAAGACTTAGAAAAAGAGCTATTGGGTGTTGGCACACTGAAAACAACAATCATGCTGTACTAATTGATGGTATTTGACGTTACGTAAGCCATATCTAATTAGATGAGCAAGCAAACTAAATAACACTAAAGCTCAAAAGATCATAAGGCTGTCGTGGAAATAAATTAACGGCTGGGCGCTCTTCGTCTATTGAGAATAAAAATATATTTTCGTAAAGCTTTTTTTTGTATTTAATGCAATTGTATAAAAGAAACTTTCTTTTTCTTTAATGAGGCCCACGATCTTTCACTTACCTTCCTTAATTTTAGTTACAAAGTCAAAAATTTCATTTAAACTTGTAATAATGGGCCTTTAGGGGTTAATTAGCAAAAAAAATTTATTTGTTTTAATTATTTCATACTCGTAACATTCCAAGGTTTGTTTCAAAATAATTTAAGTGTGAGAAGAGTGCACACGTTCTTTTAATTGTTTCTATCATTTGTTGCTTGCTTTCTTCCCTGTTTGCTTGCTATTCCAACTATGCGTGTAGTTTAGGTTTTATTTCATTTCATTTGATTTTTTTTTTCATGTTGTTGTCATGTTTTAGCCAAATACATTTTCTGGACCATCTGTTCCACTGAATATTATTAACTTGGTCATTAGGAACACAACCACAAGCATCTTCCTTTTTTTTTTTTTTGCTCTCAGTTTTAGTGGCAAAAACCAAATTAACTATTTTAACATTTTTAGAGAATAAAATCTTTAAGTTAAACTAAAATTTAAGAGAAAAATTTGTAAATTTTCTAAGTAAACTAGAAATTAACTTTTTGTAAATCATAATTTATTTAATTTTATAATTCAGTCCCGAAATCATGATCTCTCACTTAAGGTTTCGGTTTTGATATCACCAGTTAACTAAATTGAGAGCCTAAATTTAAGGCTAATTTTGTTATTAAACGATTTTTATTATTAATTTTTTTTTTTTTTTTTGAATTTAATTTATTATTTTTTTTTTATTATAAAATATTTATTCACTGAACATTTAATTTATTAATAATGTAAATATTGTTATTATTTATTTATTAACTGTTTTTTATTTATATTTTTAAAATCACATTCATTCACTAACGTTATTATTATTGCGTTTAAAGACATGGCAAAGGCGTGTTGACAGTTGCTGAAAAAAACTGTTGCTTTTTTTGAAATGAAAATTAATTATATAAATAAACACACACATAACCATGTCTATTTATGTTAAGTAAATAACAAACTAATTTAGTTTTATTATTTTAATTTGTATTTTTTATTTAATGCAAATAATAAATTTTATTCCAGTAAGAGGAGTGTTCAATAAACAAGTTAAATTCAGCTGTGTCGAGTCTTATGTGAGCTGTTATTTTTTAAAGTCTTATAAGTCTACTTTTTAAAAAAATAGTTAGCGATAATTTTGGTAAGATATACACACCATCTTGTGGCGTGTAAATAACACGCTAAAATACTAACATGAGGTTTGTAATTTTTATCTTTGCTTGAATTTAAACTTGTAGTCATGATTTTTGACTCATAGCTCCGCCATTTATTAGCCCTTCTAGCTGAGTTTGGGTCCAGATAGTATTTATATAATATATAAAAAAAATGTGTACTAATTTTTTATAGTTCAGATAAAATACGCAAAAAACAAAGCAGAAATGAATGAAAATGTGAAATTTCGGTTGTATTTTCTTATTTCTCTGCCATTTGCTGACCGATTGCTCTCTTTTTTTTGCGGAGACATTAAGAATGCTATTTGTGTTAAGACTGTTAATAAAATTTTTTGACTTTTTTGTAATTTAGACAAAATACTCAAAAACACAGAGCAAAACTTAATGAAGATCTAAAATTTTGGTTGTATTTTTGATATTCCTCAGGCATTTGTGGACCGATGGCTCTCATTTTTACCACAGATTTTATAATTGATATTTCAAACAAAACTGCATACCAATTTTTTTTCCTCTTCGTTGTTTTAACAAAATACGCAAGAAACCCACTCAAAAAAGGGTAAAAAAAGGTTAATTTCACAGCTCCATCATTTATTTACCGATCGAACTGAATTTTAATAGTAATAATCTACCAGAAACAACGGACAGATTGGTGTATTAAGCTTTTCTATACGTTGACTAGGGACTTCACAAAGTTGATTTCAACGCCTTGATAGACAGACAAATCGATTCCCTTATTCATAAGGATCCAGGTGTAGAAATTACAAACGGAATCACAAAGTTATATATACCCTTCTTACTTACAGTGAAGGTTATAAAAAACCAAACAAACTCTTTATGAAAACAAAAAAAGTAATAGCAATCAAAATGGCTAAAAAACAAAAAATTTTTATAAAAAAAAATTTATTTTATTCATTTGACTCAAATTTGAGAAACTACATTTTTCATGAGTTAATTTTTTTCTTTCTTTTATTACACATAAAATTTCCATTAGATTTGGTGTTAAAATAATTTGGTTTTATGCAAGTAGCAACAAAAAAGCATGAGTATTTATTAAACATAAGAAATAAAGCTCATGTTCACGTTAAAGGGCTGCACATCACAAACATGTGTAATATTTTCTATTAAAAAGGGCTTGTAAGCCAGTTCAACTATGCTTGCAGCATAAAATGTATTAACAAACATTTAGTTTATTATGAAGTAAAAAAAAAAAATATTAAAAAATTTTTGATTTAAATCTTTTCAATGCTGCCTGGCTTTTTACGCTTAATAAATTTAATCTTCAAAGTAATACGTTTTGCATGTGAAAATGTATTGAAGTGAATACAAGTTTCTATGATTTTTATCCATTTTTTTCTGGTTTGATCCCAGATTTATTATGATAATAACTTATAAAATATTTTCTTTTATTGAATATAATGAAGAAGAATCCTTGCTTGTAGCCAAATCCTATTATGTTTATATATTTTATTTAATATTAAATCTTGCTCAAAAGCAGTTTACGATTACACATGCATATAGAGAAAGGATTCATTTTGATTTTTATTTTATTTAATGGCTTTTTATAAGGGCATAATGAAAACAAAAATGATATAAAAGGAAACTAAAAAATGGTGTGTGTCTACTTGATCAACCCACCACATTATTACAAATATTCGCACATACGAGTACTCTCTTGCATGTAAGCAAGTTCTTTAAAAGCATTTTAAAATTTAAGAGCAGTAGAAGCCTTGAAAGAAGATTACAACTGATTGAGCCGAATTTAAAAAATTAAATAGAAGAAATAGGATTAAGATAACAGTCGCTTTAAGCTAAACAGAAAGTATTTGTAGTGAGTTTCTGTGAGTACTGCTTTTAAATCCGAAAATTTTTCGTTTTTTAAGATGCGCTGCTTCATAATTAATGAACATTATTTTTAAAATTTTCAGTTATTACAAATAAGGGTTGAAAATGATTTAAGAATGATGGCTTTTTAAGCTATTTAGCAAGTATGCACCTGTAAATGTCAGTGCGAAAGTCCATATTAAAGAATTCTTAAGCAAGAGTACATTAGTTATGCAAAGAATCTTGGCTGCTTAATAAGAAATTAAAAACTTTATGTTGGAAATTATCATATTATTTACAATCCAGGAACTCAGCATTTGTGTATTTTAAGACCAACTTTAAAACTTGACAAGTAAAATCTTTAAAGTTCCCTACCTTAACTCTTCTAACTACTTTGTAATACAAATAAAATTAAACTTCTTACCTTTTTAATTAAAACTTAATGCTTTGTTGTAAAGAAGCTTTTATCTGTACGGCTATTTCTAACATTGACCGCACTCAATACACACAACATACACACACACCATTTAATTGAAACTTTACCTTTGCCAATAACACAAGAAGGTTCAAACAAAACTTGTTTAAAAGCCACTACCCAACAAATACTCGTATACACAGCATCATTAGTTGCAACTACGAGTATATTGTATTTAATTGTTGCTCTCTATGATCAGGTAAGTCATTGATTGCATGTTATATAACAACACTTGAGACAAATTGCCTCCTCTCATTTTGTACTCTCTGCTCTTAACAAACTATTTAATTGTGGAAAAGCTTTTTTCATTGCCATTGAGTTTCGGCTTTTATTAAAATTTCAATAAAATGCAATACCTCTTAACACTTACTGTCAAAGTTAGCAAGAGTGGCTTCAAGTACGCAAATCAATTTGCTCAACAAAACATCCATCAGCAAATAAAATTACAATTTCTAAGACGAGCAATAATAAAGAATTCCCAAGAGATGCAAACTGTCTGCATCGAACTATGCAGCCAACGAAACAACCAACTACAGAGAAAAAGTATTGTGTGCGTACTCGTGTACGTCTTACCACAAGCAGCAGAAGTGCTTGCACATCATCATCAACTGCATACAATTCGGCAAATTATACCATCGAAAAACATACATGCTCGTCGTATTACCTGATTGATATCTGCAATTGTCAATAGCAAGTGTTTAAAGGTGAAATGATTTAATATCACAAAAAAGGCTAAGAGGTGCTTAAGTAAATAACTAATTTTAATACTATATTGTAATTGGAAAACTCTAATTTATTTGTATATCGTTAAGAGAAATGCAAGTGGCCCTTTATACGAGTAGTTAGCGAAAGGCAACTTTATTTAAAATAAATTAGACAAGAAGACAATTATTGATCTTAAAACTCATGCTGATTACAATAACAACAACGTCTGATTCTGATAAATATTTACACTATATGACATGGGTATTGAGATTGATGTGCACATAGACATTGTCATTGAACAAGAATACTGTCATTCACATAAGCATTGATACTGTCTTGGAAATTTACATTGACATGAAAATGAGTATTGACATTGACATAACCACTGTCATTTGTTATTCACATGGACATTTTCATTAACATTACTATTAATATTGATAACATTGACAACAATTCGCTCACATTAATATTAACATTAAAATTTTTATGGCTATGGACAGTTGTCATTCTTTTTGACATTGGCACTGATTTTAACATAAATAAAACCATAGTCATGTAAATGAAAAAAATTATAGACACTGATACTGAAATTGACATGAACATTACTATTGAAGTTATTAGTTTTTAATGGTAATGTTCATTGGGGTTGATATGATGCTGACATGGACATCGACATGAAAATTTGTATTAAAAAATTATATAGACACAAAATTATCATTTATTGTGATATTGCTATATAGCTTGACACTGATACTGATATTCACATGGACAATAACATTGACATGGCACAAAACATGGATACATGACATGTACGCATGACACGGACACATGACATGTACACATGAAATGGACACATGACTTGGACACATGTCATGGATACATGTCATGGATACATGTCATGGATACATGTCATGGATACATGTCATGAATACATGACATGTACACATAACATGGACACATGTGACTGATATTGACACTGATATTCACATGAACAATAACATTGACATGGACGTATGACATGGACACATGACGTTAACATAGACATGGGCATTAACATTGACATTGACATTAAAATTAAAGTTAACTATACAATTGTTCATTCTTTATAATATTCTTATTCATGTTGACAAGGACATTTGCACTGATATTAATATTAACGTAAATATAAATATGAAAATTTACAAAATCTTGACACGGATACTGAAATCGCCATTAAGATTAACATTGAAAACTACTAACTGACATCGACATTGATATTGACATATGACATGGATATGGAGACATGATGGATATCGATATGGATATTGACTTTAACATTGATATGAATATGGAAATGGACATTAACATTAACATTAACATTAACATTAACATTAACATTAACATTAACATTAACATTAACATTAACATTAACATTAACATTAACATTAACATTAACATTAACATTAACATTAACATTAACATTAACATTAACATTAACATTAACATTAACATTAACATTAACATTAACATTAACATTAACATTAACATTAACATTAACATTGACATGGGTAACAGCACTTACACTTAAATCCATTGACATGGAAATTATCATTAATATTATTTTAAGATTAACAAATAGTTTAACTAAATTATGAAATAATTTAAAACTTTTTGTAGCAACAGCGACACTTTACTCAGCCAGGGATTTACACTTAAAATCAAACAAATTTTTTTTATTCTTGAATGAACGACTGAGTCTATTAGAAATCAATCAAGTGCATGCATATTTTAATATTAAATAATATGTTTCATTTCAGTTTAAAGTTAATGTTGACAAAGCTTTTTTTCTTGCCCACAAAAGTGATTCACAAATAATTTTCTAGAGCATGAAATAGAAGACTTTTGAGATTTAATAAAGCAAGTGTTAAGTAACCTATTAATGCCTCAATAAACCTTTTAAAACTGAAGAAAATTTTGTATTCTGGTTGTGGCCAAATATTTATAAAAATTTATTCTTGTTGCCTATTCAAATAATTTATTAATTTGCTATAAAAATTTATTTTGAATTTAAGGCAATTTTTTTATTACGTGTATTTATAGTCCACATTGTATTTTTAATGACTATTTTGCTTTATTTTTTTTTATCAAGATTTATTTAGCCTGTTTTTTTTTGTTGTTTTATTTTGGAAATTAATTTATGAAATTTAATTACCAACATTTATTTAACAATATTGCATGAAGAAGAAGAGTTTAATGCCGCCCATTATGTTGGCCACACATTTATTTTAACTCATTCAAAGACACACACACACACACACACACACTACATTTACACCCACAATGATTGTAAACGATTAAATTAATGCACTTTGCGTGCTTGGGCCAAGTTAATTAAAAATGCCCATAATGTGGCAAGGCACGTAACAGATGTACATGCTCATCTAATCGATGGCTCTTCTCAATAGAAAAAAAAATTATAAAAAAAGAATTATTATTAAAGGAAAGAATAACCAAACCCATCTTATTATGCGACGTATGTGCCATAAATCGTTTTGGAAAACTCACATTGTTTAATAAAATCGAAGTGTGTGTGCTTGGATGTGTGTGTGTTGTCCAATTTGCCCTGTTGTACTGTGGTAAGTCATAAAAACTAGTCTAAAATTTTGTAAGCCCGACTAAACTGTCGTCACTGCAAAGCAACATAAAAAGCATTGTCTAGGGCCGAAATGAAATCTTAGTTAAGTTTAACAAGCAGATGAGTTTCGGTATGCCTTATTTACACAATTGCATTTAAATACTTGCGAGAGTGTTATACTGTAATGCAACAGACGTTAAGAAAGCAACCCCTTTGACAAGAAGTAGGCCATAGCACTAAGGAGAAGTTTACTATTAAATTAGTCTAATGCCCATTTTTTAACTTCGTATTTTAATACTCAATTAGTTAAATGTTACTTAAATTTAAGTAGTATTTAAATACACTCAGTTTTTCAGTCAATAATTAAGTAACACATTTATTTGCCATAAAGAATCTCAGCACCTCGAAATTATCGACTGAGCTATAGGCATTCAATGAAACACAGCTGTTCAGAGAAAGAAATGTGATGAATAGTGAAAAATAAAATCTAAAAACATTAAAAATATAATAAAAAAGCTACAAAAATGTGTGCGAATGAAATGTCCGAATTTTATTTGGACGAAAGATAAGTTTCTATTGGTTGCTTCAGCAAAAATAAAAAATTTTACTAATGACCAAAAATATTTGTTGCCTGCAACAACAAAAAGCTTATAAAAAAGTATAGTATTTTAAGTAGACTTTAAATTATTACTTAATTTTGAAGTAGAAAATGATAAATAAAATTTAAATGCAAAGTCAATAACTGGACATCAGGGTTCGATTCTTGTTGATTTTCTGAGCCTTTTCTGCAGATAAATAAAGAAGCTTTGCAGATTTGTTTCTGTACATTAAAAAAAAATGTCAATTGTGTAAAAAAATTTAAATTTTTCATTGCGATTTCTTTTTTCTTAAATTTTTTTTTCCAAAGTTTTCAATAGTGTCAGACTATATAAGCGACAGTGTCTTGCATACTGTCCTCAATAAGATAAAATTTTCAAATATATTTTTTGGCTCGGACTTTGTCTCTAATAAAGTACATTTTAGTTATTTTCTTTTCAATAAAAAATGTTTGTATTGGCTGACTTTGATTTTAATAATAAATAAATTTTAAAGCACTAAAAATTACTTTGTTTTCCTTCTTTTTGTGATTGCTCTTTAAAAAAAAAACAATTTTGAAGATAATTATGGAGAGCCGGGACGTAATCCGTTACGTTTTTTAGTATTTGTAAATATCTTTTTAGGAGAAATACGTTGATTTCTCAAGAAGATTACAGGATGGGAGACATATCATTTTAAAGGAAGTTACTTTGAATTATTTTTAAATTTATTTTTGAAATTTCCATGTACCCCAGTGCTGTTGCTCTGAGGGAATTTTGTCTTGCGGACTGTCCTGGATAAGAAGATATACAATTTAAGGAATAAACACTTTTTTAATGCTATGCAGAATTTGCCTTCAATACGGTTTTTTTTTTGTTAGAAATTTTTGTTATTCTCTCTTTCATTAAATTTTGAGGCAAAGCAAAATACTTATCTTTAAATGCCCATGCATGACGGCATGCAACTGGGTTTTTTTTTTTTTTTTTTTTTGACACAAATTTATCAAATTACTTAAAATTAAAATGCGGTCGTCACTATTGAAGCTGTTAAATTTCATTTACTTAAATAAGTTTGTTTTATTAATTTTGGAATTATCAGAACTGCAGGGTAAAAAGAGGCTTATTTCAAATTGCCACATACTTGAATTCATCATACGAATATATCACCACACATTATGACAAATTATAATTTTGGTTTGGTGTTGGTGTTATTTTTATTAAATTATCTCAGTTAAAATTAAGTTAATTTATTAAAATATAAAAGAATAGAATGCAGGAGGTCAGTTTTTAAATAAATCAATTTTCAAAACTGTAAAAGTGAATACGTTTCTTCTAAAATCTGCTCGAATTGGCATCAAATAAGATTTAGTGATTTGCCCAACATTTTGAGGGAAAAAATTAATTTGTAAGCGGTATTTTGTTACCGATTGTTATGATCAAGTAAGGAGCCGTAAAAACCTTGCTCCTTTTGAATCCATTCAGGTGCTTTACTAATTATTTAGCTAATTTTGTTTACATGTTGCAGAATGCATTCAAGTTTAATAGTAAAATAATCACTGCAACACAACATTGCCATATAAACAAAGAAACAAGCAAACCGACAATGCAATGCAACATAAAAAATAATGCATATTTATGTGTCTCTAAAACATGCTTGCAAGTATTTTATTTGTAATAAAAAAATTTTCTCAAGCGTGTCTGTAAGTTTTAAATCAATTGCCAACAAGTGTGTTAACAAGCTTTACCACCAGCAACACTACAAATAGACAAACAGATAGACCAAGTAAAGAGAAAGCAAGCAGGCAGACAGGCAGGCAGTAAGGCAAGCAAACAGGCGACAGAAAGATAAACGATAAGAATGGAAACATACGAGTACTTGCTGTGTTTAATACCAATGGACACTACACACACACGCAGAGCCGTACACATTTGCAGACAAAAAGCAGCTGTAAGTACAGATATCACAGAAACAAAAACTAAAAACCCTCAATGCAGGATATTAAAGTTAAACCGTAGAAGGATTGAACTAAACTATGAGTATAACGCAACTACAACGACACAAAACAACAAATACAAACACAAAAACAAAAAAAAAAAAAAGAATAATAATAAAGAGAGTCAATTTGAAGCTGGTTAAACAATATGGCCGGATATCGGTGATTTCAATTTTCAACATGAATTGCTAAAATACTAGACCAGACTTTCAGTTTTTATACGGAAGCACCAGATATTCATACTCGTACATGTTAAACAAGCACACACATACATACACATTAACAAGTACTATGATGAATATTATGATTGCATTTTTTTGTCAACCTAAAACAATAAAAAAAACATCATTTTTAAAACTAGAAACTAGAGAATGAAAAACAAAAAAAAAAAAAAAATAGAAGGAAGAATAAAAATTTTTTTTCTTGGTTTTTTCTATATCTTCTTGATACATTTAATAATGCTCATAATAAAAATAAAGTACCTGGAAGCTATAATTTGTTTTTATTTTACATTGATTTACAAAAAAAAAAAAAAAAAAAAACTTAATTGTTTCAAAGAAAATCATATAAAACTTTAAGGTCAAATATTACAAGTTAGCAAGTAGTTGATTGTTGGCTGGCCTTGAAGACACTGAAATCGATTAATTAAGTGTGCATCATCTCACACTTAAGAAGGTTTTTGACGTAAATAAAAAGTACTATTTTGCCTCTTTATGATTTTCTAAATATTTTATTTAAGATTCTAGTGATTCTTCTAAGCTTAACAAGTTCAATTCGGCTGTGAAGAATTCACTGTGTTAAAAAATTTTCAATATTTTTCACTTTCCAGATTTTTCTAAATATCAAATTATGTGAATGAAACGGCCAGTTTATTGGAGCGAAATATTGATATAAAAATTAATTTTTATATGTAATAATTTCTATTTGGAATTTAAAAGTTTAACAAAATATTAATCTTTATTTGTGCTTAATTCCAGAAATTGTGTTGGTTTTAAAATATATTCTTTTACTCATGATATTCTCATGAGTTATTCATTCAGTACAATAAGTACTGAAGGGGATAGCATACCTATATGGACCATTTCATCAGATGCTACTCTGAATCCTCAGTAGGTTACTCCCAACGTTTCTTGCAAACATTAGAACCTTTTTATTGTAAAAGCAATTGACTAAATAAGAATTAAAATCTAAAATTTCTGTTTTATATTCTTCGGCCATTTGTGGACCGATTGCTGTCATTTTTGCACAGATATTATGACTATCATTTTTGATAAAAATGTATGCCATGCTTTTTGTCCTTTTCATAGGTTAGACAAAATGCGCAAAAAGCTCACTGAAAAAAATTTTTAAAAATAGAGGCAGTCGTGGTTTTTAACTATTTGTGGACCGATTCGATTGAATTTTAATAGTAATAATCTAACAACAAGAATTGACAGATTGGTGTGCTACACTTTTCTGTACGTTGCCAAGGGACTTTAGAAAGTTGATTTCAACGACTACATAGTCAGACAGACAGATATTACTTATTCAATTCCGCTATTTAGAAAGATCCAGAATATATATACTTTAAAAGTTCCCCATCTACGACGGAATCACTTAATTACAGTGAAGGGTATAATAAGACCAGTATATTGTACTATTTTTTAATATAAATATATACATTCGGAAGCCGGAGAGCCGAATTTAACACTACATATCATTCTAAAGGGGAGGTTGCCTATATATCTAATCTGCTGCCCAAATACTCAGAAGTTACTTTGGACTATTTTTAAATTTTTTTTGAAATTTCTATATACCCCAGTGCTGTTGCTCTAAGTGATTTTAGTAACTTCCCAACGAACCATTAAAGATTGTGGGATGGGACATATATTATTTTAAAGCTTAGACTGTCCAGATACTCAGAAGATACTTTAGAATATTTTAAAATTTTTTTTGAAATTTCCGTACCCCAATACGGTTGTTCTCGAGGATTTTGGCAGTTTCCATTTTGCATCATAAAATAAAAACTACGAATTTCTCCGAAAATGTTAAAACATTTCCAAAAAGTTTAAAACCTACAAATTAAATTCCATTTGGATTTTTGTATTTCTTTTTAAGATTCAGCTGCTCATATTAAAACTTTTATGTCGTTTAGGTTTTCTAAATATTCTTTTTGATTAAATTAATTAATTAATTTACTTAAATTAATATTTACTAATTTATATTCTTTTAAACAAGCTTAAATAAATAAATAAAAAAATAATTCACATTTTCTTAAACATGATTTTGCAATCAGTTTTAATTTATTGCAATTGGACATGAACATCATATTTTTCATAAGTATGACACACACCCACCCTACCCTTCACTCACACATCTATGTTTGTATGTATTCTTATATGAATATGTAAATAACAACGGGTAACACATACTCGTACATTGCACACATACTGGCAAACGTACTTATTTATATGAATAATATTATGATTACTCAACATCTCGTTTAACATTTTCTACTGGTTATTTTTCATTTTAATGCCATTTTTCTTCTTGTTATTGCTGTTGTTGTTGTTGTTATTTTTCGTTTTGTTGTTTGCATAACGACACATGGGAAATAAATAAATGAATGAATCAACATCTGGGAAAAATATTTACTCCTACAAATCCAACAGTTCTGATGTTTTAACAAGCATAAACATAATTTAAGAGGTTTCTTTTTTTAAATCAATCAATTGATTACTTTACCTATTCAAGGTAATCTAGGAAATACAATAAGCATGAAGCTAATGTATGTGTTGTTTATAGGAAACGAACAATCCAATTGTAAAGGGTGTTTTTTTTATAGACGTATAGAACTTTAAGTTGGCATTACTGTTCAAGATGGCGACCGATTTAACAGCTGTCAAGTGATTTATTCTTAGTTTGGTTTGGCAATTCATCATGAATAGACTCACGCCTGAACAACGCTTGCAAATAGTGCAATTTTATTTTGAAAATAATGGTTCTGTGCGGAATACGTCTCGCGCACTACTACGTTTAGCGATGAAGCGCACTTCTGGTTGAATGGCTACGTCAACAAACAAAACTGCCGCATTTGGAGTGAAGCTAAACCTCAAGTGTATTTCGAAACACCGTTACATCTAGAAAAACTGACTGTTTGGTGCGCTTTATGGGCTGGTGGAATCATTGGTCCGTACTTCTTCAAGAACGTTGATGGCCAGAACGTTACAGACAATGGTGATCGGTATAGAGCCATGATTACTAACTTTTTCATTCCTGAATTGAACAACCATGATGTCCAGGAGCTGTGGTTCCAACAAGATGGCGCAACATGTGACACAGCTCGTGCCACAATCGATTTATTGAAAGACACGTTTGGTGACCGCCTAATTTCACGTTTTGGACCTGTGAATTGGCCTCCAAGATCTTGTGACTTAACACCGCTAGACTACTTTTTGTGGGGCTATGTAAAGTCATTGGGAAGACAACATTCGCCGTCTTATTGCCGATATACGGCCACAAATGTTGGAAAAAGTCATCGAAAATTGAACGTCCAGATTGGACTACATCCGAGCCAGCCGTGGCGGTCATATGCCAGAAATCATATTTAAAATGTAA
This sequence comes from Thelaira solivaga, assembly GCA_947397855.1. Classification (NCBI taxonomy): domain Eukaryota; kingdom Metazoa; phylum Arthropoda; class Insecta; order Diptera; family Tachinidae; genus Thelaira; species Thelaira solivaga. Next base: position 75,201,707 of record OX377610.1, read on the forward strand.
TGCCACAATATTATCTTTCGGATAAATAAAATGCATGTCAATCGAATAATCCATCGTTGTTTTATTGCAATTTAAAGTTCTATACGTCTATAAAAAACACCTTTTATAAAAAAAAAAAAAAAAAATTATAAAAAACCACTAAAAGATATTTAAAAAATTTTGTGTTTTCTAAAAAATTTTTTTTTTTTACATATTGGATTATTCTGCACATTAGTTTAGGCTACAACATTTTCAATTACATATTTACCCTCTTTATGAATTAAAGAACATTTCTGTGCTTTTGCTGTATCAAAAACTGCTGTACACAAACTGCTTGATTGTTATGCTTTTTAGATTTACTTGTACGTGTTGCTGTTGGTGTGCATAATTCACATGAGTCGAAAAAGAAATAACAAATGAAACTTAAACAAATGAGATTTTTTCTTCAACTAATCAAAAACACATACACACACTCACACACGCACACATCATGCACTAACATAATCATTTTTATTATTCCTTAACTCCTTAACGTATTAAATAAAATAAAAAAAAAAATACTCAAACAATATAAAACTAATAACAAAAACAAGTTAAAATAAGCCGACCTGCTTTAAAATATAATTTATGTCAGAACAAAAAAAAAAAAAATTCCAAGCCAAATGTGTTACAATGATGAATAAGTCAGCCAAGCCAAGACGTGCTTTAAAAAATTTTTTTTAAGTCAGAAAAGATTTATTATGAAAATACTTGGCCTCTTAATATTACTTGATTATAGAGGAGACTCTCTTTCTAAAAAGGAACTTTTAGAAACCCAATTTGGCAGCATATAAAGGCCGACTAGGCCTTAACTAGAACTTAAGGCACTGAGTTGATAGCATTGATTCCTAAAACCTAGAGCAAAAGCTAGTGGTTGGTTGGTAATCAATAAGCTTGTGCTAATTGGCAAATTGAATTGAAAATCATAAATAATTAGGAACCTAGAAGGGCTTCGAAAAGTTTAGTAAGTAAGTGGTGAGATTTCTGCAAAACCCTTAGATTGAAATTTTTGCTCTTTTTTATTTTGGCTCTTTTTCTTCTACAGCAAATGGTAAATACTTTTCTCTTGTTAAAGGGGTAAAGACATTTTTTGGCTTTTTTTTTTTTTTTTTTTGAAAATACCACAAATTCATAATGGAATTAACAAAATTCATAAACAACAAAGGAAATGGAGTCCACCATCGAACGTTTTTTTTTCAACTAGTGCTTATCTCGTGAATGGTAACACTTAGCTCATGTCTGATTTGACAGATAATTAGTTTTATCCTTCCGCTGAAAGATTATGGTTGCGTTTTCGCTTTGCTAAGTGGGCCTGTGATCGACTTACAGAAGATGCCGATTTTGCCAAAAAAATCATCTTTTCAGATGAAGCTCATTTTGATCTTGGCGGATATGTAAACAAGCAAAATTGTAGCATTTGGGGCACAGAAAACCCGCACGCATACATTGAAAAGCCGATGCACCCAAAACGAGTCACTGTTTGGTGCGGATTTTGGTCCAGAGGCATAATTGGGCCATTTTTCTTCGAAAATAAGCAAGGAATGGCCGTTAGTCAATGGCGATCGTTATCGGGCCATGTTGAACGAATTTTTGTTCACAAAAATTGCAGAGGAGGATATTGGCAACATTTGCTTTCAACAGGACGGCGCTACGTGCCACACAGCTGAAGGTACACTCGATGTTTTTATAGCATTTTCAAAAAAAAAAAGTTATTTGGCGGACCCTATATAACATAAATACACAAAGTTACTTATTTAAAGGGTGTTTTTTATAGACACACTTGAAAAGAGACGTAAAATTCAATCAATGCTGTTTATATATGATTTACTAAATGGAAATATGAACTGTACAGAACTTTTAAATACTATCCCATTTTGTGTACCTAGTAGACTATCACTTCGGCATAGAAACATGTTTTATATACCATTAAGCCGTAGACTAGATCTTTAATATATCTCATGCATCAATTAATAGAATTTAATGTATCAAAAACGCACTTTAAGAATTTTCTTCTTTATAATTTAAATTAATTTGTTTATTTCCTAATTATGTATTCAAGATAATTTATGATTTAAATCCAATATTTTGTCAATAATTTATATTAGTTTATAGTCTGTAAGGAATCCATTTCCATAGACTATAATTAATAAATAAATAAATAAAAATACCTGCTGTATAATTTACTTTAAAATCTTTCATTGACTTTCTATTTCTGATATTGATTGCATTTCATTTCTTTTTTTATTTTTTTTATTCTACTAGTTTTTCTATTAAAAATAGCTGAAAGCCAATAGCAACCAACCAACCACTTTATGAGAAATAAAATAAATTTTTATAACCCTAAAGTCATGCAACAAATCCCCATTTATTTCATAAACACTTGCATACTTTTTCCTTTGTTTTTCTTTTCTTTTGGTTTGTTTTGCTTTTTTCGAAATGAAAATGTTTAAATAAAAAAATACGATATATGATTATTTAGAAAAACTTGCACTGACCATTGCATGAAATAGGAAAAATAATAAAAGAAAAGAATTCCACTACCAGCCAAAACCAACCACACGAAATGAAGTTCAAGAAATATATATATATTTTTTTTTTTGTATTTTTCTATTTTCATTGAAGCAGCAGAAATAAAATTTTGAAATAAAAAATCAATGAAGTGTAAAAATAAGTATGGCTGTGTGATATATCATATTTCTGTTGTTATGAAGCATAAGGAAAACATTTTGGCATTTGATGCTCTCATTTCGTGTAATAGAAAACATTAAGCAACAGCACTTCTATGTGAAAATGATTTCGCAAAATGTACAATAACAATATAATTTTTTTGTGTTAAAAAAAAAAAAAAAAAAAAAAAAACAAAAAATCAAGTCAAGTGTAGTCAACAACTATTTGTTAATAATTGCATGGTCAATGAAGAGGAGAAATAACATGAAATAAAAATAAAATTGTTATAAAATCAGTTACAACGAACGTACTCGTACTTAATGGCTGTGCTGCTGACATGTGTAAAGATGTAAAGAAATAAAAGCAATACAAACAAGGCAATAAAATTTAATTTAAGGTTTTTTTGGCTGCCAAAACCGCAAAAATTAAGAAGAACAAACATAAATTATTTAAAAATAATTTATATGAGGCCGGGAAGTATTTTTGTTGCCTTAAAAAAGAATAGAAAAAACAAACTTCAAATTATAGAATTATGGCAAGCAAAAGCTAAAGCTAATGTTTTGCATTTGCTCTTTGGTTATCGCAAGATATTTGTGTGTATAAAATGAAGCCGACATGCGTTAACGCATTACAGAGCGGAGTACTGCCAGACAAATGATAAGAGACAGACTAGAAATGGGTTGACAATTTTTTAGTGGACAAGATTTAAGTTTTAATAGTGGCAAGATTAGGTTAGATTAGGTTGCACAAGGCGCCCTAAAAGAATAAGAGGAAAGTGGGGAGGGATAGCTATGAAAGATGTCAAAGAACTAGCAGCTAGAAGCAAAAAAACTCTATCAACTAAAAGAATAACTATAGCACGCTAATAATATACAGCGCAGTGAGAACCTGCAAGTAGCTTTCCTCGCAGTAAAGTTTGCATCGATCTCCCATTACCAAACAATGGGGTGTTAGATAGTTTTCTATTTCTCCTCGTCTTGGCAGAGTCTTGAAATGTGTAAGATTATGGCCCCGCTATGATGGTAAACCCTATACTCAGCTGGTGAGCAGAAATAGAAAGGACATTTCTGGACTGTTGGCTTGGCAGATCGGTAAACACACCAGCAGGGTAGGCCTTGCCTTCACCGAAAGCTGCCGCAGCTGCCTGGCACTCTAGAGTAAGGAGAAAATATTTCACCTCCTCTGTGAGTGCCTGGCTCTATGAAATAGATGTCTCGTTGCACATCTGATTAACGGACTACCTGAGATATCGGGAGTACCTTCTCAGGTATCTTAATGTCACAGTGTGGATCAAATCACTTTACTTTTAGTAAGTAGTAAACATAGTCTTGGCGAGTAGGGGGTTTAAAACGGAATCTTGCGCTGCTAATTGAAGGCCGTCAGACCAACTAACTAATCTCCTCGTTTTGACAACTTGTACAGTAGTCATTTGATGTCAAGTATATTCTTCTAGCAAGGTTGCCAAAACTAAATTATCCAAAATGTATTGCAGTTATTGCTGTTACCACAAATCCCTGCCGCGATGCCCGTCCATTCGTTCATCTATAAGGACAGTGCTTTACTAAAAAGATTTAATATTACTACTACTATTCCATAAGTACTAATACCCAAAAGATCTTTTTTATAGCCCATGTGTCCACAGTTCTAGCTCTAGGCCTAGAATGAAAACAATTACTTTGCTCAGAGTACCTTTCTGGTATTCAACAAAAAGCCCTAGTTTTGTTCAAAAGTTTGAACAGTCACAAATTACATTGTCTGAGATTTCGTTAAGTAAACCGATAAACCTGCATTGGCTGGTTCTAATGTTGTCTTTCTTATACTGGTGATATCTAAAACCGTAACGCTCGGTAAGCCATCCCGTTATGAGTCTGAGGCCACTCTTTAAACGTAAAAGAACCTGCTAGAATGAAACTTGAAATAGTCAGCGATTCTTAGTACTTTCAGTATTGCGATTTCTACCCAGGAACCAGTTTTATTTTTAATATATCCTGAAGAGATGACACAGTAGAGTTCTGGTTCTTTGAAAGTACTCTATTGGCCAAGCAGTCTGCCCGCTTGTTGCTAATGTGGCCCTTATGTCCGGCACGCAACACAACGTAAAGTTGTTATGGATTGCAAGTTTATTTTGAGATAACGGACTATCCATTACAATAACTGATCTCAGCTCATGTGAATCTAAGGCCAGCAGTGCAGCTTAACTTTCTGACATCAAGTATAAAATCTGCCACGACTGTCTTTTTGCGAGGTTATATGCCCTCCAGTTGCCTACAGTAGTTCCATAGTAGAAGAAATAATAGATGAACAATTTTTTTTTGTATTTCAGTTTGCACTTTACTTCAAAAACTCTCAATTTTAAATGCGCTTTTAAGCTTTTGACAACTAAATCAACGTAGTAGAAAAATCAACCGCCAGTTTATTTTAGCGAAAACAAAAATCTGAAATCTCTTATTGACGAAACTGACTGCAGTTGAAAACCAATAATAGTTAGAGTACTTTACCACCCAGTCACAAGCATTTATGCGGTCCATACACACTGCAGTTCCATACAGTCTACATGCTAAAGTCCGTCAATGTGAAAAATTAAAGTAAACTGTAAAATGGTTCTGATTTTCTGCAATCAAATGATTAATCAACAAATGCTTTAGAGATTGCTGTGCTTTTGCTTTGAAATTGCATTAAACTGGAAAGTGTATGGGCCGCATTACTCAAGTTTAAAATAAAATGCTTGTAAATTTTTCTTATTTTTCTGTGTTTCTCTCTGATAAAGCAAAGAAATAAGTCTGTGTGAAAAATGTACAAGTGACATGCCTGTAAGACAATAATGCACAAATGATGGGTGTCTCAATAGGAGTGCACTTTTTCATTTTAAATTAAAAAAGCGTAGTTTTTTAGAAAGTTTTGGATTTTTAATTGGATTGTTAAGAAGACATGTTCCATTTAAGTTCAATGGATAATCTATCAAAGTGAAGTCAAGTCAATGGCAGTTTTTCTAAAAAAGTTATTTTCTCCAATGAAATACATGTCCATCTGAATGGCTTCGTGAATACTCTTACACCAAAATTGCCGAATTTGGGGCTCAGAAAATCTGCATACATTTTATGAGAAGCAAATGCACTCACAATGAACAACTGTGTGGTGTGGCTTTTAGTCAGGCCTTAAATTTTTGAAAATGATGCCGAAGTTGCAGTGACTGTGAATATCATTCGTTACAAGAATATGTCACACATCGTGTGAACCAATTGATTTATGGCAACATGAAATGAAAAAGTATACTCTTACTGGGACCTCCTATACACAAACACACACTCACGCATACAAACTCACATTTAAATTTACGCCTGAGTGTGCGTGGGAGTAGAATTGTAACTGCAGGAGCTTGTTAATGCCATGCATGCATGAGAATTTTTGAGTTGCGGTAAAAGAAAAATATGACATGACACAAATATACACAAAAACAAACACAATATTTTCTTACTTGTTTACGAATCTCTTGCTGTTGTATGTGGTGCGGTAACCAAGTAAAAATTACTCTAAACTTCAAAGCACAAATACTTTGTAAGACTACGACTATAAGTTTATTATCATAAAAAGTATTTCTCTAATGTTACTTGGGATAATTCTGAAATCATTTTTAAGACAGGCAAAAATATAAAATGTTGTTTTTTGCTCATCAAAATAAAATACTGACACAAGATAAAGGTTGAAGGTTGTTACATTCTTCAGTTTAGTATTTTGATTACACAATACACAACTAAGGCAACTTCATGCTCACTCACACTTACTCCCACACATGAACTTAAAATTGTTTTGTATTTGTATTTGTATTTGTATTTGTATTTGTATTTTCTATAGAAACCCAAACCATTTATCCTCTAAGGATTTGTTTTTCTAACACTGCATATTATTTTTTTATTCACTTTTTTTTGCATTTTATTTTTATTTGATTTCAACTTTCTTCATTCATGCAAAAAAGCTGAATAAAAAAATAAAAATAAAAATAAATGGAAATAAAGCAAGAAAAGTTTATAGTTCATGTTGTCAGTTTGTTAAGCAAGAAAACTTATCATAATGCAAATAATATTTCACAACTGGCTTTAGAAAAAGACAAAGAAGGTGATAAAAATATCTGCTTAATTTTCTACAAAAATATCTTTGAAAAGTGAACAACAAAAACTAAAAAGAAGAGTGTTAAAAATATAAAATTCCAAATATTAGAAATATTTATTCCAAAATTAAATTATAATTTAACAAAAAACAAAAAAAAAACAGGAAATTATAGACTGAAAACTGCCCTACAAATGCCCTAATATGTTCAATAATAAAAATATAAAATGAAACTAATTCATTGATTCAATGAATTATTTAAAAAAAAAATGAATGAAATTATTTGATTAAATTAAAGAAATTATTTAATTATATTAATTCAATTAATTAAATTATTTCATCACATTGATTAAAGTATTTCATTAAATAAATTAAATTATTTAATTAAATTAATGAATTTATTTAATATAATTAATGAAATTATTTCATTAAATGTATACAAATAACATTTGTACAAAATTTAAATTAACTGATGGTTGAATTTATCTTTAATTACGAAAATCACAAAATAATTGATTAAACTACATTGAACTCAAGCGAGTAACACAACTCGCTTGAATTTGAACACTACAGTGAAATAAATAAACTCTAACACTAAAATAAATCTAATTGTACAAAACCATTTAAATCTAATGCGAATTATCCAAATTTTAATCTAGACTTAAATTACAAAAAAAAACTTTTTTTCTTTTAATTAAAAAAAAAAAATGTTTTTAAATACTTAGACCTAAAACCTCAATTTAGTTGAAACGAAATAAACTTTACATTGAAATACATTAACTTACATAAAAAATTAAAATAAAAGAATATAAATAAAGTATGTGAACATCTAATCCTAATATTAACCTAGCTTAAATCATCAACCCCTATTTATTACTGGAAAATTGGGAAAATTTAAATATATTCAAAATGAATTAAATTATTTCATTATGTGATTGAAATTATTCCATTAAATAAATGAAATTATTTAATTAAATTAATGAAATTATTTTATTATAATAATTTAATTATTTCATCAAATTATTGAAATTATTTCATTAAGTGAATAAAATGATTTAATTAAATTTATGAAATTGTTTAATTAAATTAATTTAATTATTTAATTAAGCTAATAGAGTTGTTTCACTAAATGAATACAATTATTTTATTGAATTTTTGAATGAAATATTTCATAATTGTTATGAAACGTAACATTGCTTGAAACATAAGGAATTTTTCATTGAATTGAAATATTAATAAGAATCATTCTTTGAATAAAATTCTTTCAGTGTATGAAGTATTAACCAGTAGAAATGAATATTTATGTTAAATAAGCATTAATAATGCTCTCAGCTACATATTCCCTTTTATAATTTCAATTCAACTTCGTACTGTTTTACACTCTAAATGAAGCATATAAACCAGCCCATTTTGCTGAAACAAAACTTTTATATTCAATTCATATACAATTTTCTAAGCATTTGAATATACAATTTTATTCATATTTAATGTGTCTTTTTAAAAAAAAAAACAAAGTTTGTTTTCTTTGTTATTTAACTTTTTTTACAAAAACTTTTTTTAGTGCTTTTTCTTTTAAAAAGAAAAAATAAAACAAAATTTGCAATTTTTGTTTATACGATAATATTGGGCACATCTTTCAATTTTGTTCATGTTGTATTTATGGCTCATATTAAATCTATACATATAAAAGAGTAATGTTGCTGACTGACTGACTTATCATCGTCGCCCAGCCCAAATGGCTAAAGCTACGGACCTGAAATTCGGTAAGCAGGTTTCTATTATAATGTGTAGGACAAATAAGAATATATTTTTAGAATTTCAAATATTAAGGGGGTAAAAACAGGTAGAGCCAAAGTTCAAACTACAAAATATTGTACTAAATAAAATTAGCGGATGGGTATTTGGTACTCTTTCGATATTTTTTACATTTGCGGGATAAAAACTAATGTTGGCACATTTTTTTAACCCCATTTATCTTTCAAAGCAACAATCACAGCAACAAAAACCAAATTGTATTCTTCTCTTCTTAAAAAGGTCTAAAATCTGTATCGGCACTTTTTAAAATTCGAGCAAATAAAGGGTAAATATTTACCCCTTTTTACTACAATTTCTAAATATGTACTTTTTAGTAAATTGATTTACATCTATTATTAATTTGTAAAACCCAATAAAACTCTACTTAAAAAATAAATTTCAAAGGTCGCAATTTTAAAGATAAAAAATAGTACAAGTAGCTCAAAAATACTTTTTTCTTATTTTAAAATAGTTACTTTTTATAATCGTAATAAAATAAGAAGTAAATCAAACTAAATTTTATCACAAAAAGTTGTTTTTTTTTATATCAAAGCTTTTTAGTAAAACAAAATTTTTTGCTGTTGTCGCAATTATAAAGATAAACAAGTTAAATTCGGCTGGGCCTTATATATACTTCAGCGGTAGTGGTACCGCTTAAAAATAGGGGAGTACTGGGATATAAGGAAATTAAAAAAAATTTTTTTAAATAATCCAAAGTTACTTCTGTGCATTTGGGTAGCACGAACACTGCTTTAAAATGATGTATTTATGTCGAATCGCGTAATCTTCTATGGTTCGTTTGCAAATTGTTAAAATCTCTTAGAAAAATCAAAGTATTTATGCACATTTGTCTCTATGTATGTAGATTCTGAAATAAGAAAACTTTAGTGGGTTTTGTTATTTTATAAATTGATTTTAATTCAAATAAGTTTTAATATGTTTGTTAATTAGATTTGTATTGTCTTTAAAAAATTGAGGTCCGCTCAGTTTAACAACGTTTTAATTCAGAACGATATGATATGTGTCTCATCTCACAATCTTTATAGGTTCGTTGGGAAATTGCTAAAATTACATAGAGCAACAGCACTGGGGTATATGGAAATTTCAAAATAATCCAAAGTAACTTCCCTTTAAAAGGAGGTCGTTTAGATTTGTAATCTATCGCCCAAGTACTAAGAAAATTCTTTTGTTTATTTAAAATTATTTTTTTTAAATTCCCTCATATCCCAATACTTTTCCTCTGAGGGATTTTTACCATTCCTCATTTTGGCGAGGTAGCATTGCCGATTTTGCAACAGAAACTTACTGAAACCAAACTGAAATGAAATTTGTTTTCTGGAAGTGATTTAACATTTACGGGAAATTTCGTAGTTTTTATTTTATGATTCACAACGGAAACTGCCAAAACCCTTCAGAGCAACAGCGCTGAATATTTGGTTGGTTGGCTATTAATTACTGAAAATATTAAAAAACGTAAGGGGTACGCTACAACATATTTAACAAAAATACTTGCTGTTGTCGAAATTATAAAGATAAAAAATTAAAAAAATAAAATAACGTATATTCGTAATAAAATAAAAAGTAAATTAAACTAAATTTTATCACAAAAAAGTTGTTTTTTTTTATTTAAAACTTTTTAGTATAAACAAAAATATTTGCTTAAAAAATCAAAAATAGACTTAAATTTTTATGATGTACCACAAGTTGATTTTATACCCTTCACTGTAAGTAAGTTTTTCAATTTCTACACCGTACATGGGACACCCTATAAAGTATATATATATATTCCGAATCCTTATGAATAGCAAAGTTTAATGAGCGTTGTCCGTCTGTCCGTCCGTGTAGTCGTTGAAATCAGCTTTCAGAAGAATGTAGATAACATACAGAAAAATGTAGTGTTATAAAGGGTCAGCCGTTGCTGTAAGACTATTGCTATTGAAAATCAGCCAGATCGAATTATAAATGACGGAGCTATGAGTCAAAAACCGAAACTACCTCTATTTTTGACCATTTTTTGAGTAGGTTTTTTGCGTATTTTGTCTAAATGAAGAAACGGACAAGAAAACGTGGTATGCAGTTTTGATTGAAATATCAGTCGTAATACATGTGCTAAAAAGGAAATCAATCGGTCCACAAGTGGGCAAAGAATATCAAAAATACGACCGAAATTTTAGATTTTCATCAATTTTTGCTTAGTTTTTTTTGGGTATTTTATTTAAACTAAAAAAAAGTAGTACGCAGTTTTCTTAAACATCACATTCGTAGTATCTGGGCCAAGACTCAGTTGGATGGGTCTATAAATGGCGGAGCTAAGAGTCAAAAATTGTGATTACACAATTTTTTACCATTTTTGGTGGGGTTTTTGCGTAATTTGTCTAAACTACAAGACGCACAATAAAACGTGGTACGCAGTTTTGTTACAAATAACAGTCGTAAGTTCTGTGCAAAAAATCAGATAGATCGGTCCACAAATGGACCAGAAAAACCAAAAATACTACCGGCATTTCACATTTTTATTAAATTTTGTTTTGTTTTTGCTTTTGCTTTGTTTTTTTGTGGACATTTTTTAGCTGTCATGTGCGTAATGCTTTGTACACACAAACACGAAAAATATTTAAAAAAGTGTATGTGTGCGTGGTTTTTAATGCCTTGGGAATAATAGTATTACGAATACAGACATCCTTATGTAAGAGAGTGCATTAGATCTTTCTCGATAATTAATCATTTAATTATAATTAATAATTTAATTAAATATGTTTGCCTTAAAAACTTTAACAAAAAATTGCAAAATTAAATGAAAATAAATTTTTTGGTTTTTCAATTTAACATCTTTTTTAGAATTTCTTTTTTTTATTTATTTTAAAAATTGAGTGCCTGCAGACATTTTATTGCTTTTAAAAATTAGGGTCTCAGAAAGGATTGTTTCTTAGAACTCGTTAATTTTAGTCGCATTATAAAAATTTATTTTTTTATAGATATTTCCCTCCAATAATAAATAAATAAATTTTTCATATTTAATACGACCTCATGCTGAAAAAAGTATGCATTTCAGTCACATAATTTTTTGAAGTGAGTGAATATAAACATGGTTAGTTAAATATGTTTTCACGTAATTCCTTATGTTTTTAAGTATTTGTAAATATATTTTCAGTATTTTTGACATACTAAGATACAAATGTGCATAAATACGTTGATTTCTCTAAGAGATTGCAAACGAACCATAGAATATTACGGGTTGGTTCACATATCATTGGAAACAAGAGGTCATCACCAAATTTGTAATCACTCAATCTTTGCATTATTTTTAAAAAATTTATGAAATTCCCTCATACCCCAGTACGCTTCCTCTGAGGGGTTTTTTTATTATTCCCCATTTTGCGGAGGTACCATTCCCGATGTTGCCCAGGAAAATTACCAAAATCAAAAAGGAATTTAATCTATTTTCTGAAAAATTCGTAGTTTTTATTTTATGATGCAAAACGGAAATATAGTTACAAATACTAAAAAGCGTAATGGGGTACGTTAAAACATATTTAACGCGGCATATTTATCTTCACTCCTTAAATTTTTGTATGGTTTTGCTATTATAGAATCATGTGGAAAGTGAAAAATATTAATATTTCGCTAACACAGTGAAGGGTATATAAGACCCGGCACAGCCGAATTTAACTTGTTTATTTTAAAATAGTTACTTTTTATACTCGTAATAAAATAAAACGTTAATTAAACTAAATTTTATATCAAAAAGTTGTTTTTTAAAATCAAGGTTTTTTAAAATAAATAAAAAATAAACTTAAATTTTTATGGAACCAGATAACAAAATGTTTTGTTTTTGTACTCGCAGCATAAGATGCCTATAAAAGGTGTGCGGAATATGTTTTGAAATCAGTTTTTAGTTGTCATACCCTCAGTACTATGAGAAGTTTTCCAGCAATTTGTTGGTGGGCCTTGGCCATTGTTTTTTTTACCGAAAGTGTAAAGTCAAATTCAAATACTGAAGTTGATGAAACTAACCATCGTTTGCCAAATGATACCTACCCGGAACACTATAATATCGAACTGACTACAAACGTTCATTTAGGGGACAAGGCATTTGAAGGTGAAGTCACAATCGACATTGTGGTTGTAAATACTACGAGTAAAATTGTTTTAAATGCTGGTCCTTTGAAGATTTCCAAAGCAACTATTGAAAATCCTTTCACTGGTGAATCTGAAGATCTGTCAGTTGAATACGAATTAAAACGTGAATTTTTAACGCTAACACGTAGAAACAATGAAAAGTTTCCCCCTCAATCGAAATGGAAATTAACTATTATTTATAGAGGTGACTTGAGTGATGATAACTCTAATGGTTTTTTTATTACTAGATACAAGGGTGATGAGGGCATATATCAGTGAGTACAAAAAATTTAATTATTTTTATAACATTTGCACTTAAAGCCAGTCGGTCTTATACAAGCGTTTCTATGAATGTGTGTCTTTAATATGCCTTTTGCTTAAGAAAACTACGAACTTATTAAACTATTAATTAAATCAAGTTAAATTGATTTTACATTCTTATTAGATATGTTAATGCTATAAAAATAAGGATCCTACAACACATTTTTTCCTAATTTTAAATTAATTTATTTTAGGATTAACAAAAAAATTATTTCAATTAATATTTACCATTTCATTAAACATTAAGAAAAAGCGTACAACCTCAGAACTACTAAGCGGTAGTACTAGAAAACTCACGAAATCCATAAAAGATTGACTGTTTATTGCAGTGGAATTCTTTTAAACAAATTTTCGGAAAAAATAAAGCTACCAAGTGTAGAAATACTTTTCTTCACTACTAAAATTACTTATTTTTTTGCGACCAATTCATGAATTTATACTTCAAAATTTTATCGAAAATATGACTTTAGTCTTCGGTTATGAACGGATGTGTTTTTACGGCGCTGATATATATAAACTTTTATTTTGAAACAAATTGAAAATCCTTATAAATAAATACTATGCATTCTGACTTAATTACAACCACAAAAATCTGAAAAAATTTAAATGTAAAAACAGTGATACGGCATTCTTGAGCTTTAGTTTATGTGTAATTTATTTTAATTAAAAAAAAAAAACAGATTATTTCGACAAATTTTATACTGCATAATTTCTGAAATAAATGAAAAAATTTAAGTTTTACAAAATATAAAAATTATTTTAAACAAATAGTTAAAAACTATTATTTGAGAAGCAAAACTTGAAAACTTTAAACATCTCAAAAAACTTGCAAAAATGTATAAATCGTACAATATAATAACGCTGGCCCTAATAGTCAATTATTCATAAAAATTATCTAATAACTAACATATATCAAGTTTGCAATGGAATTACGAATTGGTTAAACAAACGCAAAAAAAATTATGTGTGTGTCTGTAGTAATTATTTTCTTTTATATCCATTTTAGTTATTTGGCGGCGACATATTTTAGACCCTCTTATGCTCGCCACGCTTTTCCTTGCTACGATGAGGTAAATAAACTTGCCAACTTTACAATAACCATTAATCACAGTCCCACTTACACGGCAATTTCAAATATGCCTGTCAACGCTAAATTGTCGAGGTACAGTTATTATTTGAAATAATTATAAAACCCATTTTAATAACTCATATCTCTTTTAGTGCTAATCGAACTGTCTTCTTAACAACACCTACGATGGCAACGTATCTTGTAGCATTTACCGTATCCGACTTTGAATACACTGAAGACAAACATAGTAATTTTCCACTACGTGTCTATTCTCGTCCCTATAAAAAGAACCTGCATGAAAAGATTCTTCCCATAATCTCACATTTTGTGAAGAATGTGTCTGATTACATTGATGTTCCATACATGCTTCCAAAAATTGATATATTTGTTATACCCAATTACGAAGTCAAAACTATGGAGAACTGGGGTCTGCTTATGTGTAATGAGATTATTTTTATACTTGAGCACATCGGATTTGATTTGCCTGATACGTATGATGAGTATACTACTCTGTTAGATTTAGTAAGAACAATTGCTGCTCAGTGGTTTACTAATTACGTGACATTTTCACCATTTTCATACATTTGGTTAACAACAGCTATAGAAAATTTATATGCACTCAATGCAATGGACTATGTAAGTGTATTTTGAAGAGATTTCTTAAGGTAATTTTTACATTTCATAGGTGTATCCGAAATGGAATGTATGGGATATAAACGACATGTACATGTACAGTCTGACTTTGGTTTCGGATCATAAGGGTAATCGTTTGTTACCCCCTCACTATGAATACCAAACTCCTTTAGAAACGATGAAAAGTTTAGAGGAAGAATCATATGCAAAAAGCTTGTGTATAATGCACATGTGGAACAATGCACTCACCGACACAATATACCGAAAAGGCTTACATAAATTTCTTCAGAAGAAGTGAGATCTCAAAATCTTTATAATGTATTCACTAATAGATATTGATTTATTGTAAAATTTTGAATTATTTAACAGCCAATACGGATTAGTCGGAGAACAAGAACTGTTTAATGCCCTTCAGTCTGCTGTTGAAGAGGAAAATTATGAAATCCCTGCCACAATCACTGAAATGATTGGCCCTTGGATCAATCAAGAAAGCTATCCCATTCTAACCGTTTCACGCAACTATAGCGATGGTACTTTTACTATTAAACAAGATTCAAATACTTGGTACGTACCCATCAACTATGCCGTTGCCTCCAATCCGAATTTTAGTGACACAAAAGTTACACATTATTTACGAAATGTTTCTGAAACGAATTTCACCGATGTTAAAATCTCAAACAATGACTGGTTAATATTGAACAAACAGTCAATTGGTTATTATCGTGTCAATTATGATATGACAAACTGGAATTTAATCATTAAATCTTTAATTGAAAACCCGTTTAAAATAAGTCATCGTAATCGCGTTCAACTCTTAAGGGATGCATTTGAATTGTGGGATGCTGGTCATTTAGATGTTTCTGTACTCTTGAATTTATATACTTATTTAAAGAAAGAAGATAACCTTTTATGCTGGATAGAGTTTGCTAGGGGTCTTGTTAGGTTGGACTTACTTTGGAGAAATTTTGACAAATATGAGTATATCCAATTCTTTGTTGCTGATCTGGTTAAACCCATTCATGAGAAACTTAAATGGATCTTTAAATCTAAAAGAAATTATTTGCATAAGGACGTTAGGAGTTTTTTAGAGTTCTTAGTACACTATGTCAACATAAATAAATCATTGGAGGAAGATTACAATAATTTGAAAAATCACATCAAAGAAAACAAAACTCTAACTCAAGATGTACTATATTGTAATGTTATGAAAATTGCTGATGATGAGACGTTTGAAAGTGTCTTTGAGATGCTTATTGATAAGGAAAACCACAATTTTAAGGCTATTTTAATAGACGCTCTAGGTTGCCATAGAAATCAAAATCTCATTAAGAAATTACTTAGAAGCTTCCTTGATAAGTCAACCAATTTGGAGAAAAGGTACCCCGACGCTATAATAAACACATGTATTGCTAGTCACATAAATATTTGGCCTTGTATAGAATTTTTGAATGAAAATTTTGAAGTTGTTGGTACTTTCGAAAGTCAATTAAGGTACAATAGTAGTGTACTAGAAGATGCAATTATCCTTTTATCGTTACAAGTGCGAAATGAGAGTGAAGAGGATCAATTGTTGGCTTTGGTGAATAAAGTAAAAAATAGCGTATATGTTTCATCATCTTTTGAAATAACTGTAAAAAACGGTATTAATTACAGTGATAAGTATGCAAAGAAATATACTGAATTCTTAACATGGGTTACAGAATACCGCGAAAAGGCAATGCAGAGAACGAATAGTTCGAGGTAATTAAATTGTAAAAATTATTTTTAAGAGTGATAATTTAAACTATTAATTTTTCTATTTACTATCCAGATAAAGTGTTGTAAGATACGGGTTTTGATCCCTGCTGTGTGTGTGTGAACCAATTTATGTATAACAAATAAATATTTAACTTGTATTTACAACTAACTATTAATTTTGAAATAAAAAATTTATACAGCAGCTCTGAAAATAAAACAATTTTACATTTTAATTTGGTTCTTCCCTTCCTCTAATACCACTGACCTCCTAAGTCAGCAAGCATATGTATACGGACTTGTCAAACACAAGAAAGCGTGATGAAAATTCAGATAAATTAAAAAAAAAAAACAAGTTAGTCGCTTACATGGCGGTATTACTGTAAAAGCCCAAAAAATTTATTCAAAACTAGCTGACCCGGCAAACATTGTTTTGCTTTCAAATTTTATTTCGTAACAATTGTAGAAAAATCAAAACTTATAAAAGGTGATTTTATAAGAACTATCGGAAATTTAAAAAAAAAAACACATAAAATTCAGAAAAATGCATGAAATATTTATTTGGATCGATAGTTGGGTCGATATAATTTAATGTTTGAAGATTATTTCATGCAAATGTTGGCCGCGGCTGCGCCTCAAATGGTCCATCCGCTTAGTCCAATTTTGGCACACTCTTTCCAACATTTCGGCCGGTATCTCACGAATAATGTCGGCAATGTTGGCTTCCAGTGCGTCAATCGAAGCGGGCTTGTCCCTATAGACATTAGCCTTAACATAGCCCCACAAAAAATAGTCTAGAGGCGTTAAATCGCACGATCTGGGCGGCCAATTGACTGGTCCCAAGCGTGAAATAAACTGTTCACCGAACTCGCCTCTCAATTGGTCCATTGTTTCGCGTGCTGTGTGGCATGTGGCACCGTCTTGTTGAAACCACATGTCATGCAAGTCAAGCTCTTCCATTTTGGGCAAAAAAAAGTTTGTTATCATCGCACGGTAGCGCTCACCATTCACAGTAACGTTGTGATTCGCATCATCTTTGAAGAAATACGGCCCAATGATGCCGCCAGCCCATAATCCGCACCAAACGGTTGTTTTTTGTGGATGCATTGGTAGCTCTTGCAATGCTTCTGGCTGCTCTTCACTCCAAATACGGCAGTTTTGCTTGTTCACGTATCCATTCAACCAGAAATGAGCCTCGCCGCTGAACACAATTCTTCGATAAAAAAGTGGATCTTCATCTAACTTTTCAAGAGCCCATTCACCAAAAATTTGGCGTTGTGGTAGGTCGTTTGGCTTCAATTCTTGCACCAGTTGTATCTTATAAGGCTTCACACCCAAATCCTTCCGCAAAATTTTCCACGTAGTGGAGTAACAGAGGCCCAATTGCTGCGAACGGCGCCGAATCGATAATTCACGGTCATCACCAACACTGGCCGATACGGCTGCGATATTTTCTTCAGTTCGCACTCTACGTAAGCGTGTTGGTGGTTTAATGTCCAACAATGTAAATTTGGTGCGAAATTTTGTTACAATAGCCCGAATAGAAGCCTCAGTAGGTCGATTAAACTGACCATATAATGGAAGAAGCGCGCGATGAACTTTCTTAACAAAACACGCATTTTGGTAATAAAATTCAATAATTTGCGAGCGTTGTTCGTTTGTAAGACGATTCATGATTAAATTATAGACCAAACTGAAGATGTTTGACAGTGACACAAGATACAAAACGTGCGTGAGCTGTCAAAACTAGTGTTGCCAAAAAGATAATAGCAAAAAAATCACTCTTTATGTGCAAGCTTACTACAAACTTACTCTTATAAGTGTAGGTAAATAAGCTTACGAAAACAATGTTTTCTTAACCTTTATATAGAAAATTAAATTTTTTTTAGTTTCAAAATTGTGAAATAAGAATACATCGATTTAAATAAAATTTTTAAGATTTTTTTTATTGTTATATTGGTACAACTTGATACGAAAAGAAAGATCGTTCTGGTGTCCTTAATAAACTTTTCATCTCTAGTTCGTATTGATACATCAGCATCTATTGTTTTCTTTATTAAAAATGAACTTACTTTTTATTACGCTTTTTGAGCTTAGATTTTGCACCTTTTTGAGTCCATCATAGTTTTTCATCTAGTTGGTCTTTACCAATTACTTTTCTGAAAGCAGGGGATAAATAAATTTAATTACATGCATGTTTTTATATATAGAACGTATAGAACTTACATATAAATTTTTAATAAAATTTATTTATTGTATTTTTATTGAATTTTTGATATTTGACACAATATACGTTAGAAAAGGTTGTGTGTGATAAACGTTTCTAAAGCGTTATTGAAAAATGTCTGAGAATTTTAATTTTTTTAACATTATTTTAAATGATATTGAGAAAAGCTTACTATTTACTATTTTCATAAACTTATTCTCAAGTTATAATACATTGTATTTCAATTGCTATATGGTTTGCTGGGATATGAGAGCTTAAAAATTTCAATAGAAAAAATAAAGCAATTTCTCTGCCATTTGCTAACCGATTGCTTTCGTTTTTTGCACCGACATTACGAATGCTCTTTCTGTTAAAAACATGTTAATAAATTTTTTCTCCGTTTTTTAGTTTAGACAAAATATGCAAAAACAATTAGCAAAACTTAATGAAAATTTAATATTTTGGTGGTATTTTTATTAAACGCTTTTATTTATCTTGCAAGTTCCCGGTGTCCGATTGAGCTGAAAATTTACATACTAGTTCAGTCCCGATGGCAATGCATGTTAATAACAAACCTGACCTGATGCTGCTGCCAGGATATGCTCCAGACGAAGGAGCTCCTCAACGGTTAGCAATAGGGACTTGCAATTTAGCACACCAATTGGATTCACCATGAAACTGCTGCCACCTCAAGGGTTGGCTCCAAGCAATAGACCTCCTCAGGTCACCATCGACCATGTCAGAGTCGTTCAGAACATTAGTGGGACTACAGATCAAGGATCTCGTAAATGATGAATACCCATAAGAGGCATACCATGACTTGTGTAATTTTTTATAAGTATCCTAATCTTTAAAAGCTTTTATGTATAAAAATTATATCATTTTTTATCCCTCTTGTTGATATTTTCCGCCTAGTTGTGCTCACATATTAAATTGTTTTTTTTTTCTCCTTTTGACTTTAAACTTTGCCATAGATCCTACGAAGTTTTTTGTTTCCCCATGTGTTTTCTTCTGATTACATTCTCATTCAAACTATATTTTTTCCATGACTGTTATATTCGCCTCACTTCCCTATCGAAATCCAAATAATAATTATAAATATTTTTGCGGAGCTAGAAGTTGTTTTTGCTGTACTCGTATGACAGTCTAGAGTTATGATCTTTACTTTGCCCATGCCATTTGTTTTTATCATTTTAAAACTAAGGCTGCGTACAAATTTCTAAATTAAACACGCAATTGAATTGAATTTTTAATCTTTTGGAATTTATTATTTCAAATACTCCTTAACATCAAAGTAATAGGAACATTTGACTTCCCAATGAATTTAACTCATTGATTGCATTTATTATAAAAACACTTTCAGGGTTCGAGGAGCTTAGCTTGTTTTTTAATTTAGTGAAATATTAAAATTTGTTTAATTAATTGTCGAATTCTATGTACTCGTACATCACCCAATGAGATACAATTTTGAAGGTCAACTTTTTATTTTTGATTTCAAAATAATAAAAGTAAATAAATTAAAAAGTAACTTAAACTAATTAGTTTTTTTTGTTTATATCAAAGCTTTTTAGTATAAACAAAATTTTTTGCTGTTATCGCAATTATAAAGATAAACAAGTTAAATTCGGCTGGGCCTTATATATACTTCAGCGGTAGTGGGGAATGGTAAAAAGCCCTCATAGCAAGAGTTCTGGGGTATAAGGGAATTAAAGAATTTTTTTTTAAATAATCCAAAGTTACTTCTGTGCATTTGGGCAGCACATTACAAATCTAGACGAACACTGCCTTAAAATCATGTATGTTGAATCGCGTAATCTTCTATGGTTCGTTTGCAAATTGGTAAAATCTCTTAGAAAAATCAAAGTCTTTATGCACATTTGTCTCTACGTATGTAGATTTTGAAATAAGAAAACTTTAGTGGGTTTTGTTATTTTATAAATTGATTTTAATTCAAATAAGTTTTAATATGTTTGTTAATTAGATTTGTATTGTCTTTAAAAAATTGAGGTCCGCTCAGTTTAACAACGTTTTAATTCAGAACGATATGATATGTGTCTCATCTCACAATCTTTATAGGTTCGTTGGGAAATTGCTAAAATTACATAGAGCAACAGCACTGGGGTATATGGAAATTTCAAAATAATCCAAAGTAACTTCCCTTTAAAAGGAGGTCGTTTAGATTTGTAATCTATCGCCCAAGTACTAAGAAAATTCTTTTGTTTATTTAAAATTATTTTTTTTAAATTCCCTCATATCCCAATACTTTTCCTCTGAGGGATTTTTACCATTCCTCATTTTGGCGAGGTAGCATTGCCGATTTTGCAACAGAAACTTACTGAAACCAAACTGAAATGAAATTTGTTTTCTGGAAGTGATTTAACATTTACGGGAAATTTCGTAGTTTTTATTTTATGATTCACAACGGAAACTGCCAAAACCCTTCAGAGCAACAGCGCTGAATATTTGGTTGGTTGGCTACAAATACAGATGATCTCCGCTAGGCTACTACTATTTACAAACACTTAATATTTAATGACGTAAGACGTATTTGATAAATAAGCCATTAATACTGAAAATATTAAAAAACGTAAGGGGTACGCTACAACATATTTAACAAAAATACTTGCTGTTGTCGAAATTATAAAGATAAAAAATTAAAAAAATAAAATAACGTATATTCGTAATAAAATAAAAAGTAAATTAAACTAAATTTTATCACAAAAAAGTTGTTTTTTTTTATTTAAAACTTTTTAGTATAAACAAAAATATTTGCTTAAAAAATCAAAAATAGACTTAAATTTTTATGATGTACCACAAGTTGATTTTATACCCTTCACTGTAAGTAAGTTTTTCAATTTCTACACCGTACATGGGACACCCTATAAAGTATATATATATTCCGAATCCTTATGAATAGCAAAGTTTAATGAGCGTTGTCCGTCTGTCCGTCCGTATAGTCGTTGAAATCAGCTTTCAGAAGAATGTAGACAACATACAGAAAAATGTAGTGTTATAACGGATCAGCCGTTGCTGCAAGACTATTGCTATTGAAAATCAGCCAGATCGAATTATAAATGACGGAGCTATGAGTCAAAAACCGAAACTACCTCTATTTTTTGAGTAGGTTTTTTGCGTATTTTGTCTAAATGAAGAAACGGACAAGAAAACGTGGTATGCAGTTTTGATTGAAGTATAAGTCGCAATACCTCTGCTAAAAATGAAAGCAATCGGTCCACAAATAGCCGAGGAATATCAAAAGTGCAACCGAAATTTTAGATTTTCATCAATTTTTGCTTAGTTTTTTTTGGGTATTTTATATAAACTAAAAAAAAGTAGTACGCAGTTTTCTTAAACATCACATTCGTAGTATCTGGGCCAAGACTCAGTTGGATGGGTCTATAAATGGCGGAGCTAAGAGTCAAAAATTGTGATTACACAATTTTTTACCATTTTTGGTGGGGTTTTTGCGTAATTTGTCTAAACTACAAGACGCACAATAAAACGTGGTACGCAGTTTCGTTACAAATAACAGTCGTAAGTTCTGTGCAAAAAATCAGATAGATTGGTCCACAAATGGACCAGAAAAACCAAAAATACTACCGGCATTTCACATTTTTATTAAATTTTGTTTTGTTTTTGCTTTTGCTTTGTTTTTTTGTGAACATTTTTTAGCTGTCATGTGCGTAATGCTTTGTACACACAAACACGAAAAATATTTAAAAAAGTGTATGTGTGCGTGGTTTTTAATGCCTTGGGAATAATAGTATTACGAATACAGACATCCTTATGTAAGAGAGTGCATTAGATCTTTCTCGATAATTAATCATTTAATTATAATTAATAATTTAATTAAATATGTTTGCCTTAAAAACTTTAACAAAAAATTGCAAAATTAAATGAAAATAAATTTTTTGGTTTTTCAATTTAACATCTTTTTTAGAATTTCTTTTTTTTATTTATTTTAAAAATTGAGTGCCTGCAGACATTTTATTGCTTTTAAAAATTAGGGTCTCAGAAAGGATATTTCCCTCCAATAATAAATAAATAAATTTTTCATATTTAATACGACCTCATGCTGAAAAAAGTATGCATTTCAGTCACATAATTTTTTGAAGTGAGTGAATATAAACATGGTTAGTTAAATATGTTTTCACGTAATTCCTTATGTTTTTAAGTATTTGTAAATATATTTTCAGTATTTTTGACATACTAAGATACAAATGTGCATAAATACGTTGATTTCTCTAAGAGATTGCAAACGAACCATAGAATATTACGGGTTGGTTCACATATCATTGGAAACAAGAGGTCATCACCAAATTTGTAATCACTCAATCTTTGCATTATTTTTAAAAAATTTATGAAATTCCCTCATACCCCAGTACGCTTCCTCTGAGGGGTTTTTTTATTATTCCCCATTTTGCGGAGGTACCATTCCCGATGTTGCCCAGGAAAATTACCAAAATCAAAAAGGAATTTAATCTATTTTCTGAAAAATTCGTAGTTTTTATTTTATGATGCAAAACGGAAATATAGTTACAAATACTAAAAAGCGTAATGGGGTACGTTAAAACATATTTAACGCGGCATATTTATCTTCACTCCTTAAATTTTTGTATGGTTTTGCTATTATAGAATCATGTGGAAAGTGAAAAATATTAATATTTCGCTAACACAGTGAAGGGTATATAAGACTCGGCACAGCCGAATTTAACTTGTTTATTTTAAAATAGTTACTTTTTATACTCGTAATAAAATAAAACGTTAATTAAACTAAATTTTATATCAAAAAGTTGTTTTTTAAAATCAAGGTTTTTTAAAATAAATAAAAAATAAACCTAAATTTTTATGGAACCAGATAACAAAATGTTTTGTTTTTGTACTCGCAGCATAAGATGCCTATAAAAGGTGTGCGGAATATGTTTTGAAATCAGTTTTTAGTTGTCATACCCTCAGTACTATGAGAAGTTTTCCAGCAATTTGTTGGTGGGCCTTGGCCATTGTTTTTTTTACCGAAAGTGTAAAGTCAAATTCAAATACTGAAGTTGATGAAACTAACCATCGTTTGCCAAATGATACCTACCCGGAACACTATAATATTGAACTGACTACAAACGTTCATTTAGGGGACAAGGCATTTGAAGGTGAAGTCACAATCGACATTGTGGTTGTAAATACTACGAGTAAAATTGTTTTAAATGCTGGTCCTTTGAAGATTTCCAAAGCAACTATTGAAAATCCTTTCACTGGTGAATCTGAAGATCTGTCAGTTGAATACGAATTAAAACGTGAATTTTTAACGCTAACACGTAGAAACAATGAAAAGTTTCCCCCTCAATCGAAATGGAAATTAACTATTATTTATAGAGGTGACTTGAGTGATGATAACTCTAATGGTTTTTTTATTACTAGATACAAGGGTGATGAGGGCATATATCAGTGAATACAAAAAATTTAATTATTTTTATAACATTTGCACTTAAAGCCAGTCGGTCTTATACAAGCGTTTCTATGAATGTGTGTCTTTAATATGCCTTTTGCTTAAGAAAACTACGAACTTATTAAACTATTAATTAAATCAAGTTAAATTGATTTTACATTCTTATTAGATATGTTAATGCTATAAAAATAAGGATCCTACAACACATTTTTTCCTAATTTTAAATTAATTTATTTTAGGATTAACAAAAAAATTATTTCAATTAATATTTACCATTTCATTAAACATTAAGAAAAAGCGTACAACCTCAGAACTACTAAGCGGTAGTACTAGAAAACTCACGAAATCCATAAAAGAATGACTGTTTATTGCAGTGGAATTCTTTTAAACAAATTTTCGGAAAAAATAAAGCTACCAAGTGTAGAAATACTTTTCTTCACTACTAAAATTACTTATTTTTTTGCGACCAATTCATGAATTTATACTTCAAAATTTTATCGAAAATATCACTTTAGTCTTCGGTTATGAACGGATGTGTTTTTACGGCGCTGATATATATAAACTTTTATTTTGAAACAAATTGAAAATCCTTATAAATAAATACTATGCATTCTGACTTAATTACAACCACAAAAATCTGAAAAAATTTAAATGTTGTAAAAACAGTGATACGGCATTCTTGAGCTTTAGTTTATGTGTAATTTATTTTAATTAAAAAAAAACAGCTTATTTCGACAAATTTTATACTGCATAATTTCTGAAATAAATGAAAAAATTTAAGTTTTACAAAATATAAAAATTATTTTAAACAAATAGTTAAAAACTATTATTTGAGAAGCAAAACTTGAAAACTTTAAACATCTCAAAAAACTTGCAAAAATGTATAAATCGTACAATATAATAACGCTGGCCCTAATAGTCAATTATTCATAAAAATTATCTAATAACTAACATATATCAAGTTTGCAATGGAATGACGAATTGGTTAAACAAACGCAAAAAAAATTATGTGTGTGTCTGTAGTAATTATTTTCTTTTATATCCATTTTAGTTATTTGGCGGCGACATATTTTAGACCCTCTTATGCTCGCCACGCTTTTCCTTGCTACGATGAGGTAAATAAACTTGCCAACTTTACAATAACCATTAATCACAGTCCCACTTACACGGCAATTTCAAATATGCCTGTCAACGCTAAATTGTCGAGGTACAGTTATTATTTGAAATAATTATAAAACCCATTTTAATAACTCATATCTCTTTTAGTGCTAATCGAACTGTCTTCTTAACAACACCTACGATGGCAACGTATCTTGTAGCATTTACCGTATCCGACTTTGAATACACTGAAGACAAACATAGTAATTTTCCACTACGTGTCTATTCTCGTCCCTATAAAAAGAACCTGCATGAAAAGATTCTTCCCATAATCTCACATTTTGTGAAGAATGTGTCTGATTACATTGATGTTCCATACATGCTTCCAAAAATTGATATATTTGTTATACCCAATTACGAAGTCAAAACTATGGAGAACTGGGGTCTGCTTATGTGTAATGAGATTATTTTTATACTTGAGCACATCGGATTTGATTTGCCTGATACGTATGATGAGTATACTACTCTGTTAGATTTAGTAAGAACAATTGCTGCTCAGTGGTTTACTAATTACGTGACATTTTCACCATTTTCATACATTTGGTTAACAACAGCTATAGAAAATTTATATGCACTCAATGCAATGGACTATGTAAGTGTATTTTGAAGAGATTTCTTAAGGTAATTTTTACATTTCACAGGTGTATCCGAAATGGAATGTATGGGATATAAACGACATGTACATGTACAGTGTGACTTTGATTGCGGATCGTAAGGGTAATTGTTTGTTACCCCCTCACTATGAATACCAAACTCCTTTAGAAACGATGAAAAGTTTACAGGAAGAAGCATATGCAAAAAGCTTGTATACAATGCACATGTGGAACAATGCACTCACCGACACAATATACCGAAAAGGCTTACATAAATTTCTTCAGAAGAAGTGAGATCTCAAAATCTTTATAATGTATTCACTAATAGATATTGATTTATTGTAAAATTTTGAATTATTTAACAGCCAATACGGATTAGTCGGAGAACAAGAACTGTTTAATGCCCTTCAGTCTGCTGTTGAAGAGGAAAATTATGAAATCCCTGCCACAATCACTGAAATGATTGGCCCTTGGATCAATCAAATAGGCTATCCCATTCTAACCGTTTCACGCAACTATAGCGATGGTACTTTTACTATTAAACAAGATTCAAATACTTGGTACGTACCCATCAACTATGCCGTTGCCTCCAATCCGAATTTTAGTGACACAAAAGTTACACATTATTTACGAAATGTTTCTGAAACGAATTTCACCGATGTTAAAATCTCAAACAATGACTGGTTAATATTGAACAAACAGTCAATTGGTTATTATCGTGTCAATTATGATATGACAAACTGGAATTTAATCATTAAATCTTTAATTGAAAACCCGTTTAAAATAAGTTATCGTAATCGCGTTCAACTCTTAAGGGATGCATTTGAATTGTGGGATGCTGGTCATTTAGATGTTTCTGTACTCTTGAATTTACATACTTATTTAAAGAAAGAAGATAACCTTTTATGCTGGATAGAGTTTGCTAGGGGTCTTCTTAGGTTGGACTTACTTTGGAGAAATTTTGACAAATATGAGTATATCCAATTCTTTGTTGCTGATCTGGTTAAACCCATGCATGAGAAACTTAAATGGATCTATAAATCTAAAAGATATTATTTGCATAATAACGTTAGGGGTCATTTAGAGTTCTTAGTACACTATGTCAACATAAATAAATCATTGGAGGAAGATTACAATAATTTGAAAAATCACATCAAAGAAAACAAAACTCTAACTCAAGATGTACTATATTGTAATGTTATGAAAATTGCTGATGATGAGACGTTTGAAAGTGTCTTTGAGATGCTTATTGATAAGGAAAACCACAATTTTAAGGCTATTTTAATAGACGCTCTAGGTTGCCATAGAAATCAAAATCTCATTAAGAAATTACTTAGAAGCTTCCTTGATAAGTCAACCAATTTGGAGAAAAGGTACCCCGACGCTATAATAAACACATGTATTGCTAGTCGCATAAATATTTGGCCTTGTATAGAATTTTTGAATGAAAATTTTGAAGTTGTTGGTACTTTCGAAAGTCAATATACGTACAATTGTAGTGTACTAGAAGATACAATTTTCCTTTTATCGTTACAAGTGCGAAATGAGAGTGAAGAGGATCAATTGTTGGCTTTGGTGAATAAAGTAAAAAATAGCGTATATGTTTCATCATTTTTTGAAATAAATGTAAAAAACGGTATTAATTACAGTGATAAGTATGCAAAGAAATATACTGAATTCTTGACATGGGTTACAGAATACCGCCAAAAGGCAATGCAGAGAACGAAAGTTCGAGGTAATTAAATTGTAAAAATTATTTTTAAGAGTGATAATTTAAACTATTAATTTTTCTATTTACTATCCAGATAAAGTGTTGTAAGATACGGGTTTTGATCCCTGCTGTGTGTGTGTGAACCAATTTATGTATAACAAATAAATATTTAACTTGTATTTACAACTAACTATTAATTTTGAAATAAAAAATTTATACAGCAGCTCTGAAAATAAAACAATTTTACATTTTAATTTGGTTCTTCCCTTCCTCTAATACCACTGACCTCCTAAGTCAGCAAGCATATGTATACGGACTTGTCAAACACAAGAAAGCGTGATGAAAATTCAGATAAATTAAAAAAAAAAAACAAGTTAGTCGCTTACATTTCGGTATTACTGTAAAAGCCCAAAAAATTTATTCAAAACTAGCTGACCCGGCAAACATTGTTTTGCTTTCAAATTTTATTTCGTAACAATTGTAGAAAAATCAAAACTTATATGTGCAAGCTTACTACAAACTTACTCTTATAAGTGTAGGTAAATAAGCTTACGAAAACAATGGATTCTTAACTTTTATATAGAAAATTAAATTTTTTTTAGTTTCAAAATTGTGAAATAAGAATACATCGATTTAAATAAAATTTTTAAGATTTTTTTTATTGTTATATTGGTACAACTTGATACGAAAAGAAAGATCGTTCTGGTGTCCTTAATAAACTTTTCATCTCTAGTTCGTATTGATACATCAGCATCTATTGTTTTCTTTATTAAAAATGAACTTACTTTTTATTACGCTTTTTGAGCTTAGATTTTGCACCTTTTTGAGTCCATCATAGTTTTTCATCTAGTTGGTCTTTACCAATTACTTTTCTGAAAGCAGGGGATAAATAAATTTAATTACATGCATGTTTTTATATATAGAACGTATAGAACTTACATATAAATTTTTAATAAAATTTATTTATTGTATTTTTATTGAATTTTTGATATTTGACACAATATACGTTAGAAAAGGTTGTGTGTGATAAAAGTTTCTAAAGCGTTATTGAAAAATGTCTGAGAATTTTAATTTTTTTAACATTATTTTAAATGATATTGAGGAAAGCTTACTATTTACTATTTTCATAAACTTATTCTCAAGTTATAATACATTGTATTTCAATTGCTATATGGTTTGCTGGGATATGAGAGCTTAAAAATTTCAATAGAAAAAATAAAGCAATTTCTCTGCCATTTGCTAACCGATTGCTTTCGTTTTTTGCACCGACATTACGAATGCTCTTTCTGTTAAAATCATGTTAATAAATTTTTTCTCCGTTTTTTAGTTTAGACAAAATATGCAAAAACAATGAGCAAAACTTAATGAAAATTTAATATTTTGGTGGTATTTTTATTAAACGCTTTTATTTATCTTGCAAGTTCCCGGTGTCCGATTGAGCTGAAAATTTACATACTAGTTCAGTCCCGATGGCAATGCATGTTAATAACAAACCTGACCTGATGCTGCTGCCAGGATATGCTCCAGACGAAGGAGCTCCTCAACGGTTAGCAATAGGGACTTGCAATTTAGCACACCAATTGGATTCACCATGAAACTGCTGCCACCTCAAGGGTTGGCTCCAAGCAATAGACCTCCTCAGGTCACCATCGACCATGTCAGAGTCGTTCAGAACATTAGTGGGACTACAGATCAAGGATCTCGTAAATGATGAATACCCATAAGAGGCATACCATGACTTGTGTAATTTTTTATAAGTATCCTAATCTTTAAAAGCTTTTATGTATAAAAATTATATCATTTTTTATCCCTCTTGTTGATATTTTCCGCCTAGTTGTGCTCACACATTAAATTGTTTTTTTTTTCTCCTTTTGACTTTAAACTTTGCCATATTCGGGCCCCACGTTGGGCGCCATTTTTGTAAAAATTTTACTATTGTATATAAAATGTTTTAATTTGATGAAATAGCAGATGTAGTTTAGGGTCATTCTGTAAGGGACACGCTTTTACACCGGCCTTATAACTCGTCGAGATTAGGGGAGGTTCACGCCTTCAGAAACCCTTTGCTATTCAAATACAATATAATTTTTACCATATCAAAGCGTGTTCTAAAAGATACAATACCAACTTATGCAAACGACTAACTGGAATATGTGTATGTGTTACGGGTTGGATTGTAACAACGAAACCCCTCCTATCTTGATCATCATAGGCAATCATTTCAACCATTTGCCTTTAATTATGATCTCCTTTTTTTTTTTTTGTTACAACACACTTATGTAATTCCTGGATTAAACCAACAAACAGATTAAATTAGTTTAAAGAGACATATTTAATTTATTAACATATATACTGAACTAACATAATTAAAACAATAAAAAGTTAATTAATATAACACATTTTGAAAGAAAAAAAAACAAAAATTTTATATGAAAATTGGTAATGAAAATTTAAGAAAATAGAATCTTAGATTTGAATTACTTAAATAATAAGTTAAAACATATGTTGTGTTAAAAGAAAAATATTGTTTAGCTGGTCACTCGAAATTAATATTATTTAGAGAAAAAAATTTCAAATGTGTAGCAAAACAAAATACAATTAAAATCATAATAAAAGACTTATAAAAAAACTCACTCAATTCTTCGTAGCTTTGCTCTCTCATCCAAAGATCTTTGTTGATGTTGCTGAAGCTTGGTTTTATGATGTTGCTATAAACTTTTGTTGATAATTTTAGGTAAACATGTATATAAGAAAAATTTGCAATATTATTAATCTGATATTATGATTTTTTTTTTCTAGATAAAACAATAAAAAATTTTTTTTTCTTAAAGAAATATATAACGGATAAATATATATATATACATATGTATGAATTTTGGGCAAAAAAAAAAAAATAAGTTTTACCACTATAATTTTTATAACGGCGACAATAAGATTTTTTTTCAGAAATTTTTTTATACACGCATATGGGTATATATATACATACATGTAAATTTTTTTTTCACTTACACTTATATTTTCACATACATTAAAATCTTTTTTTGTTTTTTCTTTAGGTTTTCTGTAATTTTTTTCCTATTTTAGTAAGGATTATAGCTTTAGTTTTAATTATTTTTATAAATATTAACTATATGTTTTTTTTTTCTTTGCAACCAATTTTTGTTTTTAAAAAAAAATTCTTTATTTTGGCTTTTCGTACCACCGGTAAGGAATGATTGTCACCTACTAATTTGAGGTACTCAATTTATTAATGTTTCTTACTCACTGACTGATGAAAAGAGGACAGGAAGATTCGTAAAAACTAGGTTTTCTACTTTTTCAGAGCCATTCCATTCAATTATCTATGCTATACATAGGGTGCCAAATCTAAATTTATAATTATAATAAAAGGGTTTTATATGTTTCTGGAGCGAGAATTTAGCTAAATATATTGAGTCTTACCCAGTGGAGATGGCACCAATGAGTATGATGTACAAAATAGAGATATGGGTTTCGGTTTTTCCTTTCTCTTCTCTATGTACGTATCTCAAATATATTGCACTTAGAATATATGATTCTAGTAAATTTTTCATTTTGAAGTTAATTAAAATTTAAAATAAATTAACTTAAAAAAAATGTATGAAGTTACCTTTTAACCCAAGAGCCTGTAAGAAAAAGCTTCCTTGGAAGTAGTTTTTTTCACTTTTTATTAACAAAAGAAAATTTATTTGAAGAGATGCGTTCTTCACTTTCTGAACTTTTTCTTTTTAATAATCAAAATTTTCTATACCTCGATCTTAAGATGGCTCGGTTTTGCATGCAGCGCAAAAAAAACTAAAAGCTTCGTTAAAACCATGACACAAGATAAAATGCAATAAATGTTATAGAAACTGTCAACAGTAAAAGATAGATAGAATTAATTTACATATAGATGGCGTGTAAAAAAAATACAATAAAACGGATAGGATTTTTCAAAAGGCCAATAGTGTAAAAAAAATCTAGATACTTGAACAATCAGTTGTTTAATAATTTTTAATAATATTGTAGGAGTAAATTATGTGTGAGTGCAAGCATATTACAAATCTTCCCCCCCTGAATCTGACTTTGGGGATTATTATATCAACAAAGGCGGATAACGCTTGCACTATTAATGATTTTAAATTTATTGACGTATGTCCTTTGCATGATATTTTCCTATTAATGTGCCTTTTAAATCTTCTAATTCATAATAGCTGTTACCTAACTTTCTTCTCACCCTCGCCTTTATAAATGTAGGAGCTAGCTTGGCATTATAACTATGTTCGAAATTACTTTGTTTAAAATTTCTACGGAACACTTCCTGTCCGACATTATACGAGATGTTCTTAGCTCTCAAATTATAACTTTTCTCATTTCTTTTAAATTGTTTTTCCATTATTTCGGACGCTCTTTTCGCCATAATTTGTATAGAATCTTCCCTGCCAAAGTTAAGTCCTCTATCTTCTAACACTTCTAATTTTCGTAACAAATCATACGTTAAACCATTGGTCACCATATGTTGCCCAAACGCAAGATAATATGGGGATGTACCAATAGCTGAATGAATTGCAGAACGTAATGCACACGAAATACTACTGATTTGCTCATCCCAATTTTTCTGATCTTCTTTTACATATGACTTTATAGCGGCTATAACGGACCTGTTTACCCTTTCTGAGGCATTAGCCTGTGGTGAATGAATTGCGGTGAATATGTGTTTAACTCCATACTGTAAAAGAAATTTGCTAAATTTATTTGATTTGAACTGGGACCCGTTATCTGAAACTATTGCTTCGGGCACGCCAAAAGTATGGAACAATTCCTGCTCCATATATTTAATTGTGATATCAGTTGAAAATTTCTTCACTGGTTTTAGAAAAGGGAATTTTGAGAAATGATCCAAAACTATAAATAGACCTATGTTACCAGATCTTGATCTGGGATAAGGTCCTAAAAAATCAATATAAAGTTTTTGAAAGAATCTGGGAGTAGGCCTTATTCTTCCTAGATTTGGCCTCAAAGAGGTATTTGGGTATTTAGATGATTTGCATATCTCACAATTATTTACATAATTTTTGACATCAACTACCATATTTGGCCAATAATAAAACCTACGTATTCTTTCAACAGTTTTATTTATTCCACCATGAGATGATAAAGGGTCATCATGAGCCTTTTGTAAAACTTCTGAAACCATACCCTGAGGTATCCACAACTTCCACGAGAGGTCATCTTGGACTTTTTCTCCTGTGGCATGTGTTGCACGTCTATACAAATATCCGTCTACAATGCGAAGGTCTGGAGTTGTATCTATGTTTTTATTGACCCTATCTATTAATTCTTTATATTCGTTTGATTTAAAGCAAGCCGAATCAAGGTCTACAAAAAGTCCACTGCCATTTTCACAATCGGATAAGCTGTTAATCCACATTGCTGACAAATCTTCAGAATTAGCCCTTGAAAGTGTATCTGGAACTATATTCTGTGTTCCACTCCTGTGCTGAATAGTAAATTTGTAACCTTGAAGTTTTAGAGCCCATCGAGATAATCTTGTACTGAGGTCAGTCTGAGACATTAACCATTTCAAGGAAGCATGGTCAGTAATTATAGTAAATTCATGCCCTTCGACATAAGCTCTAAATTTCTTTACACTCAATAAAGCAGCCAAACATTCTTGCTCGGTAACCGAGTAATTACGTTGCGCTCGATTGAGTTTCTTTGACATGAAAGCAATCGGAATTTCTTCGCCTTCATCATTTTTTTGAACCAAGACACTGCCAATACCAGTTCTACTAGCGTCACAATGTATGTAAAATGGCTGTGAAAAATTGGGACTGTGTAAAACTGGTGCTGTGCACAAATGATTTTTCAAAATTTCAAAAGCTTTCTGAGCCTCGTCAGTCCATACAAATTTCTTTTTACCCTTCAGTAAGTCTGTTAAAGGCGTTGTTACAGCAGCATAATTTCGGATAAATTTCCGGTACCATCCAGTCATTCCTAAAAACCTACGCACTTGTTTGACCGATTTGGGAGCTGGAAAATCGGTTATTGCAGAAATTTTTTCTGGATCTGTACGAATAACCCCATTCCCAACCACATGGCCTAAGTACTTCACCTCTGGTACACAGAAACTGCTTTTTTCTACATTTATTGTTAAGCCTGCCTCTTTCAATTTACTGGCTACTGTTTCTAAAACCTCAAGATGCCTTTCAAAAGAATCCGATACAACAAGTAAATCATCAAGGTAAACAAACACTTCCATCCTGAGAGCTGGAGGTATCACTTTATCCATTAAACGGGACATAGTTTGGGGGGCATTGCAAAGCCCAAATGGCATGACTGTATATTGATACAACGGTCTCCCAGGGACAGTGAATGCCGTTTTTTCTTTAGATCCCGGTTCTAAAGGAATTTGCCAAAAAGCATCTTTGAGGTCTAGGCTTGTTATAAATTCCGCTCTTGGTAGCCTACTTAGTATACCATCAATATGAGGCAGCGGATAAGCATCTCCTACGGTGACTGCATTTAATTTTCGACTATCGAGGCATAACCTATTTTTCCCCGGCTTACGGTGAAGTACCACAGGGGAAGACCAGGGACTGTCCGATTCTTTAATCACACCGAGCGATAACATTCGATCAAGCTCTTCATAAATTAGCTTTTCTACTGCTGGGGATACTGAAAAATGACGCTGTTTAATTGGAGCAGCATTACCTGTGTTAATAACATGTGAAAGCAAATTAGTTTTACCTAAACCTAATTTTGAAAATGAAGGAAATTTACTAACAACTGTGTCAAGACTTTTTTTCTGATTTAGGCTAAGTGAAATTTGTTTACTTATTTCGCTAACTACATGGGCATTTTGGGAGGCATTGGACCTTACTACACTGGGTGGGAGTAAGTCATACATTTCCCAGAAGTCAATTCCGAGGAAAAGTTCTTTTTCAAGGCTGGGGATTATAAATATAGTTATTGGCTTCTCAATACCTTTAAAGCAAATTCGTGTTTCTACTAATCCGACAATATCTTGATTTTTGCCATCAGCTGTTTTAACAGCAGATTTTAATTTCTTATAAGGAAGATTTGATTGTATATATTTTACGGCAAACTTAGACCCAATACAACTAATGGATGCGCCCGTATCCAACAAACCTAATAAATTCTCTCCAAAAAGTGTTACTTCAGCATATGGCCTAATGTCACCTAATTTACTAAAAACAGAACAAATAATTCGTTTCTTATAAAGCCTTACTTTATTCCAAAATGTTTTAATGCGAGGCGTTGATCGAGTGGGCTTTCTGCTTTTTTTTTTCTGTGTCAATATTACTCTCAAGACAATTGCCTAAGATTTTTTTGTGATTCTTTAAACGTTGATGCAAGGGCATAAATGATTCTTCTATAATATTGATATTTGCCGTGTTATTATTAGTTAATTGTATGTTACTTTTTGTTGGAAACAAGGCTTGGCTCTTATTAGGAACAGTTAATGCGATGGGGGTGGTTTTTCCGACTTCTGTGCACAACGTTGTGCACTCGCCTTGCCGTTTTTTTGGTTACATTTATTACAATTTGGCTTGTATGTGTCTGGTAAACCACATCCATAACAAAAAATGGTTCGCTCAGCCAAGCAATCCTGATATCTATGCCCTATTTTATTACAATTCCAACAATTAAAATTTATGGCAGAAATATCGATGTTAATATCTTCAGAATCAATTAATTCATCCTTGTCGTCTTTTTCAATTTCAGCAACACGTCTTTGAGATGTAAATGGGCGCGTAACATAAGTGTGCTGCTTTCGACGCAAATCCTGAATGAAAAATTCACGTCGTCTACAGGTGTCACGTAATTGTTCGACAGAATAAATTTGCATATTTAGCATTTCATGTTGAATTTCAGGGAGTAGATTACGTCTTAAGATTTCAACCAGAGTTCGTTCAGATAGTGGTTCGTTGAGTCGGTCAGTCAAATGTGTTACAGACTCATAAAAATTATCAAACGTTTCATTAGGTTTTTGTTTACGATCTCTAATTAATTCTCTAATGTCTATATCTGTTCGTGAATCTTTATACTGTTGCCTCAATGCTCTACATAAATTAGACCAAGTTATATTAGGAACAGACCTATGGAATCGCCAGAACCAATCACTAGCCTTACCTTCAAAAAGAGAACTAGCATTACGGCAAAGCAGATCATAATTGCCACGGAGGGTCTGAGCCGTTAAAGCTTCTATTCTATAAATAAAATTTTCTGCAGACAAACTATTGGGGCCGCCGCAGAATTTTATTTTCCAATTGGATATAATTTGCAGCACCTTGTCTGGACGTACGTCCAGGTCTGAATTGTTAGTGCCTTGCAATGAGGATGGGTTACGACCAGGATTAAGTACAACGGGCTCCCGTTGATAACGCGGAATGCCGTCATTATTATTTTCGTTATTATTTAAGCCCAACAATTCTGGAAAATCATTTTCGTCTGGAATGGGATCTTGAGGTGGTGTTATCTGCTGACCCTGTGATATTTGTGAGTTTGTTAAATTATTAAAGCGTGAAAAAGTAGTTTGCATATTTGTTTCTATTATTTTCGAAAGTTGATTAGTTAAAGCTGTGTACAATTGGGCCTGTTGAGCTGAAACAACATTTTCAACCATATCTTGTAACGTTTCCCTAGTGACATCAGTTGCTAGCAATGCTGTATTCCGATTCTCGCTTTC
The DNA here is from genome assembly GCA_947397855.1 of Thelaira solivaga. Taxonomy (NCBI): domain Eukaryota; kingdom Metazoa; phylum Arthropoda; class Insecta; order Diptera; family Tachinidae; genus Thelaira; species Thelaira solivaga. The sequence goes on from OX377610.1 coordinate 75,237,984, forward strand.
TATTCTATTCACATTTAAGGCATTTGCTGATGTACTAGGTTGATCATTCTTTGATCCTATATCTGAAGAAATCTTACTTTGTGATCGCGTACTAGATTGTGCAGTATCATTTACTATTCTTGAGTTACACTCAGGACAATATGGCCTAACCTTAATAAGCTTTGTTAAACAACTTTTATGAAATATATGATTACAGACAGTAGTATGCATTTGTGCTCGGTTTGTAATAGCATTTTGACAGCCAGTACACAATAAGGTTTTATCGGCGTTTGACGTTGACTCAAGGTCTTCATTACCCTTTTCCTTATTTGACATTTTAACTCAAACAAAATTTGGGTACGTAAAAAAAAATTGATTAATAATAAAATAGATTTTTCCCTGTATAAAATAAACGCGAATAATTTAGAGACAAAAAAAATTGACCGATTTTATGTTCGGTAACAAAAAAATATTAATACGTATGAATGAATAAAATAAAAAAAAACTGATAATATAAAATATAAAGAAATACGATACTAATATAACAATAATAAAAACTATTATCTTTTACCAATAACAATTCTTTTCAGAATACGATATCCTAAAGTGAACAAAATTTTCTTTTATATATGTTTTTTTTTTTTCTTAATTAAAGAAAAGGAAGAAATAATTTAATCGTTTGAATAATATATACATGAAATTCTGTTTGTTGTTTTTCACCAGGTACACAGTATGTTGCGAAAAAAAGTTTAATCGTAAGAAATAATAACATAAGTTGGCACAAAACTTTATATATTTTATTATTATATTATATATTTTATTACTTTGTAATTGCTAGGGATAGTTAACCTTGAATTAACTATGTTTCCATATCTAGTAATTTAATGGAGAGTACTAAACTAACAATATCTGTGGTCAGATTTAGATTTAAAAAGAAAATTCCAAAAGCTGTTTTCCAATCAGATAAAAGATAGATTAATATGAAAAGAAATGTGTAAGAAAGTATCGAGATATAAAAGGGTTTAGTATGAAAGTTACATTTGTAAATGATCATAAAAAAATTCCACCTTAAATCTCAACACCATATTCAGAAAAAAAATTTTCTTTTTGGAGCCGAATAATCGATTGGTCTTTGTAAACAACATAAATGACAAAGAAATACATTATAGGTATTCTCTATTACAGACCATGCCAATATATTCGGGCCCCACGTTGGGCGCCATTTTTGTAAAAATTTTACTATTGTATATAAAATGTTTTAATTTGATGAAATAGCAGATGTAGTTTAGGGTCATTCTGTAAGGGACACGCTTTTACACCGGCCTTATAACTCGTCGAGATTAGGGGAGGTTCACGCCTTCAGAAACCCTTTGCTATTCAAATACAATATAATTTTTACCATATCAAAGCGTGTTCTAAAAGATACAATACCAACTTATGCAAACGACTAACTGGAATATGTGTATGTGTTACGGGTTGGATTGTAACAACGAAACCCCTCCTATCTTGATCATCATAGGCAATCATTTCAACCATTTGCCTTTAATTATGATCTCCTTTTTTTTTTTTTGTTACAACACACTTATGTAATTCCTGGATTAAACCAACAAACAGATTAAATTAGTTTAAAGAGACATATTTAATTTATTAACATATATACTGAACTAACATAATTAAAACAATAAAAAGTTAATTAATATAACACATTTTGAAAGAAAAAAAAACAAAAATTTTATATGAAAATTGGTAATGAAAATTTAAGAAAATAGAATCTTAGATTTGAATTACTTAAATAATAAGTTAAAACATATGTTGTGTTAAAAGAAAAATATTGTTTAGCTGGTCACTCGAAATTAATATTATTTAGAGAAAAAAATTTCAAATGTGTAGCAAAACAAAATACAATTAAAATCATAATAAAAGACTTATAAAAAAACTCACTCAATTCTTCGTAGCTTTGCTCTCTCATCCAAAGATCTTTGTTGATGTTGCTGAAGCTTGGTTTTATGATGTTGCTATAAACTTTTGTTGATAATTTTAGGTAAACATGTATATAAGAAAAATTTGCAATATTATTAATCTGATATTATGATTTTTTTTTTCTAGATAAAACAATAAAAAATTTTTTTTTCTTAAAGAAATATATAACGGATAAATATATATATATACATATGTATGAATTTTGGGCAAAAAAAAAAAAATAAGTTTTACCACTATAATTTTTATAACGGCGACAATAAGATTTTTTTTCAGAAATTTTTTTATACACGCATATGGGTATATATATACATACATGTAAATTTTTTTTTCACTTACACTTATATTTTCACATACATTAAAATCTTTTTTTGTTTTTTCTTTAGGTTTTCTGTAATTTTTTTCCTATTTTAGTAAGGATTATAGCTTTAGTTTTAATTATTTTTATAAATATTAACTATATGTTTTTTTTTTCTTTGCAACCAATTTTTGTTTTTAAAAAAAAATTCTTTATTTTGGCTTTTCGTACCACCGGTAAGGAATGATTGTCACCTACTAATTTGAGGTACTCAATTTATTAATGTTTCTTACTCACTGACTGATGAAAAGAGGACAGGAAGATTCGTAAAAACTAGGTTTTCTACTTTTTCAGAGCCATTCCATTCAATTATCTATGCTATACATAGGGTGCCAAATCTAAATTTATAATTATAATAAAAGGGTTTTATATGTTTCTGGAGCGAGAATTTAGCTAAATATATTGAGTCTTACCCAGTGGAGATGGCACCAATGAGTATGATGTACAAAATAGAGATATGGGTTTCGGTTTTTCCTTTCTCTTCTCTATGTACGTATCTCAAATATATTGCACTTAGAATATATGATTCTAGTAAATTTTTCATTTTGAAGTTAATTAAAATTTAAAATAGATTAACTTAAAAAAAATGTATGAAGTTACCTTTTAACCCAAGAGCCTGTAAGAAAAAGCTTCCTTGGAAGTAGTTTTTTTCACTTTTTATTAACAAAAGAAAATTTATTTGAAGAGATGCGTTCTTCACTTTCTGAACTTTTTCTTTTTAATAATCAAAATTTTCTATACCTCGATCTTAAGATGGCTCGGTTTTGCATGCAGCGCAAAAAAAACTAAAAGCTTCGTTAAAACCATGACACAAGATAAAATGCAATAAATGTTATAGAAACTGTCAACAGTAAAAGATAGATAGAATTAATTTACATATAGATGGCGTGTAAAAAAAATACAATAAAACGGATAGGATTTTTCAAAAGGCCAATAGTGTAAAAAAAATCTAGATACTTGAACAATCAGTTGTTTAATAATTTTTAATAATATTGTAGGAGTAAATTATGTGTGAGTGCAAGCATATTACATTCCCTATCGAAATCCAAATAATAATTATTAATTTTTTTGAGGAGCTAGAAGTTGTTTTTGCTGTACTCGTATGATAGTCTAGAGTTATGATCTTTACTTTGCCCATGCCATTTGTTTTTATCATTTTAAAACTAAGGCTGCGTACAAATTTCTAAATTAAACACGCAATTGAATTGAATTTTTAATCTTTTGGAATTTATTATTTCAAATACTCCTTAACATCAAAGTAATAGGAACATTTGACTTCCCAATGAATTTAACTGATTGATTGCATTTATTATAAAAACACTTTCAGGGTTCGAGGAGCTTAGCTTGTTTTTTAATTTAGTGAAATATTAAAATTTGTTTAATAAATTGTCGAATTCTATGTACTCGTACATCACCCAATGAGATACAATTTTGAAGGTCAACTTTTTATTTTTGATTTCAAAATAATAAAAGTAAATAAATTAAAAAGTAACTTAAACTAATTAGTTTTTTTTGTTTATATCAAAGCTTTTTAGTATCAACAAAATTTTTTGCTGTTATCGCAATTATAAAGATAAACAAGTTAAATTCGGCTGGGCCTTATATATACTTCAGCGGTAGTGGGGAATGGTAAAAAGCCCTCATAGCAAGAGTTCTGGGGTATAAGGGAATTAAAGAATTTTTTTTTAAATAATCCAAAGTTACTTCTGTGCATTTGGGCAGCACATTACAAATCTAGACGAACACTGCCTTAAAATCATGTATGTTGAATCGCGTAATCTTCTATGGTTCGTTTGCAAATTGGTAAAATCTCTTAGAAAAATCAAAGTCTTTATGCACATTTGTCTCTACGTATGTAGATTTTGAAATAAGAAAACTTTAGTGGGTTTTGTTATTTTATAAATTGATTTTAATTCAAATAAGTTTTAATATGTTTGTTAATTAGATTTGTATTGTCTTTAAAAAATTGAGGTCCGCTCAGTTTAACAACGTTTTAATTCAGAACGATATGATATGTGTCTCATCTCACAATCTTTATAGGTTCGTTGGGAAATTGCTAAAATTACATAGAGCAACAGCACTGGGGTATATGGAAATTTCAAAATAATCCAAAGTAACTTCCCTTTAAAAGGAGGTCGTTTAGATTTGTAATCTATCGCCCAAGTACTAAGAAAATTCTTTTGTTTATTTAAAATTATTTTTTTTAAATTCCCTCATATCCCAATACTTTTCCTCTGAGGGATTTTTACCATTCCTCATTTTGGCGAGGTAGCATTGCCGATTTTGCAACAGAAACTTACTGAAACCAAACTGAAATGAAATTTGTTTTCTGGAAGTGATTTAACATTTACGGGAAATTTCGTAGTTTTTATTTTATGATTCACAACGGAAACTGCCAAAACCCTTCAGAGCAACAGCGCTGAATATTTGGTTGATTGGCTACAAATACAGATGATCTCCGCTAGGCTACTACTATTTACAAACACTTAATATTTAATGACGTAAGACGTATTTGATAAATAAGCCATTAATACTGAAAATATTAAAAAACGTAAGGGGTACGCTACAACATATTTAACAAAAATACTTGCTGTTGTCGAAATTATAAAGATAAAAAATTAAAAAAATAAAATAACGTATATTCGTAATAAAATAAAAAGTAAATTAAACTAAATTTTATCACAAAAAAGTTGTTTTTTTTTATTTAAAACTTTTTAGTATAAACAAAAATATTTGCTTAAAAAATCAAAAATAGACTTAAATTTTTATGATGTACCACAAGTTGATTTTATACCCTTCACTGTAAGTAAGTTTTTCAATTTCTACACCGTACATGGGACACCCTATAAAGTATATATATATATTCCGAATCCTTATGAATAGCAAAGTTTAATGAGCGTTGTCCGTCTGTCCGTCCGTGTAGTCGTTGAAATCAGCTTTCAGAAGAATGTAGATAACATACAGAAAAATGTAGTGTTATAAAGGGTCAGCCGTTGCTGTAAGACTATTGCTATTGAAAATCAGCCAGATCGAATTATAAATGACGGAGCTATGAGTCAAAAACCGAAACTACCTCTATTTTTGACCATTTTTTGAGTAGGTTTTTTGCGTATTTTGTCTAAATGAAGAAACGGACAAGAAAACGTGGTATGCAGTTTTGATTGAAATATCAGTCGTAATACATGTGCTAAAAAGGAAATCAATCGGTCCACAAGTGGGCAAAGAATATCAAAAATACGACCGAAATTTTAGATTTTCATCAATTTTTGCTTAGTTTTTTTTGGGTATTTTATTTAAACTAAAAAAAAGTAGTACGCAGTTTTCTTAAACATCACATTCGTAGTATCTGGGCCAAGACTCAGTTGGATGGGTCTATAAATGGCGGAGCTAAGAGTCAAAAATTGTGATTACACAATTTTTTACCATTTTTGGTGGGGTTTTTGCGTAATTTGTCTAAACTACAAGACGCACAATAAAACGTGGTACGCAGTTTTGTTACAAATAACAGTCGTAAGTTCTGTGCAAAAAATCAGATAGATCGGTCCACAAATGGACCAGAAAAACCAAAAATACTACCGGCATTTCACATTTTTATTAAATTTTGTTTTGTTTTTGCTTTTGCTTTGTTTTTTTGTGGACATTTTTTAGCTGTCATGTGCGTAATGCTTTGTACACACAAACACGAAAAATATTTAAAAAAGTGTATGTGTGCGTGGTTTTTAATGCCTTGGGAATAATAGTATTACGAATACAGACATCCTTATGTAAGAGAGTGCATTAGATCTTTCTCGATAATTAATCATTTAATTATAATTAATAATTTAATTAAATATGTTTGCCTTAAAAACTTTAACAAAAAATTGCAAAATTAAATGAAAATAAATTTTTTGGTTTTTCAATTTAACATCTTTTTTAGAATTTCTTTTTTTTATTTATTTTAAAAATTGAGTGCCTGCAGACATTTTATTGCTTTTAAAAATTAGGGTCTCAGAAAGGATTGTTTCTTAGAACTCGTTAATTTTAGTCGCATTATAAAAATTTATTTTTTTATAGATATTTCCCTCCAATAATAAATAAATAAATTTTTCATATTTAATACGACCTCATGCTGAAAAAAGTATGCATTTCAGTCACATAATTTTTTGAAGTGAGTGAATATAAACATGGTTAGTTAAATATGTTTTCACGTAATTCCTTATGTTTTTAAGTATTTGTAAATATATTTTCAGTATTTTTGACATACTAAGATACAAATGTGCATAAATACGTTGATTTCTCTAAGAGATTGCAAACGAACCATAGAATATTACGGGTTGGTTCACATATCATTGGAAACAAGAGGTCATCACCAAATTTGTAATCACTCAATCTTTGCATTATTTTTAAAAAATTTATGAAATTCCCTCATACCCCAGTACGCTTCCTCTGAGGGGTTTTTTTATTATTCCCCATTTTGCGGAGGTACCATTCCCGATGTTGCCCAGGAAAATTACCAAAATCAAAAAGGAATTTAATCTATTTTCTGAAAAATTCGTAGTTTTTATTTTATGATGCAAAACGGAAATATAGTTACAAATACTAAAAAGCGTAATGGGGTACGTTAAAACATATTTAACGCGGCATATTTATCTTCACTCCTTAAATTTTTGTATGGTTTTGCTATTATAGAATCATGTGGAAAGTGAAAAATATTAATATTTCGCTAACACAGTGAAGGGTATATAAGACTCGGCACAGCCGAATTTAACTTGTTTATTTTAAAATAGTTACTTTTTATACTCGTAATAAAATAAAACGTTAATTAAACTAAATTTTATATCAAAAAGTTGTTTTTTAAAATCAAGGTTTTTTAAAATAAATAAAAAATAAACTTAAATTTTTATGGAACCAGATAACAAAATGTTTTGTTTTTGTACTCGCAGCATAAGATGCCTATAAAAGGTGTGCGGAATATGTTTTGAAATCAGTTTTTAGTTGTCATACCCTCAGTACTATGAGAAGTTTTCCAGCAATTTGTTGGTGGGCCTTGGCCATTGTTTTTTTTACCGAAAGTGTAAAGTCAAATTCAAATACTGAAGTTGATGAAACTAACCATCGTTTGCCAAATGATACCTACCCGGAACACTATAATATCGAACTGACTACAAACGTTCATTTAGGGGACAAGGCATTTGAAGGTGAAGTCACAATCGACATTGTGGTTGTAAATACTACGAGTAAAATTGTTTTAAATGCTGGTCCTTTGAAGATTTCCAAAGCAACTATTGAAAATCCTTTCACTGGTGAATCTGAAGATCTGTCAGTTGAATACGAATTAAAACGTGAATTTTTAACGCTAACACGTAGAAACAATGAAAAGTTTCCCCCTCAATCGAAATGGAAATTAACTATTATTTATAGAGGTGACTTGAGTGATGATAACTCTAATGGTTTTTTTATTACTAGATACAAGGGTGATGAGGGCATATATCAGTGAGTACAAAAAATTTAATTATTTTTATAACATTTGCATTTAAAGCCAGTCGGTCTTATACAAGCGTTTCTATGAATGTGTGTCTTTAATATGCCTTTTGCTTAAGAAAACTACGAACTTATTAAACTATTAATTAAATCAAGTTAAATTGATTTTACATTCTTATTAGATATGTTAATGCTATAAAAATAAGGATCCTACAACACATTTTTTTCTAATTTTAAATTAATTTATTTTAGGATTAACAAAAAAATTATTTCAATTAATATTTACCATTTCATTAAACATTAAGAAAAAGCGTACAACCTCAGAACTACTAAGCGGTAGTACTAGAAAACTCACGAAATCCATAAAAGAATGACTGTTTATTGCAGTGGAATTCTTTTAAACAAATTTTCGGAAAAAATAAAGCTACCAAGTGTAGAAATACTTTTCTTCACTACTAAAATTACTTATTTTTTTGCGACCAATTCATGAATTTATACTTCAAAATTTTATCGAAAATATGACTTTAGTCTTCGGTTATGAACGGATGTGTTTTTACGGCGCTGATATATATAAACTTTTATTTTGAAACAAATTGAAAATCCTTATAAATAAATACTATGCATTCTGACTTAATTACAACCACAAAAATCGGAAAAAATTTAAATGTTGTAAAAACAGTGATAGGGCATTCTTGAGCTTTAGTTTATGTGTAATTTATTTTAATTAAAAAAAAACAGCTTATTTCGACAAATTTTATACTGCATAATTTCTGAAATAAATGAAAAAATTTAAGTTTTACAAAATATAAAAATTATTTTAAACAAATAGTTAAAAACTATTATTTGAGAAGCAAAACTTGAAAACTTTAAACATCTCAAAAAACTTGCAAAAATGTATAAATCGTACAATATAATAACGCTGGCCCTAATAGTCAATTATTCATAAAAATTATCTAATAACTAACATATTTCAAGTTTGCAATGGAATGACGAATTGGTTAAACAAACGCAAAAAAAATTATGTGTGTGTCTGTAGTAATTATTTTCTTTTATATCCATTTTAGTTATTTGGCGGCGACATATTTTAGACCCTCTTATGCTCGCCACGCTTTTCCTTGCTACGATGAGGTAAATAAACTTGCCAACTTTACAATAACCATTAATCACAGTCCCACTTACACGGCAATTTCAAATATGCCTGTCAACGCTAAATTGTCGAGGTACAGTTATTATTTGAAATAATTATAAAACCCATTTTAATAACTCATATCTCTTTTAGTGCTAATCGAACTGTCTTCTTAACAACACCTACGATGGCAACGTATCTTGTAGCATTTACCGTATCCGACTTTGAATACACTGAAGACAAACATAGTAATTTTCCACTACGTGTCTATTCTCGTCCCTATAAAAAGAACCTGCATGAAAAGATTCTTCCCATAATCTCACATTTTGTGAAGAATGTGTCTGATTACATTGATGTTCCATACATGCTTCCAAAAATTGATATATTTGTTATACCCAATTACGAAGTCAAAACTATGGAGAACTGGGGTCTGCTTATGTGTAATGAGATTATTTTTATACTTGAGCACATCGGATTTGATTTGCCTGATACGTATGATGAGTATACTACTCTGTTAGATTTAGTAAGAACAATTGCTGCTCAGTGGTTTACTAATTACGTGACATTTTCACCATTTTCATACATTTGGTTAACAACAGCTATAGAAAATTTATATGCACTCAATGCAATGGACTATGTAAGTGTATTTTGAAGAGATTTCTTAAGGTAATTTTTACATTTCACAGGTGTATCCGAAATGGAATGTATGGGATATAAACGACATGTACATGTACAGTGTGACTTTGATTGCGGATCATAAGGATAATCGTTTGTTACCCCCTCACTATGAATACCAAACTCCTTTAGAAACGATGAAAAGTTTACGGGAAGAATCATATGCAAAAAGCTTGTGTATAATGCACATGTGGAACAATGCACTCACCGACACAATATACCGAAAAGGCTTAAATAAATTTCTTCAGAAGAAGTGAGATCTCAAAATCTTTATAATGTATTCACTAATAGATATTGATTTATTGTAAAATTTTGAATTATTTAACAGCCAATACGGATTAGTCGGAGAACAAGAACTGTTTAATGCCCTTCAGTCTGCTGTTGAAGAGGAAAATTATGAAATCCCTGCCACAATCACTGAAATGATTGGCCCTTGGATCAATCAAGTAGGCTATCCCATTCTAACCGTTTCACGCAACTATAGCGATGGTACTTTTACTATTAAACAAGATTCAAATACTTGGTACGTACCCATCAACTATGCCGTTGCCTCCAATCCGAATTTTAGTGACACAAAAGTTACACATTATTTACGAAATGTTTCTGAAACGAATTTCACCGATGTTAAAATCTCAAACAATGACTGGTTAATATTGAACAAACAGTCAATTGGTTATTATCGTGTCAATTATGATATGACAAACTGGAATTTAATCATTAAATCTTTAATTGAAAACCCGTTTAAAATTAGTCATCGTAATCGCGTTCAACTCTTAAGGGATGCATTTGAATTTTGGGATGCTGGTCATTTAGATGTTTCTGTACTCTTGAATTTACATACTTATTTAAAGAAAGAAGATAACCTTTTATGCTGGATAGAGTTTGCTAGGGGTCTTCTTAGGTTGGACTTACTTTGGAGAAATTTTGAGAAATATGAGTATATCCAATTCTTTGTTGCTGATCTGGTTAAACCCATGCATGAGAAACTTAAATGGATCTTTAAATCTAAAAGAAATTATTTGCATAAGGACGTTAGGAGTTTTTTAGAGTTTTTAGTACACTATGTCAACATAAATAAATCATTGGAGGAAGATTACAATAATTTGAAAAATCACATCAAAGAAAACAAAACTCTAACTCAAGATGTACTATATTGTAATGTTATGAAAATTGCTGATGATGAGACGTTTGAAACTGTCTTTGAGATGCTTATTGATAAGGAAAACAACAATTTAAAGGCTTTTTTAATAGAAGCTCTACGTTGCCATAGAAATCAAAATCTCATTAAGAAATTACTTAGAAGCTTCGTTGATAAGTCAACCAATTTGGAGAAAAGGTACCCCCTCGCTATAATAAACACATGTATTGCTAGTCACATAAATATTTGGCCTTGTATAGAATTTTTGAATGAAAATTTTGAAGTTGTTGGTACTTTCGAAAGTCAATTAATGTACAATAGTAGTGTACTAGAAGATACAATTATCCTTTTATCGTTACAAGTGCGAAATGAGAGTGAAGAGGATCAATTGTTGGCTTTGGTGAATAAAGTAAAAAATAGCGTATATGTTTCATCATCTTTTGAAATAACTGTAAAAAACGGTATTAATTACAGTGATAAGTATGCAAAGAAATATACTGAATTCTTAACATGGGTTACAGAATACCGCGAAAAGGCAATGCAGAGAACGAAAGTTCGAGGTAATTAAATTGTAAAAATTATTTTTAAGAGTGATAATTTAAACTATTAATTTTTCTATTTACTATCCAGATAAAGTGTTGTAAGATACGGGTTTTGATCCCTGCTGTGTGTGTGTGAACCAATTTATGTATAACAAATAAATATTTAACTTGTATTTACAACTAACTATTAATTTTGAAATAAAAAATTTATACAGCAGCTCTGAAAATAAAACAATTTGACATTTTAATTTGGTTCTTCCCTTCCTCTAATACCACTGACCTCCTAAGTCAGCAAGCATATGTATACGGACTTGTCAAACACAAGAAAGCGTGATGAAAATTCAGATAAATTAAAAAAAAAAAACAAGTTAGTCGCTTACATGGCGGTATTACTGTAAAAGCCCAAAAAATTTATTCAAAACTAGCTGACCCGGCAAACATTGTTTTGCTTTCAAATTTTATTTCGTAACAATTGTAGAATAATCAAAACTTATATGTGCAAGCTTACTACAAACTTACTCTTATAAGTGTAGGTAAATAAGCTTACGAAAACAATGTTTTCTTAACTTTTATATAGAAAATTAAATTTTTTTTAGTTTCAAAATTGTGAAATAAGAATACATCGATTTAAATAAAATTTTTAAGATTTTTTTATTGTTATATTGGTACAACTTGCTACGAAAAGAAAGATCGTTCTGGTGTCCTTAATAAACTTTTCATCTCTAGTTCGTATTGATACATCAGCATCTATTGTTTTCTTTATTAAAAATGAACTTACTTTTTATTACGCTTTTTGAGCTTAGATTTCGCACCTTTTTGAGTCCATCATAGTTTTTCATCTAGTTGGTCTTTACCAATTACTTTTCTGAAAGCAGGGGATAAATAAATTTAATTACATGCATGTTTTTATATATAGAACGTATAGAACTTACATATAAATTTTTAATAAAATTTATTTATTGTATTTTTATTGAATTTTTGATATTTGACACAATATACGTTAGAAAAGGTTGTGTGTGATAAACGTTTCTAAAGCGTTATTGAAAAATGTCTGAGAATTTTAATTTTTTTAACATTATTTTAAATGATATTGAGAAAAGCTTACTATTTACTATTTTCATAAACTTATTCTCAAGTTATAATACATTGTATTTCAATTGCGATATGGTTTGCTGGGATATGAGAGCTTAAAAATTTCAATAGAAAAAATAAAGCAATTTCTCTGCCATTTGCTAACCGATTGCTTTCGTTTTTTGCACCGACATTACGAATGCTCTTTCTGTTAAAAACATGTTAATACATTTTTTCTCCGTTTTTTAGTTTAGACAAAATATGCAAAACAATGAGCAAAACTTAATGAAAATTTAATATTTTGGTGGTATTTTTATTAAAAGCTTTTATTTATCTTGCAAGTTCCCGGTGTCCGATTGAGCTGAAAATTTACATACTAGTTCAGTCCCGATGACAATGCATGTTAATAACAAACCTGACCTGATGCTGCTGCCAGGATATGCTCCAGACGAAGGAGCTCCTCAACGGTTAGCAATAGGGACTTGCAATTTAGCACACCAATTGGATTCACCATGAAACTGCTGCCACCTCAAGGGTTGGCTCCAAGCAATAGACCTCCTCAGGTCACCATCGACCATGTCAGAGTCGTTCAGAACATTAGTGGGACTACAGATCAAGGATCTCGTAAATGATGAATACCCATAAGAGGCATACCATGACTTGTGTAATTTTTTATAAGTATCCTAATCTTTGAAAGCTTTTATGTATAAAAATTATATCATTTTTTATCCCTCTTGTTGATATTTTCCGCCTAGTTGTGCTCACACATTAAATTGTTTTTTTTTTCTCCTTTTGACTTTAAACTTTGCCATAGATCCTACGAAGTTTTTTGTTTCCCCATGTGTTTTCTTCTGATTACATTCTCATTCAAACTATATTTTTTCCATGACTGTTATATTCCCCTCACTTCCCTATCGAAATCCAAATAATAATTATAAATATTTTTGCGGAGCTAGAAGTTGTTTTTGCTGTACTCGTATGACAGTCTAGAGTTATGATCTTTACTTTGCCCATGCCATTTGTTTTTATCATTTTAAAACTAAGGCTGCGTACAAATTTCTAAATTAAACACGCAATTGAATTGAATTTTTAATCTTTTGGAATTTATTATTTCAAATACTCCTTAACATCAAAGTAATAGGAACATTTGACTTCCCAATGAATTTAACTCATTGATTGCATTTATTATAAAAACACTTTCAGGGTTCGAGGAGCTTAGCTTGTTTTTTAATTTAGTGAAATATTAAAATTTGTTTAATTAATTGTCGAATTCTATGTACTCGTACATCACCCAATGAGATACAATTTTGAAGGTCAACTTTTTATTTTTGATTTCAAAATAATAAAAGTAAATAAATTAAAAAGTAACTTAAACTAATTAGTTTTTTTTGTTTATATCAAAGCTTTTTAGTATAAACAAAATTTTTTGCTGTTATCGCAATTATAAAGATAAACAAGTTAAATTCGGCTGGGCCTTATATATACTTCAGCGGTAGTGGGGAATGGTAAAAAGGCCTCATAGCAAGAGTTCTGGGGTATAAGGGAATTAAAAAAATTTTTTTAAAATAATCCAAAGTTACTTCTGTGCATTTGGGCAGCACATTACAAATCTAGACGAACACTGCTTTAAAATCATGTATGTCGAATCGCGTAATCTTCTATGGTTCGTTTGCAAATTGGTAAAATCTCTTAGAAAAATCAAAGTCTTTATGCACATTTGTCTCTATGTATGTAGATTCTGAAATAAGAAAACTTTAGTGGGTTTTGTTATTTTATAAATTGATTTTAATTCAAATAAGTTTTAATATGTTTGTTAATTAGATTTGTATTGTCTTTAAAAAATTGAGGTCCGCACAGTTTAACAACGTTTTAATTCAGAACGATATGATATGTGTCTCATCTCACAATCTTTATAGGTTCGTTGGGAAATTGCTAAAATTACATAGAGCAACAGCACTGGGGTATATGGAAATTTCAAAATAATCCAAAGTAACTTCCCTTTAAAAGGAGGTCGTTTAGATTTGTAATCTATCGCCCAAGTACTAAGAAAATTCTTTTGTTTATTTAAAATTATTTTTTTTAAATTCCCTCATATCCCAATACTTTTAATCTGAGGGATTTTTACCATTCCTCATTTTGGCGAGGTAGCATTGCCGATTTTGCAATAGAAACTTACTGAAACCAAACTGAAATGAAATTTGTTTTCTGGAAGTGATTTAACATTTACGGGAAATTTCGTAGTTTTTATTTTATGATTCACAACGGAAACTGCCAAAACCCTTCAGAGCAACAGCGCTGAATATTTGGTTGGTTGGCTACAAATACAGATGATCTCCGCTAGGCTACTACTATTTACAAACACTTAATATTTAATGACGTAAGACGTATTTGATAAATAAGCCATTAATACTGAAAATATTAAAAAACGTAAGGGGTACGCTACAACATATTTAACAAAAATACTTGCTGTTGTCGAAATTATAAAGATAAAAAATTAAAAAAATAAAATAACGTATATTCGTAATAAAATAAAAAGTAAATTAAACTAAATTTTATCACAAAAAAGTTGTTTTTTTTTATTTAAAACTTTTTAGTATAAACAAAAATATTTGCTTAAAAAATCAAAAATAGACTTAAATTTTTATGATGTACCACAAGTTGATTTTATACCCTTCACTGTAAGTAAGTTTTTCAATTTCTACACCGTACATGGGACACCCTATAAAGTATATATATATATTCCGAATCCTTATGAATAGCAAAGTTTAATGAGCGTTGTCCGTCTGTCCGTCCGTGTAGTCGTTGAAATCAGCTTTCAGAAGAATGTAGATAACATACAGAAAAATGTAGTGTTATAAAGGGTCAGCCGTTGCTGTAAGACTATTGCTATTAAAAATCAGCTAGATCGAATTATAAATGGCGGAGCTATGAGTCAAAAACCGAAACTACCTCTATTTTTGACCATTTTTTGAGTAGGTTTTTTGCGTATTTTGTCTAAATGAAGAAACGGACAAGAAAACGTGGTATGCAGTTTTGATTGAAATATCAGTCGTAATACATGTGCTAAAAAGGAAATCAATCGGTCCACAAGTGGGCAAAGAATATCAAAAATACGACCGAAATTTTAGATTTTCATCAATTTTTGCTTAGTTTTTTTTGGGTATTTTATTTAAACTAAAAAAAAGTAGTACGCAGTTTTCTTAAACATCACATTCGTAGTATCTGGGCCAAGACTCAGTTGGATGGGTCTATAAATGGCGGAGCTAAGAGTCAAAAATTGTGATTACACAATTTTTTACCATTTTTGGTGGGGTTTTTGCGTAATTTGTCTAAACTACAAGACGCACAATAAAACGTGGTACGCAGTTTTGTTACAAATAACAGTCGTAAGTTCTGTGCAAAAAATCAGATAGATCGGTCCACAAATGGACCAGAAAAACCAAAAATACTACCGGCATTTCACATTTTTATTAAATTTTGTTTTGTTTTTGCTTTTGCTTTGTTTTTTTGTGAACATTTTTTAGCTGTCATGTGCGTAATGCTTTGTACACACAAACACGAAAAATTTTTAAAAAAGTGTATGTGTGCGTGGTTTTTAATGCCTTGGGAATAATAGTATTACGAATACAGACATCCTTATGTAAGAGAGTGCATTAGATCTTTCTCGATAATTAATCATTTAATTATAATTAATAATTTAATTAAATATGTTTGCCTTAAAAACTTTAACAAAAAATTGCAAAATTAAATGAAAATAAATTTTTTGGTTTTTCAATTTAACATCTTTTTTAGAATTTCTTTTTTTTATTTATTTTAAAAATTGAGTGCCTGCAGACATTTTATTGCTTTTAAAAATTAGGGTCTCAGAAAGGATATTTCCCTCCAATAATAAATAAATAAATTTTTCATATTTAATACGACCTCATGCTGAAAAAAGTATGCATTTCAGTCACATAATTTTTTGAAGTGAGTGAATATAAACATGGTTAGTTAAATATGTTTTCACGTAATTCCTTATGTTTTTAAGTATTTGTAAATATATTTTCAGTATTTTTGACATACTAAGATACAAATGTGCATAAATACGTTGATTTCTCTAAGAGATTGCAAACGAACCATAGAATATTACGGGTTGGTTCACATATCATTGGAAACAAGAGGTCATCACCAAATTTGTAATCACTCAATCTTTGCATTATTTTTAAAAAATTTATGAAATTCCCTCATACCCCAGTACGCTTCCTCTGAGGGGTTTTTTTATTATTCCCCATTTTGCGGAGGTACCATTCCCGATGTTGCCCAGGAAAATTACCAAAATCAAAAAGGAATTTAATCTATTTTCTGAAAAATTCGTAGTTTTTATTTTATGATGCAAAACGGAAATATAGTTACAAATACTAAAAAGCGTAATGGGGTACGTTAAAACATATTTAACGCGGCATATTTATCTTCACTCCTTAAATTTTTGTATGGTTTTGCTATTATAGAATCATGTGGAAAGTGAAAAATATTAATATTTCGCTAACACAGTGAAGGGTATATAAGACTCGGCACAGCCGAATTTAACTTGTTTATTTTAAAATAGTTACTTTTTATACTCGTAATAAAATAAAACGTTAATTAAACTAAATTTTATATCAAAAAGTTGTTTTTTAAAATCAAGGTTTTTTAAAATAAATAAAAAATAAACCTAAATTTTTATGGAACCAGATAACAAAATGTTTTGTTTTTGTACTCGCAGCATAAGATGCCTATAAAAGGTGTGCGGAATATGTTTTGAAATCAGTTTTTAGTTGTCATACCCTCAGTACTATGAGAAGTTTTCCAGCAATTTGTTGGTGGGCCTTGGCCATTGTTTTTTTTACCGAAAGTGTAAAGTCAAATTCAAATACTGAAGTTGATGAAACTAACCATCGTTTGCCAAATGATACCTACCCGGAACACTATAATATTGAACTGACTACAAACGTTCATTTAGGGGACAAGGCATTTGAAGGTGAAGTCACAATCGACATTGTGGTTGTAAATACTACGAGTAAAATTGTTTTAAATGCTGGTCCTTTGAAGATTTCCAAAGCAACTATTGAAAATCCTTTCACTGGTGAATCTGAAGATCTGTCAGTTGAATACGAATTAAAACGTGAATTTTTAACGCTAACACGTAGAAACAATGAAAAGTTTCCCCCTCAATCGAAATGGAAATTAACTATTATTTATAGAGGTGACTTGAGTGATGATAACTCTAATGGTTTTTTTATTACTAGATACAAGGGTGATGAGGGCATATATCAGTGAGTACAAAAAATTTAATTATTTTTATAACATTTGCACTTAAAGCCAGTCGGTCTTATACAAGCGTTTCTATGAATGTGTGTCTTTAATATGCCTTTTGCTTAAGAAAACTACGAACTTATTAAACTATTAATTAAATCAAGTTAAATTGATTTTACATTCTTATTAGATATGTTAATGCTATAAAAATAAGGATCCTACAACACATTTGTTCCTAATTTTAAATTAATTTATTTTAGGATTAACAAAAAAATTATTTCAATTAATATTTACCATTTCATTAAACATTGAGAAAAAGCGTACAACCTCAGAACTACTAAGCGGTAGTACTAGAAAACTCACGAAATCCATAAAAGAATGACTGTTTATTGCAGTGGAATTCTTTTAAACAAATTTTCGGAAAAAATAAAGCTACCAAGTGTAGAAATACTTTTCTTCACTACTAAAATTACTTATTTTTTTGCGACCAATTCATGAATTTATACTTCAAAATTTTATCGAAAATATCACTTTAGTCTTCGGTTATGAACGGATGTGTTTTTACGGCGCTGATATATATAAACTTTTATTTTGAAACAAATTGAAAATCCTTATAAATAAATACTATGCATTCTGACTTAATTACAACCACAAAAATCGGAAAAAATTTAAATGTTGTAAAAACAGTGATAGGGCATTCTTGAGCTTTAGTTTATGTGTAATTTATTTTAATTAAAAAAAAAAAAAACAGCTTATTTCGACAAATTTTATACTGCATAATTTCTGAAATAAATGAAAAAATTTAAGTTTTACAAAATATAAAAATTATTTTAAACAAATAGTTAAAAACTATTATTTGAGAAGCAAAACTTGAAAACTTTAAACATCTCAAAAAACTTGCAAAAATGTATAAATCGTACAATATAATAACGCTGGCCCTAATAGTCAATTATTCATAAAAATTATCTAATAACTAACATATATCAAGTTTGCAATGGAATGACGAATTGGTTAAACAAACGCAAAAAAAATTATGTGTGTGTCTGTAGTAATTATTTTCTTTTATATCCATTTTAGTTATTTGGCGGCGACATATTTTAGACCCTCTTATGCTCGCCACGCTTTTCCTTGCTACGATGAGGTAAATAAACTTGCCAACTTTACAATAACCATTAATCACAGTCCCACTTACACGGCAATTTCAAATATGCCTGTCAACGCTAAATTGTCGAGGTACAGTTATTATTTGAAATAATTATAAAACCCATTTTAATAACTCATATCTCTTTTAGTGCTAATCGAACTGTCTTCTTAACAACACCTACGATGGCAACGTATCTTGTAGCATTTACCGTATCCGACTTTGAATACACTGAAGACAAACATAGTAATTTTCCACTACGTGTCTATTCTCGTCCCTATAAAAAGAACCTGCATGAAAAGATTCTTCCCATAATCTCACATTTTGTGAAGAATGTGTCTGATTACATTGATGTTCCATACATGCTTCCAAAAATTGATATATTTGTTATACCCAATTACGAAGTCAAAACTATGGAGAACTGGGGTCTGCTTATGTGTAATGAGATTATTTTTATACTTGAGCACATCGGATTTGATTTGCCTGATACGTATGATGAGTATACTACTCTGTTAGATTTAGTAAGAACAATTGCTGCTCAGTGGTTTACTAATTACGTGACATTTTCACCATTTTCATACATTTGGTTAACAACAGCTATAGAAAATTTATATGCACTCAATGCAATGGACTATGTAAGTGTATTTTGAAGAGATTTCTTAAGGTAATTTTTACATTTCATAGGTGTATCCGAAATGGAATGTATGGGATATAAACGACATGTACATGTACAGTCTGACTTTGAATGTGGATCATAAGGATAATCGTTTGTTACCCCCTCACTATGAATACCAAACTCCTTTAGAAACGATGAAAAGTTTACAGGAAGAATCATATGCAAAAAGCTTGTATATAATGCACATGTGGAACAATGCACTCACCGACACAATATACCGAAAAGGCTTAAATAAATTTCTTCAGAAGAAGTGAGATCTCAAAATCTTTATAATGTATTCACTAATAGATATTCATTTATTGTAAAATTTTGAATTATTTAACAGCCAATACGGATTAGTCGGAGAACAAGAACTGTTTAATGCCCTTCAGTCTGCTGTTGAAGAGGAAAATTATGAAATCCCTGCCACAATCACTGAAATGATTGGCCCTTGGATCAATCAAGAAGGCTATCCCATTCTAACCGTTTCACGCAACTATAGCGATGGTACTTTTACTATTAAACAAGATTCAAATACTTGGTACGTACCCATCAACTATGCCGTTGCCTCCAATCCGAATTTTAGTGACACAAAAGTTACACATTATTTACGAAATGTTTCTGAAACGAATTTCACCGATGTTAAAATCTCAAACAATGACTGGTTAATATTGAACAAACAGTCAATTGGTTATTATCGTGTCAATTATGATATGACAAACTGGAATTTAATCATTAAATCTTTAATTGAAAACCCGTTTAAAATTAGTCATCGTAATCGCGTTCAACTCTTAAGGGATGCATTTGAATTTTGGGATGCTGGTCATTTAGATGTTTCTGTACTCTTGAATTTACATACTTATTTAAAGAAAGAAGATAACCTTTTATGCTGGATAGAGTTTGCTAGGGGTCTTCTTAGGTTGGACTTACTCTGGAGAAATTTTGACAAATATGAGTATATCCAATTCTTTGTTGCTGATCTGGTTAAACCCATTCATGAGAAACTTAAATGGATCTTTAAATCTAAAAGAAATTATTTGCATAAGGACGTTAGGGGTTTTTTAGAGTTCTTAGTACACTATGTCAACATAAATAAATCATTGGAGGAAGATTACAATAATTTGAAAAATCACATCAAAGAAAACAAAACTCTAACTCCAGATGTACTATATTGTAATGTTATGAAAATTGCTGATGATGAGACGTTTGAAACTGTCTTTGAGATGCTTATTGATAAGGAAAACAACAATTTAAAGGCTTTTTTAATAGAAGCTCTACGTTGCCATAGAAATCAAAATCTCATTAAGAAATTACTTAGAAGCTTCGTTGATAAGTCAACCAATTTGGAGAAAAGGTACCCCCACGCTATAATAAGCACATGTATTGCTAGTCACATAAATATTTGGCCTTGTATAGAATTTTTGAATGAAAATTTTGAAGTTGTTGGTACTTTCGAAAGTCAATTAAAGTACAATAGTAATGCACTAGAAGATGCAATTATCCTTTTATCGGTACAAGTGCGAAATGAGAGTGAAGAGGATCAATTGTTGGCTTTGGTGAATAAAGTAAAAAATAGCGTATATGTTTCATCATCTTTTGAAATATTTGTAAAAAACGGTATTAATTACAGTGGTACGTATGCAAAGAAATATACTGAATTCTTGACATGGGTTACAGAATACCGCGAAAAGGCAATGCAGAGAACGAATAGTTCGAGGTAATTAAATTGTAAAAATTATTTTTAAGAGTGTTAATTTAAACTATTAATTTTTCTATTTACTATCCAGATAAAGTGTTGTAAGATACGGGTTTTGATCCCTGCTGTGTGTGTGTGAACCAATTTATGTATAACAAATAAATATTTAACTTGTATTTACAACTAACTATTAATTTTGAAATAAAAAATTTATACAGCAGCTCTGAAAATAAAACAATTTTACATTTTAATTTGGTTCTTCCCTTCCTCTAATACCACTGACCTCCTAAGTCAGCAAGCATATGTATACGGACTTGTCAAACACAAGAAAGCGTGATGAAAATTCAGATAAATTAAAAAAAAAAAACAAGTTAGTCGCTTACATGGCGGTATTACTGTAAAAGCCCAAAAAATTTATTCAAAACTAGCTGACCCGGCAAACATTGTTTTGCTTTCAAATTTTATTTCGTAACAATTGTAGAAAAATCAAAACTTATAAAAGGTGATTTTATAAGAACTATCGGAAATTTAAAAAAAAAACACATAAAATTCAGAAAAATGCATGAAATATTTATTTGGATCGATAGTTGGGTCGATATAATTTAATGTTTGAAGATTATTTCATGCAAATGTTGGCCGCGGCTGCGCCTCAAATGGTCCATCCGCTTAGTCCAATTTTGGCACACTCTTTCCAACATTTCGGCCGGTATCTCACGAATAATGTCGGCAATGTTGGCTTCCAGTGCGTCAATCGAAGCGGGCTTGTCCCTATAGACATTAGCCTTAACATAGCCCCACAAAAAATAGTCTAGAGGCGTTAAATCGCACGATCTGGGCGGCCAATTGACTGGTCCCAAGCGTGAAATAAACTGTTCACCGAACTCGCCTCTCAATTGGTCCATTGTTTCGCGTGCTGTGTGGCATGTGGCACCGTCTTGTTGAAACCACATGTCATGCAAGTCAAGCTCTTCCATTTTGGGCAAAAAAAAGTTTGTTATCATCGCACGGTAGCGCTCACCATTCACAGTAACGTTGTGATTCGCATCATCTTTGAAGAAATACGGCCCAATGATGCCGCCAGCCCATAATCCGCACCAAACGGTTGTTTTTTGTGGATGCATTGGTAGCTCTTGCAATGCTTCTGGCTGCTCTTCACTCCAAATACGGCAGTTTTGCTTGTTCACGTATCCATTCAACCAGAAATGAGCCTCGCCGCTGAACACAATTCTTCGATAAAAAAGTGGATCTTCATCTAACTTTTCAAGAGCCCATTCACCAAAAATTTGGCGTTGTGGTAGGTCGTTTGGCTTCAATTCTTGCACCAGTTGTATCTTATAAGGCTTCACACCCAAATCCTTCCGCAAAATTTTCCACGTAGTGGAGTAACAGAGGCCCAATTGCTGCGAACGGCGCCGAATCGATAATTCACGGTCATCACCAACACTGGCCGATACGGCTGCGATATTTTCTTCAGTTCGCACTCTACGTAAGCGTGTTGGTGGTTTAATGTCCAACAATGTAAATTTGGTGCGAAATTTTGTTACAATAGCCCGAATAGAAGCCTCAGTAGGTCGATTAAACTGACCATATAATGGAAGAAGCGCGCGATGAACTTTCTTAACAAAACACGCATTTTGGTAATAAAATTCAATAATTTGCGAGCGTTGTTCGTTTGTAAGACGATTCATGATTAAATTATAGACCAAACTGAAGATGTTTGACAGTGACACAAGATACAAAACGTGCGTGAGCTGTCAAAACTAGTGTTGCCAAAAAGATAATAGCAAAAAAATCACTCTTTATGTGCAAGCTTACTACAAACTTACTCTTATAAGTGTAGGTAAATAAGCTTACGAAAACAATGTTTTCTTAACCTTTATATAGAAAATTAAATTTTTTTTAGTTTCAAAATTGTGAAATAAGAATACATCGATTTAAATAAAATTTTTAAGATTTTTTTTATTGTTATATTGGTACAACTTGATACGAAAAGAAAGATCGTTCTGGTGTCCTTAATAAACTTTTCATCTCTAGTTCGTATTGATACATCAGCATCTATTGTTTTCTTTATTAAAAATGAACTTACTTTTTATTACGCTTTTTGAGCTTAGATTTTGCACCTTTTTGAGTCCATCATAGTTTTTCATCTAGTTGGTCTTTACCAATTACTTTTCTGAAAGCAGGGGATAAATAAATTTAATTACATGCATGTTTTTATATATAGAACGTATAGAACTTACATATAAATTTTTAATAAAATTTATTTATTGTATTTTTATTGAATTTTTGATATTTGACACAATATACGTTAGAAAAGGTTGTGTGTGATAAACGTTTCTAAAGCGTTATTGAAAAATGTCTGAGAATTTTAATTTTTTTAACATTATTTTAAATGATATTGAGAAAAGCTTACTATTTACTATTTTCATAAACTTATTCTCAAGTTATAATACATTGTATTTCAATTGCTATATGGTTTGCTGGGATATGAGAGCTTAAAAATTTCAATAGAAAAAATAAAGCAATTTCTCTGCCATTTGCTAACCGATTGCTTTCGTTTTTTGCACCGACATTACGAATGCTCTTTCTGTTAAAAACATGTTAATAAATTTTTTCTCCGTTTTTTAGTTTAGACAAAATATGCAAAAACAATTAGCAAAACTTAATGAAAATTTAATATTTTGGTGGTATTTTTATTAAACGCTTTTATTTATCTTGCAAGTTCCCGGTGTCCGATTGAGCTGAAAATTTACATACTAGTTCAGTCCCGATGGCAATGCATGTTAATAACAAACCTGACCTGATGCTGCTGCCAGGATATGCTCCAGACGAAGGAGCTCCTCAACGGTTAGCAATAGGGACTTGCAATTTAGCACACCAATTGGATTCACCATGAAACTGCTGCCACCTCAAGGGTTGGCTCCAAGCAATAGACCTCCTCAGGTCACCATCGACCATGTCAGAGTCGTTCAGAACATTAGTGGGACTACAGATCAAGGATCTCGTAAATGATGAATACCCATAAGAGGCATACCATGACTTGTGTAATTTTTTATAAGTATCCTAATCTTTAAAAGCTTTTATGTATAAAAATTATATCATTTTTTATCCCTCTTGTTGATATTTTCCGCCTAGTTGTGCTCACATATTAAATTGTTTTTTTTTTCTCCTTTTGACTTTAAACTTTGCCATAGATCCTACGAAGTTTTTTGTTTCCCCATGTGTTTTCTTCTGATTACATTCTCATTCAAACTATATTTTTTCCATGACTGTTATATTCGCCTCACTTCCCTATCGAAATCCAAATAATAATTATAAATATTTTTGCGGAGCTAGAAGTTGTTTTTGCTGTACTCGTATGACAGTCTAGAGTTATGATCTTTACTTTGCCCATGCCATTTGTTTTTATCATTTTAAAACTAAGGCTGCGTACAAATTTCTAAATTAAACACGCAATTGAATTGAATTTTTAATCTTTTGGAATTTATTATTTCAAATACTCCTTAACATCAAAGTAATAGGAACATTTGACTTCCCAATGAATTTAACTCATTGATTGCATTTATTATAAAAACACTTTCAGGGTTCGAGGAGCTTAGCTTGTTTTTTAATTTAGTGAAATATTAAAATTTGTTTAATTAATTGTCGAATTCTATGTACTCGTACATCACCCAATGAGATACAATTTTGAAGGTCAACTTTTTATTTTTGATTTCAAAATAATAAAAGTAAATAAATTAAAAAGTAACTTAAACTAATTAGTTTTTTTTGTTTATATCAAAGCTTTTTAGTATAAACAAAATTTTTTGCTGTTATCGCAATTATAAAGATAAACAAGTTAAATTCGGCTGGGCCTTATATATACTTCAGCGGTAGTGGGGAATGGTAAAAAGGCCTCATAGCAAGAGTTCTGGGGTATAAGGGAATTAAAAAAATTTTTTTAAAATAATCCAAAGTTACTTCTGTGCATTTGGGCAGCACATTACAAATCTAGACGAACACTGCTTTAAAATCATGTATGTCGAATCGCGTAATCTTCTATGGTTCGTTTGCAAATTGGTAAAATCTCTTAGAAAAATCAAAGTATTTATGCACATTTGTCTCTATGTATGTAGATTCTGAAATAAGAAAACTTTAGTGGGTTTTGTTATTTTATAAATTGATTTTAATTCAAATAAGTTTTAATATGTTTGTTAATTAGATTTGTATTGTCTTTAAAAAATTGAGGTCCGCACAGTTTAACAACGTTTTAATTCAGAACGATATGATATGTGTCTCATCTCACAATCTTTATAGGTTCGTTGGGAAATTGCTAAAATTACATAGAGCAACAGCACTGGGGTATATGGAAATTTCAAAATAATCCAAAGTAACTTCCCTTTAAAAGGAGGTCGTTTAGATTTGTAATCTATCGCCCAAGTACTAAGGAAATTCTTTTGTTTATTTAAAATTTTTTTTTTTGAAATTCCCTCATATCCCAATACTTTTCCTCTGAGGGATTTTTACCATTCCTCATTTTGGCGAGGTAGCATTGCCGATTTTGCAATAGAAACTTACTGAAACCAAACTGAAATGAAATTTGTTTTCTGGAAGTGATTTAACATTTACGGGAAATTTCGTAGTTTTTATTTTATGATTCACAACGGAAACTGCCAAAACCCTTCAGAGCAACAGCGCTGAATATTTGGTTGGTTGGCTACAAATACAGATGATCTCCGCTAGGCTACTAAAGAGTGATTTTTTTGCTATTATCTTTTTGGCAACACTAGTTTTGACAGCTCACGCACGTTTTGTATCTTGTGTCACTGTCAAACATCTTCAGTTTGGTCTATAATTTAATCATGAATCGTCTTACAAACGAACAACGCTTGCAAATTATTGAATTTTATTACCAAAATGCGTGCTCTGTTAAGAAAGTTCATCGCGCGCTTCTTCCATTTTATGGTCAGTTTAATCGACCTACTGAGGCTTCTATTCGGGCTATTGTAACAAAATTTCGCACCAAATTTACATTGTTGGACATTAAACCACCAACACGCTTACGTAGAGTGCGAACTGAAGAAAATATCGCAGCCGTATCGGCCAGTGTTGGTGATGACCGTGAATTATCGATTCGGCGCCGTTCGCAGCAATTGGGCCTCTGTTACTCCACTACGTGGAAAATTTTGCGGAAGGATTTGGGTGTGAAGCCTTATAAGATACAACTGGTGCAAGAATTGAAGCCAAACGACCTACCACAACGCCAAATTTTTGGTGAATGGGCTCTTGAAAAGTTAGATGAAGATCCACTTTTTTATCGAAGAATTGTGTTCAGCGACGAGGCTCATTTCTGGTTGAATGGATACGTGAACAAGCAAAACTGCCGTATTTGGAGTGAAGAGCAGCCAGAAGCATTGCAAGAGCTACCAATGCATCCACAAAAAACAACCGTTTGGTGCGGATTATGGGCTGGCGGCATCATTGGGCCGTATTTCTTCAAAGATGATGCGAATCACAACGTTACTGTGAATGGTGAGCGCTACCGTGCGATGATAACAAACTTTTTTTTGCCCAAAATGGAAGAGCTTGACTTGCATGACATGTGGTTTCAACAAGACGGTGCCACATGCCACACAGCACGCGAAACAATGGACCAATTGAGAGGCGAGTTCGGTGAACAGTTTATTTCACGCTTGGGACCAGTCAATTGGCCGCCCAGATCGTGCGATTTAACGCCTCTAGACTATTTTTTGTGGGGCTATGTTAAGGCTAATGTCTATAGGGACAAGCCCGCTTCGATTGACGCACTGGAAGCCAACATTGCCAACATTATTCGTGAGATACCGGCCGAAATGTTGGAAAGAGTGTGCCAAAATTGGACTAAGCGGATGGACCATTTGAGGCGCAGCCGCGGCCAACATTTGCATGAAATAATCTTCAAACATTAAATTATATCGACCCAACTATCGATCCAAATAAATATTTCATGCATTTTTCTGAATGTTTTTTTTTTTTTTTAAATTTCCGATAGTTCTTATAAAATCACCTTTTATCTTAGTATGTCAAAAATACTGAAAAGATATTTACAAATACTAAAACACATAAGGAATTACGTGAAAACATATTTAACTAACCATATTTATATTCACTCACTTCAAAAAAAGTAGATATGTAATTGAAATGCATACTTTGTTCAGCTTGAGGTCGTATTAAATATAAAAATTTATTTATTTATTATTGGAGCGAAATATCTATAAAAAAATAAATTTTTATAATGCGACTAAAATTAACGAGTTCTAAGAAACAATCCTTTCTGAGAACCTAATTTTTAAAAACAATAAAGTGTCTGCAGGCACTCAATTTTTAAATTAATAAAAAAAGAAATTCTAAGAAAGATATTAAATAGGAAAACAAAAAAATTTATTATTATAATTAAATGACTAATTATCGAGAAAGATCTAATACACTCTCTTTCATAGAGATATCTGTATTCGTAATACTATTTAACTCAAGGCAATAAAAACCACACACATACACATATACTTTTGAGGTTTTGTGTTTGTGTGTACAAAGCATTACGCACATGACAGCTAAAAAAATTCCAAAAAAAAAAAAAAAACAAAGCAAAAGCAAAGCAAAAACAAAACAAAAATTAAAGAAAATGTGAAATGCCGGTTGTATTTTTGATTTTTCTGGTCCGTTTGTGGGCCGATCTATCTGATTTTTTGCGCAGAGATTACAACTGTTATTTGTAATAAAACTGTGTACCACGTTTTATTGCCCGTTTTGTAGTTTAGACAAATTACGCAAAAAACGCACCAAAAATATTCAAAAATAGAGGTAATCCCAATTTTTGACTCATAGCTCCGCCATTTATGGACCCATCCAGCTGAGTTTTGGTTAGGATACTATGAATGTGATGTTTAAAAAAACTGTTTACTAATTTTTTTCAGTTTAGATAAAAATCGCATAAAAACAAAGCCATAATTTATGAAAATCTAAAATTTCGGTTGCATTTTTGATATTCCTCAGCCATTTGTAAACCGATTGCTTTCATTTTTAGCACAGATATTATGATTTATACTTCAAACAAAACTGCATACCACGTGTTTTTGTCCGTGTCTTCGTTCAGACAAAATAGGCAAAAAAACCCACTCAAAAAATGGTCAAAAATAGAGTAAGTTTCGGTTTTTGACTCATAGCTCCGTCATTTATAGATCGATCTGGCTGAATTTCAATAGCAATAGTCTTACAGCAACATCTGACCGTTTGGTATGCTACACTTTTCTATATGTAGGCTAGATTCTTCTGAAAGTTCATTTGAACGACTACACGGACAGACAAACGGACAGATGGACATCGCTAAATCGAAGGATCCAGAATATATATACTTTATAGGGTGTCCCATGTAGCGTGTAGAGATTACAAACGGAATCACAAAGTTATATATACCCTTCTTACTTACAGTGAAGGGTATAAAAAAAAGAAGAAAAATAAGTTTAATCATCAATTAATATAAAAAATTATGACTTCAATGTTGGTACTGGCAAGCATGTCATATGCGCTGCACTTTATGTAAATGAGCTTGTTTTATAACAACTGAAATATTCAGGTGAAATACTTCAGTAATTTTTTTAATGTTTTTGTACAAAGTGGGCTAAAAGAAATGGCGGAAAATGTCAAATCTGTTTTGACATTTGTGTACTAGACAAATGTATTAGGTGTACAACTTTGCTTCCGCCATTTTTTTTCCGAAGTTCGAGGCTTTATTGTAATAAACTGGTTATACATTTATGATTCAAAGTATTGTCCATCGCTGGCCACTACTTTTTCAAATCTTTCGGGCAGCGTACGAATCCCGCTCGGCTCAAAGGCATTAATTGCGTTCGATAACGATCGCACGCAAAGAAGAAAGATGGTTAAATATGGTCACAAAAATATTATTATTAATTTGAAGCATCTAAACATTATTACGATCACGACAAACATATTTCTAGTTATTTCTAACCATTATATGTTTAGTGTCTTAGATCAACCATATAATTATCATATTATGTTTAATAAAATTTTACTTGAAATCATAAATAAATATGTTCATAGCAAACATAATAATGAGAAAATATGGTTGAATGTAAATTACTTTCTATTTTGTCTCTTCCGCAACCATATAAATAAATTGAGTATGAAACTAAAACTTAATCGTTCAAACTCAACTGAGCTTTGTGGCTGAAGTGGTTGAGTGGCGAGTTAATACTAGAGTCAACTAAAATTAAAAAAAAAAATTCAAACACGCTGTATTATGTAATAAATAAATACAAAATAATAGAAAAGAAAAATCAATGGAATAAAAAGAAACTTTATTTATACAAAAAATTAAAATTAAAATTTTTGTAAATTCATATTAAAATTAATAATATCTATGTATTAAAAAAAATTATTATAAAAAAAATTCTTGCCTTCTTATAAAATTAACACGAAACGCACAGAAATCACTAAAATTAGAAATAAAATTTTTTTTCTATCTTCCAATATTGATTTTTTAATAATCAACATGAAATTTTCTTTTTAATTAAAAAATAATTTTTTTAAGCATTTTTGTTTACAATTTCTTTTTTTTTTGGTGAATGTCTGTGTTTTATATTTTTCTTTCTGCTCTCTTTCGTTGAGAGTTTAAGTAGTGTATCACGTAGTGTTTTTTAGTTTACAGCGTGTTTTCTTTGAAACTGGCGATTAATTTATGAAACTGTTGTTGTGACAACATGGTTTGCGGTAAACAACGTAAGGCCAAGCGAACGATAATTCAAAAGTTAGTGAGCCCCGTTTTCAATCGAAAATGAGTGACTGTTTTTCTTTCGCCTTCGCTTCGCATCGAAATAGAGAGCCTAGCAGTAAAATTTTTTACAAATCTTATTAAAATATGTATGAATTAAAAAAATTTCTTGCCTTGACCGGGGGTTGAACCGCAACATCTGCAGTTAAAAGCTATTTTTAATATCTTTGATTTAAAAATGTATATGGTTAGATGCAATCATAAATCTAAACATACCATGTTTCCACCAGCATATGGTTGCCTCAACCATATTTTTTCTTTGTCGGTTTTAACAATTCATAATACAATGCACCGATCTGGTCCCACTAAATACAAAGTATAACTTTGGAACCGTGAATATTCGGCTTGGCCGTCGACGTGGAAGTATGACCGGTATATACCCATAATTTTGTGCGCTTGGGATTATCGTCATTAACCCATTTTTCGTCTCCAGTCACAATGCGATGCAGAAATCCCTTCCGTCTTTGCCTTGCAAACAGCTGTTCACAAGCAAACAAACGCCGTTCAACATCTCTCGGCTTCAACTCGTACGGCACTCAATTTTCTAGTTTCTGAATCATTCCCATGTCTTTCAAGAGTTTTGAAATGGCTTGTTGCGTCACTCCCAGTGATCCTGATAATTCTTGTTGCGTTTGACAGGAGTCTTGAGCAAGTAATGATTCCAACTCTGCATATTCGGAAACCTTCTCTCTTCTACCGCCATGCCGGTCTTCGACGTCAAAATCAACGTTCTTGAAGCGTTGAAGCCACTCTCGGCACATTCTTTCACTAATAGTGGCCTCACCATAGATATTTGCGAACATTCGATGAACCTCAGCCGGAGATTTCTTCATATTAAAGCAGAAAATTAAAACCTCCGCAAATTACAAGAATTTGGCTCGTAAGCTGACATGTTTAATTGAGAATAACTTTATGATGCAGACACAACTCGACTAATATTTCGATATCGTTATATTTACAAATACCTAAGCTTATTGTATGACATTTACGATATATTTATTTCGACTACCACTTACCGCTACAGCCATCTATTGCAAAACAGCGGAAGCAAAGTTGAACAATTAATAGAATACAAGTGAACAAACCATGGAGCGGTACACTCCATGACCAAAATCATAATGAGCGATGAGGCTCATTTCCGCCTCAGCGGCTGCGTGGACTAGCAAAACTTCTAGGGTACCAAAAATTCACGAGTGATGCACGAGGAGCCATTACATCTGCTCAAGATGACTGCATGGTGCGCTGTTCACGCTGGAGAAGTCATCGGGCTGGTCAAACGACAACAGTGGATGGTGCGCGCTATAGGGCCATGTTAACCGAGTTTTTTCTGCCGGAATTGAACGAATTAGGACTGGAGGACATATGGTTCCAACAGGAGGGAGCAACGGCATACAGTTCATTTTCATTTAGAAAAAAAAAATTAAAGCCAAACAACATCGAATGACTTCTTTTCGCCCACCTTGTACTAGTTGTTTATAATTATTTATTGAGAGCGTATGTGGAATGTGTGTTTACATGTGACCTTAATAAAGTATACGGAACTGTGTTTTTGCTTTCTTTCTCATTTCATTAACGAGTTAAAAGGCACTTGATAAATAAGAAGCAGTTGATATAAACACGAGTAAACAAACAAAAAGTTAATTGATGAAAATTTCTGTCTCTAAAGAATACAAGTTGTTGTAGTTTTTTTTTGCCAGTTTAAAACAAAAAAATTTTGTATTTTATAGGTTAACAGAAATTAATTAAATGTCGCCATAATTCGCATAAACAAACCAAGTAAACCAACCACAATGACAGTGACTAACGTGTGTATGTGTGTGTATGCATGCATTCAATATGTTTTTTTTGTTTGTGTTTATTTGTCATTTCTGTTTAAAAGCTGGATGACTGCCTGACATCAATGTTGTTCAGGTTTAAATGCTGCAGCATAAATGAGGGCTTTATAAAGTAATTTATCATAATTAAACACTGCTAGTGGTAAAGCAAACAATAAAAATGAAAACACACATAATTGGTGAAAAGATAATAAATGAAAAAAAATTATTTTGATTGAAAATTTTATAATAAAACTCTTATGGGTTTTATGAAATACAAAAAAAAAAAAAAAAAAAAAAAAAAAAAAAAAAAAAAAAACTAAAGTTTCATTTGTTTTAAATACCAAAATGTTTTCACTTTTACAAGGTTTCATTTATTATTGCTTATTGTTATTCCTGTGATAATTTTATTTTTAGTAAAAGTTTAATTTTGTTGCAGTTTGTATTTATGCATTTATAACATTAATTTTGATTTTGCTGTTTATGGCACAGCCAATCAAGTATTAATTTTGTATTTCATTGTAAATCTGTGAATTGTTATACCCTTCACAAAAAGTGAAAATTTTATATATAAATTTGTCAGTATGTGTGTAATTTCTATACCGTACATGGAACACCTTATAAAGTATATGTAATAAAGAATATTGTGGATTCTTATAAATAGCGGAGTCGAATAAGCAATGCACATCTGTCTGTCTGTCTGTTCGTGTTGTCGTTGAAATCAACTTTCTGAGGTCCCTAGAAAACCGACAGAAGAGTTTAGCATATCAACTTATCACTTGTTTCTGTCTTTCATATGTTATTAAATTACAGGCAAATTGGTTGAGAAATGTCGGAGCTATGAGTCAAAAGCTGTGACTGCCTCTATTTTTGACTATTTTCCTTTTTTTTTTTGCTAAAATACAAAACGAACAGAAAAATTTGGTATAAAGTTTTATCAGAAATAAGAGTCTTAATGTGTGAGCTAAATATTAAAACAATCGATCCGTAATTGGCCAAAAAAATCATTAATTTCTACTTTGCTTTTTATTGAAATTTTTAAGCTGTACATGTGCGTACTGTTTGTGCGTATTTCGCTCCAATAATAAATAACTACATTTATATTATACGATCTTAAGCTTAATAAATTAGCCGTTTAATAAATTAGCCGTTTCAATGATTTTTTTTTTTTTTTGTTATTTAAGAAGAATGTGTAAAGTAAAAATATGAATATTTTGCTAACACAGTGAAGGCTATATTAATACCATGTTCACACCTAGGTTTTTGAACGTGTTTAATAACTCATTCATGTTTTTAAGCTAAAACCAGTCAATTTTGGCAGGTTTTACCATACATTGAACTGTTTTAATAAACTTCTCAAACGACGAGTTCCAAAAACACTTCAAGGACAGTGTTGCATTTGCATTTAGAGTAAATTCCGTGGGTTTTCGGCAGTTTTTTTTTTTTTTTTTTTTTGGTAATAGATGGCAACACGTCAAAAATATTTGGTGACCAGAAAAAAAAATGTTAATTTAATATTTAGAGACTTATTACTTGAAATTTCAATATTAATATTTGGGGCTTTATAAGTTTTTAGTTAATTATTGTATTAAAATTAAATAAAATCAAAAAATAATATAAAATCAGCTGACCTAAAACATCTCAAACGTGGTGTGAACGGTTGTGTTTTTGTTTTGAAACATTTCGCTAAAACACGCTCAAAGACCTAGGTGTGAGCATGGTATAAGGCACGACTAAGCCGAATTTGACTTGTTTTTATTTTAAAATTTCAATTCAAATAGTAAAATGCTTTTTATCATTTAATTCATTTCAAATGTATTTCAATAAAAGACCTTTAGCAATTTTTAAGCTGATTTTTGATAATATTGAAAATTCAAATAAACAACAAACTTATTAACGAATATATTTAAATTAAAACATTCAAAAATTACATTAAAAATACAATAATTAAAGGCAGTAAGAGAATAGAAAGCGCTGAACTTTATGAAACTGCTGATGGTGATGACCAATAATTTCCACGCCATCCATTTTAGTTATAACATTTTGCTAAATACACCAATGAAAAATATATTGGAACAATTAGTTTGTTTTAAAAAGTTTTTTTTTTTTGTCTGTGTGCTTTGTTTCTATGCCCGACATTAAATTAAGTTACAGCTATTTAAACATGCTTAAAATGGTCTCATGAGTTGAATATTAAGTTAAACATGATTATAAAATATTGAACAAAAGTTTCAACTGATTTTATATGAAAACGTACAGCCAGCCATTAATATTAGTCGAATAACCCTTTTTGTTTTTTATTAAACACCATAATTTATAAACCAAACTTTAAAATTTGTGTACAAAAGGAAAGAGAAGGAGAGAAAAAAAATTATCTCAATTAAATTTGATTAAAAAAGTTTTGTGTTGGAGAATGAAAAGAAGAAAAACTTCCAGCGTCCAGTAAAACATTAAACATTCTTTCCATCGATGGTTTAATTAGAGTTTGAAATTGGTAAAAATAATGCAAAAAAAAAAAAAAAAAAAAATAAAAATTATAAAAATAAAAAAGTATAGAAAAAAATTTGCTTATTAATATAAGTTCCAAATTATTTCCATGGCAAACACTAAAACACTCACACACCGCCATACTTTCAGCAAAAAAAAAAAAAAAAAGAAAAAATTGATTTTGCATAATATACATCTACTCTCATCTATTCATGCATCCATCAAATGGCAGTATAACCCAAACACAAACACATCTAATGACAGAGATGCTAATGAGTAGCACACAGAATTCTGCTACTAAGTACCAGAGTTCACAAAAAAAAAACGAAACTAAAATTAAGGCAAACGTTTAGTTTTGTAGTTTTGCAGAGTATTAAATATTATGCAAAACTACAAAACGAAACGTTTGCAGTTATTACGTTTCGTTTGTTTGCGAACTCTGCCAAGTACTAATAAGCGTAATTGCAAATCTTTGTGTCAACTAACACATACTCTACACTCATACTTCTACAAGTCTAGGGCTGCTTAAAAACTCCATGACTTTTTGAATAAAAAAAAATTTTTTTCTTGCTAATAAGCGTTTTATTTTTCAACATAATCTTTTTTTAGATCAATTCATTTAGCCCAGCATTCTTGCAAAATTTTTATTCTTTCCCAATAATAGGTTTTCTCAAAGCCCTTAAATCTTTTACCACCCAGTCAGTCATTTCTTTAGGCATAAAAAAAGAAAACAGCAGCAAGGTCCTAAATCTTAAGAATATGAAAGGCTTAGCAGTTCGTAGCCCAATTTATGGAATTTTGCCATAGTGCACTTGTACATTGTCTTGCTATTCCACTTTTTTTTTGTCAAATTATTTATAACAACACAAATTCGCTAAGCATTTTTGCTTGTCTATAGAAAACACCCAGGGTCAGGGCAATAATTGAACCTAAGAATCCTACATTGATAAGTTAGTATACAACCCATCAGCCTAAGATGGTGCCGTTTCTGCTTTAAGTCAATATCGAATCTGTCTTCGCCAATATTTTTTCATGAATTTTATCGACGATTTTTGGCGTAAGATGACCTCTTTTGGGCAATCTGAACTTACGACCACAATGCAACTCCAAAAAACCAATTCTAAAACATAGAAATTGATGGAGCAGAGTTTCACAGTATTTATCGAGTATTCCCTTGGATTCAGGGGTGATTTTTTTACGCAAAAAATAACATTTACTTCAACTCCTTTTTTTTTATGCAGTGATGTTGCCCCAAGGAATTTTAACAACTTCCGTAATATCATTTTAAAGGAAAGGCTGTCTAAATTTGTCATCTACCACCGAAATGCTC
Organism: Thelaira solivaga; assembly: GCA_947397855.1. NCBI lineage: Eukaryota > Metazoa > Arthropoda > Insecta > Diptera > Tachinidae > Thelaira > Thelaira solivaga. The sequence goes on from OX377610.1 coordinate 75,273,513, forward strand.
AGAATTACTTGCTCTGATAAAATTTTATAATATCCTATTTTACCGACGTATCATTCCCGATTTTGCCCTTTAAATTTGACAAAAATTATAGAAGAATTTGTGAGATATATAAATGTATATAAAATAGATTTTGGACCTCTTATAGAATTGAATCTGTAGGCTCTAAGTGACTTAAAATTATTATTAGTTTTGTAGTTTTTATTTTATGATGCAACGGCACTAGGGTATATAGAAATTTCAAAAAATATTTTTAAATAATTCAAAGTAATTTTTGAATATTAAGGCAATAGATTACAAATCCAGACTATCTAACCTTTAAAATGATATACGTCCCATCTGGCAATCTTCTATGGTTCTTTCGGAAGTTACTTTGGATTATTTTGAAATTTCCATATACCCCAGTGCTGTTGCTCTAAGTGATTTTAGCAACTTCCCAACGAACTATTAAAGATTGTGAGATGAAACTTATATCACATTTTAAAGAGGAGATTGTCGGAATTTTTAATCTACTGCCTAAATACTCAGAAGATACTTTAGAATATTTTTAACATTTTTTTGAAATTCCCATATACCCCAGTACTGTTGTTCTCAAGGATTTTGGCAGTTTCCGTTTTTAATCATAAAATAAAAACTACGAAGTTTTTAAAAAATGTTGAAACTCTTCCAGAAAATCTAGAGCTTATAGATTAAATTCCTTTTTGATTTTGCAAATTTTCCTGGGCAAAATCGGGAATGGTACCTCCGGAAAGTGGGGAATGGTAAAAAGTCTCAAAACAATAGCTTAGAATCCAAAGTAAATGCTGAGTATTTAGGCGATAGAAATCAAATCTAGAAGACATCTTTTTTAGAAATAATATATAACCCATCCCGTAATCTTCTTGAGGTTCTCCTAAATATATTTATCTATATGTCGTAGTTACTAACAATATCCTTAGAAATATTTAATGACATAAGACGTATTTGATAAATATGCCATTAATACTAAAAATATTTACAAATACTAAAAAACGTAAGGGGTTACGTTAAAACATATTTAACTCGGCATACATATTTATCTTCACTCACTTATTTACTTATTGTGCTCCCCTAGATTAGTTTTGGTTTTTTATTAACCTCACGATTCATGCCTAGACCATGAAAACAAGCTAAGAAGCTTTTTGCTACTATTAATAGAACAGCTTAAGCACCACTGTAATGGCACACACCTTCAAACAAAAACTTTTTTAAACCTAAAAAGAACCTCTAACTAATTTGCATATTTTACGCTTAAGATGAAATTTAAACGCGATTTTTTTTTTCTTATTTTTTTGTGGTAGGGAACTTTGTACTGGCCACTAGCTTAATTTATTTATATTAATTCGATAGCAAAACTGTGTGAAAAACGAGTAAAAGCCAAAGTTTTAATTCTTTTGCTATTTTTATTTTTTTTTTGACAATTTATGCAAAATAAAATTGTTGAGAAATTTTAGTTTTAAAGTAATTAATGATTAAGTCTGCAGATAACTTGAGTAAGAAAAGAAAAAGGAAAGAATTTTTATTAAAGTTTTCAAAACTCACAAATTGGCATGTACTCAGGCTAATTGCTTAGATTAAAATCAATATTTAAAAATAGAAAATAAAAAGAAAACAGAAAAAATTGTATTAAAGGAAAAAATGGCTGTGAAGAAATTTATTTGTTAGTTTGAAATTTTACTCATTCACCTTTTTAGTTTTGAATACATTTTTCGATGTACAAACAAGCAAGTGTTGAGTCTCGTTTTGAATTTTGACTGCCAACACCAATACACACTCAGGCACGTGGAAGCCTTAAAAACATTAATACAAATCTTTCAAAGTTATAAATCACTTTGGTAGGAATTCACTGTTTTTGTCATACAGACCAGGCCGAAATCATTGTTCCCAGGAATGAAAAAAAAAACCAAACTTTTATTTTTGTATTTTGTCTAATGTTAGTTGCCGTTCTGGGGTTTTTTAAGGCTGCTCAAATTGAATTCTGGTTAAGCCAGTCAAACATTTGGCTAAAATTTGGCAGATCTTTCATTCATTTTGGTAAAAAAAAAGAGCCACAAGAAAAAACAAAAAACTTAATAAATAAAAATATCAAACAACAAAATTGTTTTTTGTTTTAGCAGCATAGCCTGGCTAAGTCTTAGAGGTAGAAAAAAAAACATAACAAAACAATTACCAAAGAAAGATTTATTTAGCACACCAACACATACAGACACTGGCACTCACATTCAAATTAAGATTTATTAGCCAACTACACATTGGTCATTTTTATCACATCAGTAAAAGGTTTTTTTTCATCCACTTTTCTTTTTTTTTTCAAGTATTTGTAAGTTTGTTTTAATAAAAAGAAAGTTTAAAAACGGATCTTTTACTTCTAAAGTAAGAATTGAAATAAAAGAAAAAGTATTTAGAAACAAATCACTGTTTTTAATTTGAAATAAAGAAACTTGTCCCAAATTACGAAAATTGTAATAAAAAATATTAGCAATAAGCGACAGCCTTTTAAAAGAGAACACTAAAGGAAACCTTTCTAGAAACTTAGTATGACTACGAGATCCGAATTCCCTCTACTTCTATACCAACAATTCTAAGAACTGTATTCTTCTCCTAAATATCAAAAAGAAATTTTTTCTTCTCTCATTTTTTACGACCGAAATAGAGTCTTATTGAAGCGCAAGAGAAAGTAGTAGTTTTCTTTCTTGCACTTTTGCATAATTTGTTGTCCTTGTTTTACAAAGAATACTGCAGTTTAATTTCGTCCCAAGTACTTTACAGGTTCTCTTTTTTTCAGGAGTTAAATTGAACAAGGCGCTTTAAAGAAGCATATAAAAGGGCTTCACATGGGTCTTACAAGGCAGCCCTTTTCTTAATACCTGTAAATGTTGGTATAAAGAGAAGACAAAGTTTTAATTAATAGAAAGACGTTAAAGATTTGGAGGAAAGACGGTAAACGCAAGTCGCAGGTTTAATTCCTGTCTAGAAAAAGAAAAAGAAAAAGAGGAAAAGAGATAAAAAGAAAAAAATATAAAGAAGAAGAATAAGAAAGAGAAGAAAAATATTAATACCTTGAAGAAAATTAAGAAGTGGGCGAAGAAGAAGAGGAATAAAAAACCGAGCTAAAAAGAAAAAGAAGAAGAAAATCGGGAAAAAGAAGAAATAGAAGTTGAAAAACAAGAAGAAGTAAGAAAAGAAGAATATGAAAAGCAGGCGAAAAAAAAAAAAAGATTAAAAAGCAGAAGTTAAAGAAGAAGAGAAAAAAAAAGAAGAAGCAGAAAGGGAAAAATAAATAAATGAAATAGAAAAGAGAAACAGAGCATAAGTAGTGTAAACAGAAGAAACAGAAGAAAGAAAAAAAGAAGAAGAGGAAAATCAAAAGAAGAAAATTTGAACGAAGATTTGGAGAAGAATAAAAAAAATAAGGAAAAAAGGAGTGAGAAAAATTTAAAAAGAATTAGAAGAAGAAAAAGATATGGAAAAGACAAAGAAGTCTTGATCTAAAAGAATTGCTGCTGCTCAAGAAGCGAGATAGCCCGTCGGTTTCTGCAGTCGACAGTGCCCAAAGAGCCGAGGACGAGGTTTTGTACATGTTGTTCCCTAATGCTGGGTAGAAGCAGCAAAAGTATTCTCCACCTCTTCTCCACGTACCAACAACTTCTGTAGTAGTGAAAATTTCTTCGATAAAATCTAAAATAATTTACAATTTTTTTAAACTTAAAATTACAACTCACTGTCATCTTTCGACTTTTACATCGTTAACAAAAGCTATCTCCAAAAATAGTTCGCATGGCTAAAAGAATTAAATTCGGCTGTGCCGAGTCTTATGTACCCTTCACTGTGTTAGCGAAATATTAATATTTTTCACTTTCCACATGCTTCTATAATAGCAAAAACATACCAAAATTTAAGGGAGTGAAGATAAATACGCCGAGTTAAATATGTTTTAACGAAAAAACCCAAAGTTTTTAAGTATTTGTAAATATTTTCAATATTAATGGCTTATTTATCAAATACGTCTTAAGTCATTAAATATTAAATGTTTTAAGCAATAGTTTAGCGGAGATCATCTATATTTGTAACTAACTAATCAAATATTCATATATTACTTTGGATATTTTAAAATGTTTTTATTTTTTTAAATTTTCATATACTTCAGTGCTGTTGCTCTGAAAGGTTTAGGCAATTTCCGTTTTGCATAATTTCAAGAAAGCGTAGAACTTACAAGTTTCATTTCAGTTTGGTTTCAGTAAGTTTCTGTTGCAAAATCGGGAATGGTACCTTCGCCAAAATGAAGAATGATAAAAATCCCTCAGAAAAAGACTACTGTGGAATAAGGGAATTTCAAAATTTTTTTAAAAATAATGCAGTTTTTTCTGAGTACTTGGACAATAGATTACAAATCTAGACGACCTCTTGTTTAAAACGATATGTGTACCAAGCCGTAATATTCTATGGTTCGTTTGTAATCTATTAGAGAAATCAACGTATTTATGCACATTTGTATCTTAGTATGTCAAAAATACTGAAAATATATTTACAAATACTTAAAAACATAAGGAATTACATGAAAACATATATATATATATTCACTTACTTTAAAAAATTATGTAACTGAATAACTTGTTTATTAAGCTTGAGGTCGTATTAAATATAAAATTTTTTTTATTTATTATTAGAGTATATATATATATTCGTAATACTATTTAACTCCAGGCAATAAAAACTACACACACATATACACTTTTTAGGTTTTGTGTTTGTGTGTACAAAGCATTACGCACATGACAACTAAAAAAATTCCACAAAAAAACAAAATAAAACAAAAATTAATGAAAATGTGAAATGCCGGTTGTATTTTTGGTTTTTCTGGTCCATTTGTGGACCGATCTTTCTGATTTTTTTGCCCAGGCATTAACGACTGTTATTTGTAACAAAACTGCGTACCACGTTTTATTGTCCGTCTTGTAGTTTAGACAAATTCCGCAAAAACCCCGCCAAAAATGGTCAAAAAATAGAGGTTGTCGCGATTTTGGACTCAGCTCAGCCATGTATGGGCCGATTTAGCTGAATTTTTGTCCATATACTATGAATATAATATCTGAAAAAACTATTAACTAATTTTTTATAGTTTAGATAAAAACCGCAAAAAAACATAGCAAAACTTAATGAAAATCTAAAATTTCGGTTGTATTTTTGATATTCTTTGCCCACTTGTGAACCGATTGCTTTCCTTTTTAGCACATGTATTACGACTGATATTCCAAACAAAACTGCATATCACGTTTTTTGGTCCGTTCTTCGTTTAGGCTAAATGAGCAAAAAACCTACTCAAAAAATGGTCAAAAATAGAGGTAGTTTCGTTTTTTGACTCATAGCTTCGACATTTATGGATCGATCTGGCTGAATTTTAATAGCAATAGTCTTACAAAAACAACTAACCGTTTGGTATGCTATACTTTTCTGTATGTTGTCTACGGTCTTCTGAAAGTTGATTTCAACGCCTACACGGACAGACAGATGGACAGACTATTCATAAGGATTCAGAATATATATACTTTATAGGGTCTCCCATGTGCGGTGTAGAAATTACAAACGGAAGCACGAAGTTATATATACCGTTCTTACTTACAGTGAAGGGTATAAAAATAGAGAAAAGCAGACCGCTGGTAATTATAATTTCGAGTAGTAAATACAACAATTTTAAATGAAAACGAAGTGAGTGTTTGATATTTTAGCTTTTAAAAACACAAAACAAAATAATCATTTGACCAGAGAGCACTTAAAGCTAAATTTCTTTTAATTATAAAAATATTAAAAACAAACCTGCAAAAATAATAAAACTAAAAGGTAAAATAAATGATAAATGACTTAGTAAACTAAATAAATGTTCGTTAGGGGTGGTATCCTAACGACAATCTTGTAATTTGATATGGTGCTAATTTTTCATAAGCGCGCTTATGTTTTCAGTCAAAAAGAAGAAAAAATAATTTTTTAGCTCAACAAACAAAAAGACAGAAAACACTTAAACTTCTTTAAAAACAACCCTTTGCACTGCCCCACCATTAAATTAAAGCGTGCATGCATACACTTATTTAGACTGCTTGGCTGTGTTGAGCTGTGACGTTCTATTTTTCATTTAGAGTTTAATTTGCTGGTAGTAAGGCGGCTATTAAATGTTAAACGCACACACTAAATGTTCTTAATTTATACTAAATGACCGGCAGAAAGAAAGTATCATTGTGTCAACTGTTTGGCGGTCAACATGCATGTATTTTGTTTTTGTTATCGTTGTTGTTGTTACTGCTGTTACCATTTTACTTGTTAAGTTATTAACAATATGGCCGTCATATGAGTTAACACGTGAAATATTAAAACGCCAAATTTAATTTCCGTTTATAATTTTTCTCTCGGCTTTTACACTTGAAAAACGTGGCATTACGAATAATAAAAAAATATTACACAGAAACAGTTTTATACATGTTTTTAACAAACCTCTAAAAGCAAAGCAAATGAGAACATTAGTTTTATCAATGTTGATGAAAAATGATAACAGGCCTTGAATAAATAGTTCTTTTTTCAAAGTTTTGCAAAAAATATTTTTAATTGTTATAATTAAAATTTGTTATAACAGTTAGAATTCGCAAAATTTAAAAAATTATTTTTTATTAAAAAAAAGGATATATGGGCGGCAAGCATATCCTTAGAGATTTTGGAGTGAAATTTAATAGAGTGATTAACAACATAGTTTTACAAATATATGGCTACTTGCTCTTGTAATATGTATGTTGCCAAGAGCAACAGGCAACGAAAGTAACCAATCATCCCTTTTAGAAAGGCTTTTCTTTGGTTTGCCTTTCACCTTTAACCATGCCTCTTTTTGTGTCTATATTAAGCAACATGTGTAAGTATGTGTGTGTTTATATTTATTAGTGTATTTGTTCCAACTCTAATGCTACTAAACATGACACAATAAATTGTCCAATTTTGTTTTGGCCATTAGCTGGGTTTACCAGTGTAAAAATTTCATGTTATTTAGTCATTTTTTGGGTAGGTAGGAATGAGTGTCTACATAAAACATACCCACACACACACACACACATACAGCTATAAACATAATTGCCCCTTGATTTTTAGGCTTACTGGTGTGTTCTGTTCTTTAATAGTGACAACAGCACGACATTTATTAAAAATGTGCGCTTGTGTGTGTACTCGTATATGTTTTGTTGGTTGGTTGGCCATACACCGATTTTATAGCATTTAATAAACATGTCCATCTTAATTCGTTGGTTATAATTTGTAGCGGTCATTATAGTAAATTTTGTGGTGAAACGTGAGGTTTGACCAATATTTAGGTTAAACTAATTTGTTTATTAGTTTTTAGGCATTAACAAACACTTAAACAAACATGACGAATATTAACTCATCTATTTTTGTAGCCTATTTATTTTTTCTTGTTTTCATGGTTGCTTTAATAACCAGCCATAAAATTAATGGACCCTCTCACACACGCATTTAAGGTGTGCTTGCAAGAGTCCAAATACAGATTTTCTACATAAAAATAAACTTTTTGGTTTTAACTATTGTTAAATTAGTTAGTTGTTGTGCCGTAAACTTTTGCAGATATAGTGGACTTTTAATCAAAAGAGCTGTTTAAGCAGCTTCTTGTTGCCTAAAGGTTTCTTGAATTTTGTTTGGTTTTTATCATCACAAAAATTTAATTTTTCTCTTACTTTTTCTTTCTTGTCTAAAATATACGTTAGTCCTTCAATTTATTACTCTCTTCTTTTTTTTCCAACGCTGCCTTTACTTTGTTACACAATTTTGAACAACAACAGCAAAAAAAAATTCTTTGTGTGTGAGTGTTTGAGTGACAAAGTAATGAAATTTCTAAATTAAGACAAATTCCATTTCAACCTTTTGACTCTACAATTGCTGGCATTTTTTGTTTAGTTAGTCTTTTTTTCCTTTCAATGATATTAAACGTAAACGTTAAGGGTCAATGTTGTTGAATATCCTTTTATTTGCTTATATCTCCTACTTGTGCATTATTTATTTGCACCTCCTTTTCCTTGTCTGTAAAATAGTAATTTTCTTACTGTAACGAAAATTAATGAATGTTGACGTATTAAGCACTAGTTTTTAAGATAAAATATCAGTTTTATTTTAGTGCTAGTTAAATTCAGCTTAAGGCTTTTAATATGTAAGAAGTAAAAATGATTTTTCAAAAGCAAACTGTAGCTGCCAGGCCGAAAATTTGACTCAATTGTTATCAAAAGTAATTTTTTAGGAAAGATTTTGGCCACACTTAACTAAGATGCTAGTCGAAAGGTACTAGGAACATTTATTAAACAATGACAAACAAAAATAGAGGTAAAAACCCTAAATGTCATTACTGGTCAGAAATAACAAAACAAAATTAAAAAACAATTGCTTTGCAGCCAACTTCACTACAAAACGTTTTGCTAAAATTGGATTTTCCAATTACTCAACGTTGCTGCAGCTTTAGTTCGATATGCTGTTTACATTTTGTATGGACATAAGGTTTTTTGACAGATAGGAAATGCTTGCCCCGTTTCAGGCTGCATAAGAAATAAATTTTTTTTGTGCCAATTAATTAATTAATTGGTTTTTATAACACCAAGGCTTTCATCAGTTAATGAAATTGCCATTTGACACTGTTATAGCACAAAGTGTTCAATATTTAGCTCTTAGAATTCTATCTGTAGGCTTTAAGACTTCTAGAAGTGGTTTAACATTTTCGGAAGTTTTTTTTGTAATTTTTATTTTATGCTGCAAAACGGAAATTGCTATAATTCTTCAGAGCAACAGCGCTGGGGTACATGCAAATTTAAAAAATTTTTTTGAAAATAATCCAAAGTAATTTCTGAGTATTAAAGCGCCAGACTACAAATATAGACGACCTCAACATCATGTGTTAAGGGGTGTTCTAGTAAGAGTCCACTTTTTTATTTTAAAACAAACACACTTTTTTTGGTAGAGTTGCAATTTTTTTATTGAATTGTTAAGAAGATATATTCCCAGCCCGCAATTCGTTCAATGGTTAAAGGATTCAATGCTAATATTGAGAAAAAAGTCATTTCCTGCGATGAAGTGGATTTTCATCTGAATGAACAAAGATGTCGAATATGGGGGCTCACAAAATCTTTATGCAATCCATCAGAAACGAATGCAACCACAACGATTTACTGCATGGGCAGGATTTTAGTCAGACCTTACTGTTTTGAAGATGAGGTCGAAATTGCGCTTTCTGTGAACGGCATTCTTCACAGGAATATGAAGATGTTCTTGTCGTATTAACTGGATGGCATTTCATCAAGGACATGCCATTTCAGCTAGATGATGCTGTTTCACAAGCATGAAATGAAAAAGTGTATGCTTACTGGGATATGCTATATACTTTTTCACACAGAGATAGTAACTGGTGCTTAAGAGCTAGTCCCATGATAGATATATCCCGTACACCATCCTCTTAAGACAATGACATATTAAACTCTTAGAGTTCATTTCATATAAAAATGATCTTTTAGAGCAACAGAATGCTAAGCTGTTACAGTTTATTTCATACAAAAGTCATTCTAACATTCATTGGTAATTAAGAACTAATCCGGTGATATAGCCCGTACATACACCGTTTAGAACAATCACAAGCTCCAGTGCTACAGTTCATTTCATTCAAAAATGATGCAAAACAGTCATTGATCCTTAAGCACTTGTCCGGTACAATTATTTTCCTAGTCAACATCACTGCTATAAAAGTTTCGCTGTTAAAACCGGCCCCAACCAAGCAACTACTTAATGCCTCTTCATTTGCATTTTGTTGTCTTGTTTTCTTTTAATTTACTCCTGTTTACTTTGTCTTTGTAATTTTGCTTAATTTCATCACAAGGCAGTAATTTTACTTTAGTTAACTTCAACATGATTTAACTCAAGTAACATTTATTTATTTCAGTAAGTGCAAGAATTAAATAAATTGTTTGTGTTTAAATTGCAACGAACTGGTATTAAAAATAAAATTTATTGCTTTAAATTATAAAGGACTGTTACTGGGACTGTTTGTCTTCAACAATTAATTTCAGCAATTGTTTTTATATTTTTTTAATTTTGTTTTGTTTGTTTATTAAATTATTTCTTCTACAATGTATTTATGCTTTAATTTTTTTTTGTTGCTCTTGTGTTTCCAATTAATTTTTTAAATTCTTTTGAAGTTCTAATCAAACCCAAATCAAATTTACACTTTGTTTTTGATGTTTGTTATCTTTCAAATACTTCACACTTGAAATTGTTTTACACTCAGCATTTGATTTTTTTTTTTTTTTTGATTTTTGGTTTGTTGTTACTTTTTTTTATATGAAAGTGTGTATGTTTCCTTTTTCTTCACAAAAAAAAAAAAAAAAAAGAATTAAAAATTGAAACACCAAAACACATCAACAACAATAGAAATCCTTTTTTTTAAAGGCTGTACAAAAATCTTTGCAGGTAATTTAAGTTCAACTCGTTGTTGAAAATAAATGTGGAAGTAGCAAGTTTTGCACAGTCCAAGGCCAAATCGTTCTAGTCTAGCTTTTTTTTTAAGTGGAAAATGAGGATTGAATTCACCTTCACAAATTTTTTTTATGCTAAAATATAATCAGTTTTGTATACGTAGCTGGAGCTTCTTTCTTTGTGGGAGACTCTACAAGCTACACTTTTATAGTTCATGCAGCCACATCATCTCGACTTTTTGAACCTAAATAAACAAAAATCGTTTATTGCAATTGTAAAGCTTAAGCAGGTTTTCTACAACTCAAATTTATTGCTTGCGTTACGGTCGTTACTTTAAAACAAAAATCAGTTTCCTTCTTTGTTTATAAATATATTCCTTGTTCATGTATCTTTTGCACTTCAATGCCACTTAGACATGATTTTCATTTTCAGTTTTCTTATTTTTCCCTTTTTTTGATGTTATTTATCATTTTATTCATCAAAAAAATTAAGTTTTTCCTCGAAACTAACACAGAAAAAAATTTTAAACCACTAATACATATAAATAGCGGATTGTTTTGTTTTGATTAAATATCTAATAAAATCAATTATAATTTTGAATTGAATTAAATGATTTTTTTAATTGAATCAATTAAATATTTAATCAATTTAACATTAAAAAAACAATATTTTAAATGAAATATTTAATTAAATCAATTAAAATTTTGAATTGAATTAAATGATTTTTTTAATTGAATCAATTAAATATTTAATCAATTTAACATTAAAAAAAAAATATTTTAAATGTAATATATAATTAAATGAATTAAAATTTTGAATTGAATTAAATAATTTTTTTAATTGAATCAATTAAATATTTAATCAATTTAACATTTTTTAAAAAATATATTTTAAATGAAATATTTAATTAAATCAATTAAAATTTTGAATTGAATTAATGAATTTTTTAATTGAATCAATTAAATATTTAATCAAATTAACAGTTTTTTAAAAAAATATTTTAAATGAAATATTTAATAAAATCAATTAAAATTTTGAATTGAATTAAATGAATTTTTTAATTGAATCAATTAAATATTTAATCAAATTAACAGTTTTTTAAAAAAATATTTTAAATGAAATATTTAATTAAATCAATTAAAATTTTGAATTGAATTAAATGAATTTTTTAATTGAATCAATTAAATATTTAATCAAATTAACAGTTTTTTAAAAAATATATTTTAAATGAAATATTTAATTAAATCAATTAAAATTTTGAATTGAATTAAATGAATTTTTTAATTGAATCAATTAAATATTTAATCAAATTAACAGTTTTTTAAAAAAATATTTTAAATGAAATATTTAATTAAATCAATTAAAATTTTGAATTGAATTAAATGAATTTTTTAATTGAATCAATTAAAGTTTTAATCAAATTAACAGTTTTCTAAAAAAATATTTTAAATGAAATATTTAATTAAATCAATTAAAATTTTGAATTGAATTTAGATTCGAATGCCAGGTGGGTATTACTGAATGTAATTAAAGAGTATATGAAAAACAAAAACAAAAAATTATAAAAAATAATAAGAAGAACAAAAGGTTTCTCTACAATGAGTACTTGTATTTGTATATGGAATAATTTCTATTTGGAATTTAAAAGTTTAACAAAATGTTAATCTTGAAAAATTAAAATGTTGGTTGGAAAATTTATTTATTTATTCAGTTCAATGCTTACTGAGTTTTTTGTTTAAATATTTGAATTTTTTTGTAACTATTGATTAATAATTCTTATTTAGTCAATAGCTTTTACAATATAAAGATTCTAATGCATGCAAGAAATGTTGGGAGTAATCTACTGAGGAATCAGAGTAGCGTCTGAAGAAATTGTCCATATAGATATGCTATCCCCTTTAGTAATTATTGTACTGAATAAATAACTCATGAGAATATCATGAGTAAAAGAATAAATTTTAAAATCAAAAAAATTTCTGCAGTTAAGCACAAATAAAAATTAAAATTTTGTTAAACTTTTAAATTTCAAATAGAAATTATTGCATAAACCTATTAAATATTTAATCAATGTAAAAATTAAGCTCAAGAAATGAGTGATCATATTGATTAGACAGCCAATAGAAATTTTATTTAAATTTTTTTTATATTTTTTAGCAAATAGATCAAATTTTTAATTGAAAATTTAATGAAATTTATTAAAGTTGTTCTTGTACATTCAATATAAATAAAATATTCTCTTGGGTTTTATTAATTTTAATTTTTTATTTAAAATTTTCTTTGGGTTCCTAATTTTTTTCTGTGTACTTTGTCTAAGTTAAATCAAACAAGTGTTTTGTTTGTGGCGGTCAAGCGGTAGGTTTTGTTAGAAAGTTTTTTTGTTATTTATTTTTATACTTTAAAATATTTAAAAAATCCATTTGAAAAATCCTTAATAAATGCAGGCAACCACCGATGGAAAATAAATAAATCACATAAAATTTCATTATCCCGAAATATGAAAGTGAAAAAAAAAATAGTCCAAAAATATATTTTCATGACAATGAAAATTACAAACAAATCGCATTATCCCTTTTCCTTTCATGTTTTTTTTTTTTTGTTTAATTATTTCCTTTCAAATTCAAATTTATATTTTTGTTTTGTGTGGATCGCATAGACAGCTTGAAACCTTTTTTTCTTCTTTATTTTTAATGACCGAATAAAGTTTTTGCTGGCTTAGCATTTTTATCAAAAGGATTTTTTCTTTCTTTATTATTTTTTTTTTTTGTCTAAATTTTGTTTGAAGACAAAGAAAAAATATTGAATTAAAATTCTTTAAAATTTAAAATCAATTTAATTTAACTCAATTCAATATTTTGCTTATTTTTTTTTTATGAAGAATTTGTCAACAAAGTTCATTAAATTAATGAATAAAATTATCAATTACTTTAGTACTAAAAAAAGGTTAAGCCAGAGGTACAAGCATCGCATTCGATAAAGAGAAATTTCATTAAAAAAAAACTTAAATTTCTATCTAACTTATTCGATATTGAAATTGACTATTAGAGCAAAGCTAACCGCTTTAGTTTTACAAGAAAGCTATTTGCTGATAAAGAAAATTCCAAATATTTTCAACAAAAAAATTAAACCCTTCCTAAATTCATAGGTTCATTATAAGGCCACATTACCAGTGCTGGCTGAGGTAATTCAACAGCGTTCAGTTTCCATCACTTACAATGTGTGTTTTTAGATACTGGTCAACAGGAAAACATAGTGTTTACAGCATATGCTTTCATACCTGACACAGTAACAGTATTTACGTGGGTCGGTCAATGGTTTTATTATTTCATACTGGAAATTTCCTCTACACTAAGCTTTACAGATACTGACTGCAATGTTGACGTTAAAGCCCTTCATTTATCACTGTTCTTCTCTACTTTTAACACTAAAGGTTGAACTATATTGTAGCTATTACTGCCTCTCAATTAGCAATGCTCCTTCGTGCTGTTGGAGGATTATTATTGATTCATACTGGCACTAAAAACTCTTTGAGGTTGATTTGTAACATTTATTGCCTGTTGAAACTGTGAACCTTTAAGCAAAACCTTCTTCTTCCAACTTATTTTATGTTCAGTTTATTCAACCAAAATAATTTTCTTTTCAAAATGTTTTGGTTTCCAAAAAAGAAAAACAGTGCTTTTAGAATGAAATCACTTTTAGGACTCTCTCAAATGTGTACGCATAATTTAATAGTAAAACTATGAGCATTTACAAAATGGGTCTTTTAAAGGCGAATAAATTAATTTCATTAGATACTAAAATATAAACGAATAAAAAAATGTCCTTTTGTTTGTGGTATTTTATTTAGCACAAAAACGAGTGCCCTGAAAGTAAATTTCTACATTTGCCAGTTTATTTATTTATAAGATGCTGATGTGATACCGAAACGTTACTTGCTTCAATGCCCTACATATGCACTTGCGACTACATAAATAAAAAATGAAGGAGAGAGAGAAAGAGTTTTTTTTTTTTTTGCTTTAGTTGCATAAAGCAATTACATTTATGCAACACCAACATTTGTGTAATTAAATTTTGTAACACTCTACGTGTAAATTATTTCTTTTCTTTTCTGTTCTTTTTTGTTTTGTTGGTTTTTCTTTTAACACTTAAAGTGTGCGCATCTGTTTATCATAACCGGAGCTGGGCAAGTATTTGAAATACAAATTTGGAGTTAGAGCTAGTCAGTTTGTTAAAAGTTGGATAAAAGTAAAAACTGAATTATTCTTGAAAATTATCGAATTAAAAAAAAAAGTTTTAATTTGTTTCTGATTATAGAACGATTATTTTCTTTAGCTGGATTTACTTATACCCCAATAAGAGTTTGTGCTTTTTTTTAAAGCCAACAGTTTTAGTTTACATTTTAAAATTTAAAACAAGAAAATGAGTTTTACCCCCTGATTATCAGTGCATTAATGTGCGTACTGAAAAATCGCTATCTTAATTGATTATACCGGCATTATAAAGCTGTCATTCGGGAAATTTTTCCGGGTACGCGATCGTCAGCGATCATGATCGAATTAAAAAGCTGTCATGGAAGAAATGTTAGAGACTCGCTATCGTAAGTGATATGATTATGAGGGAAAGTTTACGAGCATGCGCTCATAAGTGATTAAGATGTCTTTAAAAAGGTGTCATGCGTGAAAGTCGTGTGTTAATGAACTACTTGATCTTCAATGATTATGCCATTAGTGTTGGACAATAACAAAATTCTTGAATAAATAAACTGCAAAATTGTGATTACCCATGCGGGTTTCATGGTAGGCATAGAGCTCCGTCACAATTTGAACTACAGTGTTAAAAATACAAATTTCAAGCATCTCAAGCTATCAACTTTTACTATGCAAGCAACAATAACAAAAAATAACAGGTTAGTTTCTACATTGTCTTCACTGAAACAAAATATATAAGTGAGTGAAGTTAAATATGCCAAGTTAAATATGCATACATACGAGTATATTGATTTCTCTAAGAGATTTTACCAATTTGGAAACGTATCATAGAAGATGACGGGATGGGACAGATATCATTTTAAATGCTAGGTCGTGTAGATGTGTAATCTATCGCCTAAACACTCAGAAATTATTTTTATAAAATTTCCATCTACCCCAGTGCTGTTGCTGTGGAAGTTGCTAAAATCCCTTAGGGGTATATGGAAATTAAAAAAAAAACTTTTTAGGTAATCTGCAATAATTTCTCACTATTTAGGCGATAGAAATCAATTCTAGAAGACCTTTTTTTTTAAATAATATGTGTCCCATACCGTAATCTTCTTGAGAAGTCAACGTATTTAGGCATATTATATTTCTTCTAAACATATTTATAAATATGTCATAATTACTAACAAATATTTAATGACGTAAGACGACGTATATGATAAATATGCCCTAAATACTTAAAAAGATATTTACAAATACTAAAAAACGTAACGAGTTAGGTTGAAACACATTTACTCATTTAAAATATTTTTAAAAATAATTTAATGAAATTTCTTGTTTAATATAAAGATGCCTTTAAAAATAACACAGGTCTGCGAAAAAAAATTTTTTTTCAGCTGCATGAGATATTTTTAATGAATTATATGTTTTAAAGTGCGCTGATTTCAAAAGTGATGGTTTTTTTTTCTATCACATAAGGATTTTTTGGAAATTCAAACACAAAAAATTGGTTAAAGCACTCCTTTATTCAAAATTTTCAAACAATAAATATTATTTTTAAAGTAAACGAAACATTATTTTGAAACATATTTATACTTGATACTTTGACGAGTCCTTTTCCGATTTCCATCTTCAGTTTCTCGCTTAAGCGCTTCGTCCTCCAACTCACTAGGGTATTCATCCAAACTGGAAGGTGGCTGCTTGATAGATATCTCGGAGCTATGGGGCACTGGACGTATAGATGAGTCAAGATTAGGATAACTTATGTTTCTTTTGTTTTTTGAATTGAATCCCTTTACGTCAACTGAGCAGAAGTAGCAGTCAGTGGTGTGCCAAAATTTTTTTTCTGCCCACGCCATATCATAGGAATTCCAAATCGAAATTCATTTTTCTTTCCCTTAAACCACAAACGAAGATCTTCTTCGCATCTTCTACACACCTTATGCGGGGCCCATGGTTTATCTTGATGACCAAGTTTTAATTTAAAGTAGGCAAAATAAACTTTCCTTACAAAATCACTTTTATTTCTCTGTTGACTTTTAATAGTGAATTCACCACAGATATAACAAAAACTGTTTGGAGAAATAACACAACTCCTTGTAGCCATGATTAACAGACAACAGCACTGTTCACTTGAATATCAGTATGTCTACTGAGTGCTTTTCTTTGTTTCAAGCGACGTAAAATAAAACACTGCTGTTTTCACTTAATGTAGAGCGGTTGTAAATTCACTCTACGACGGTTGATAAAAAACTCTGTTTATTTTTAAAAACTATCTTCCTTAAATACTAAATCTTAAAACTAATTTGGTACACATGCATACCTGTCATTTCCTCTATTACCACACGATTCTCCGGTCATCTTTTCAAATGCATATTAACATTAGGTAGTACCTAAAGTCTTAAACAGATTCCAAGAAACAATTAGCACTATCTATTAATTAGCGTAGACGTTTATTACTTCAAGGAAAAACAAATAGTCCTTTCTGCGGAAAATACGCTAATTTGTAATAGCAGACCTTCGCTAATCGGTGTGTGAGATAAAAGGGTTGGTTTTTTTCAAGGCCATAAATGTCACACATATTCGTTCAATATTGGGTACCTGCGGTAAATTGAGAATAAAATCCGAATTTGTTATTCGATTTTAATGATTTATAGCTTATTTCATTTTTGAGGTATTTAGCTTTCAGAAAAATGTGCAAAACATAAAATTTTTGCTTTTTCTTTTTTTTATTGCATTTTTAAACTGAAAAAAAACGCGAATTTTGCAAAAAAAAAAATTTTTTTCCCCTCTTAAATTTTTGAATAATTCCAAAACGATAAAATATAGAAAAAATTATATTAAATTAAATTAAATATAATTTTGTTACGCATCTTTTGGTATTTTGCTTTTGAAAATCGGATGAGCCGTTCTCGAGTTAGGCTGAAATATGTCTTCGTACCTGACTAATTTAGGGGGAAAAAATTGCCACCCCCATAAAAAAAATCCCTACGCGATGGAGAAAAACCGAAAACGGATTTGAGTTTAGCGCATCAAAATCTGTAAGAAAATGTAAAAAAATCCTATTCAGTTTTTTGGTCGCAGACCTGCGTAATTAATGGCCTTAATGAAAGTATTTTGTATAGGAAAGTATTGTAATCCTTTTAACTCAAAAACATATATTTGGCCAGCTCTGATCATGGCTAATTGCAACTTATTTTAATGCCCTACGGTACGTAACAAATAGTTGTTTAGCGATTTATTAAATGTGTGTATGTGTGTGTGTAATATATTTGACTAAAATTAAGTAAAAAAAAAGAAGGCTTAAAACCTCTGAATAATTTAACGCAATTCCATTCTGCACTTAATTTTTTTGGAATATTTTTGGCTGCTATTTTATTACCCGAAAGATACTTTTAATCAAAAATTAATTTTTTTTTGTTACCATATAAAAACTTAATAGTTCGTTGTTGTTGTTTTACTTTTAGCTTTTGTTGCTTAAAGTTTCTCTAACGTAAATAAAATTTCTCTAAAGCATCCTACCAAAAAAAAAAAATTAAAAAACTAATTCTTTAAATAAACTTTAGTTTTGATTGTGTTAAGTGTTTTTGTTATGGATTAATAAAAACCAAAAATTTTTAATTGCGCAAAAAATTGCAAAGTTTTTATTTTAGCTAAAAAAACAAAAAAGAAAACATTTTTTTTGCACGAAATATTTTTTTTTTAGCTTGAAAAATATTTATCTATGGCTTCAACTAGAATAAATAAACGTTTTTGCAAATATTTTGTTGGTACACAAAACACAGCAGAAACTGCAAGAGAATTTAAATTTGCTATTGACATTTTAGGAGTTTATTTGTTAGCAGATATTTTTAAGAACATTCACTCAGGGTCGTTCTGAATTTAAGTGAAGCTACCTTATTAGTGAAGCTATTTGCTATTGTTATTTATGGCCCACTATAACAGCGCTAATTGAGAGATCTAAAATTATTCTACAATTCTCTTGAATTACGATATTGTGGAGGCTTAGTATTATATAACTTTTCTAGATAACTGTGTATTCCATAGCTAGTCACGCTTTTAAAACAGGTTCCTCTTTCCTAACTCTTTGACAGGGTGGCCATAAACCATAATCTACCACACCAATTTTGCTCAAGTAGTACTTAACTCCATAATATTCCCTTAGACTTAGAATAAGAATCAGGAACGGGAGCTTGTAGTGCGATTCACTATTCAATTTTAAAGACAACTATTTAGTTAACCTTAAAATTGAAGACCTTGTGAGTCAGTAAAATGGTTAATTAATTATCAGCTGTGTGGCTAAATAGAAGCCAGAATTTTGTGTGGTTTTTACTTAACCAAAACAAAGTGAATGACTCTTAAATAAAAAAAAAATATATTGTTACGTTTTTACCCTATTATTAAAACGTTCTTTATTGTAAAATAACAATACATTAAGTTTTCTTTTCTCAACACTTGTTGTAGAAACACACTTTATTTATAACCAACACAACGACACTTACAGTCTAATGTCTCAACCAGAACTGAACTTAACTGAACTCGACTGAACTCGTCTGGCAATCTCAGCATTTCCTTATATACTGTTTACTTTAGCAAACTGTAACAGACATTTCAAATCTTTAGTTTAGCCGAGATCCGTCTACAAACTTCTTGAAGTTACTGCATACTTCTAGGTGTAACAAGTAGAACAACAAGATAAATGAACATGCTTAACCTAGAAAATTCTAGAACTAAGGCTTATACACTAACCAAGATATAAATAACACACATCTCACACACAAGCATTACACTATAAAATTCTACGAATTAACATAAACACTGAATTGCTACATTTAGACATACATAAATACCATTTCTTATGAATAATAAAACACAGTCATTCAATAGAATATATAAAAAATAAGCCATTTTTGGATGTTGTACATTGTAGTTGTAGCTATTTTGGTTGTTGTCCAGGATATTTATAACAGTTGTCAATTTTTAACTCCTAAAGTTAACCAAGAATTACTGATTCACACATTCGTTAATGCAAACAGAAAAATTGGAGCTAAAAATAAAACCATGTACAACCCTTAAACGTTTTTGAATCGCACTACTGCTCCCTTTCATAAATCACTAAAATTTCCTGATGATCAGGGGACTGAGGCTCGTTCTGTGATAACGGGAAATGAAAAGTTATTTTACATTTACATTTTTTTTTTATTGATTCAATTTTAGTCACAAATAACAATTAAAAATAACAAAATGTTTTAACAGAAAAAATATGGAACAGTTACTCGAGCTGGTGGTTCATCTTCTGTCTAAGCGGGCGAATTAAATTAAAAATAATATTTTTTTCATATAAAATTTTTCCTTGAAAAAGAAAATGGTAACAGGAGAACTTAATTACACTTTCCCCTGGTAATTGAACACCTCTAAAAATTGATTAATTAAATTAAAAATATTTGGCTTTGTGTGATTGTGATCTAGCTCGGCTTAGATTATCGTCGCTATGGCGGTGACTATGAAAAATTATTTTTCAATGCTATGAGCTTACTTTCCACAAGCAGGCATTCATTAGCTGTAACCCCGTTAGGTCACTGGGATAAAAACCGTTAAATCGTTATGTAAAAAAGTGGGCATAAAAGTAGGCGAGGCGGCTATAAAATAATATGACTACCAGACTTACGAAAAAAATTTGCATTTATTTTATTTCAGAAAAATGTTGAAGCCACTTAAAATATCATATAGCGAACAAACAAACTTAAAATACTTCTTTTATAAAATTTTTTTTTTACTTCTACTCGATATCAGCTTTACCTACAATAAAAAATATTTTCAGGTTTTTACTAATAATGACTGTTATTTTATTATTTTTTTTAATGCATAAAAACCTCCACTCTTTTTATAAGTTCCTTTTCAGGCAACAGCTGTTGTATTTTCTTGGTATTTGATTTGAAATCATTTTAGAAATGCAACATGTTTTACAGATGGTGTAATATAAATCTCACGGTTACACTATCACTCAGTTTGAAATAATCTCAAATGATAAATAATGCCAAAAAAAAAAAAAAAAAATTATTTAAATTCCTTTTTTTTTTTTTGTTTTTTTGCTGTGAAAATATTTCAATTTATTTTGCTTAATTTTTGGCAAGCAAATTTTTTTTTATGATTTTCAAAGCAAAAATCTTCTTTACGAACAAAGAAAAAATCTCAAGCAAAAATTAATGCCAGCCAACATTTCTGGGGTGAAAAGAAAAATGAATTTCAAAAAAATCTTTGTCAACAAATGATTTGTTGACTTGAAGTGTAAATAAAATTTTGCTTTATGAAACCTTGGTTTTCTGCTTTTTTGTGTGTAAAATAT
Organism: Thelaira solivaga; assembly: GCA_947397855.1. Classification (NCBI taxonomy): domain Eukaryota; kingdom Metazoa; phylum Arthropoda; class Insecta; order Diptera; family Tachinidae; genus Thelaira; species Thelaira solivaga. The sequence goes on from OX377610.1 coordinate 75,294,558, forward strand.
TACTCATGCACACACATGCTCTAATTCGTATTAAATATACGATTTATGAAACATATTTTATTAACACAAGAACATGCGCATACACATACACACACCAGCATATATTCACCCTTGTACACAGAAATGAATACGTTTATGAATAAAACTGAAATGTTCTTAGTGAAAGTTTGAGAATTTAAATAAGTCAAAATCTGTTTTCTGCATATTGAAATGAGAACCGTAACAAAAAAAAAAAAAAAAAAAAAAAAAAAATATTACGCTGCCGTTGTTGCAAGATGAATTCAGCACAGAAAAAAATATTATGCCAGAGGAGAGAATTAAAAATCATAACTTTCCAACAGAGCTAAAAAATATTGTATTGATGAAATGTTTAATTTATTCAATTAAATGTTTAATTGGCTCAAATACATTTTTAATTGATTCAATTAAATGTTTAACTGGTTCAATTAAAAATTTAATTGGTTCAATTAAATGTTTAATTTATTCAATTAAATGTTTAATTTATTCAATTAAATGCCTAATTGGTTCAATTAAATGTTTAATTGATTCAATTAATTATTTAATAAATTCAAATAAATTTTTAATTACTTTAATTTAAAATTTAATTAACATTTTTTTCTCAACTAATTAAGCTATTATCAAATATAATTGATAATGCCACTGAAAAGGAATATTGCAAAGTAATAAAAAAGCATTTTGTTTCCACTGTGAAATATTTCTTCCCCTTCATATTGTCAAAGTAAATTGAAAAGTCATTTCTTTTAAATGAGCCACCTGTTTATGATATTGAATGAGGAGGTTTAATTTGAAAAAAAAGAAAACATTTCATATTAATTTAATATTTTATTCATTCTGTTTTTAATTTATTTATTAAGGATTCAAATATAAAGCAAATTATGAGTAGATCTACTACTTTCTCTCAAAACACTCCCATCCACACATACTGTTATAGACTAGCACTTTCTATTTTCTTAACAAAAGCTATTTTGATCTATCAATTTTGTAATTCGTGCAAGAAAACTGCCTAATTTTACAAATAAATTACTTTTTTTTTAAAACGTGTATATTCACTGCTGCTCCAAATGCTTAAAATTGGAGGCAACGACAGCATTAAGAAAAATTCAATGAGCCTTTATTTCAAACAGCACGCATACATAAACACACACACACAAGCTCACCCTAACAATTTACACCTTCACTTTCATTCAATATGCGAGTGTATCTGAAATCTCAGTGGATTTCCTGTCGCAATACAAAATTAAATGAAAACAGCTTAAATAGACTGCTGTAACATACTTTAAGGCATTTTAATGTGGGTTTTGCAACAAAAATTAAAAGGAAAAAAGAATTTTAAAACATGAAACCAAACAAAAATATTCATAAAATGTCTGAGGCTGTTCTACAGTTTAAAACATTTTGGGCTTGAAATCAAAAAAAAAAAATACTTCCCAGAATAACAAGACTAAATAGGCTATAAAGCACGTGGTACAATGAACGAATGGTTCTTTGTTTGTGAAGTTTTGTTAGTCATTCATTCACTCACCACCAAATTCAATCATTTTTCCATTACAAGTGACAACATTATTGTTTATTTTAGTCAATTTCAAAAATAAAAAAAGAAATAAAAACAGAAACATAAACACAGTTAAATATTATGAAGGCGTAAGTAAAGGCACGCACATTCAACCGTTTATTTTATGACGATAAATAATTAGGGAACTTCAAAATACATATATGCAGTAGTTTTTTCTAACTGAAAAATTATTCGAATAAAAATTAATCGAACAAAAATTATTCGAACGAAAATTAGATAAGTAAAAATTATTTTAAGAAAAACTATTCCAATATAATTAATAGAATAAACATTATTTTTAAAAAAGTAACAAAATATAAATTAATAGAATAAAAATTATTTGATTGTTTATCATTCGAATAAAGTTTAATCGATAATAACGTCGACGTTCTCAGCCGTTAATGTGCCGAAGTATCTCATCCTTTAGCTCTTGAATTGTTGCTGGCTTATCGACGTACACCTTTTCTTTCAAATAAGCCCAAAGAAAGAAGTCCAACGGTGTTAAATCACCACGCCACCACGTGAGATAACACGGCCAAAAGAGCCATTGTTTCGTTAGCCGTGTGTCAAGTGTTGAAACCACATCCATATCTTCCAATTCGGGCCATAAAAACTTTGTTATCATCTCACGATAGCGAACTCCATTCATAGTAACTGCCTGCCCGGCCTGATGGCGCCAGTACATAAACCGCACCAAACAATCACTCTTTGTGGGTGCATTGGTTTTCCGACAATCACTCTTGGATTATCATTCGCCCAAATACGGCAATTCTGCTTATTGACGAGTCCACTCAGGTGAAAATTAGATTCATCACTGAAGATGATTTTCTTCGAAAATTGATCATCCACTGTTGCCATTTCTTGCCACCATTCTGACCATTGACGACGTTTGGAATGGTCAAGAGGCTTTAGTTCTTGAGTCAATTGCACCTTGTAAGCGTGTAAATGCAAATCTTTATGTTCATCAGCGACGATCGTGAGAGATGCAATTGTTGGGCACGACTACTAGTTGAGGTGGACGGCTCTTCAGCCACACTATCGCGAACAGCAGCAATATTTTCTGCAGTACGAGCTGTACGAGCATGCACTGGTATTTCCACATCTCCTACAGACCCGGTTTACTAAAATTTTCGCACGAATTTTTAGATTGTACGCACATTTGGACGTTTAAATTGACCGAAAAAATCACGAAGTGCACGATATGCATTTTGATTTGAACGCCCATTTTCATAATAATCCTGAATAACTTTAACGCTTTGCTCGATTGTGTATCTTTCCACGGTTCAAATTGAATTAGACTAAAATTGATAAGTGTTAAATGAAATGCAGAAAAAACTTAACGCTAAGGTGAGGTTGACATTCAACATCGGCCCTTAAAATTGAACCACCCTTTATCAATAAAATTTAAGCAAGTAAAAACTATTCGAATAAAAGTTAATCGAACACAACTTGTTCGGATTAAAATTATTATAATAAAAATGAATCAACTAAAATTCAATGTTTAAAATTATTGGAAAATGTAAAAATTTATTCGAATAACAATTATTCGATTGTTTAATATTCGAAACAACTAAAAAATCCTCTCTTCTGAATTTAATAAATAAAAGTTAATCAATTAAAAATTATTCGAATAAAAATTATTCGAATGAAAATTATTCGAGTAGAAATTATTCGTATGAAAATTATTCGAATAAAAATTATTCGAGCAGAAATTAGTGTAATAAAAATTATTAATATGAAAAAAAATTAATTGAATAAATATTATTTGAGTTAATATTCATAAACATTATTGAAACTAAATTCATCGAATACAAATTAATGAAATTAGATTAAACACAGACTGCAGTGGAGTACAAATTATTCATATAAAAATTATTGCAACAAAAATAAAAAATAATAAATAATAATCGAATAAATATTAAGCGAATAAAAAATATTCGGTAATATTTTGCACGAAATTTTCAAATTAAGAATTTACCTCAACTCACAATGAGCTACACTAATGCTAAAAATAATTTGTTTTTTTTTATTTTCATTTCCCTATTCCATTCATTTTCGCTTGAGGCCATAATTCTGATTCAGCGTACATAATATTTAGGTGGGTGTAAGTGCTGTGCTTGTGTGTTGTTGTGTAACTTTTTTTTATATTTTCTGAATTGATTACCGGTGATTTGTACAATGTAAGGCATTTAATTTTACAACGTATCAACGGCGGAAAAAAACGAAGAGAAAAAAAGAAAGCAAAAACTCATGCACCCTGCAGCAACAACCAAGTTTAGCAGCGTGAATTGTTACTCTAAGGAAAATCTTTAACAATAAATAAAAGCATGTTGTGTTCCAAAGAATAAATAAAATCTATTTATTTTAGCTGCAATAACAAAGAACTTTTATGTGTGTGTGTGTGTGTTTGTGTGAACAAGTGTAAAGTTTTCTGCTTAACACTCTGCTAAAATGTAATTTGTCTTTTTTTTTTCGTATGTTTTTACTCTGCAAATACATTCACTTACTCATTCATTTTCTTTTGACTGTTTTTGATGTGACAGGAAATGAGCTGAATCCTTGGGAGCATACTTTTAACAAATAGGCTTATTTACCTGCTTTGGCTTTTAAAATCACACACACACACACACACAGAGCGAGAGACTAACACATAAACTTTTAAAAACAAACACACTTAACCTTGATTCTATATTTGAGTTTGAATAACTGAGTGTCATTTAAAGCACATTTTCAGAAAATGAAAGCGTATATAAACCCTGATTAATATTAGAATTTTGATGTAAAATTATATTTATTTATATTTACAATGAGGCGGATAAGAATTTTATTAAATTTTGTGTGTGTGTGTGTGTTGTTTTTAATGAAAAACATTTTTCTTAACGTTGAATGTTATACATCAAGTGTGGTAAGTGTGAAAAAATATTTAAGGGACTTCAACGTGTCAGGAAATGGAAATTTTTTTTTTTTTAATTTTTATCAAACTATTTAAGGTAACTGGAATTTATTTGAAGGTGCTTATGGGTGTGAGTCAAACTCAAAACATTTTTTAAGCCTCAATTTGTTTTATAAAAATTTCTTGCTGTAATTTAATTAATAAATAAACTAATAAATCGTAATAATAACCATAAAAAATTAACAAAAACATTTATTATAAATTATTACACTCTTTAATATATTTAAATATTATTTTCTTAATCTCCTTAGTTGAGTATGAATTAAGATTGTTAAGCAGAATGTCCTGATGGAATTCAATCAATTTTCATTTATTATGATTGCAAAAACATGTTTGAAACTAATAATAATTTCTATTCTATTCCATAATAATAATGATAATGATGATTAAAATGAAATGAGTGGGTGAGCCATGATATTCTTAATGTCAAAATCATTTGAGTATCAAGTAACATTTGCAGTTAAATAGAAAAGAGATGGCAAAATATATTGTTGGATATGGATGTGGAATTACAGTGTAGGAACATTTTATTAATTGTCTAGAGACTATGCCAATCATCTCACTCCGGTATTAGCAAACTGAATACAAGACAAAGCAAATAAATTAAAATAAAGATAAATGAGTTTGTGGCTTAAAGCAAAATTAATTTGGAGATTCAATAGAAGCAAACACAAGCACACACTTACACTTTCATTGAAATCATTTATGATAATCTTAAAAATCATTAATGATTTAATCAAATAAGCATCGACAGTTGTTGCTTTTGAAAATATAAATTATCAAAAACAAAAGAAAAATTAATTAATAATCAAATTAAAAATAAAAAATTAAAAAAAAAAAAAAAATTAAAGAGATTATAACAAAACTAAAAGTATGTGTGTTAAAAATAAAATACTTGCAAAATAATGGAATGAATGAAGATCTATAAACTCCAGCGTTTGTCTTGACACTCATAAGGCTTTAAACGGGATCTTGTACAATAGAAAAAATTAACTCGCTTAAAAGTTAAATACTTGCATGTGCTTACAGTAGTTCACAATCAACATGCGGTTCTAAAAACTTAGCTTTTCCAGCAAAAATAAGGTTTCAGAGCTTTTGGAATGAAATGCCTCAAGAAGTTTTATAAAAAGTGTGTTGATGATCAGTACGCAAGCAAAGACGAAATTCCACTGTCTGAATTGATTAAATCAAATAATGCATACAAAAAAAAAAAGAGGGGAAAAATTTTTCCTAACAAACTTTAATTAAATTTATGTTTTCTTCTATTACTTTTCTGTTCAGGTCTATAATTTTTCTGCAGCTCATGTTCGCTGTGAAAATGATTTTTTTTTCTACTACTACTTTTACGAATTCTGTGATAAGTCCTGTTTTAGTTAAAAAATTAAATCTGTTCATGAATTTCATAATTGAATATGATTTTTAGTTTCTTCTGTAAGCAACGTTGCACTTGGAGAAATCAAAAGTGGGGAATAATATTGACATCAGCATTGGTGAAGTCGACAATTGGAATAATGATCAAATTTCAGAAGATAACGATGATTTCAAAGAGGTTCAACAATCTAAAGTAATTTTTTCGAAAGCAGTTGAAAGCCTAAAAGAGATGAAAATGATTGAAAAAACCAAACAAGCCTTGACTGCTTCTCTAAACTACCTCGTACAAATTAATATATTTTGTGCACAAAAATACTCAAAATGACTGTGAACTTTTAATTAGCCAGTACATATGAAATCTAATTTTCCTAAGTCAATTAATGAAAATTTAATATATTATATACTAGTTGACCCGCCAAACGTTGCTTTGCCTTCAAATTTTATTTATATTGAAAGATAATTAAAAAGAGAAGAAATATATAAGTAGCGTTATGCCGAACATATCATAAAAATAGCCAAATCGCTCCAGCCGTTCTCCGTTTTGAGAAAAATAAAAAAAGTAGACGTAGTAATGGGCGTAATAAATTTTTCTTTTAATTAAATTACAAGTTGGGTTTCGATGAAAATAAAAAAACTCTCCGATTTGAGAAAAATAAAAAAAGTAGGCTGGTGGAATCATTGGTCCGTGCTTCTTCAAAAACGATGATTTCCAGAACGTTACAGTCAATGGTGATCGGTATAGAGGCATGATTATTAACTTTTGCACTCCTGAATTGAACAACCATGATGTCCAGGAGCTGTGGTTCCAACAAGACGGCGCAACATGTCACACAGCTCGTGCCACAATCGATTTATTGAAAGACACGTTTGCTGACCGCCTAATTTCACGTTTTGGACCTGTGAATTGGCCTCAAAGATCTTGTGATTTAACACCGCTAGACTACTTTCTGTGGGGCTATGCGGATAAGCCACAAGCGCTTGACCATTTATAAGACAACATTCGCCGTGTTATTGCCGATATACGGCCACAATTGATGGAAAAAGTCATCGAAAATTGACGTCCAGATTGGACTACATCCGAGCCAGCCGTGGCGGTCACATGCCGGAAGTCATATTTAAAATGTAATGCCACAAGATTATCTTTCGGATAAATAAAATTCATGTCAATCGAATAATCCATCGTTGTTTTATTGCAATTTAAAGTTCTATACGTCTATAAAAAACACCCTTTATAAAAATAAATCAATTAAAAATTAATCGACTAAGGCCCGTTATTACAACTTTGGAAGAACCGGCTATTGACTAAAGCGTTGGAAACAAATTTGGGGTGGATAGTTATGGACACACTATTCAATATCTAACTTATTGAGTTCAATTATGAATAAAAATTATGGAGAAGTTTTTTTTTACTTTTCCTTTTCCTCTTAAATCTTTTTTTTTAACATAGAAAGTTATTTATTTGTTAGTTTATTTGACCTTTTTTCTTTTTAATTAATATGACTATTTTATTAAGCTTGAGCTTGAGCGAAATGTCGATATAAACATTTCGCTCCAAGTTGCGTAGCTCCTTCAGCATATAATTATAATTATAAAGTTGAAGCGATATATCGATATAAAAATAAATTTATGAAATAAGACCTCAAGCTTAATAAAATCGCCATATTAATTATATAGAAAGTTATCTGATTTATTGAATTTTCTCTCAAAAAGCAAAATTTTACCAGGAAAAAATCTCTGAGAATATTCATAATTGCCATGACTGATATTTTTAATTTAAAGTCCAACCAAAAGTTTAACAATTGACTTATGAAATTGTAGCTTTAACTATCGATAACTTGTAATAATGACTAGAAGTAACCTATAGTTGGTAAGACATCTATCTAGCTTTTCGTTGGACTTTAAATGAAAAAGTTAATTAAAACTTCTTAATGATTTAGCAGTGAGGAATAACGGGCTACGAAGGTCATATAAGCAATAAAATGGCGGACTATCTGGCTAAAAAGGGTGCATACCCCCTTCATAGGCTCAGAGCCCTTCTTCGGGGTGAGCAACAATTTCACTAGTGCTCTACTATGCAAGAAAAGGAAATGAAGTATATAAAACTGTTCTCGGTTAGAATCAAACAGACTCTATAACCCTTAGCACATTAGAACAGAGTTTGTGTTAAACCTCAGAAGAAATGACGGTCACAATAGACTTAACTATCACATGACTAAAATAGGTGTAGTACAACATGACTCTTATCGTTTCTGTCGGGAAGGACGAGAATCGTCGGAAAATGTTCTATGCAAATGCCCAGCGGTGGCAAGACCCAGAAAGAGCTGCTTAGTTAGTGGGATATTGGTTTCAGCAGATGTAAGGTTGAGGTGCGAATGTAGCCTATGATGAGATAATCAATAATAAAATGCAAAATATCAATAAAAGTTAAATATTTTCTCCAAATTTGAATCAAAAAACTTTTTTTTTTAGTCCCACAAAATCTTAACTTCAACTATTGGAATTTTGTAATAGCGAACCTAAAAAATATTTTCAAAATCAGTTAAATTTAAATTATTAGAATAAAAATTATTCAACTAGATATTATTCTTAGAAAATTTAATCAGATTCAGATATTAGAGTACAAATTACCAAAAGAAAGCAGCAATGAAGGCGAAGATACTCCGGTGGTATTAAGAGTTGAGGCTAAAGAACACTGAGCCAAAAAACTTATTGCAATATCAACAATGTATGTGGTCATTTTGACACCAACCCGTCAAACAATTATTCACAACAAGGGTTTTCAATATTTTAAGAAGCGTATACAAATCGACAACGATTGGTTGTCAACTTAGAAAAAAAAAAAATACAATTTTACTTTTTTGACAGCACATGTTGTCAACTTGTTAAATATGATATCAATTCGATACCAAAAGATGTCATTTTGTCACCAAATGATGTCGATTTGCTACCATTTGTTGTCAACGTTATGTTGTTAATAATACGTTGGTAAAATGACACAACGGTATGTTTGAGATCATTTTGACAGCCCATGGTGTCATGTCTTCTGTGGGTGATGTATGCACCTGTTAAAGGTGGAAATATTTGGAATCTGACTTTTTTCTGACCTTTGAAGAAAAGGCCAGATAAAAAAGAAAGAAGAGATGTATTATAGAAAAAATTATATATTAAATGGTTGGCTTTCTAAGTGAAGAAACGTTTTTTTATTTCTGTAGTCTGGGGCGAAATTTTTTTTTCTTCTTGGTATGCAAATGACGACATTCAAGATCAATCAAAATATCTATTTAAATTGTATACAAATTTTTTTAGATTAATTTAGCATCTGAATTTTTTATGTTTGAAAAATAATTTTTTTAGAATATTTTGACTGCACACTTTCTATTGGCCTTCTAAAACATTATTTTGTCTAACCTGACCGCACTGAAAATATTCTTTGATTATTTTAATAGAAATTTCCATTGACTAGTAGAAATCTAACTAAATATTTGTGCTTGTTTATTTTAAGTTGATGTTGTTGAGGGAGGAAGGGGGCAAGTGCATTTTAACAACCAGAGAATGTTAGTTTTATTTATCATTATTGTGTGTGACTGAAAGCAACAACAACAACAGCTAATAAAACAACGAATATTTATGTATTGAAATTTTGATAAAATTAAATTCTCAATAACCGATAACGTTGAAATTCAATTGTTGAGTTTTATGGCTGTAGGCAAATTGTAGGAAGAACATGTTAAACCTTTTTTTTTGCCGCAGCTACACAACACACACACACCCACTCGTTGTAATTCACTCATTCAGGCATTGGCATGATATACAAAATATGATATGCCTGGACTAAGGCACTCATTCAGTCACTCTTGTGATCTTTGGCTTATCTTGGTATTTTTGTGTGTGTGTTTGAGCTTGAAAACTGCATGCACATTGTTTGGTTAAATGTTTTTATACTATTATAGACCCTCAAAATTCATGCCAAAAATTCAAATGAAGTCTTTCTTTGTGCTGCTGTTTTTCTGTTGTATTTTTTTTTTTTAATGGAAAAATTCTTTTGCCATAACTAGTGTTGTATGCTGTACAAGTAAAATTCTATTGATACAGACCAATATTGTTAATATTTTTTTTTCATAAATAATTCAGGATGTGCTTTTTTTTTAAATAAAAAAAATTTAACTCTATCCTTTCAGGAAGAATTTCAATGCATACGAGCACATTTTATCTCTATTTTTGTATCCTTTTTTTTTGGGAGAGAATGAATATGGCAATTTAAGCTGCTACAGCTTAGCATTATAACAAACTACTTTTGTAAAATGGTTTTCAATAATTTTTATTTATCAATAACATTTTAAAACTTTAATAATAGATAATATTTTAAATAAAATCGTAAAGTACTTGTAATTCAAGTACTTACAGTGTGTGTTCCTTAAGATATTTTTGCTGCATTTTTATTTATTTTATTTTTGCTAAAAGGAAATCATGTAAAGTTTCGTTTCAGTTTCAAAAGGAATTTTAATCTTACCTTTTGTTTCCGGTTTCATGGTCACTTGAGTTTGAGAGAGATTTTTTTATATTTTACTTGTGTTTTTTCTTAACATTTGTTTCACGTAAAATTATTTGTTGAGACTTTTGCTCTTTGCTTACTTTGTGTTGTGTTGTCTGTAAAGGAGTGTATGCATGTGTTGTTGGTTTGGTTACCGGTATGAGTGAGTAAGTATGGTATGTTTAACTTCCGTTACAACTGAGTATATTTTTTTTTTTGTTGCAGTTGCTGTTTACTTGCTAACTTTATAATAATCTTGATTTTGTGGTCAATTGAATTCTCAACATAACTTAAGGGCGGACGTCAATAACGTTAATTTTGAAATTCTATAGTTTCCTTTTTTTTTTTCTTCAGCTAACTAATGATACTCACAGAAAATATTTCATGTCTACTATTTGTTATTGCTTGGCTAAGCAAGACTTACTCGTAATCAAGAATTTCAGAAATATTTTTTTTCATAGTTTAAATTTTAAAATAAAATAATTTAAATTGACTCAAACTTGCTTAGTTTAATTTTAAAAAGAGAACTGTAACAAAACTTAAACTTTTACAGCACAATAGCTACACATACAGTCACACAATTACACACCACATTGCTATAATTGTACAATCTATTTGTTTTGTACTCGTGTACACAATATTTATGAGTATCAGCACAAATACATTTATTAACAAAAAAATAATATATATATAAAAAAAAAAAAAAAAAACAGAAAACAAAAATAAAAAAATGAAAATGAAAAACTTTTATTTTTTTTCGTATTTGTTGAAAAACTATTTCTGATTCAATAAATTTTAAATGTAATGTATTTTACAATATGAGATTACCTTCAGCACAAAACTTATTTCAATGGAATCATTTCATTTGCACTTTGTTATTCTTTTTTCCCCTTTTCTTTTTTTCTGGGGTAAAAAACAATTTACTGACAGCAAATGTAACAACTGCCTGTTAAAACAAACCAAATGGAATGGCCAAAGAACATAATCCAACTTTTAGCATGTTTTCTTTAATGTGCTTTTTTGGTTACGAGAATGGTTTCAAAATTTAATAGCAATTTTTTGTAAAATTTAATTTAAGCTTATGATATGTTAATGTTATATATTATGTTATTCAAAAAACCACAGTTTCGTATAATTCAATATTAATATCAAAACAATTTTATGTCAATGGCAATATCAACATCAATATTCACGTTTATTAACATGGCTATGTTAATAAACGTATTAATGTCAATGTTAGTATTAATGTCGAAGTCACAATTATTGTCCCTCTCCTTGTAAATAATAAATTTAATAGCAATCTCACCAACATGTAAATATAGTAAATGTTAATCAATGTCAATATCAATATGAATAACAATTTTAGCATAAAATTCAATGAATATCTCAATGTCAGTGTAAATATTAATGTCAAAGTTAATAATAATTTCTGTATGAAATTCAAGAATAATTTAAATTATATTTAAATATCAGTATAAATATTAATGTCAATGTTCATGTTTATGTCAATGTTCATGTTCATGTCAATGTAGTTATAATATTATTATCAAAGTCAAAAGCAATGTGAATATATATTTCAATATCAGTGTCACTATTAGTATCAATGCAATTTTGATGCCGTCGATGTCAATGTTCATGTCCATGTCAATGTAAATAATAATTTTATAATTAAATTCAAAATTAAAGTGAATTTATATCTCAATGTCAGTGTATATATAAGACTAATGTCTATGTCATGTTCATGGTAATGTATTATAGTATTGTGTTAAGATAAATATTATTATCTGCGTCAAAAACAATGTGAATGTCAATGTCAGTATCAATGTTAATAATAAAATCGCTATTAGAGTTCATGTCAGTATCAATACTAATGTTAATGTTAATATTTATGCAAATATGCGGGCAGTTATGAAAATTGGTGTCTATGGTTATGCTAATGTCAATGTCATATTATTATCAGTATCAATGTCAATATAAATATCGATTCCAATGTTAGTTTACATGTGACTGTCAATGTATCAGCAATATCATTATCTATTTAGATGTTGCTAGCAGTGTCAATATTAAAATCAATGTTAATATATTAATATTAATGTCAATGTTAAGGCAATATTTATTTTTGGAATTGGGAAGGTGGGAGGGATCACTTATTGACAGGTTATGCTGAACTCCGCAAGCGCTTACCAAGTAAACCCTTAAACCAACTTCGAAGGGAAATATTCTTTACCATCCCGCCACTATTTATCGTATTATTTCGTTGTCAATGTCAATGTCCTTACCATCCTTGCCCTTACCTCTTTCATGCTTCGTCAGGCCCCGTCTTTTCAGTGTCTTCTGTGGAGTACTATACTGCATCAAGGTTCTTCTTCTTTCTCCGCAATAGTTTTTCTATATTTATCGAGATACGAGATTCTAGATTTACTCATGTATCGCCTTAGGTTGCACTATAGTTCGAGCTTTGAGTGGAACAGTGTATTGTTCCAGTTCTGCTAATGTCAATGTTGGAGCAATGTTAATGGCAATTTAAATGTTACTATCATCATCAATGTCTTGTATTGTTTATGTTCATGTTAATATTAATGTTAATATTAATGTATATGTTAATATTAATGTTAATGTCAATGTTAATGTCAATGTCAATATCAATGTTAATATCAATGTCAATGTCAAAACCAGTATAAATGATAAGGTGAACATTAATGTCTTATCAATATCGCTGTTTATGTTAATGTCAATATTTGCCTATGTTGTATTTGTTATGTCAATCTGCAATAACAAAGCAATGTTCACCAAATGACAAAAAACTATCTTCTTAAATAAATTTAAAACATCAAAGGCCATTTACTTTTAACTTTACTTACGATATTTTTGGTGCGGTATAAAAACTATACTCGTAGAAGTTCAACATGATTTTTCATTCATTTTCAAGTGGTCATCTGTAATAACTTTGTCAAATGCCACTCGTATTTATTTGCTGAAAGAATTTTCCCCATTAAATTGTCTCATATTAGTCATTTGATAACATTTTTGCTACTTTATGTTCGAGCATGTTGTACCTACTTTTACAATAATTTTGCCTTATGCAAGCAAAATTGCAATTCTATTTAGATGGGGCAAACAAGAAAATGAAAATAACGAAATAATCGAAGATTCCCTGCCACTATTCCACCATTATTTACATTCTTGTTTGTTGTAGCATCAATAGTTTTTTTTTGTTTTGCTTTTTCGTTTTGCTACATATTTCTCTTTTAATGCTACAATTTTCTCGTTATATTTTATAAATACGAGTATTTACCTACACACTCTCACAATGCATATAGCATATATGCTACACATCGATATTTATGAGTGTATGTGTGTGTCTTTCCTTTGCACATTCTAGATATAAAATATTTTTGTAATTTCAGTTTATTTTTGTTTGGTTTATTTCTTTATCGCAAAATTGTTCGACTATGCAGCCGACAAAGTTGGTATGTTTCAATGTGAATTCATTTACACACAAAGACAGGAATAGTTTTCCAACAAACAGCATCTTTATGGGTAATTAAAACTTTTACTCATATATTTTCCAAAGCCAAAAATTAAGAGAAAAAAAAACAAAAATAATTTTTACCAAACACTGCAATGCAAGTGAACAGAAATGGTAAAGACAGCAGACCAGCCAATACATGTTATACTACTGCCTGCTTGGATATGCTATGACTGTTTTTTTATGATTTTTTTGTTTAGCAAAAACAAAAAAAACATCAATATGACTCCTACCATCATCAGCTATTTTCAAATCATACTTTCGTGCCATGTGCTTTGTGGCAAAATGTAAAAGAAATAAATTATTCAATAATAAGTCTTCTCGCCTAAAAAGGATTTCGCAAACTATTTTATGTTAAGAATTCTATTCTGCTCTCTTTTATTTTTTTTGTTTTGGTTTAAAGTTATGAGCATGCTTTCTTTGTTGTGCATGCATTTATTTGCGAGTTTTGGAGGCCATAATTAAAATAATATCAATGCAAATGTTTGCAATTATTTCGAAAGGATAAACAAAACAAAATAATAATTTTAAAAAGTTTGGCTGTTTTGCTAAATTTTGTAAAAATTTGTTAGTACAATGTTTTGCAAACACTTCTTCGACAAATATATGGGTGTTACAGAAATAAGAAAACTAGACTGTTTGCTGTTTAATGTACAAATTTTCAACATTGTTGTCAAATAAAAAACACTTCTCCTTATAGCAATTGTGATGAATATAGTTTGAAAGATTTCTCTTTGGTGCAAGAAATTTTCTGTACTCATTCAGCCACAATTAGAATACAATCAACAAATCTGTTATTCCGGCTTGTTTTTATATCATCAAAATTTAATTTTGTTTTATGTTAAATTTTCATATACGAGTACATGTCATTAATATCACGGTAATATGAATATTCATATTCATGTCCATATTAATTGTCTATGTCAATGTTATTGTCAAAATCAATATTAATCTCAAAGTCATATTAATGTCAATGGTAATGGCATAATATTCTGTTTAAGCTAATGTCAATGTCAGTGTTAATGTCCATGTGAGTGTTAATGTCAATGTCAGTGCTAATGACAATGTCAAGGTCAATTTCACTGTTAATATCCAACTCAATGTTATCATTATGGGCTATTTAAGATCTATTATGCAGCAAAGAACTCAATGTTAATACCAGCACTATATTAATGTCATAATAAATAATATAAATATTAATGTTCATATCAATTGTCGGCTTAAATTTCAACATCATTATTTAAATCAATGTGATTTTTAATGTTGTAAATATTCTTGTTCATGTCAACTTATATGCCAATTTCAAATTCATTTTTAAAGCCAGTGATGAGTGTCATGATAATTTTGTGTTTAAGTTAATGCTTCTTTATTTTTAAACTATTGACCAAATAATTGTTAATGTCAATATAAATAGCAACATCCGTAACAATGTCAATGCCTTTGTCAATGTCTATGTAAGTGTCCATGTTCATGTTTAAGTTAATGTTTTTCTTAATCTCAATATCAATTTCAATATCAGAACTATATCTAGACAATATGTTTTATGTTCATGTGGATTGCCCATGTCGACTTAAGTTCAATCTCATTATTGGATTAATTTTAAACTCATTGCTATAATAAAATTGTGCTAAAGTCCATGTCAATGTCAATGTTAATGTTCATGTTCATGTTCATGTTTAACTTAAAGTTAATGTCAATCTTAATCTCAATGTCCATTATAACATCAAAACTAAGTTAATGTCGTGGTAATATATATGTTCATATTCATATTCATGTTCACTGTGCCCTTGTCATCTTATATTCAATCTCATTATTGAAGTCATTGTTAATGCCAATATCAAACTCATTGTTGAGATAATATCTTATTAAAATTCATGTCAATGTCAATGTTGTTGTTAATGTCAATCTTAATCTCAATGTTAATTTCAATATCAAGACTATGCTAATGATGTGACAATTTAATTGTTTATTTTCATATTAATGTTCATGTAGATTGTCCATGTCAACTTAAATTCAATGTCATTGTTAAAGTCATTTGTATGTAAATGTTAATGTTAGCGTTCTTGTTCAAGCTAATGTCAATCTCAACCCTAGAATATCATCCTTATTTTTTGTACACTAACGTCATCCTTCGTCTTTTTGACTATAACCTATTTCAAGGCACTATAAAATACGCCGTGAGCGAAAATATATACCAAAATAGATTTATTATTCATATTTAGTTCTTTTTTAATCAATAAATAAAGAAATTTATATATTTTTTTCAATTCTTAAATGTAAAATTAACATTGCAAAATCTTCTTTCAATTGGCATTTTTTTTTTAACAAAGGATTATATAACATAAAAGCTATACAATACGATACATCAACCTTTGTCATTTTGACTACGGCAAGAAATTAAAAGCGAAAAAAAGCACTTACAACGCGCGCAGTTCGCTGCACGTCTTTGTCCACCAACAGCTTGTTAGCGACTAACGCTATACGAAAAATGAGATCAAAACAAACAGAAAAAACAGGGTTTCATTCAAAAATAAGATCGGGCGTCGTCATTTTGACAAAGGATGACGTTCTAGGATTAATTTCAATGTCCATTAGAACATCAGAACTATGTTAATGTCGTGGCAATATATATGTTGATATACATATTCGTGTTCATGTTAATTGTGTATGTGCATGTCGACTTAAAATCTATCTCATCGTTGAAGTCATTTCAATTGTCAATGTCAAATTCATTTTAATATCAGCGTTAATGTTACGATATTACTGTGTTAAACTTCATATCAATGTTACTTTATGTTAATGTCAATGTCGTGGTAGTTTATAGCTGGTATTCAAAATGACTAGTAATTATGACAAATTTGTCACAATATCGATTTCAAGTCTACTTTTGTTTTCTTTGAATACAAGTATAACTGTTTACGTTCTTTTTAACTATTCATGTCGGCTTAAATGTTGATATCACTATGCCAAACTCTGTGTGTTGATGTTAATATCAGTTTTATTGTCAGTGTCATAACAAGGTTAATGTTAAATTTGATGTATCTTTAATATTAATGTCAATGACCATGTCAACAATGTTCAGGCCAATTGAAATATTCTTCGTTTACTTTTTTTTTAAACAATTTTAATAAACTGATTTAAATTTACTCTCTGAACAGCTTGCAATTTTTTTCACATTTTCCTAAACAGTTTTCTTGTAAAGTCGAAAAAACATAATTTAAACTAATAACTTATTTAGTCATATGTTTCTTTTCCTATTTAATTTCTACACAAACTTAAATTTACTTGATTTGGCGTGCATTTTCTTTAAAAGGATTGTTGCCTTTGTGGAAATGATTTACTTAAATTTGAAACTAATTCGACATGGAACTAACTTTTTCTTGTTTTTTGTTCTACTATAGAATAAAATCTAGTCTGACTTGTTGCTTAGTTGGGGCATTGTATTTGTTGTTACAAATTGTGAAGAGCTTTTAACACACTAGACTGGTACTACTCGAAGTCTTTAACAATCATCAAACCGCGAAATAACGCCTCTGCACATAAAAGCCTTGATTTGTAAAGAAGCGAATGAACAAAAAATTGCTGCTGAGGAACAGGTTAAGAGAGCTACAGCCCTAAGCATATTATGAAAGAGATTTCCAAAGCAAAACTAATGTCTTTATTAAGCTTAGCGTAAAAGTTTTTTTCTTTTTGCATACAACAGAGTAGTTGTGTGTGTAAATGCTAAGAGGTTGTGCCGACAATGAAGTAACCACAGATCAGGACTGCTGTTTTATTTTATTTTTTTGTGTTGTTTTTGCTTTAGCATTTATATCAAGCTAACGACTGCAATGTCAATAGTTAACCGCAGCAGTGGAACAACCACAACCATAACAACAACAGCAACAGAAAAAAAATATTTAAATTTAATGCAACACGGTTGAAACTGACTTTCTGACTTTGTTTGTTGTATTTACATTATGAAGCACAAAATTAAGGGTATTCAGGATTTTTTTTCATTTTAATTTAATAAATGCCACAATCAGAAATCAGAAAAAAATGTTTAGTAAATAAGGATTTAAATTGTGTTTTTTTATTAAAAAAAAAATATTTCTTTGCTGCTTTAATCGAAGCCGTTTAATATTGATGAGTGTTGCTGACATTAGCACAGCATGGAACACGCGGCATGTATTTTAGTTAGTCAACATAGTTTACACTGAATCATGCCTAGACCAAAGGGGAAAACAATAAAAAAAAAAAAAGAAGCAAGACCAACCAACGGCAACATTCAACCATTCAATGCTACTTATAACTGTGACTCCCAGCGATCAGGGCTTACCACAAAAGTCATTTCATAAAACACGCATTAAAAAAAAGATAAATAAAAACAACAGCATCAATGGAAGCAACAGCAGCAGCAGCAGTATGAACAACAACAATAGTAACGAATAAATAATGAAAGAATGAGTGCCTTTTGTTATGTAATTACCAGTTTTGATGGTTTTACGCGCCTCAGTTTCATTCACTAAACAGTTGCTATTATTATTGTTGTTGTTGTTGTATGATGCATTTAAATAAAATTGGCTGCAGTAAGAAAAGTTTTTAATATTTCTTTTTAAATATTCATAATAAAAACAGGGAAAAATAAAAGCCCAGGGAATAAAAACAATCTTTGCAGCAAGCAGGCACTCATACACACTTACAAACTCACAGACTTATTTGATGCCTATAATGAAACAAAGTATCAATAGAATAGGATAAATAAAATGTGTTCCCAACCATAAGTTTTGCATAAGGCTTGTTGTAACATTTAAAAAGGAAGGAAACATAAATATGTAGAACGCACTGTCACACACACAAACAGAGAGACAAACTGACAGCAAGCCAGGAGAATTTGAATTTAGTTACTCTACAGGTTGCTGTTATAACTGGTGTTGGTTGTAGCATTACAAAGGTCTGCCAAATGCATAAATTTCTTGCACATTCTTCCTTTTTATTTTAGCAGCAGCTCCGAGTAGTTGGTGGACGTTTGTACCTGTGAATGGCTAAATGCCAGTTTGTAGAATAATTGGCTTTAGGCCTGCTAAAGGAATCTATCTGCTACATCAACAACAATTTTTATTCTCACAACAACAGCAATAGTAACAACATCATTATGATCATCATAATTTTTAAACAAGAAAAACAATATTTGTCGGCCTTTATTATGATAGAAATTGTTTAGGGAAATATAAATTTTTTTTTGTTACGGAATTACGCATGGAAACTGAAATTCATTTGGAAGGCATAAGCAACGTAATTATTATTTTTTCTTAAACAAACAACAACCGTAATTCTGGTTAGTTACTGGTTAGTAACTTTAGCCAACAAATTAAAAAAAAAAAATAAGAAAATTTTAATTCAATTTTAATTGCCTTGAATTTTAAAGAGAATTAAAAAGAAATTCCAATTTGAGTGTCTATATAAAGGGTGCATTGAAAGAAAATGCAGCATATATCCAATCAAACAATTTTTCATTGATTTTAATGAAATATTTAGTAAACTAATGAAGCTATTTCATTAAACTAATGAAATTATTTTCTTAAATGAATTAATAAATATTTCATTAAATCAAGGAAACATTTTTATTGTAATAATGAAATTATTTCATAAAATTAATGAATGTTTTACACAATTAATGAACTTATTTAATTCAATTTATAAACATTTCATTGATTTCATGAACATTTTTCATTTTGATAAATAAAATTATTTCATTAAATTAATAAACATTTCATTAAATAAATGTAAAACGTATCATTAGTTGAAAAGTAACGCAGTTTTCATTACATACATGACAATATTCTCTCATTGTAGGTCTTTTGTTTTTGTTTTGTTTCTTTTTTTATTTAATGTAAATAAATCTTCCGAAATTTATTTTCTTATAATTTTTAATGTTTCATTAAAATTTTTCATTGATTTTAATGAAATGTTGGGTAAATTATGTGCAGGACATTTCATTGAATTTATGAAATTATTTTCTTGAATGAATAAATGAATATTTCATTAAATTAATGAAATTTGTTCATTAAATGTACGAATTAATGAATTATTTCATTAAACAAATAAACGAAGATTTCATTGAACTTAATAAATTATTTAATTAAATGAATTAATGTATATGTCATTGAGTTATTTCATTAAATGGACCAACATTTCATTGAATTAATGAAATTATTTAATTAAATGCATGAATAAATGAAATTAATGAAATATTTTATTAGCCAAAAGAACTGTGTCATTTAGTAATCAAATGAAAAAGTTCATTACTGTGGGGTAGAAATTGACAAGCTAGATGCCGGTTGATGGCGCATGAAAAATAGGAAAATGAATAGTTGATAGTAAAGCGTGAGATTGAAAAGACGTACAACACAGCCAACCTTTTCTAACGTACAAGAGATCAATTCATCTGGAAATTTTATATTGAAAAGTACGCAAAATATTTTTCATAAAAATTTTTTTTAGATGATTTAATCGCTTGTGTTATAAAAACAGCACAAATTTTATACAAACTAATTTTTTTTCTAAGAAATTTATTTATTATTCATTTATTTCTTATAAAAGTAAATGACAATGATTCGTTATACTAATGAAGTATTTCATTAACATAATTATATGTGACAGCGCATAGAGAAAGGGACCTAAGGGTAAAAAAAAAAATTTTTCACTTTTTTTTTTTTTGATGTGGACAAAATCTGAGCATCGAATGAGACCGATCTCATGCCCCAAAAGTGTTCCCTCCCAGAGATATGCGCGTTTTATGAAAGTGAAGGACACCAAAGATACACGTATTTAAATCTTTAAAATGGCTGTCCTGAACAAAATCGGTTTTTACCCTTAGGTCCCTTTCTATTTTGCGCGTCACATATACTCATTCATTTAATGAAATGTTGTCATTAGTTTAATTAAGAATTGTCATTGGCTGAAATATAATATAAACACTAAAATAATATTAGTGTAGTTGAAACAAATTAAATCAATGAAAAAATTTAGTTAAAAAATTTTTTCAGTGTAAGGCATTATAATGCTTTTTCCTCTTTTATATTTTTTTTTTCTTTTTGTAAATAAATCAAATTTATTTTTTACGATTTTTAAAAATATTTTTCTTAATTTTTATTTTTGTTTTCATAAACGAAAGTTGAAAGCAAAATGCTTGTGACTGTGTCTTCATAAATCTGAAGCAAACTGGAAAAACCGCTTATGTGTCTTTAAATTATCTTAGAGAACTACAATTTTAAAAGCTTTAAAAGTTTTTCTTATAAATTTTTTTAGTTTCTAGCAATCGGTATTGTTTTCATTTGCCATTTCGTTAATTATGGAATAAATCGCCCTTTCATCTTTGAATCTCAATAATAAAGTTATTGAGTTAATTGCGACAACTAGTTAATTTTTACTTAAAACGACTTAAGCAATTTTTCCTTAGTAGCACGGAAATACTGACTGGTTGCCTGAATTTGAATGTAGACAGCAGACAGACAGACACTCATCCATCTGATGTTTAAATAATTTCAGTAAAGTACAAGTGCTTGTACCGTGTGTGTGTGCTGTATTATGAGTGTTATGTTTAATAAACTCCTGTGTTGAATGCGTAAAGGATGAAACCTTTTAACAAACTAACTTGATGTATCTCAGGCATCTTATGCATCTCATGCATCATCTTTTGCATTCACCCATTACGTTTATTATTATCATTAATATCTGTTGTACGTTTTACTTTTATATTTCATTTTGTTAAGGTGTGTACGAGTGTTGCATTTTTTGCTTTTGCAGTTTTTGATGACTTCATTATGTTGGTGTTAAGGTACAATAACTCATAATTATTTAAGCGATTGTACGAGTAATACTCTGAAGTCCATTTAAAGAAAAAAAAAAACTCATTCAGTTGTTTAATATTCGCTTTAAAAAAATCTCGAGTTAATTAGTTTGTGAACAGTTAGACATTTTTAGTGATATTTCTTACCCCTCTCTCTCTCACACCCCCTTAGCGTTAAGTAGTTTATTTAAGAGCCAAGTAATTTAAGCACACATCTGGCATGAAAATACAATTTAAAGGTTTTTTCACATGAGAGTTTCTTTTCTTGGTGATTTATGATTTAAGGAATTTTTTTTATTGCAATAAATTATTTTACTAAAGCATTTTATAAATTGTATGTATGAATTGCTGTCATGAGCATAAAATTTTTAATATTAAATAAATTTCTTTAGAAAATTTGTTAAGTAAACAACTAAAATAAATAAAGACCGTATTTTTTTTGTTTTAAGCTACCATAAATCGATTGTTTCATTAGTGGCATCTAGCTAAAATCACATGTCTACAAGATCCATCAATGCCATGCCGTTCACATGAACTCCGTTATCATGTTCTGTAATGCTTGCCGTTTACAGTTAGCGCGACTTCGTTCTCATCTTTAAAAAAAAGTAAGGGCTGGCTAAAATCCGCACCAAACAGTATATGAATTTCTCATGGTTTGCATTAAGATTTTCCAAGCCCCAAATTGACAATTTTGTGTAAGAGTTTTCACGAAGCCATTCAGATAGAAATTCACTTCATCAGAGAAAATGATTTCTTTCGAAAAACTACCATTGACTTCACATTGCTCCATTACCTATTAAATAACTTACCGGTTCCGGTATTTTATTTTATACTTAAACGAAACATGTCTTCTTTAAAATACAATAAAAAAATAATCACACTCTAAAAAAAAACGTTTTTAATTAAAAATGAAAAAGTGCACCCTTACTGACACACCCATTTTTATCAATTAAAAATTTAAAATGTAAAAGTGCACCCTTACTGAGACACCCATTTTTATTAATTAGAATTGTAAAATGAAAAAGTGTACACTTACTGAGACACCAAAAATAATTAAAATTGTAAAATTAAAAAGTGCACTTTTACTGAGACACCCTATTTTAATTAATTAAAATTGTAAAAATGAAAAAAGTGCACTCTTACTGAGACGCCCATTTAATTAATTGAAAATTACCAAAATGTAAGATTAAATTATGGCACTAAATAGCGATCGCCATTTCGACTGCCGCAATTTGTACCCTTAATTCAAATGGTCGCACTTTAGCGCGATGCTAAAGGGTGAAAAGCAATATAGAATTTGTCTGAAAAACTGAATTAATTTTTAATTTTTTTAACTTCTTTTTACAATTATTTTTATACGACTTTAACTTCTTTGTTGGAAAAATTATTCGTTAGACTGTGCAACACAACTTTTTACTTGTTCTTGTAAAAAAAATCAAAACTATTATTTACGTATTGGCATCATTGTTAGAACAACTCACCAAGAATAAGGAAAATAATTAAGTATTTAAAAGGAAAAAAGACAAGAAACAGTCTGTGTGCTTAACTGGATAGAGACATTAAAATAATAGAATCCATTGGCAGAGAATAATGATGCCTTAAAATGCATTTAAAAATGAGAAAAAAATATAAGACAATTCATCAATATCGACATAAGAATTGCTGATTGTTGCTGCATGCTTATTTCGCGTTCGTGTTATGGCATCTACGAGTACTTATTATCTGTTGAAGTTTCATTGAAGATATTGAAGTTGATATTTAAAACCCACACACGCAACTGAGCTGAGGAGTTGCATGGCAAAAAAATAAATCTTTGCCAAGAAGTATTTTTTAAATATTTATTTGCCACCACTTAAGCCTTTTTTTTACTTTAGAACAGTTTAGCATCTGAAGGAATTGCTTAAATGTTGTGTTCAAAAAGGGAATGATTGTTGCTGTCATTATGCAAGAGTTTTTTTTTGTAATTCACTTTTCATATTTACAATGTTAAGCTTTCATGTTATGCAACAATTTTATTCATGACGCCTTAATTTTAATTGAAGGTTTCTTTTATCTGAGTTTTTTGATATTTTTTTCCAACTCCTGCGTTTGGCTGTTTAAAGGCAAAATGCAAAAAGTATTTTAGTTGGCAAAATAAAACAAAACAAAGCACAAATTCTATGTAACCTGCCGCCTGTTTATTAGTGTTTACAATTCAATTCAATACGTTCTTATTCCAAATCAATTGATTTGTCTTTAGGCTTACAGATGAAATCACAAATCTGGCTTTGCATCTTCTGTCTGACTTTGTCTTGGTTTTATTTTATTGTTTTCAGCTTTAGCAATTATAATGAGCAAAACAAACGAATTGGAAATAATTTTCAATTCATTTGCTTCCACCTTCATCCTGCAAACCAAGCAAATTTCAAATTATAAAATTTTATTTAAAAAAAAAAATGCCAGCAAAATGTTTTTATACACAAAAAAGACTCTTAAAATTTGCCCCGCAAACACTTTAAACAGATTTGTGAAAAATAAATTTTTTAATTGGTTGACTTTAAATTAAGTATTTAATTCGAGCCTGTTTTTTCAATAACTGAGAGCGAATTCGAGATCATTTGAACAAATGGGATTCAAATGTAATACAATTTGATTTAACATGTTCAATGTAAAATATAGAGTGTAGTACTAGACTTGTGTCCAACTAGTTCCAATAATCTCAAACTTGGTATCGAACATAATAAGGGTCACGCCATTTTAATATTAAAAATATTGAAAAGTTGAAACATAGGGATTTTCACTTTTCTAAATGTAGTTGAATAACAATAATTTGATTTTTAAATAAAATTGTGATATGATTATGAAAGAAAAATATCCTGTAGAAGCGACACAAGTCGCAAGGAAATATCGATATAAAAATAAATTTATAAAATAAGACCGCAAGCTTAAAGAAAAATAAACTAACAAATAAATATATACAAAAAATTATATAAAGTGTCATTTTAATTTGAAATTGTATCTCCCGTAGTTTGAAATAGTTTGACATCAGCTGAAGTAGCCTAATGTGCGTTTTTATAATAGAGGTAACCAAGTCGTCCAAAAAATTTTCTAGATATTGAGTAATTTTCATATAAAATTTTCAGAAGAGTTGACCCCTTATGTTATAATAACAGCACATAATACTTGAAGCCTGTTGTTTAACGACGGTCTCTGAGTTGAACCCAATGCTAATACGAAACACATAAGAGATCCATGTTTGGCCAAATTTGTTTGATATAAAATATATTAAATATGTTTGTTGGATTGGCCTCAAACTTATTAAGCCGATCTCAAGCTATGTCAAACTCTGTCTCCAACAATTTTAAAGTTAAAAATATTGAAAAAGTTTACAGCCAAACTCTATGAAGACGACAAAAAGATAATTTGTGGCTCTCTATGAAAAAAAAAAAATAACGAACAATAACGTAAGAATTTCTATATGAAATTGCAGCTCATTAAAAAATATTTTTTTTCTTTGTACGAATAAAAATATCAAAATTACTCACTTGTTTTGCTAAAAATCAAATTTTTTTATTGAATTCCATTTAGAATAACTTTAATATAAATGCTTTCTCTTTTTAATATTTTCAATTACATAACTCTTACTACGTTCGAGACCAACTTGAGATCGTTTGAGAGAGAAATTGAAAATATTGAAAAGAGATAATTTTTTTTTTTTAATGGAATTCAATAACAAAAATTTGATTTTTTAAATAAAATTGTGATAAAATTATCAAACAAAATATTCAATAAAGGATATAGAGTGCCATTTTAATTTTTAGTTTATGTTCGAGATCGAGTATGTTGTTCACTAGCCTACTAGATACGAGTAATATGTTTGATCAATCATGTTTGAAATTTTTGTTGGGTCTTTAAAAAAGAAACTAAAAAAAGTTTAAAACTTTCATTTAAGGAAATTACAATTTTTATTGTTATTGCTTTTTATATTGTTCTTGTTTTTGTTTTTATATATATATATATTTTTTTTTGTATCTTAATTTATCTCTTGAGTGAGTGTCGACATCATTCTAGTTCGCTAGTTTATGATAATGAGTAGGTGAGTGTGTTTGTGTTGGGTTTGTAGGCCAAAAAAATAAATAAATAAAATTTTTTCCAGCCTCTGCTCGATGTTTGTTTACTTGGAGAAAACTTAAAACAATTTTAAAATAATTTTGCTTTGTTGCCAAAAAGAATATGTTTATTTTTTATTCGCGTAATGATTTCACATTTTATTTCCCATTCCTTTGTGTATTTCAATTTCAAGTTTATTATCACAAGCAGCGCATCTCTAAAGGCAACTTTGTTTTTTTAATTTTTTTTTTTTTGTGGTTATTTTTGTTGTTGTTGTTGTTATTATTATTATAAGAGTATTTCTTACATAAGTTTTAACGAATTCATTATTTGTAACTTGAATGAATTTATTTCTTTATTTGTGGCAAGTTCTGCTGCTTTTCTTTTCTCGCTTTGCTTATGCTCTTTCTCATCAACATCACCATCATCAGTATCTCATGCTTATTTGTTGTTTTGCAAATTAAATAAACTTTTTCAATCTGAATCTTTGATTTCCTTCTTTCGAATTTCTTTTCTTTTTTTTTGGATTTTTTGGAAGTGGCATGTGCAATTATTTGTGGTCGTATTTTTCATTTCAACTTGGCGTAATAGGATTTTTTTTATTAAGTTTTTTTTTTTCGGCATTTTAAAGATTTTTGCGATTGAAGGTGTAAAAGTTTTAAATTTAAATTTAGTTTTTTTTTTGCTGGTTTTTTATTTTTTAAATCGGAAATAAACAAAAATAAGAAATGAAATTCCCGCTAATAAGGCAAGGTGTATTTTTGTTTGTTTGTGAAGCAGGTGTCTTTCATAAGTTTTTGGGTAAAGGCAAACGCCATTTTGTTTCACAGCAGAAATAAAAAAAAAAAGAAACTATAAACTTTAATAAACCGCACATCACCTTGTAGCATATTTTTTTTTTAATAAGTTAAATTGAATTTAACATTCAAATAGCAGAATTCGAGTTTGTTTATTTAATTAAAATTGTTGATGTCGTTAAAACAAAAAAAAAAAAAAAAAAAAATCATAATCAAAGTAATTTCTTTGCCAAAACAAAGTTAAGTACTCAAACAAGTTGGGTTTGTTTAAGCTGAGCACCTGCCAGGTACACCTTAGGCCAACAGGACTAGGTGGTAAAAACTATAACTCACAGCACCTTATTATTAGCAACTTATGAATTTATTACATCAATTGCCATACACAGAAAATATTTGTTGTTGTAAGAATCAAATTAAAAAATTCAGTTGCCATAATCGTATATTTTAAATTGTAACAACCAGCATTTGATAATACAAATCTAAAATTTATTTATACACAGGAAATAACTTTGGTTGTAAGTATCGAATTTTATTACTTTTGAAAAATTTAGTTTTTGATTAAAATTACAAAACATCTTTAAAACGGTCTAAAATTTTTTTCTTTTATTTAATAAAATTTATAGCACTGAAAACGGTTGCTGCAATTACAAAATTCAGTTGTTTGGGGAAACCGAATTTAGCTCAAATGAATATTTTAACAGTAACAAAATTCATTTTCTTCAATCAAAGCTATGTTTTTTTTGTGGGTGTAAATTGAAATGCAATAATTTTGAATTGCTTCTGATTTCCTGTTGTATTCCATTACCAAATTTCGGTAAGAAAATTCGATTCCCACAACCAAAGTTTTATTTACTTACCAAATGCACACACGTTTTTTTGCTAAGGGATTCAGCCTATTATAAAAATAAGTTTGTAAAAAGATTTTCTATCGCAAGGCAAAAGAATAAAAGTCTTAAATGAAAAATGTGTGTGGCTACGCTCATTTAAAATTTAATTACAGCTTAAATTTGTGTTTGCAAAGTAGACCAGGCCTAAATTCTACTTCCACTTAGGGGCTAAGCTGTAGCCGCCAACAAATAGCTTTGAATCTGGACTTTCAGCTAAAGTACAGAGACGAAGAGTGCAGTTTCAAGTTCTCTGAAAATTTACTAAAAGCAAAATCTAGTCAGATGCATCAGCCTAGTAAGTGCTATTTAACCATCTTTAATTAAAATGCCTGCAACATTTACAAAAAGTTTATTTCGCATTTAAAAAATAACTTAAAAAATTATTCCATAAAAACAAGGAAATGTAATAAAAAAATTACCGCATTATTTTAATTAAATTTCCTTTAACATTTTTTTAAATTAATAATTACAATTACAAGGCTATTCAAGCAGACATAACGCATGCAGCTACAAATACTCGTACAAATGAAATACCAACACATTTTTTTAATAAAATTTACAAAAACAAACGCGTATAAAAAATGTATATTGTTGATTTCTTAAGCTTCATTTATTTTACTTTGCAACTTTGTGTAAATATTGTAAGCTGTGTGAGATGGCTTGTCTCCTAAACCACCGCTGGAGTTTGTGGAACAATTAATCAAGGATAATTACTATTCTCTATAGCAGGCAAATATACTGACTTGTGGCTGTAATTAGAAAAGTATCTTTATACTACTTACGTGTGTGTGTGTATGTGTATCTTAAACCGCAGACCTTTGGTAAAAATTCTAGCTATTACCGCACGCATTGTGCGATAATAACATGTAAAGCTTTTCCAAACGGTAGATGTTAATGTATCATTAATCACTTAATATGCGTATAAGAAAAGTGTGTGTGTGTGTGTGTGTGTGTGTGTAAAGATTAAATTTGTAACATGAGTGGGTTTGTGCAAATGCTATGTTTCACTTTAAGCGCTTTGGTTTTGGGTACTTGTATCTTATATTTAAGCAGGCTGGCAGGCGGGCATATTTTACATCAACATCAAGTCTAAAATGTTTGAGTGCATGACTACGAATTGTCTGTGTATTTATTGAAGTTCTAATACCACATACAACCACACACAACCACTTTTATTGGCATCACACAATTTCTTTGCCTTATGGGTTTGTGCATTTAAAGGCCGCCCCAAATGTTATCGAAATAAATAATTATTTCATTAGCTTTTGCTTTGTTTATATTAAATAATTTTTTCTTTGCTTTTTTTGTTGGTAAATATTTTTTGCTTCCTTGTAATTCCCTTTAATTTTTAGTTAATGGCCAATAAATAAGTATTCATGTAGGGTTTGGAAATTTGCAGAACACCTGCTAAGAAAACTTTTCTTGATTCGTTACGTTTCTTGGTCTTCTTCTAATTGGCGAATTGTTGTTATTAAACGGCATTAATTATTTATTACTAAACACTATTTCATGTGACCAACAATGGCGAAATAAAGCGTTCAATATGAATTTAAGCCTTTTTTTTATCTCTACAAGAGCAACCATCTAACCCCATGATTCCCAAAATTTTGGCGGCACGACTGAAAAATTAAAATTTGTCTCTGAATGGTTTGCGTAACATTTATCCTTAAAAGCTCTCCACAGAAAATAAGCCCAAGGGGTCAAATCACTGCTTTGAGGTGGTCAACTGACATCAAAATTTCGACTGATTTTTCGTCTTTTAAAAACAGTGCGTAAAATATCAATGATGACGTTGGTTGTGTGACATATGGCCCTGTCTTGTTGAAATTAATTGTCGGACATGTCATTCTTTTGATACGTTGGGCATAGCACGGTAACGCTCAACGTTGACGGTAACGGCGGACCAAAATCCACAGCAAACAGTGACTGGTTGTGAATGCATTGGCTTTTCAATAGTCAGGTGTGGGTTCTATGAACCTCATATGCGGCAATTTTGGTTATTGACCTATAAGTCGAGATGAAAATGAAACCACGATTTTACGGTAAAATTCTTCATCTCCTGGCAAACAATCTTCAGCCCATTGGGCGAGAGGAAAATTCAGCCGATGGTCATGAGGCTTCAGTTGTTGGACCAATTGAACTTTGTAAACCTTCATACCGAGATCTTTAAGAAAAATTCTTTTCAAAGAAGTGCGAAAAATGTTCAGTTCCTGAGAACGATGAGTTTTTGCAAATTCTTAGCTACAGCAGATATGATTACATACATTGATTACTTTGTTCATTTTCATGAACTTGCTTAACAAATTGATGACGCACAAACTGAACTGAAGGACAATCTCTTTTCTGAAATTTTTCATCTAAATTTATTACAGTTTAAATTAAAGACACACCAATTTCAAAAGTAAGTTTTTAATCTGCCTAATAGACCTTAAAGGTTTTTTATTTTTGGGAAAAGGTGGGAAACTGCCCTCACAGCGCGTGAAATGTCGGGCTCCTCATATTGGCATACCAACAAAAAATTCCCTTTAT
This sequence comes from Thelaira solivaga, assembly GCA_947397855.1. NCBI lineage: Eukaryota > Metazoa > Arthropoda > Insecta > Diptera > Tachinidae > Thelaira > Thelaira solivaga. The sequence continues at coordinate 75,324,648 of OX377610.1, forward strand.
CTCCTCGGAATTTGTTTTCCACCCCGAAACCGCTTTCGCACTACTTCGGGGTAGGTTCCGTGTGGCCTATCCATGTCTTAAAGGTGGCGGTACGATTATAGCCCTTCATAATAGATTTTTAATATTTCCCAATTTTGTTCGAGCTTAAAGGGTTAAAGAGACTAATCGGTAGTTCAAATTTTAAATGATCCACTCTATACTCCCTAATTAAAAATTCTAGAACTCACTTGAGTGATTTGTTTGCCATGTCAGATGGTTGTAGGTAGTGAGGCCATAAGTAAAGAAAACAGGTCCAAATTAGACCATTTGTTAGATTAGCTGCAGAGGCCATTCCGACTGATGATCGTATATGCCAAAGGTTTCCGCACTCGTTAAAGTTTAGTCATGTATTAGGTGACAATGCGAATTCTTGACTGAGTCAAACCTAGTATGTCATTTGTTCCCTTTCGAGTCCAGAATGTTTTGGCTAACTTGTTCCCCCTTATCTAAAACTAATATTGTTGCGATTTCCTTTGTTAGCCACTTAGCTTACTTAGTTTATAGCTCCCAGACAGTCCTCAAAATAATTCTGGGCCAATGAAACTACTAGCTGCCAGTTTTTCTACCTTCTCATTGCCTACACAGCCAATATGACCGTGCACCCATATCAGCCTAGGCCTTTTATTAGCTAATAATCTCTTGAAAAGTGTTAAGCATTACCAGAACAGTTTTGATCTGTGAATGACTGTAATCGCACCTTAATATTACAGTATATGAAGGAGTGACTGTTATTAGTGTCTTTTTCAAGTTCTTCTCTTAAGCTCGATATCATCTATATTTCCCTAGTCCAGCACTTTCATCTTAAGATGCCGATCTTAATATTTTTATTAAATCAAATAATCATGAATAAAATCTCCCAATTACCCAATTCAAGTCACTCAACTTATAACAAAAGACTTGATCATTTTTTAAAGCACATAATTGAGCAAGCCATCCGTCAAACTGTGAATGCTGCCTAAATGAGCAAGAGTAATAATGTTCGCTTTATTAGTGACATATGGCCAACACCTTAAACTTTTCTTGTATTTTTTTTTTTTTTTTTAGTTTAAGGATTAAATTGCCATTCATTCCTATTTCGGTTTTTCTGTCTTATTTTATAATTTATAAGAAAACTAGCTGACCCGGCAAACTTTTGTTTTGACTTCAAATATTCGATCTTATTACTCTAAGAAGTCGTACTCATAGAGTAAAAGACCGTGCAACACTGGGTAAAAATAGGTAGCAGATACAAAAGAAAGATACAGACTGCAGTGCCACTTGTCGAGCAGTTTTCTGACGCTAAACCTTCCTAGGCGTAACCCAAATGCGTACACCGAAATTCAATTAAATCGGTCCGGCCGTTTAGTAGGAGTACAATGTCAAATGTTTCGAACCATCGGTGTACCCTACATGTAACCTCACAAAGGGTGTGGGTCTGATCTGTTTCCATTTCTCTCGGGTAATGTTCATGAGAGTAATTTAAGCAAACGGGCTACACTTGTTTCAGAAATTTGTCTAGAAAGAGAACGGAGTGCAAGGGAAGAACCTTTCCGGCTCTCCCAACGACTGTTTGAAAAACTCTATAGTTAAAACTGTAATTCAATTTTTGTTTAAATTTAAATTGTTTTTTCCAAACTGGGTACAGTTTTTGCAAATGGATTTTAATGTTTCATACTTCAATTTATTTAAATTCTAGGCTGTTTTAAAATTAAATAATAAAATCGGTTTATATTAAGCTTTTTATATTTTTTGTGAATTTTTAAAAATCAAAAATTTTATAATAAAAAAAAAAAATTAAATACTATGTTCTCAATAAGCTGAAAAATATTAGATTTATAAAAAGATAAAGTAAAAACAAATTAAAGCCAGCATAGTTTGAAATATTTTGTAAAAAAATAGCACAAGTCATTTTTAAGTTTTTAGCAACTTTTTTAAAAATCCTTTATTAAAAAATTTTTTCAAGAAAAATTTTATACATAGAATTTGAAAAACTGATGATTTAGATGACCAAAGCTCATGAAAAAAAAAACAAACAAAATTAGTGGTTAGTTGTTGCAGAGTGTAATTATCGTCTACGATCTTAAGTCTTAATTTTAATTGAGTTAGTCGTTAGTTTGTTGGCAGAAAAGAAACACTTTTGAAAACCCTTCTTCCACATTGGAGTGTAAACTAAAACATTTTTTTTTCTTTTGTTACAAAAAAAAAGCAATACCTTTCCATTATTTCTATTTGTTTGCCATTGCAAAAATCCTATAAATAACTTATCTCGGTAAATGTACCAAAATCTTATAATGGACAGAATAAAATTGCAAAATAAAAAAAAAAAAAAAAAGAGAGAAAAGAAAAATGAAATAAAATGAGCATTTGCTTTATTATACCTGCTATTAAATAGGAATGCACACACACAAACAACAATAAAAAGATATATAAACATCTCACACACACAAACACATACACACAAAAAATAAATAAAACAAAACAAACTTATTTCGAAATGGAAAAAGCTTGTTGCAAAAATTATTACACACAATGTAGCAGTTTAAACAAAAAAGAAAACTGAAAACGGAAGTGGTTGAAGAAGATTTTTTGTAAATATTTAGTGTGTGTGTGTGTCATTTCAATACACAGTTCTTGTTGCTGCTTCTATTGCAGCCAGTCATTTATAAACGAAAAATGAAATTCAAAATAAAGAGAAATGAAATAGAAAACAACTTGGACACAAAAAAAGTAAAGAAGAAAAATTGAATTTCAGCTTAAATGAAATAAATTTCCATTTTATTACTAAATATTAAATTCTAAAGCGTTCTGTTTGTTTTATTTTACTGGCTGCTAAAATTTAAGATTTTTTTGAAATTCTTGGCAAAATCTTTTAAAAAAAATTGTAAAAAAAATAATTTATTTATTTTTTTGTACCACTATGACTTGCTCTAGTCTTCTCAAAAGAGTTTTTCTTGTCTTTATTGAATTTATTCAACCAACTGACTGGCACTTGAATTTTTTTTCTGCACTTATTTGCCTTTCTCTTTCTTTTAGATTTCTTTTTTTTTTTCTTTTATAAAAAATTTTCCATTACATTGATAATTAAATAAAATAATAATTTTTCTTACTTCTTCATTTTGCTTGTTTATAAAATTTCTTTTCCTAATTATCTTCCTGTAATAACTACTAAACTTCAACTCCAAAGATGCAATTTAAATAAAAGAATTACTTATGAAGCTTACAAATCAGCAGTTAAAATTCAAATAAAAAAACAGAAAAATTATATAAAAATAAAAGCAAAACGACATATAAACATAGAAATTTTGTTTATATTTTTTCTTTGTAAATCTTGACTCAATACAAAACAAAAAAAACTACAAATAAATAATATTTAAATAAAATAAGGCATCAGCTGGTTTGTACTTGCCAGAGCTTAGATTTGTTTTTTTCTTCTACGTTACAGTGGGGGCTCTATAAAGTAAATTTTTCAACATCATAAACATGAATTTTGAATGTTTTTTAAATTTGGCATTATTTTTACATGGATTAATTTTTTTAATTGAGTAAATTATTTTTTTTTTAATTTTTGAATTGAGTTAATTATATTATTTAATTAAGTCAATTAATTTTATTTATTCAAATCAATTAATTTTTTTAATTGTAATAATTAAATGTTGTCATTTGAATCAGTTTAATTTATTTATAAAATCAATTAATTTTTTTAATTGAATCAATAATTTTTTTAGTTGAATCATTAAAATTTTTTAATTTAATTATATAAATTTTTTGAATATAATCAATTAAATTTCCTAAATTTATTAATTGAGCCACTTACATTTTTTAATTTAATTAAATAAAATCTTTCATTAATTAATAATTTTTTGAAAAAAATTTAATTGAATTAAATAAATTTTTTTTAATGAATGAATTAAAATTATTAATTAACATAATTACATATTTTTTATTGAATAAATTAAATTTTGTAATTTAATTAAATATTTTTTACTGGAGTCAGTTAATTTTTTTAATCAATTATTTTTTAAGTTAAATCAATTAAATATTTTAATTGAATTAAATAAAATTATTAATTGAATTAAATAACATCTTTAAGTAAGTCAACAATTTTTTTTAAATTAATTTAATTGATTGAATTAAATTTATTAATTAACCCAAATAAATTTTTTTAATGAAAACAATTATATATTTTTATTGAATCAATTAAATTTTATAATTTAATTAAATATTTTTTACTGAAGTTAGTTACATACCTTAATTCAAGCAGTTAAATTTTTTTATTAAATCAATTTCTTTTTTAATTGAATTAATTTTTTTTTTTTAATTGAGTCAATTAAAATTTTTATTTAAATTAAATAAATTTGTTTAATTTGATCAGTTAAATTTTTTTAAATTAATTAACTTTTTGAATATATATTGATTTAGTCAATTAAATTTTTTAATTGAATTAAATAAAATCTTTCATTGAGCTAATAAAATTTTTAAAATAAATTTAAATAAAATAAATTTTTTTATTGAATGAATATTAGTTAACCCAATTAAATTTTTTATTAGAATCAATTCAATTTTCTTTTTTACTGTTTTAATTAAATTTTGTAATTTAATCAATTGTTTTTTTTTTCTGGAGTAAGTTACATTTGTTAATTGAATCAGCTTATTTTTTAAAAATTAAATAAATTAATTTTGTTAATAATAGTTTTCAATTGATTTCATTGAATTTATTAATTGAAACAATTAAATTAAACTGAATCAAAAAGACATGAGTAGATTTACACTTGAATATAACCGCAGAATTACCCAATTCAGTTTATTGAACTTCTAGGAGACTTGGTAATTTTTTTTAAGAGCATTAATGATTTCAGATCCTAAATGAAGCAATTATCAGCGCTCCCAGGAGCTAGAAAAAAATAATCTAAATTAGCCTAAAAAAGGCTAGAAAATGCTAAATCGCTCACAAAACAAAGCTAGGAAAAAGTTAAAAAACTATCGCTTAAAATTCAAAATAATAATTATGATTTTTATAAAATAATTTTTCGCCAAAATTTACCCTCTTGCTTTTTTGTAAAAATATCGAAAAATCCAATTAAAGCCAATACGTTTAATTATAAAGGGTGTCCCAACAAGAACGCAAGACTTAAATTTTAAATAAAACACAGATATTAAAAAAAAAATCGTGAAACTTTATTATATCGTAAAGTAGAGAGAATGAGGTTATGTATGGAACAACATATCGGGCAGATGGCCGCCGCGGCTTTGCTGGCACACACGCGATCTTTTAATGAAATTTTCAATGACCGTTTTGCATAAATGTTGCGGTATTTCACTAATGCAGCGTCCAATTTCCACTTTTAAGGCTTGAGTCGTCGTCGGCTTATTCGCGTAAGCCATCGACTTCAAAAAAAGGCGCGTTGTTGTCTTTACATCACTAACAGACCCAGTTTCGGCAAATTTATCCATTAATCTCTTTACAGTTGACTCTTTTGGAGGATTATTGTGACCCCAAATTGATCGCAATTTGCGAACTGTAGCCGCAAAACTTTCACCATTTTGGTAAAACAATTTCACAATGAGAATGCGTTGTTCATTCGTGTAGCGCTCCAGTTTTACTAACCTCGTACCTTCTACTAGCAAACAATAACAATTGTTCAAATGTCAAACAATGACACTTCGAATGGCGCCAAATTTAAATCTTGCGTTCTTGTTGGGACACCCTTTATAACACAAAAGTAGTCAAGTAGCAAGCTATGACCAAAAAGTGGTCGGAAAGAGGCAGTAGTAGAACTGGTTACCTTTTTGGTCATAACTTGCTAAGTTTTCAAGATATCGACTTGATTATCGACTTTTCTATTTTAAAAATGAAAAAAGGCTAGGAAAAAAGCTAGAGGCTAAATCATAAATTTCAATGCTAAATGCTATGTAAAAACGCTAAATCTAGCCAAAAAAGGCTACAATTGCAACGCTGCCAATAACACTACAACGTCGAAGGAAATTCCCTGTTGTTAAACGAAAGTGTTGAAAAAAAATTCCAAGCTGGCACTTTAATAATCAATTTTGTGCGAGTTATTAGTGATATATAGCCAGCAATGCTCGAAAAAGTGGCTAAAAATTTAACGGACATACAAAATAAGCTTTACGGCGAAAAGCTGTCCTTAACCATTTGCAATTTGTGTGTCAAATAATTTTTTTAAATTTTAAAATTCTGTTGAACCCACAAGTAAAACCAAACTTTAAAGAATTTATATTACTGAGGTTTTACTGTCTATTGTTTTTCATTTGTCTATAGCACGGTTTTTTGTTTATTGTTAGTTTCCGGTGGGCTTGTTGTTGCTATTCATTATTTTATTAAAAAGTATAAAAAATACAGTGAAAAAAAAGAAAAAATTAATTAGCGAACAAAATTTTTGTTAATTAGTAAAACTTATCAACATCTCAAGCTTAACAAGAAGACAGCAAGCGTTTGTAGACAAACAAGACAAGTTAAAAACATGAAAAAGTAACACAGACACACACACACACACACACATACAGAGATAGAAAGAATGGCGCATAAAACAGTTGTTGGTTTTTGTTTTGTAAACTTTCCAACATTGAATAAATTTTTTTCCCATTTTCGTTAAATGTTTTTAAATACCCCTTGCTCACACCCCTCATTTTCATTTCCTTATCCTGCCAGCCAGTTTTTCTTAAGTAGTTTCTCTCTTCTTCTATTCTCTCGTTGCTGTTTCGTTTTTTCTATGCCTTGAACTTTCTCTAAAAAGAATGAAAAAGTATTTGTTTAATAAAACTATGTTCACATTGTTTGTTATTTTGTTGGATGTATATGTATGTGTATGTGCGTGTGTTCTTTTACCCAAGTTTGGCTTGAGTCCAGTTTCCTTTGCTGTATATTTTATGGATCCTTGCTTGCAGCTCTCACCTCACCTCACCTCTTATCTCTTTTTGCTAATGTGCGTTGGGCTGAGCTCTGCTCTGCTTGACAATAAACGTGTTTTTATGTTTGTTAACATAATGCTAACAATTTTCGTTTTTTTTTTGCAGAGCACCAGGCCGTGTTTTTTCCGTAGGCATAATGTTTTCTTTTGTTCAATTTATTGCTGCGCATAATTTCTCTGTTGGTTGTATTTTTATTTTCTTTACTTATTTTGTTATTTTTATTTTTTCTTTGGTCTTACTTATTCTCCAACTACGAAGGAATGATAGTTCAAAAGTATTTTGCATAGAATTTCTTTGTTTTTTCTAAAGAAGTAAAGTTTTTTTGGGGATATTTTTAAAGTTTGGTGCACACACTCGCTTATAAAGAGTGATTTTTTTGCTATTATCTTTTTGGCAACACTAGTTTTGACAGCTCACGCACGTTTTGTATCTTGTGTCACTGTCAAACATCTTCAGTTTGGTCTATAATTTAATCATGAATCGTCTTACAAACGAACAACGCTTGCAAATTATTGAATTTTATTACCAAAATGCGTGCTCTGTTAAGAAAGTTCATCGCGCGCTTCTTCCATTTTATGGTCAGTTTAATCGACCTACTGAGGCTTCTATTCGGGCTATTGTAACAAAATTTCGCACCAAATTTACATTGTTGGACATTAAACCACCAACACGCTTACGTAGAGTGCGAACTGAAGAAAATATCGCAGCCGTATCGGCCAGTGTTGGTGATGACCGTGAATTATCGATTCGGCGCCGTTCGCAGCAATTGGGCCTCTGTTACTCCACTACGTGGAAAATTTTGCGGAAGGATTTGGGTGTGAAGCCTTATAAGATACAACTGGTGCAAGAATTGAAGCCAAACGACCTACCACAACGCCAAATTTTTGGTGAATGGGCTCTTGAAAAGTTAGATGAAGATCCACTTTTTTTTTATCGAAGAATTGTGTTCAGCAACGAGGCTCATTTCTGGTTGAATGGATACGTGAACAAGCAAAACTGCCGTATTTGGAGTGAAGAGCAGCCAGAAGCATTGCAAGAGCTACCAATGCATCCACAAAAAACAACCGTTTGGTGCGGATTATGGGCTGGCGGCATCATTGGGCCGTATTTCTTCAAAGATGATGCGAATCACAAAGTTACTGTGAATGGTGAGCGCTACCGTGCGATGATAACAAACTTTTTTTTGCCCAAAATGGAAGAGCTTGACTTGCATGACATGTGGTTTCAACAAGACGGTGCCACATGCCACACAGCACGCGAAACAATGGACCAATTGAGAGGCGAGTTCGGTGAACAGTTTATTTCACGCTTGGGACCAGTCAATTGGCCGCCCAGATCGTGCGATTTAACGCCTCTAGACTATTTTTTGTGGGGCTATGTTAAGGCTAATGTCTATAGGGACAAGCCCGCTTCGATTGACGCACTGGAAGCCAACATTGCCAACATTATTCGTGAGATACCGGCCGAAATGTTGGAAAGAGTATGCCAAAATTGGACTAAGCGGATGGACCATTTGAGGCGCAGCCGCGGCCAAAATTTGCATGAAATAATCTTCAAACATTAAATTATATCGACCCAACTATCGATCCAAATAAATATTTCATGCATTTTTCTGAATTTTATGTGTTTTTTTTTTAATTTCCGATAGTTCTTATAAAATCACCTTTTACATACATTTGCATTCCATTTGTTATGCGTTTAATGTGAAGTTTTTTTATTTAATTTTTTCAAATTATAAATTTTTTTTGAATTCATAGGAAAACAGAAATGCTTAAGCAATATGGATTGATTTTATTAATTTGTTGTTATTGAAGAAGGCAGATTGCAGGCAGCTTAGCAAGACAACATTGTGATCTCCTTGATGACTTCTCACTATGTCAACCATTGAACACATAATTAAAAGCTGGTCATTGACTGATGTCAGAAACTTAAAATTTTGTGGTTGCTGGAAAAGGCTACTGTCCTTTTTATATATATATATATATTTTTTTTTTTAATTTATGATCTTGTCAAACTTTTTTGATGGTCTTAAAGCACGAATAAAATATTGTTTTTCTTTCTTGTGGCTTACAACCAGTTTTGCCTAAATAAAATTTCAAGCCAAATATTATTATTTCTGTGCTATTAAGGGAAAATCTCTTAAGTAAAAATTAACCTTTCGTTGCAATTAACTTAATAACTTTTTTATTGTGGTTCAAGGATGGCTTGGCCGAAACCCATACCAAGTAATTATTTTATGAACAAAACACATAAAACATTTTGCTTGAACATATTTTTTACATAATTCTAACTGTTTGCTTTTTATATTTTCCTACATACTCCAAAAAATTTTGTTTAATTTGATTTTTTTTAAATAATGGGCCACTGACTTTTGTTCATAAGAATTTAATGAATTTAAAATTGATTTTAAAAAGATACTGACTTTAATCTGACTATGAATATGGGCAAATGAATTTTGAATTCTAAATAAAAAAATCACTGGAAGCTACACTTGTCCTGATGCTTTGCTTAAGAATCCCTGATGATTAGATATAAAAGCTGGTAAAATAAGCTTACTCTTCAACAAATAATTTTACATTTTATTGAATTTTATTAAGGATCCCCGCTGATCGCCAAAAAATGCAAATAAATTTAAATTTTATAAAATGTTACGAACGTTCCTGATGATCATATAAAGGAGTCTGCCATATGAAAATGGAAATCAGCTTGACCTTTACAAAATGGATTAAAATTTTGTGAAATCCCTAAATGATCTTTTAAAGTAGTCGGTGAAATGCAAATTTAAATCAGTTTAACTGTTAAAAAGTGTATTAAAATTTTATAAAATTTATTAAAAATGCCTGAATCTGTGAAATGCAAATGGAAATTAGTTTGAATTTTAAAACACAGATTAAAATTTTGTAAAAGTCCCTCATGATCTTATAAATACAAATGGGAATCAGCTTGACCCTTAAAAATGGATAAACATTTTTTTTAAAGACCCAAATGATCAGTCTAACTTTTAAAAATCAGATTAAAATTTTTTGAAAGTCCCTGTGGAATGCAAAGGGAAATCAGCTTGACTCTTAAGAAATGGATTAACATTTTGTTAAATCTTGCAAAATTCCCTGACGATCTCATGTAGAAGCTTGTGTAATGCTAGTAAAAATTAGGATGACCATTAATATATAATTTGTAATTTTATGAAAATCTCTGATGATCTGGTTTATTGTAATGCCAAAGCAAAACCGGAAATAAAAAATTTTTTTTTTTTAATTTTTTTTTATATTTCAAGCTTGATTTTTTTATCAGCAAAAACAAATTATTTTTTTTAAGTAGAGAAATTAATTTTTTCTGTGCCACGAATATACTTTAAAGAAATGAGGAAGCCGATGAAAATTAAGCCTATTGCCTATCACTAGCCATTTTCCAAATTCTTCTTGCTATTCATTCATTGTTTTAATACTCGTATTAATTTGGTTTTATAGTTTTTTACTTGAAAATTTGTTTTAACAACCAAGTTTTTTTTTAAATTCTCTATCTTGTTTCAACGCAAAATGTGTATTTGCACATTGAAATATCAATAAAATTAAAAAATTGAGTTTAATTTAAAAAATTATTCAACTTAAATGAAATTTAAAAATCTAAATTTTTAAAGAGAAAACTAAAAAAAAAATTTTTAGGCCAATTTAACCTTTTTTCTAGCTGCTGGCAACACTGGTAAAAACGTAACAATATAATTTTAATTTTTTTGAGATATTTTGCTATGAACCTCATAAGTTCAAAAATTAAAAAAAATAAAAAATAAAGGAAAGAACTTATTCATAGAATTTGAAACACTGATCATTTTTACAGTTAAGTGACAATAGTGGCCCGAAAAAAGTAATGATTATCCAATGTCAGAACATTTTTTTTTGTCAGCAAAATTAATGCTTCACACAAATAATTTGCCAATTTGTTTCACGGAAAATATTGTTTTCTATAGTAACCAACGCCAATAACACATCGTTCCAATTCAGCCCGATTTCACGAAAATCAGTTTTATTTATAATAATATCTGCTTATTAAGCAAATTTTCTATGATAAATTATTTTAATAAAATTTTTTTCTTAACCATTTGTCCGTAAGAAGTTTAAATTATTTATTTTTTTTTGTTAATTTTAATTTGAAAAGAATTAATGATTAAATAATTTAATTTCTTTTAAATAAAATTTTTGTTTTTTCCTTTAATGGTTTTGCAAAAAACGTTATTTTTTTATCTTGATAATTAAAATTAAATTTGCTTAACGTGACCAAACATAAAAACTTGCTAAGCCTTCTATACAATGTCTGTTAGCAACATGTTGCAGTTTCAACAAAATGTACCATCCACATAAGACACTTACAGTACTTTTTTCCTTTACTCATTTACTCTTTATTAAAATTTTACTCTTTTAAATGTATACTCTCTCTCTTTTAAAATACTTTTTTTTTAATTTTATTACTCCCAAAATACCTGGAGATTTATTTGTTAGGAAGAGCAAAGTTTTTGTGTAAGAATTTCTGTTAAAGAAATTCAGTGGAGCTTAACAGTCAGAACGCTGCACATGTTGGGGTGTTAACGTAACGCAGAAAGGAAATTTTATTTTTATTCTGGTGGTGTTTTGACGAGAATTCAAAATTTATTTATTTTTTCTAAAGAACATTTTTAAGGCCACAATTTTATCTTGTAATTGCTTTTGCTTATAAAAAAATAAATAAAAGTTGTTGTTTTTTTTAATGTTTATTAAAAAATTATAATCGTATTTGGCAACTTTAATTAAATATAAATTAAATCTTTTATTTAGCTAAAATAATAGAGAATTTGTTTTAAAAATATTTGGCATAAATAAAAGGAAATTAATATTTTAACACCCAACAGAGATAAATTATTACAGCCATTGCATCTGTAACAACAAATTATTTATAAAAAAAATTAATTAAAACAAAACATTTTTTTTACTTACCTGCCATTTTGCTGCACCCAAGTTAATTCTGGCAGAGTCATATTTAATTGTTGGGCAACTGCAGAAATTTCTGTTTTAACGGTCTCATTAGCTAATTTGTTTCTACTTAAAATACGAAACGTAGAAAAGCTGGTTGCAATATTCATGTAACCACATACCAAAGCATAGTTATTTAAGCTGCCCATATACTTGAATTTCATGGTTACATTATGCTCTTGATTGGAATAAAATAAATTAAAAATTCCTGCTTTAGCTTCATTCCAAGGAAATACTAAAGTTTCATTGGTGGGCTGCCAACCATTGTTCACATTGTTTATATAACCCAATTTCAGTGAATAACTGTCGTTTGTAGGATTTGCCGGTACCGTAACTTGTACACAGGCGGGCACCTCAGACATGGGGAAACGTGCTATTTCATACCAAACGCCTGACACCTTAATTACACAATTTTTTTTTATTTACATTTTTATTTTTTCAAGTTTCATACCTCACTGGGTGTAATAGGCATAGCGAAACCATTTTTAGAACAACTCCAAGCTAATGTATAGCTTAAGGCTACAGTTATTAGGGAAATCCATAACAAAATTTGATTTAAAATATATTTTGAATTCATATTTTTTTTCTAATTTTTCTAAATTTAGTTTTTATCACATCAACTTCTAATTTACTACTGAAATGGTTTTATTTATTTTTATTGTTTGACCATAAATCAATATAGATTTTTTTTACTTTTTTGTTGTTTTTTTTATGTACCCCAAGCAAAAAAAATGTTATCAGTTGATAGCGTAAAAGGAGGGTATTCAAAACTTAAAGGCCGCATCATATAGAATCCATTTTACGTTAAAAGTGAACGTACCGACACATCGCGACTCAGTAGTTTAACGCAATGAACTTGTTCGACGGATTTGATATAATCTAACCTGAAATTCATTGAAATTTTTATTAATTTTCATATGAAATAATTTTTAACAAATTTTGAAACTAGCAGCTCGTTATCAAGAGCGTATCTTAAGCCTTGATTATGGTTTTGGGGTATAAAGTATTTTATTCAGGATCTTTTATACAGCTAAATACTAAGGGTCAAGAGAGGCACTATAGTTCAATATTAAATAAGTTAATAAATTCCAATTTAAAGCTTTTTTATTTTTTAAAATTTTAATAAATTTTTTATGATAATAATAAAAACAAAACTGTTTTGATAAATATTTACAAATATTTTATAAAGAAGTTCCTACAGGGACCTTTATTTCAGTTTTTTATGGGGAATTTCATATCAATATTCAGCCCAATATACATAAAAATTCACTTTTTTATTTTTATTCTTCTAAAATATTTCTCTCTCTCTCTCTCCTTCTTAATAGTATTTTTCCAACTTGGGGGAATTTCTTTTCAAAAACAACTGGCCCTTTTCTGTAAATTGAAATAAGTCCAAGTCCTTCCATTCGATATCAAATTTTAGTTTAAAAAAAATTTCTAAATTTCGCTAAAAGTTGCTCGATATTGAAAGCAACGGTTTGGCTTTTGGTTTTCTTTTAACATATCCTTTTTGTATGTCCCTTAAGTCTGATCCTGCTTTAGAAAAAAATTTTAATTTAGTAACTTAAATAGGAATATTACTAGCAAATATGTAGCATCATGGAACAAAAATAAAAATGAAATTTAAGAAAAGCGGCTTTAAAATCTTTGCCACTTAAAAATTGAATTAAAAATTTTAGAAAAAAACACAAATGAAAAGCAGGTTGACTGTTCAAAACAGCCTTTAAATTGTGTTAAAGTCCCTAATGATCACAAACAACCCTTTGAAATTTAATTTAAACAATTTTTTTTTGCAGCAATTTTTAAAATAAACGAATTAAGCCTTAAATCCATTTTAAAATTTGTCATAAATATTTTTGGCAATAAAATTAAATTTTCATTATTAGTGTGTTTAGAGTGTTGTAGTCGAATTTTACAAAGAATATTTTTCTACAGTATGTGTACCCTCTCACTCTTTAAGTTTTGATTCATTTTAGTTCTTTTTGTGAGAAGAAGTCCTCTTAATTGAAGAGTTAGAGGGTTAAAAGGTTCTACAAAAACATTGCTCGTAGTGTTTTATATAAATTTGCTGAATATTTCAATAAACTTAAATGGTTCTTAATTAAAATTTGAAAATACAAAGGCCTCAATATATTTAAGTTCTAGAGGTAAACTTTGAAACTTAAATTTTTTTTGTCGGTTATTTTTTTTTTTAATTTTTTTTCGTGTAAGGTAGGGTAGAAATTGCGACCGTCGTCAATTCGCCATATGGTGTTTGCACTAAAACACTCTATATTCCGTTTCTGGCAACGCTTTCTGCATTACTTCCAGAAGACATAGCATTTTGGCCTAGATAAAACCATACTTATAGTCACCGTAATGCTGCTATTTTTTTTTTATTTTAAAAGCTCTTGCTTCTGATGCCGCATCTTAAATATTGCAAAACATATAAGTCTCTCTTCTTTTTACATACATAGGAAAAACTAAAAATCATATTCAGTTACGAAATTCATAAACTCATTTATTTTTTTAACTAAAATAGAGGACCTATCATAAAATTCGTAAAACCAAACACGCAATTAATATTTGCGTAATAGAAAAAAAATCAATTTTACAGCGAACATAAACACAATATCATACGAAAACAATTTTAGACTTGGAGAATAAAATAATGAAATAAAACATAAACTTAAGGATGCGTTTGATCTAGTTCCTCACTGCGTTCCAATTATCCCCACACTCCATCCTTTTGTCAATTATGTTGACAGTAGTGAAGTCTAGGATCTGTTACCACAAAATGTCCCTCTTAGAGTCGGTCGAAAAAATGTGCTCAGCGTTGTCGTTCGTTGTTTCACAATACATGCAGCCTAGATCTCGCTTAGCCATGCGATACAGATACTTTCGAAAATATGGGTAGCCCAAAAGTAGTTAGGTAAGGAAGTAATTAACTTCCTCAAATTTTTTTCGAATCCCTCCGTCTCTGTTTTGAATTAGTTTCGCCGTCCAGGTGCCATTTATTTCCGCATTACACCTGTTTTACCTACTCTAGATGGTTTGGGATCTCAGCTCTGTAGGACTAAATTTCTGTTCATTTTTCTTCAAGTTCCACGTCTTTCTTTATTCACACTTTAAACGATCAACTGGTATCTTGTCACTGCTAACAAAAACTGCTGCTCCTGAAACCGTGAAGTAGGCCGTGACAATTCTAAGTGCCACTGTGCGCTGCACCGCTTCTAGCTAGCACTTTTCGTTTGCCCTTTGCTTTTAGAGTAACTCCCCAAATTCCATTGCCCTACAGAAGTACTGAGCTTGTTGTTAAATCTTGTTTTTTAAATTTAAAAATTTTATTGCATAAGCAAGAGCTTAAACTAAGTCTATAATTTATATGGGTCTGAAATCATATTTTGAATTATGAAATTCTAATCATGACAAAACCAATTTGTATTAATTTTTTTTGTGGAAAAAGTGGGCATGGTCGGTCCAAAAGTAAATGGCAAACTTTTTGAAGTATAGATACTAAATTTCAGAAAAATTTATTAGAAAGGAAAATTGTATATGGCAAACGAGCAAATAAATCAACAAACGGAAAATGATTTTTTTGTTTAGACTTTGTTCAAAATTCTATTTATATTCATGAACTCTATAGACATTCTTTAAAGTTGTGGTTAAAATACTAAAAAACAATTCTTTCTTTTCTCTAACATTTTCCTATTACAGGGTGGGCCAAAAGAAACCAAGGGGTGTAAAAGTTTAATAACTTTTTTGTTTATTAACTTTTTTTTATTTTTTCTTTCAGATTATATAATATACAAAATGGAAATTTTTTTACACTAAGTATGAAAAATGATGTCTCTTAAATGACCACCGTTTTCAGCTTCGCACTGATGGGCTCTTTTTAGAGCATTTTCCATAACATCTTTCCAAACTTGTGGCTGTAGCGTTCGAATTTCTGCAACAATGTTTGCCATGAGTTCAAGGATTGTCTCTGGCTTGTTCACATACACTCGCTCCTTCAAAAAACCCCAAAGAAAATAGTCGGGTGCTGTCAAATCTGGCGATCGCGCTGGCCAAATAATTTCCGAATTTCGAGAAATTATTCGCTCTCCAAAAATTTGACTTAAAAGTGCCATTGTGTCTCGGGCAGTATGGACAGTGGCTCCGTCCTGATGAAACCACATACCAGGTCTGTTTTCAAGAGCAGGACGTAAAAAGTTTTCTATCATAAAACGATACCGCTCTCCATTTACGGGTACAGCACTTCCATCTTCATTCTTGAAGAAGTAGGGCCCAATGACATTTTCAGATGTGATCCCACACCATACTGTACACCTGATGAGGTGCAATTGGCGTTGATGAATGGCTCTTGGATTTTGAGAACCCTAGAACCTACAGTTCTGCTTGTTAACAAAATGTCGACGATATGCTCTTTGCGTTAAAATAATTGATCTCTGGTTTAAATAATAAAATTCTATTGTTCTGGTTCTCTGTTCAGTTGTGAACCTCTCCATTATAAATTCTCCAAGTGTTGTCTATATAATCTGAAAGAAAAAATAAAAAAAAAAATTAATAAACAAAAAAGTTATTAAACTTTTACACCCCTTGGTTTCTTTTGGCCCACCCTGTATTTAAATTGGTTTCAATCCACTGAAATCTAGTTGACATGGTTTTTCTCTTTGAAATGAAAATAATTTTTTTTGACTATAGAAGTGCACTGAGTTAAAAAAAATTATTAAAAAAATCCACTTTACCAGCATTTACATACCCATAAATATAACTTGAATGGAGTAAGTGTCACGACATGTATGAATTTTATTTTAAAACGGTTTTTTAAATTCAATTTAAAAAAATTGGGAATTCCGCAAGAAAATTTACTTAAAGTTTTTCCTGCAAGGTTTTCAAATTTGCTTGGTAGTTTCAAAAATACGAAAAAAATGAGGCTTGAGGCAAAATTGAATAAAAAATTTAAATTTTTAAAAAATTATTAAAAATAGCTAGAAACAAAATTATAAAAATTATTTTAATTAGACATATAGCCTAAAGTAAAATGAGTCATATTTCCTGAAAATCGAGTTACAATTTTGGTGGCTCTAGTGCAAAATCTAACTTGAATGTGAAAACTAAGGCAACTTTTTTATTTTTTTGCTTTCCTAAAGTCCTTAAAGAAATTCCTTGTGTCTTTTAATTTATTTCAAAAGCCAGCAGCATTTTGTTTGCCTTTGTTTAGTTATTTGCTGTTTCCTTTATTACAAATTCATTACAAGGTCTACCTTTTATCAATCTAAAAAGTCATCAATTCGTCATCACTTCACCATACCATTGAAAAAGCCACTTATTCGTATACGTTTGTGCTTGTGTGTTTGATAATATTTAAATTTTAAATACACAAACATAATAAATTTATAGCTACTCTCATAGTAAATCTTTGACTATGATATCAAATCACACAGTATGTATTTTGCCCTATCATGAAACGTATGATTAAAGGGGGCACAGTGTTTTCAGTTTAATTTAAATCTAAAAATATTTTTTTAACTCATGTCACAGTGAAAATTTTCAGCTCATCAATTTTTTTTTTCAATAAAATACATTAACCTTAACAGGGTATTCGTTAAAAAAAAAAAAATCAAGCGAAATCAAACGAATATGTTTTATATCGAGCAACTTTTATCGAAATTTTAAAATATTTTCACACAGAAGCTCTAAAATTTTAATAAGTTTCTTTCGATATCGAATGCGCTGCTTTAAGCCCAGTTTTTATTTAATCGTTTAATTAGTAACATTTTTTGTAGCCTTCAAAACACTGTGTTCTGTATACGAGTACATTGTCTTTAAAGGAATCCCATTTCAATATACTCGTAGTGTGTTTATATTTTCTTGTATAGAGAGAGAGAGAGAGAGAGAGAGAGTTGAATAAAATTGACATTCCTATAATGATGCCAAGGACATTATTACAATACATCTTGTAAAACAGTAGCAGGAAAATAAAAAAAAAAATAAAAAACAGCAACAAGGAGAAGCAGCGGAAAATAAAAAAAAATTAACAACAAGAAAAGAATGTTTGGCATAGTATTTAAACAAGCAAACTAAAGTTCAAGATGCAACTGCAACAATGGCAGCTCATAAAAATTCCTTTAGAAGATGCATGAATAGATGGATGTATGCAACCTGCAAATACACACCCTCATATAGACTAGCATGACACTGCATGTTGTAGTAGACTACACAAGAGCAAGAGTGTGTAAGTTTGTGTGTGCTTTGTAAAAAAAGTAGTTCAATTTTAAAGAGCGCGATTTCTTAACTCAGGCATCAGGGTACTTTTGTTTGTTTGAGATGGTGATGTTGATTGCTGCTGGAAATGGCTAAGGCCTTTGTTATTATATGTGTGTGTGTATGTGTGAGTGTATATACATATCGTTAGCTTAACAAGAAATTTGTGTTACCAAAAATAAAAGTCTTTAATGAAATGTAAAATGTTTAAAGTCCTCAATATCGAACGTTATCGTTCGTTTAAACACTAAACAATAAAATGTAATCAAGAAGATTTAAAAAAAATTGCCCAACTTAACTCAGTTGAGTTGTAATTGAAACCACCGCTATTAACGAGTTGTCAGTTTTGTATGTGTTTCTCAACTGCACGAACACAGAGTTGTAATCAGTAATAAAACCAGGACCACACATAGCAATTTTAGTTGGGCAATTCTTGATTTTGTAGATGACAGAGTAAAAAAGAATGGAAAGAGGTACACACTTGCTCGTATTCGTCAATTCCCTTTTGTTCTCTCTTCGTATCTTTTATAAAGATGTAAAAAAATAAGTCTGAATGAGTGGCTGAATAAGAATGATAAAATATGCCGAAACTAAAAATTTCTGTGTGGAAAAAGCGACAATTTGAAAAGAGAATTTAAAAAGAATTGTCCAACGAAACTTGCCGTGTGTGGTCCTGGTCTAACACAAATAGATTTTAATATCAAAATTACAACTGAAATAGAGTTTAGTTGTGAACTTTAATAAGGGAATGAATTTAATCCATGCAAGAAGAATAGACGAAGAAAACTGTGGAACACCTTCTCAGTGTCTGTCTGCGCTGTGAACTACAGAAGTCAAATGGTATCTAGCTTTGTTAGATATACCAATTAGTCTTCTTCTTCTTCTCTTACTATTTCTCTAATTCTCTTAGTCTTTTTGCCTCCTATTTCTTTGACATTTTTCTATCACTATCCTTCTGGGAAGATACAAAAGAGCCCCCTTCTGTTTTTGTTATGGGCGTGCCCTGTGCAAGCTAATCAAAACTAAATATCATGCTATCAAAAACATCTGTTGATAAAGTTGCGTTTAAAACATTTTCAAAAAATATTAATTCCAAACCAGATTAATGTTTTCTTAAACTCTTTGTTTTGAAATATTTTTTTTTGTATTAAATAACTTTGTTTTTTTATATTTCTGTCTTGACACACAACATTTTCTCCATTTAAGCTAACGATATTTAATCTGTTGTGTACTTTAAATGTTGGCAACATTGGCATCCTAAAGATGCTTTTCAAGTCGAGCGTAGTGAAGTGCATTGAAGTGTTAAACAAAAAGAAGAAAAGACAAAAGCATCAACTTAAATTGATTTTCAGGAACAAAGTTAAACAACACGCTCAAACTAAAATAGAAATTAAAATGATGACAAAAAGAATGCAGCTGAAAAGGACACCCGCTCTCTCAATGACAATGATAACCAAACGTTTGCCTGTACCTCTTAAGTTCTTCACTCTGTTTTGCTGGCTGCTGTTTGTTGCAGTGGTGTATGTTAGTAAAAAAAGATGCCTTGACTTAAGGCAAGTGCAAGTTGATTGCAAATTATTTGCAATAAGTATACAAAACAGACAAAGCCAACAAAACAACCCAGCAACTACTGTGTTCTTCTTATTAAATGTAGTTCATTGCAAAATGTTGTTTTTACTCTAGAGACACACTTCATGTACAGTAACTTGCTTGGCTGGGTTAGGTTGGGGTTGGATCCTAGAATACCTAGGATATTTATAACAGAATTTTGTTGATAGTACCCAACGCGTAAATTGCAGATTTAATATATTTTTATGTAGATTATTATAGTGCATATACACTATTAGGGATAATGTGAATAAAAGTACTTGTACAGGAATAATAAATAATTGTTCCGTGTGTAGCTCATACAGTGAGCGAATTTTTCTTTGAAATTTTAACATTAATAAAAAAACATAACTTTTCAATCAATGACAAGTTTCATAAGATTAATGAAAAAAGTTCATTAATTTTATGAAATAATTTCATTTATTTTATGAAATAATTTAATTAATTCAATAAAATAGTTCTATTAATTTAATGGAATAATTTAATTAATTCAATGAAATAGTTGCATTAATTTAATGAAATAATTTCATATATTAAATGAATTAATTTCATATATTTGATGAAATAATTTTATTATTTTATGAAATAATTTAATTAATTTTATGAAACAGTTCCATTAATTTAATAGAATAATTTAATTGATTCGATGAATTATAATAGTTTCATTAATTTTTTAATTTAAGGAAATAATTTGATAAATTTAATGAAATAATTTGATTAATGTAATGAAATAATTTAATCAATTTCATGGAATAATTTATTTAATCCAATAAAAAAAATTCATTAATTTAATTGAATAATTTAATTAATTCAATGAAATAGTTACATTAATTTAATGAAATAATTCCATTGATTTAATGAAAATATTTCATATATTCAATGAAATAATTTCATATATTAAACAAAATAGTTGCATTGATTTAATAGAATAATTTCATAAATTCAATGAAATAATTTAATTAATTTTATGAAACAGTTCCATTCATTTTACGAAACAGTTTATTCATTTAATGGATTCAATAAAGTATTTTTATTCATTTAATGAAATAATTTCATTAAATTAACCAAATTAAATTCATCAATTTAATTAAATATTTTTTTTTTTTAATTGAAAGAAATAATTTTAGAGATTTAGTGAAATAATTTGAATAATTTCATGAAATAATTTAATTGATTCAATAAAAACATTTGATTAATATAATGAAATAATTCCATTAATGTAATGAATGAATGAATATGCATTCATATAATGGATTTTTTTCATTAATTCCAAGAAATAACTTATTTAATCCAATGAAATAATTTCATTAATTTAATTAAATAATTTCACAAAAGAAATAAACGAATTGGTTTCTTTGGATTTATTATACATTTTTCTTTCAGTGTAGTGATAGTGGCTGTGACTGACTGGCTGGCTGGCTGGTATTGTGTTTATAATTTATGTTGCTTTTATCAGCACCTTGATAAAATTAAAATTTGCGCTAAATATATTCACGGAAATTTTTTTTATAACTGAGAGAAATTCTGACAGACAGACCGCCATTCAGCCTGACAAAAATATTAGCACATAGTCTATGGCATTTAAATGTTGCTGCTGCATTATAGATAGAAGACAATTTTTGCCATAAAATAAAATAAAAATCATATTTACTTCCGTTTTATTCACAATTTTATCTACACAATAACATCGATAAATATATTGTACTACTTAGTCATCATTAATGCAATCACCACCATCGTGTCAGTGCCACTGACTCTCCTCTCTTATCAAAAAAATAAATAAATAAAAGGAAACAAAATCATCATCAGCCATAGCAATAGCAACAACAGCAGCAGAACAGTGTTGACTATTGTTTGTCATGACAGCAGACTATCGGACTTACGCTACGCATTGCATTCATACGTAACACACAAAGACTTACGAAATTGTGTGCTGAAATTTTTGATTGTAATTTGCTGCCATTATTTGCTCTCAAGTGTTTTGACGGCATCAATTTGCATTGAATAGAATTGCATGACAGTTTTGTTTAAATGCCTGTGTGCACGGTATGTCTACATTGGCTACGTTGAGACTCTAGTAGCTGGTTGTGTTGTTATTTGCTTGTCAAGTAGCTATTTCGCCATTATAAAACAAATTACACATTTGACATTTATTTATAAAATTTCTTCTTGTCTTCTTTTGTTGTTAAATTAAAAGCTGCTAAAATTGATTAAAAGCACACTTTAAAACGTATATAAAAACGGTTTAAATAATAAAATGAAATTAAAGTACTTTTGTCTGGGTTATTGCTAGTTCTAGACGACTATTTGGGAAATTTTTTTTTTTTTTTGAATTAGCAAGTGTTATCTGCCTGTTAAAGTCAATTAACTCGATTATTGAAACATAGGCAGCCTTATTACGAGTATCGTGCTAATAGTCCTAGCTACAGCAAATTATTATTTAACATAAAATAATCAGGCCTTTATATTTTATGTGAAAGTGATATTTTACACTTTCTTTACATTTGAATACCACGAATTTCTTTTTATAAATAACAATATAAAATGGGGTAAATATATCTCAGCCATTGGACAAATTACTCCATTCGACATGGGTCGAAGTTTCCATTTAAATGGTATTTTAACTTTTAAGAAATTAAACATTTAACTGACAATTATTCGAAAATGGTAGTTGTTTGCTTGTCACAGCATTTTATTTCTTGTGGATTTCTGTGAATGTTGAAGCGGTCCATACACGACAGCAGCATGCACGCGCAATCGAGCATTTCTACTATATGCTTTACTGCAGCCATTATATTATTTGATATTTTGCTTGCTGGTTTTGTGTATGGTGAAATATTGTTTTTCAAAACTGATACTTTAACTTTTTTCTCTATAATATGAAATATAAAAGCAGCACTAAATAAATCCAAAATAAAACCAGAAAAAATGTTTCAAACTTATGTGAAGCAGCCTACTTAAAAATCTTATATATCACAGAAAAAAATTGTTAAAAAAATGTATCCATATATTTTGAAATTACTAAAAAAAGGCATGGTGTAACTACAGCACAAATTGTACAACTATGCGTAGCAATCCTGGCAGCAATTTTTTTCTCTAAAGAAAAAAATAATGGACCCATTCGACGGTTTGTTATCTGCTGAATTAGTTGACTGCATTAGCATGTTTGCTGGCGTATATGGCACGCCTCAAACAGTAACCTTCCTTGTATAAGAACAATTTAATTACATTTAAATGTGTCAAGAGTCTATTGTTAATCAGCATTTCAAAAACTTTGCTATTGCATCATCAGGAAATCTTACTCTGATTAAAAAAAATTTTTCATTTAGAAGTTCAATTAATTTATAGTCTGTTTAACAAGAGGCGGATATTAATAAGCATTTCAAAGGCTTTTATATTTGATCATCAAGAAATTTTACTGTAATTGAAAAAAAGTATATCAAGGAATTTATGTAAATATTTAATACAAAAATGCTGTGTTGAAAATAGTCAAAAATTTTAAAACATTAACATTCTTTACAAAAAAAAAAAAAAATTTATTAAAAATATTCTTTTAGGTTAAAGAATGTTTTGTATAGTCAAACAGGCATTTTTCGAACCTGCGAACTGCAGATTGTAAGATTAATAAATAATCTATCCACTAATCTAAAGAGACCGAATATTTTCTGCAGAAAAAATTTTCTGAGAATATTTATTATTTGTCTGATTTGATTTAATTTTTTTTTTTGTGCAATAAGACTTTAAAGCTTTAATTAAAAGAAGCTAAAAAAATACATATTCACTGAAGAGCAAGGGTATCCTATACAGAAAAAGTTATGAACAAAAATTTTGCTAACAAATGTTATCCAACTACTTTCGAGTCACACATACTTTCGAATGGATAAGGTAAGAAATCTAAACTTCATGTATATCGAAACAACGAAAGAGTACAGTATTTTCGACTGACTCTGAGACGGATAGGTAGCAGATCTGATAGCTAGCAAAACAAGTGGAATGCTCGAATAAATGGCACATGGACGGCGAAACTAATAACCACCACAGACGGATGGATTCGAAGAAAATTCGGGGAAGTTAATTAATTCCTTACATAACAACTTTTATGTTACCCATATTTTCGAAAGTATCTGCATATATTGCGAAACAATGAACGATAACGCTGATTACATTTTTTTCGACTGCAATACATGGCGCTCTGATAGGGACATTTTGAGGTAGCAGATCGTAGATTTTACTCGGGACAACATAATGATAAAGTGCGGGAACAACTGGAACGCAGTGAGGAATTAGATCAAACGCATCCTACATCGATAAAAAATTTTTTTTAACAAACTTTTGTTTAAGTTTATGTTTTATTTCATTATTTTATTGTCCAAGTCTAAAATCGTTTTCGTATGATATTTTGCTTCTGTTCATGATTCCTGTAAAAATTATTTTTTTTGCGAATTTTGTAATAGGCCTTATTTTAGCTACAAAATTAATTGTGTTTGTGAATTTCGTAATTGAATATTGTTTTGAGTTTTTAGTTTTATTTAGTTAAATTTTAAGGGCTGATGTTGATTTTGAATAAAACACAAATTATTTAAAAAATTATTATCTCTTCACACCTCCATCCGATGGTCCAAATTTTCGTTGAGGTTCTATGCTGTTAATGTGCCGAATTAGCTCATCCTTTAGCTCTTGAATTGTTGCTGGCTTATCGAGGTTCACATTTTCCTTCAGATAACCCCAAAGAAAGAAGTCCAACGGTGTCAAATCACATGATCTTGGCGGCCACCACGTGAGATAACACGGCCATTGAATTTGTCGTGCAAAGGAGCCATTGTTTCGTTAGCTGTGTGGCAAGTGGCACCATCCTGTTGAAACCACATATCGTCCACATCCATATTTTCCAATTCGGGCCATAAAAAGTTTGTTATCATCTCACGATAGCGAACACCATTCACAGTAACTTCCTGCCGGCCTCATTTTGGAAAAAATACGGTCCGATGATGCCGCCAGTACATAAACCGCACCAAACAGTCACTGTTTGTGGGTGTATTGGTTTTCCGACAATCACTCTTGGATTATCATTCGTCATATACGGCAATTCTGCTTATTGACGAATCCACTCAGGTGAAAATTGGATTCGTCACTGAAGATGATTTTCTTCGAAAATTGATCATCCACTGTTGCCATTTCTTGCCATCATTCTGACCATTGACGACGTTCGGAATAGTCAAGAGGCTTTAGTTCTTGAGTCAAATGCAAATCTTTATGCATAATGTTCATCAACGACGAGCGTGAGAGGTGCAATTGTTGGGCACGACGACGTGTTGAGGTGGACGGCTCTTCAGCCACACTATCGCGAACAGCAGCAATATTTTCTGCAGTATGAGCTGTACGAGCATACACTGGTGCTTTCACATCTCTTACAGACCCAGTTTTCTAAAACTTTCGAACAATTTTTCTGATTGTACGCACATTTGGACGATTAAATTGACCGAAAAAATCACGAAGTGCACGATATGCATTTTGATTTGAACACCCATTTTCATAATAATCCTGAATAACTTTAACGCTTTGCTCGATTGTGTATCTTTCCACGGTTCAAATTGAATTAGACTAAAATTGAGAAGTGTTAAATGAAATGCAGAAAAAACTTAACGCTTAGGTGAGGTTGACATTCAACATCGGTCCTTAAAATTTAACCACCCTTTAGTTCAAAAAAACATGATCTTACAGGAGAGAAATTTTAAATTTTAAATTGTTAGAACTCTTTTGTTTAAAGCATTTTTAATATTTTATAATGAAATATTTTATGGATATTTTTATTTATTTAAGAAAGAGTTTTCTCTTACTACTAATGAAGTGTATGAGCGATGTAACAAAATGGCCAGCCTTCAGTAATTAATTTTCTAAAACTATTTGTAAGCATATTTTTCAAATTCAATTTAAAAATTTTAGCTAAGTTTTGTTTCCTATTCTCTTTAAATTTGTTGGTGTTTTGGTGGGTATTTCTTCAGTAATAAATTGCTCCTGATGCATTGCAGTGTATCTCAAATCCAAGTTGTGCTCATAAAAACCATAAAAAACAGATGTTACCAACCAAAAAGACTTTTTCTCTCTCTTTGTTTCATTAAATAAAACATGTACGTTCGCATAGTAGACAAAGTAGGTATAACAGATTATAACAA
Organism: Thelaira solivaga; assembly: GCA_947397855.1. Classification (NCBI taxonomy): domain Eukaryota; kingdom Metazoa; phylum Arthropoda; class Insecta; order Diptera; family Tachinidae; genus Thelaira; species Thelaira solivaga. The sequence continues at coordinate 75,350,620 of OX377610.1, forward strand.
TCATATTAAGGTTGTAGCTGAGCGGATAAGTTGGTTATGATGGTGGTTGTGACATTTCAGCTTAATACAGATTATTTTTAATATTTATTTCTGCTACAAACACATACACACTCTTCAAAATATGTATTCACATCACGTGCGTTATATTTTAAAATGTTTGCTATTGTTTGCATGTGTTATTATATTGAGATTTTATGGCACTTCATTTTGGTAAATCATTGTTGGAGAATCGCACTTATGACCATTATAAAAATATTGCAGCCAGAAACGCACAGACACAGCCACAGTCAGTTAAGGCAAAGCAAAGCAGCAAACAACTTGCCAACAACATGTAGAAAGCCTGCTATAAGCTTAAAGACACTTGAAAGTACTCGGGTTTTTTTTAAGATTCTTAAGTTAATATCGTTAAGCTTTTCACAACAATAACGAGCACAATAAAACGAAAACAACAAAACCTTAAAATCAAAAGTAACACCGGAAAATAAAAGGAGATAAGAGAGGAGAGAGAGAAAGGGAGAGAGATAGTAAGTGCTAAGTGCTGAGTATGTGCGTACTCTCACTCTCTTGCTTACTTATTTTACAGACAGTCAAGCGTATGTTCCATGTTTGGGTGTGTGTGCCTGTCAAGAAGTGTAAAGCTGCCTTAAAATCCACTCATTAAGCTGATTATATTGTTATCCTTTTTATTATTATGCATTCATTCATTGTTTTAAGTGTGTAAGTGATGTGTGATATCAAGTTTTCAACCACTCACAATTACAGCATTATTTACCCAAAAGCACACACTCCCTTACACACACACACACACATGCATGGACACTTTAGAAACGTGTTTTGTTTTGTTGTTGAATGACGATGCCAATATTACTTGTATTTGCATTATAAAATGCTTTCTTGTTGTACTGCTACAGTTGCTTGTTTAACACTTTTTGACAGAGCTTTTCCTGCTTCATAATTTTTTTTTTAATTTTTTTTTTGTATTGCGTACGTGTTGGGTAAAAGTATTTCAAGTTCTCATAAGTTTAATGGAAAAAACCTTAAAATTTTCCAAAGTATTAAAAAGTTTTTTTTTTTGTTATTTAAGTTGGTTTTTATCTTTCTTTACTTGAAATTTTTCTAAGATAATTGCTTATGAAATAAAAGTTTTTTTATTTTTATTATTTAGTGTGAGAGATACTGCTTCATAATTATGCAAATACTATTTGTTACCTTTTGTTTACTTTAGCAAGAAATATGAAAAAAGAAGTTTAACAAAAAGGGGAAACCTAAAATGTAATTTTCATTAGAGTCATCAAGCAGGTTTTTTGGAAAAGTTTTTCATTTAATGTTAATAACTTTTCTTTTAACCAACATGTGTCTTACTAAAAAGTCCTTTTGAAATATTATTTTTTTTTTAATATAAATTTTTATTCAAGGATTAATTATTTACTCCCGAATTCACAATGTTTACACAACTACAGGACTATGGTTTGAGCATTGTTATTGCATAGCAAAAAAGCTAGCTGAAGATTTTGAAAATAGTTCTTAAAAAAATGTAATTTAAAATTTTTCTTAATATTTAAAACTAGACTGAGAGAATTTTGTACAATAATAATAATAATGAAATAATAATTGCATTAATGCAATGAAATAATTTATTTAACTCAATACAATAATTTCATTAAATCGATGAAATAATTTAATTAAATCAATTAAATAATTTAAATAACTCAATTAAATAATTTAATTAAATCAATGAAATAATTTAATTAATTCTATTAAATAATTTAATTAACTCAATTAAATAATTTCATTAAATCAATGAAAGAACTTAGCTAATGAAATAATATAATTAATTCAATTAAATAATTTCATCAACTCAACGAAATAATGTAATCGATTCAATAAAAAAATATTAATTAACTAAATGAAATATTCAATAATTTTTTAAAAAAATTTCATTAATTAAAGAAAATTTTCATTCATATAATGAATTAATTTCATTCATTTAATGAAAAAAATTTAATTCACAAAATTTATGAGATATTTCATAAAATAAATTAAATAATTTCGTTGGATTTATAAGCCATTTTTCTTTCAGTGTAGTTTTTTCAAAGCTAAACTTCTAATTAAAATGATTTTTTTTTGAATCGACTGTAGTTTTTCTAAATGTGTAATAACACAACATGAGTTTGTTGGCCGAGCCAAAATTTGGATAGAAATTATTTTATATCAAATGGCATGATTTGGCCTTTGTTTCAAAGCTATTCTAGAGCTCAGATTTCAAAACTGCGTTTTATTTTTTTTTAATATTTCTTTAATTTATTCGATATGTCGTTATTTCCTAAATAAGATTTACTTGAAAACTTTTTATTATATTTATTTGATTATAAAGAAAATTAAAATTTCGGCATTATAATTGCCTTTAAGTTGTACGTACTTCGTTTTTAAATTGCTTCAGTAGTTTTAAAGATATTGTAGAAGTTGTTTAAAGTTGGGCTTTCTTTCTATGATCTTATAACGTCATGAGTTCCAAGCAATTTACAACTTTTGATTTTATTTCTAATTCAGCAGTAGCACAACTGCCAGCAAACAAGTCAAAGAAACACTAGGGCCACATTTATTTCTAACAAAACAGTGTCTTTTACTGTGTGATTGATAGACATAATTGTGAATGTAATCCAAAATTGTTTGCATAAAAAAGCGGTACGCTTTATTCTTTTTTCTGTTTTGAATATCTTAATTTTTTAAAAAAAAAAAGAAAAATATGTATATATTTTCGTTACAAGCTTTACAACATTTCTAAAACTACCGCGAGGACTTAAAAAGCATTGTAGGAACTATTTAAAGAAATTTTTTTTGTAGAATTTCAAATTTTCTTTTTTAAGCAAAAGAACCAATCATGTTCTAATTATGGAAGTTTATGTCGCATCACCTTCTTTATTGAGAACTACCAGAGCCAATTTGAAAATAATGAAATAGATATTTGAAATCAGCACTTTAAAATATTTCATAAATATATTTCAGTTGCTCTATGCTAAAAGATGCCTGGAATTTGTAAAATTGTGTTATTAAAGTAAAAATTATAATAGAAACTAACCCATTTCAATAAATAAATGCTGAGAGTAATGTGCTGAAGCTTGAGATTGAAAAGAATAATTTTAAAAAACCTAACAAAATTATAAATAAGCACCAGCAAAACATATTGGGCCATAAACATAGTTACAAAAAAGTAGGCTTTTATTAAAATCTGACTTTTGTTCATAAAAATTTTATGAATTTAAAATCGTTTTTAAAAAGTAACTATGATTATGGCCTATTGTTTTATTAAGCGTTTGAATTCCAAATAAAATTATTACAGAAAAAAACTAAATTAAATTTTTTCCATTGAAAAATTTTCTCTTCCGTTTTTATTAAAATTTTTTTGATTATAAAATTTTTATTAAAAAAGTTTTTTATTAAAAAAAAAATATTTTTTATTACATTTTTTTATAAATATTGATTATTTGACCTTTTTATCTGAAAGTAAATAAATAAAATTTTTTTTTTAGGCTTTTAGTTCTTTATAGGGTCCGCCAAATAAGTTTTTTTTTTTGAAAATGCTATAAAAACATCGAGTGTAGCTTCAGCTGTGTGGCACGTAGCGCCGTCCTGTTGAAACCAAATGTTGCCAATATCCTCCTCTTCAATTTTTGTGAACAAAAATTCGTTCAACATGGCTTGATAATGATCGCCATTGACTAACGGCCACTCCTTGCTCATTTTCGAAGAAAAATGGCCCAATTATGCCTCTGGACCAAAGGGTGCGTGGGCTTTTCAATGTATGCGTGCGGGTTTTCTGTGCCCCAAGTGCGACAATTTTGCTGGTTTACATACCCGCCAAGATCAGAATGAGCTTCATCTGAAAAGATGATTTTTTTTGGCAAAATCGGCATCTTCTGTAAGTCGATCGCAGGCCCACTTAGAGAAGCGAAAACACAACCATATTTCTTTCAGAGGAAGGATAAAACTAATTATCTGTCAAATCAGACATGAGCTAAGTGTTACCATTCACGAAATAAGCACTAGTTGAATAAAGAAACGTTTTATGGCGGACTGTATATTACTAAATTAAATTCCAATATTTTGACACGAAATTGTCTTTCTCAAGGAAAATAATTTTATAATTTTAGAAATTTTTTTGGTTAATTTATTTTAATTTTGTTTATTAAATTGTTTTATTAAAAAATTTTTTTATTAAATTTTTTAATTTTAGAAAATTCAATTTCATTTTTAAAAGAAATATTTTGCTATTCAGACTTATTACAACTTAAACTGAAAGTGTCTTTTAAATGCCTTCATTTGCAAGCAGCGTCATAAATAGCCAACGACACCCTTGATTGGCAAGACAAAAGACAGCCCTAAAAACAGATTAACCCTGCTAACATTACATATAAAAAAGCTTAGTTGCTTTGCCTTTGGTTTTAACAAAAATGTAGAGAAAGACTTACTTTTCTGCTGCCATACTTCATTACAAAAATAATTTCAAATAAATTAATTTTGCCTGCATGCGAGTGACTTTCTCCACAAGAGTACCCATTAAAATTTTTTGTTTATTTTTTCAAATGTGTGTGTGTGTGTTTTTTTAAATTCATTTGTTTGTTTTGTCAACTATATTGTGGTAATTAGATTTTGTTAAGCTTTCATTTTATTTTTACCAGCCAGAAACACATACACAATCTCACATTTTCATGTTAAAAATTTAAAGGGATTTTCTCTTTTGCTTTTATTTAAATGAAAAACCAAGGGCAGGGGGAAACAGCTTTGTAAAAAGCTGCTATAAAATTATAATAAAAATAACAATTGTATTTTGGAAAGTGTTGCTAAATACTCGTATTTATTAAATAAAGTCTGTTTCTTTAACAAAAAAAAAAAAAAAAAAAAAAAAGAAAAACATAAAGGAAATGTTGTAACTTGTTTTTGTTATGTATAGAAAATAAAAAAGTAGTTTGTAAAAAGCCCATTTAACAAAAGAACGTGACATATGTACTTCAAATTTCTTAAGTTTTCTTAGTTTATTATTATTGTTGCTGTTTGTTGGTTTGTAAGAGGGTTGTTGTTTGCAACAGTATGTTGCTTTCTTCACAGAAAACAAAATAAAAAATGTTCATGTTGTCTTACAAAGTAGCCAGTCAAAAAAAATTTTTCACACACAGAAAAATAATTAGATAACAAATAAAATGTTTAATTACAAAAAATTCGTTCAAGCTTAACCGTAAATTTGATAAAGTATTTATTTCATGTAATTATAAATTTTAATCTATATGACAATTTGAAATTTTTAATTAGCGAAATTAAAGCAATAGTCAAACTGATAAATTTGTATTTAATTGATTTAATTAAATATTCATTTTGAGAATTTTTTAATTAAAGCCTTTAATTAGTTCAATTAAAACAATTGCGTTTTTAATAAATTTTAATTGGTTTATTTTAATTAATAAATAATTTAGAAAATTTTTTATATTAAAATTTCTTTAATTACTTAAATTGAAAATGTTGTCATATTGACTTAAGTTTTAATTACGTAAATTAAAACTAAATAATCATTAATAAATTTTAATTAAAGTCAATCAATTATTTCAATTTAAGAAATAATTCTTTTGGATCAAATATTTAATTTCTTTAATTAATATGACAACTTTTTAATAAATTTTTGTTTTCAATTAAAAATTTTTAAAAAAAATGTATAATCAATAATAAATTTTAATTAAAGTCATTTAATTAGTTCAGCTTAAGAAATTATTCTGTTGGATCAAATATTTAATTTCTTTAATTAAAAATATTTTAATTTGACAATTTTTCATTTAAAAAATATTTTAAAAAAATTTGATAATTTTTTTTTACTGTGTATTATAATTTTTCTGATACTTCTGTTATTATATGTCATCTCCCCCTATTGAAAAATTCTTTAGTTCCTTTTGCCAGGATTCCAATTTCATGTATGAAAATCAAAAGTTACACTTGTAAGACTATAATGAAGGTACATCCTCTGAAGTTGCTGTTGCTTATTAATGTCGATGATTATGAATAGCAAAATGATAATGGAAATAGTCATGAGTTAAGGGTTGAATTTCATATTAAAATTTGGAATTATTTTGATAATATTGCTAAACTGCCAAACAAAATAACAATGTGATGTCGGGCAATACATTCTCATCTTTGTCTTTGTCAAACATTCATAAAAATTAACTGCACACGTTTGTTAAATTTCTTAGTTATTTCCCAAAGCGACCATCACAAAACCTGTCACATAATTTTATAGCGCCAGGTTTTTCTTAAGTTTACTGGTTTTTTTTTGCCATTTTAGCTATTAAAAGAAAATGATATTCACAAGGGTGTCTGCTTTTGTCTTTTGGGGGTGGCACAAAAAAAAAAAAAAAAAAAAAAAAAAAAAAAAAAAAAAAAAAAAAAAAAATTAAGAAAAACTCAAATCAACAGACTTTGAATAAAAAGTGTTTCTGCTTACGAGTTGCTTAAAATTTTAAAATTGAAGACAAAACCAAATTAAATTTTTACCTTTTCATTATAGAAAATACAAGTTGATTATATTAACCCGGTCTTATGCGGTACCCAAAATGTTTTTGTTTTCAAAAATGCTTTTGTATAATTAATTGGCTTAGAGTGAAGCATATTAAAATTTACTATTTTTGAGCTTTATGACTCTTTGCTCTTTATAAGCAGGACACAAGCTGCTGATCATAATGATTCTTTTGCCTTGGGATGCATAACATTTAGCGATTTTTCCCTTTGATGCACATTAGAAGGAAAGGAAAGACTCTCAACTCTAGAGCAAGAACAATAGAAGGAAAGATTACACCTTCAGCAAGTTATTTCTCTGTTTACAAAATTCAGCTGTCAGATACACATCACAGCTAGGCCAAGCACAATAAAAAGAAATTTTAATCTCAATTGTAGGTGCATTTGTGACAACACTTCGTAAAATTATGAAGCGCATTCGATACCACCTATTCTGGGTCACTAGGGAGTTATACACAGGACAGGACAATAGTTCTCCGCCCCTGTGCGGCACTTCTGTCTGTATTACCACAAGACCTCTTTGCATAAGCTCTGAGAGAATTTTTATGTTACTGTTGGCCATTAAAGCAAATATTTATTTCTTAAGCAAATATTTAATTTTAAAATATAAATTTAAGAATTTGACCCTTATACATAACTCTAGATGTAACGTGTATCTAGACAGCTAAAATTTCTTCTTTTCTATTATTCTTGACTGTAGAGCAGCCAACACATTTACATACGCCTAATAGTCCATAAGAAAAGGAGGGAGATTGCAGGCTTATAACTGCTATTTTTGCCTGATAAATGCAAGATGTGCAAGGAACTGTAATTTATAATAGAAAAAAAGTGGATATCATAGTAGCAAAAGTAGAGTATTCTAGATAAAAAAAAATATTTTCTGTTGCTTCTCTTTTATTTAGAGAAAAACCCATTCAAAAAAAAATTAAATTATATATAAAGTGTGCAAAACAGGGGGCGTGGTTCTTCTGTATATAAAAAAAAATTTGTTAAAAAGTGAAAGTACGATAAAAAAAAATTGTAGGCATGGTTGGCTTAAAATTCTACAGTCTTACTTGGAATCGTGTGTAGTAAATTGTAGAAAAAATTCTTTGGAAAATAAATAGCAAATAGTTCGCTATAAAAGTATACTGTGACTTACTTAGAATCAAAGCGAAATTTGTTGAGAAGAAAAAAAAAAATATAGAAAATAATTATAAAAGAAGGTACACATTAGAAATGTAACAAATAATTAATACACCTACAACACATAGAATAAAGTTTAACTCTGATACAGAAAATATAGCTCAAAATTATAGACACTTAATAAACAAATATAAATGTTGTTAAATATTTTTGTTAATATGCACATATTATTTATATACAAATAAGTGTGTCCATGTACAAATATATAATTTTATATATTTATTTGAGCATATTAACAAAATTATGTTATTATTAAATATTTTTATAAAAAAAAAAAAAAAAAAAAAAAAATATATATATATTTTTTTTGTTACATACATACATAATTCATTTAACACATACATTTTTCTAACAATTGTTTTATATATACATTTTTAACATATTACTTTTAAATATTTTTTATAAATTTTGTTTGGGATTACCTTATTATTGAACACCCTAATTTAATTTTGTCAAGAAAATTTTTGAAATATGTATTTTTAATAGTTTGATTAATTTATAATTATATCCTGAAGAAGCTACAAAAATTCGAGCGAAATATCGATATAAAAATAATTTTTTGAAAAATAAGATCTCAAGCTTAACAAAATAGCCATTTTAATTAAAAAGAAAAAGGTCAAATAAAACTAACTAATAGAAAAGTAAAAAAAATATATAAAAAGTAGAGGTAAAAGTAGAAAATACAGACCACAGGTAGAGAAATCCCTTGGTAAACAGATTTTTTTTTAATGAAAACAATATTCCAAATAATTGTAAAAGTAGGCGTGGCTGATAAAAAAACTATAAAGATAATTTCTTTGGACTACAGTGATCGTATATTACCAATTTTATACAATATAAAAATTTTAAATAGCGAATAAACAAACAAACAAAAATTATTTTAGGTAAAAACAAAGAAATGAAAACACACACACACACACACACACACGGTCTCTGCTAATAACACAAGAATTATTATTATTATTATGGCTATACCATTTAATTTTTAAGTGTGAGAAAGGAAAAGGTCTGTGAGCCTTTTCAAAAGATTTAAAAATTCAAATTCAGCAATTCTGATTTATTAAGGTTTTCTACTTTGGACTAGAAAACAAAAGACAAGAAAGAGTGAGAGAGAGAGAATAAAATAACATTAAACCGAATTTTCAAGTGGGAATAAGTTAAATTTTTGTAAATTAACCCTGACAACAGGGGTTGCATCAGCAATCAAGCAATCAAGATTTAAAAATAAATTTACTGGGTTAACTGCTGTCATTGTTGTTTCTTTCATATTTATGGTACTATTTTGATTTAAGCTTGTTGTTAGCCTTACTTGGCCTGTAGAGGGTTTTTTTTCTTTTTTTCTTTGTTTTTTATCTAGGGTTGGCTGGCAAGTTGTGACGGATTTTAAAATTTAATTAAATTATGATTTATTACAGTGTTTGTGTTAATTTTATAATGAAAAATGAGAATTTTGCAGCGGAAAGGTAACTTCTCTAGTATTTTGCAAAAGTGTTAAAGTGTTGTTGGAGTTTAAAATTTATTGCACAAAAAAAAAAAGAGAGAAGAAATTTAAAATTTTTGTTTTAATAAAAAAATTTTTTTAGATGTGAAAGTCATATTGTGCAGCTTGCAGTGTTCTAAAATTATTATTGCCATTTTAAGCGCTGCTTTGATTTTGCCAAATTTTTAACTATGTTGCTCGGTATCCAGCGAATTTTAATGGAATTAAAAAAATGAAAAGAAAAATAGCTCAATGAAGCCGTAATTTTATTACTTGGGAAAAATATGGCTTTCGATATCAAACAAAATGTCAGTGCCGTAATTTTCCCTCTAAGCCTAAGGGAAAATAACATTTATACGTTTTAATACATCACAGTTTAGTGATAAACACAACTTTGTTTAAAAAATGAAAGTTGAAAGTATCCTCAGCGCATTTCATATGAAATAAAAAATATCGAATTTTTATAGAGCGTCTCCATAAAAGTGCATTTTTTCATTTTAAAATAGACACTTTTTTTTGAGAAATTTGCTATTTTTTTATTGAATTGTAAAGAAGACTTGTTCCAATTAGGTATGAAATAAAATATTTGCTCAAACACAATTCGTTCAATGGGTAATAAAGTAAAGTGAAATTAGTGAAAATTTTTAACAAAAAATAATCTTCTTCGATGAAATGAATTCTTCGTGAATATACAAAATTGTTACATTTGGGGCTCAGAAAATCTTCATACAAACTATGAGAAACAAATGCAGCCATAACGAGCAACTGTCTGGTGCGGATGAAAATGAGACCGAAATTGCGGTGACTGTGATCAGCATTCGTTACAAGAATATGCTATGAACGATGCTGTCAACTACCACACAATGCGTGAAACAATCGATTTGTTTTATGGGTACTTTAGGGCATTAAAAATAATTTTTATTTGCTTTTAAGCTTAAACAAGAGTTAAAAATCTTAATCATTTAATGAAATAATTAAAATTTTCCTTTTTTTGTATTAAAAACTTTGAAACTTTCATTTGCACATGTTCGTTATTGAATGTGTCTAAAAATTTTAATTTCAATACTAGCAAACAAATATTAATTAATTCAAAATATTAATTAATTTTTAATTTCACTAAAACATTTTTCATGTTTTTGTGCATAAACTTACAACCCTCATTTTAAGAAATTTTCTATTTAGAATGTGTAATGTGTCATCTGTTAATCTGTCTGTCTGTTTGTTGTGTGTTTATGACACGTGTCATAATATTAATTTAGTTTAATATCAACAAAACTGTAATAAATTCTGTTAATTTTCCTTTTGTTTTGCAGTTGGCAAAAACAAAAATTGAATGAATAAAAATTTCATTTCACTAGCGCTAAAAACAAATAAAGCAAAGCATACAAACGGCTAAAATAAGAAGAAGCAGCAAAATAATAGCTAGTGGATTGGAGTGTCAAGTGGTTCTCATGACAACTTCCAATAGAATTAATTTTTTTTTTATAAATTGCACTTTTCCATTTATTGTTTATTCAATTATATTTCCCCATTTGATAAATGCATTTTGGGTATGGCTATGTGTGTGTTAGAGGGAGTGTGTTTTTGTACCAGAACTCATTCAATCTTTGGTCACATTACCTGTGTATTGCTAAATATATGAAATGAATAATTTTTTTTTTAAATTATTGCCTGCATAAAATATTGTTGCAAACCACCATTTTATTCATAAGCCTAAATTCGAATTCCAACATCAGCTTCAATGCTTAATGAAGTGGCGCGTGTCACATACTAATACTTAATTCAATGAGTTTTCTCTTTCTCTATCTCTTCCTCTCTCTTCTTTTTAATGCAAATAAAATGAAATAATGCAGGAAAGGTCCGCATTTAAATTTTTTTATTTAATATTTTAAAGATTTTAATGTTAGAAAAGTAAAATAATTTTGGTTAAGAGAATTGAATGGGGATCAAATTAAGAATAGGATTGAACTGTGATCAAATATAGAATAACTTCGGTGAAGAAAAATTGAACAGGGATCTAATCAAAAATAATTTTGGTTAAGACAATCAAATGCGGATCAAATTTTGAACAACTTTGGTTAAGATAATCAAACGGGGATCAAATATATAATTACTTCGGTTAAGACAATAAAATGTGGATCAGTTTTAGAATAACTTTGATGAAGAGAATCAAGAAGGGATCTAATTAAGAATAATTTCGGTTAAGAGAATCAAACAGAAATGAAATTTAGAATAATTTCGGTTAAATCAATCAAATTGGGATCAAATTTAGAACAACTTTTGTTAAGATAATCAAATGGGGTTCAGATTTGGAGTAATTTCGGTTAAGAGAATCAAACGGGCATCAAATTTAGAACAACTTCTCTTAACAGAATTAAACGGGGATCAAATTTAGAATAACTTCATTTAAGACAATCAAATGGGAATCAATTTTATAACAACTTGGGTGAAGAGAACCGAACAGTGATTTCATTAAGAATAATTTCAAGTAAGAGAATCAAACAGAGATGAAACTTAGAATAACTTTGGTTAACAGAATCAATCATTAATTAAATTTAGAATAACTTCGGTTAAGAGATTTGAAGGGGGCATAATCTTCTTGGTCAGTTTATGCAGTTTGCAAGTAAAACTTCACACCATTTGACATGGCAGACAAATCACCCAAAAAAGTAAGGAAGATTAGTGCCACAATAAGTCTATTTTGGTCGCAATGACCAGGTGACTTGTCCCTCTTCTAATTCTAATTCTACTGTAATGCTTTTTTTCATTTGCATCATAGTTTTTGGCATAGCACTTTCAGTTTAGCAAACCGGCAAAGCAAAATGACATTTTTCAGAAGAAAATCCTACTCTTCTAGCGTTTGAAAAATAACTCTTTTTTAAAAAAGTTGACAAGTAAAATTTAAATAATATTGAAGATACAGCCAAAGTAAAAACAAAAGTGAAACAGAATATTGAATGAATTTCAAATTGGTATTGGCTTTTTTTACCAAAACAAAATAAAAAAAATTTTAAAAATGAAAAACTGATGCTTTATAATTTTTTATCAATTTTTTTTTTTTTTTTTTTTAATAAGGGCGAGTTTTGTTGAGATTAGTTGGTAACCGAAAACCTTAAATTGGTTTTCGAAAATGAAACTTTTAGACACACTCTCTTTGGTAACGCATAGTTTACTTTTCTTTATGTGTTTGTGTGTTTGTATATATAGCTAGATGGCAGTATGTGTGTTTAATGCTTTTAGTATCAGAAACATGATTTCTTTTTGTTTCATAAACAACACTGTGCTGTACGCGTGCAGTTTGTTATTGTATATGGAAAATTGTATCTAACCAAGCATAAAATGTTGCGGCGTGTTGTAGTTTTTTTTTTTTTACTAGTCTGAAGATGAAATTATATGAACGTCAGGCAACCTGCCATTTGCTTTACCCCCAAACAAACCCGAATTATTATTATTTTTTTAATATTTTTTACAACAAAACGTCTGTCTATCCATTCATTCATGCATCCACAACACACAAACCATGGTAACCACAAGTTTCTATTTAACTTAAAGCATTTTTCTTGTTGTTGTTGTTGGTTTTGCCAACCATCCATACCCTGCCTGCAGTATTTTTTCTTCTTTCAGGCTGATTGCAGCGGCTTGTGTAAGCATGTATGCGTGTGTGAGTACTTTTATGGATTACAAATATTATTTGTGAGTGTGTGATGACGCATGCACTTGTAATATGTTTAATGTATTGTGCTTCTCCTGTTACTTTTCTATCTCTGTTTGGGTGCGTATTTGTTGTTTGGTTTTTGATTTTTCTTTGGAAAAAATTATTTAATTTTGCCAACAAATATAAACTGCAGTCTGTTCACTTAGTTTTCAGGCCTGACAACCGATCTACTAGATTTCACTAGTCTGGCTTTTTACGTTTCTTTTTTTTCTGATTTCTATTGCCACAAATCTAAAACAAAATTTATGCTGGCATTTATGTTTCAACGCCAAAAAACGTTAGAAGTTTAATTAAATTTATATTTGACTGCTATTACCAGGGATGGGTACTTCATACAGTTTAATGGTTTTTGTGTGTTTTTGTCGGCCTAAGCAAACCCAAAATATTTTTACGCTTCAAAAAACTTACTAAAATTTTATTTGTTTGTTTCAACAGAAAAAGCATGTGGTCAATTCTACAATTCATGAAATTAATGATGAAAAAATCTATAAAGCTTTTATGTTTATTGTGGTTCACAATGAAAGTTTAATCGTGTTTTAAAAATTCGAATTGCTGTTCTCAGTTTTAATAATTTTTGGTTATATGAAATGAACGCAAAAAAAAAACAAATTAATTGCAACTGACAAGCCCAATATTTCAAACACGACCAAGCTTTCATAAAAGTTGTGAACTAAAAGTTGTGGGGCATAAGTTTTCTTTGTTTAAAATTTTAAAAAGTTTTGATTTTTATTAAGTTGTACAACTCAGTTGTACAGTTTTTTTTTCAATTTTGTTCTTGACACGAATTTCTGAATTAATAAAGTTGTGTAAAGAGTTTACAAACAAAATTCTATTGTTTACATACAAAACAAAATTCTTTGTGTTACCAAAGGTTGCATCGTGTGTGTGTCATTCATATTGAATTTATTTAAACGTATAAATGCTCTCACAGGCTATAGAAAGAAGATACACGCAATTAAATCTTCGTTTCTGAAATAATATTTTTTAAAAAATTACGCCATTCTTGAGGCAATTTCCTCTACGCCACCTATACCACAATGAGAAATTTGGTTTGTTTTCAAGCTCGGGCAAGTGCTTTTAAATTTCTGTGTGTGTGTACATGCGTATGCATGCGGGTGCATATGTCAATATGTTTGTGTTGTTGAGTGCGCGTAAACATTTATTTTGCCATTGTTTTGCAACATTCATTAAACGTATTTTTTGAATTATAACATTAAGCACTGGCTGGCTGATGAAGGTGATTTAAAACAGATTCCTCTAACATATTCTCGGTCACATACACAGAACAGGAAACGGTAGTCATAAGTGCTCCCTTAAACTGGGCTTCTGTTTTTTCCTTTACAGCACAATAAAGTCATTAGCAAAAGCGGCAAGCGTGCATGCATGCACGACTTTTTCTTTATAATTCCAGCAACAAGTTTTTTTTCTCTTTTTTTAACATTTACAACACTTTATGCTCATTAGGCCAAGTTTGTTAGATGCTTTTGTTTTCATTTTTATATAATTTTTTCGTCTGTTAATTATAATTATAGTATTTTTTTTCTTAAACATAAAAATCGCTGCTCATTTTGTTGTTGTTATTGTTACAGTTACAGTCATACTTTATTAATAAAAGTACTCGTACGTAACGCAAGAACTGGTGTGTGTTTTATTTTTCCATTTTATTTAGCATTCTTTACATTCATACAATTTGTAAAACTATTTCAAATATTGCTTTTTTTTTGTTTTTATATGCCTTTTCTTTACTGGCTAGTTTTCTTATTTGCCAACAACATTTCATAATAAATGTTTTGCATGCATGTACGTACATAAATGTACTTCGTTCATGCATGACCATTTGCCCAATAAAAAAAGTTTGTCCGCTTTACAACTGGAGAAGAGAAAAAAATGGCAAACTTTTTCTTTTCATGCTGCAACAATTCTTTCATATAGATGATGATAGGAATGCCTGCAAGTGCGTGTGTGTGAATAGAAATTTTCAATAAAGAGCAGAATGAGCCCAGTTAACCCAGCAAACAGTTTTTTTTTTTTTGTTGATTTTAACAAGCAAAAAAATTTATATTAAAAAATGGCTATATGATGGCCATTAGACTTGATGAAGGGTGCTCTAGTAGATTAAAAGTAAGTATGCCAGCCTTTGAATCTGTACAAAAGGTCCTTTGAATAGCGCTACATGTGGCCTAATTAAAAACCGAAAATTATTTTAGGAAATTAGTTGGAAATAAAAAACAAACTGTGTGTTTTAAAATAATTTATTTAAATATTTAATCGATTTAATTAAACATAAACGCACAATTGATGTAATTAAATATTAAATTTATTGAATTAACTATTTCATTGATTCCATTAGATATCGAATTGATTTAATTACATTTTTATTAAATTTAATTGATTAAACTTTTTACTGAAGAATAATTATTCTAATTAAATATTTAATTGATTTAATTATACAGTTAATTGAATAAAATATTTAATTGAATTAAATAAACATTTAATTGAAAGAATTTAATATGTAATTGATTTAATTAAATGTTTATTTGACTTAATTAAATATTTATTTGATTTAAATAAAAATGTATTTGATTTAATTAAATATTTAATTGATGCAATTAAACATTTAATTGATTAAAATATTTAATTACTTAAATTATATAATCAATTGAATGTATTAGACTTAATTGATGTCATTAAATATTTAATTGTTTTAATAAAATAATTAATTAGATTAATCAAATGATTAATTGATTTTATATAGTATTTAATTGACTAAATTTGTAATTGTTTCAATTATATGTACAATTGAATGAATTACCACTTTCGTTGATTTAATTAAATATTTAATTAAGCAACTTTATATCATTTTTATAAATTTCTTGTTGTCTGTTTTTAGTAAAATTATTTTTAAAATTGAATTAAATTTTATTTATCAGAATTTTTCCAACTTTCACTTTCTTGTGTTTGCTGGGAGACTAGTAGAAAAGTAGTTTCATGCAAGTTTCTGTTTACTAATATTTTTTTAGTTTACGTGCTTGTATAAATTCATATGGACTTTTATGCTAACTTTGTTGTTGATGTTGTATTTTATTATTATTTAAAAATTATTTTTATTTTATTTTTATTTTTATTTTCTTTAATTTTGCAAAGTAGTATGGATGCAACTTTTATAAAGTGTAAGCTTTGAATGGTAGATGCTGGTGCTTCTCTTTTCCTCTTTTTTATGTTGTTTGTGTATTTATTTTATTTATAAAGTAGATACAGCTTTCTGGCATTCATACAAAGTTTACAGTTTCACACTTTTCACCAGTTAGTGTTAAAAGCTGTTTTTTTTTTTGTTAAACAAAAAAATTAAATAAAAATCAAAAAGACATATATTAATGACATTTTAGCAAGGTAGTGGTGATAATTTAGTTGACATTAGTCACTACAATTGTAAAAAGTGGACTTATTAGTGGACTTTCAGTTCTTTGATAGCTTTACGTCTGCTATTGGGGCACAGATCTCTCAATTCGCTTTTTTTTTTAAATCTATCAGCATGTTTCAGTGATTTCAATCTGTCGCATTTCACAGTTCCCAGATGCACTTGCATACTTACAAGCTGATATACATACATACATAAGATTTTAACTGATACATTTTTTTGTTTCCTAGATAGCTTGTCCATTCAATTGAAAATTTCAATTTTAATAAATAATAAACATCTGTGCATTAGTAAATGAAGCCACACATACATACATATTGCACTTAGTACGTGTACTCGTATGTATGTAGGAGTATTTATATTCTAATTGCAAGTTAACATGACTTTTTATATTCAATTTTAGAAAATTTATTATTTTAAAACTGAATATTGGTACATTTTGTTGGATTAAAATTTTCTAACTTTTTTTAGTTTTTCATTTCAATATTTTTACTTTAATAGAAAAATAAAGTTTTGTATTTGGTACTGACATTAATTTGACATTTGAATTCTTTATTTGTTTATAAAGTTTGAAAACATTTGAATACGAATATAAGAGAAAGAGGGAAAGTGGGTGTGTATATGTGAGAGAGTAAGTATTAAACACAAAGCTGACATTTAGGGAAAAATATGGATTATAGCTTCAGGGAAGAACATTTCCTTCAGATGATTTTAAATTTTCAACTTTCAACAAAAGACTTATGTTACTAATACCAATTTAATTTTAAATAAAGAATCTTTATTCGTGCTTAAATCCATTTTATGTTGGTAGTGAAAGGCATTATTTTCCATGATATTCTAATGGAAAACTGTCACAAATTATTTGTTTACTTAGCTATTTCAACAGACGCTACTCTGGATCTTCAGTGAATTACTCCAAAGTCTTGTTAAATTCTTGCCCTAGCGTTTGAATATTTTAGTTATTTATTTGTAATTTTAATTTTTTTTATTAAAAAGCATTTGTTTTTAAATAAATTTTGTTTTTTTTTATAAATATAAAATGAAAAAAAAAAATTGAAAAGTTAATAATAATAATTTTTTTAATAAAAAAAATTTTAATTCAAACAAACTTAATTATAAAAAATTTTTATTAAAAAAAAATTATTAAAAACTTTCTTTTATTAAATAAAATTAAAAATTTTTTTATTAAATAAAATTTTAACATTTTTGTTAGATATTTTATTTTAAAAAAATATTTATTATAATTTAAAAGAAAATTGTTTTTTTTTTAATTATAAATATATAAATATAATTTTATAAATAAATTTTATAAACCAACAAATTTTTTTTAATAATTTTTTTTCAATAAAATCTTTTTTATTAAGTTTCTTTGAAAATTTTTTTTAAATAAATATTTTTTTTATTAAAAAATTTTTTATTTAAAGAAAGTTTTAATTATTAAAAAAAAATTATTATTAAAAAACTTTTTTTCATTAAAAATCTATGTTTTGGTACAAACTTAATTTTTTTTTTTATTTTTTTAACAATTAAAAATTGCTTATATAAAAGAATTTTATAAGTATTTAATTCATTTTAATAATTATATTTGTTTTTTGAATAATTAAAAATATTTTTAATAAAAAAAATTACATAAAAAATTTATTATTAACAATAAATTATTATTAATAATAATTTTTTTTTAAATACACAATTACAAATTTTGAAATTATTAAACATTTAAATCTTTTTAATAATTAAATTTGTTTTTTTTTTAATAATTAAAAATATTTTTAATAATAAAATAATATAAAAAATTTAATTCTAACAAAATTTTTTCTTAAATAATTAAAAATTTTTTGCATTAAAAATTTTAATTAGAAAAATTAAAAAAAAATAAAAAGTTGAAAAATTTTTTGTTGTTAAATAAATGATTTGCACAAAACATTTCAATTCGAATTATGTTTTTAAATATTTAAAATATGTGTGTAGCCAAATAAAAAACTTTTTTTATGTTAAAAATTTTCCATCTTACAATTATCTTTGTTTTGAATTCATTTAATTTCATGAGTTTATTTCAGTTTTTGCTTCAAAAAAATTCAACATTCAACTACCATGCATTTAAGTTTTGTATTTTAGATTTATTTGCTTTAGGTAGAATAATGTCGGTTGTCATTTATGCAACATTGCAGTTTATATTTTAACAAAACCAAATAAAAATCTGGTAGAAATCTGTTAATGTGAATGAGTGTGTGCGTGTGCTTGAGCTTTATGTAATTTGTTAAATTTTATTACTTCATTTCACATTTAATAAAATGTCACTTTTTATTACTATTTTACAAATTTGTACACAATTGCATTGAGATAAAAAGAAATAATGCAATAAAAATTAAACAAAAAAATAAAAAATTAAAAAAAAGTGCTAAACGAATTTTGTGTATGAATGCTCTCGAGTAAAATAAGATAAAAAGATGTAAAAGTTTTTAATCACATTTAACTTTTGTTTAATAATCATCAACATGCACAAACAAAATTACTAACACACACACACACACGCACATACTCACATACACATTATTTATTGTTGTTTCAACTAGCAAATGAAACTTATACATTTTATAGTCGAAAATATAAAATTAAATTTGTCTTTTTAAGGCATTTAAATAGCAAGAAAATGTGCTTATAACAGGGATGGAAAATTTCTGTTTTTAAATACGATTTTTTTTTAATCTGTAAATAATTTTTTTAATGAAAAGTCTGGAAAACACTTTTACGCTACCAGAGGTTTTAATAAAAATTTCCATAAGAATAAAAATTATATTGGGTTGATTTTTCTAAAAAAAATTTTGTTTTATTGTAGTCTTCTTCTTTTGCTACAGGCCTGGTAAGTTAAGCTAAATTTATGAGGGATTTCTAAGTAAGTCTGCATGATCTGGTAGCATTGTTCAAGCGTTAATTAACATCATAATTGTTAGAATGTGAACGCAATGTAACAGCTCGTTTGACTTTATTTATTTATTTGTTCTTTTATTGAAAATTTTTTTTACAATAATTTTCCATGCCTGAATTGGTATAACCAAGTGAAGAACTCATACATCAAGCCAGTTTACAGCTCTAAATAACCAATCGCTAACGACCAACCACTAACGCTTATTTTTTACAATGGACAATTTAAGTTGAGTCGCTGGCATAGCGACGAAAAGCTATACTTGGCATAGCAATTCATTTTTATCTTTATAGCCAAATTACAAATTGAGAATCTGTAATGATTATTGGAGTGTCGAGCAAGATTTTAAAAGTAAAAAATAATTTCTTATCCACGTTAATAAAACAAATTTTTTTCAAATAAATTTTGACAACCGAATTAATTAGCAACTCACTGGGCTTAAGTAAGCATTTGTTAAATATGTCAGCCAAAAACTAAGCTAGCACTCACTCACTCACTCACCTTTATAAATTAGCGAATTAGTCAGTGTAAGACTTTCTGAATTTCTTTTCTTTCTTACAGTTTTAACAACAAAGTTTTGGTTTTAATGTGTGTTTGCTTTAAATTTCGTTAAAAATTTACATGAATGACTTTTTTAAGTGTTTGATGGGTTGTGTGTGTTTATAAATGTGAGTGTATATGCATGCATGTGTGAGCATAAAAAGTGACTTTTGCTTAAAAAGATTTTGTTTTAAGGGTGTTTAAGCTGAAATAATCCAAATAACCTTAAATTGTAGTTTTTTACTTTCCAACTATTTTTCTCTATTTTATTATATGTGTACGAGCATGTGCGTGCATGTGGCAGAGCGTTTGCAAGTACGAATATGTTAAATTAAATATTAAAAAGTTGTTTTGATTTTTCCTAAAAATAAGTTTTGCTTGAAAAGTGAAAAAAAGTAAATAAACTCTTTATACGTAGAAAATGTTAAGAGCTGATTTCATATTTAATTAATTTTGTTTTTAAAGCAATTACAACATGGATTGTAGATTTCAAACCTAAAGAATTCTATACACTGTGAGCAATATTTTGTTTTCAAAGTCTCATAGCTACACTAAAGGGCCTTCATGTTACTCCTATTTAGTTTCTTTAGTCAGTATGTCACTGCTTAGCTGGCTCATCTTGTATCTGTTTATTGCTAAATAGATTGCACATTTTCCTACCCTACGTAGTAGGGTCGACAAAAGTCTTTCTATTGCACCACAAAAATTTTACTCATATTGAGTAATTGAGTCTACACAGGACAGAATTCCGAACCATTTAAAATTTTTAATAAAAACGTTGTCATATTGATTAAAGAGTTAATAGTTTCTTATTTTGATTAAATTTTTAATTGATTTAATTAATTCAATTAATTGTTTCTCTTATTGATTAAATACTTAATTGATTGCATTAATTGTCTCTCAAGTTGATAAAATTTTTAATTTATTCAATTAATTGTTTGTCATGTTGATTAAACATTTAATTGATTCAATTAATTGGTTTAATTACTTATTTCTCCAGTTAATTAAATATTTAATTGATTCAATTAATTGTTTCTCTTATTGATTAAATACTTAATTGATTCAATTAATTGGTTTAATTTTTTATTTCTCAAGTTAATTAAATATTTAATTGATTTAATTCACTAATTTTGATTTTAATTAAGTATTTAATTGACTCAATTAATTTTTTCTCATGTTTATTAAACACTTAATTGATTCAATTAATTGTTTCTCATGTTGATTACAAATTTAATAAATTCAGTTAAGTGTTTCACAAGTTGATTAAACATTTAATTGATTTAAGTAATTGTTACTCTTATTAATGAAATATTCAATTGATTAAACATTGAATTGACTAAAATAATTGTTTCCATTGTTAAATAAATATTCAATAAATTCACTTAAGTGTTTCACAAGTTGATTAAACATTTAATTGATTTAATTTCTTGTTAATTGCTCAAATCTTTATTTGATTCAATTAATTGTTTCTTATATTGATTAAGTATATAACCGAAAACATTTTTTTTTATTAAAATGCCTCCACTGATTAAATAGGATTGAAAACTCTTTGGATACAACAGCACATTTCAGCTTTCAGGTAGTCTTGTAGTTGTTGTTGTTGCTCTTGCAGAAGTGTTGTGGTTCTCTGATAAACATTTCCTCAACTTTTTCAACAAAATAGTCTGATATCCATTTAGAAGTTTATAGAAAACCCTCAACTAAATCAAAGCCGAGCAAAGCAACCTGTTAATACATTTACATTGGCCTAGACCTACAAATGAATGTATGATTATATTTCGTTGTCAAAAGTGGTCTTGCCTTCACTTTCATATTTTATAACTGCCCAAGTTTTACTTGAAAATTTCTTAATTACAAAATTAAATTTTATTTGCAAAAAGTTTTATTTTTTAAATAAAAATTAATAGCACTGCGATTCGTATTGCAATTAATTTGAGCATGACAGGACTGCCTTACAAATCGTTTTGTCAAACCCAACATGTTAAGCCAATTGTCAAGATTGTAGTTTCCCTTTTTGAAAATAAACTAATATAAATGAGATTATGAAAAAACCAACCTACGGGTACATTAAAAAAACTTTTTTTTTTTTAGTTTAAACAAGATTTACGCATTTTTAATATTTAGTGCAGCAACAATTAATAACCTGAGCTGTATGGAAAAGCAGAAATTGCTGAAGAAGATAAATGAATTATCAAAATTACCAAAAATATAAAAGAAGAACTCGTGCTAAAAGTTAAGCTGGCTGGCTGCATATATTATGAGGGTTCCTTAAGCAAGAAAATGGATTTTTGCATTATAAATTTTACTAAGAAAGCAAAAGGCAAAGCGAAGCAGAGAGACAAGGAAGAGGAACTGCTGCATTTTTTTAAGTTTTTTTTTCTTGCTTTAAGAAAAATAAATTGTATTGCAATTTTAGTTTTATTTTCTTTTTTTTCTGTTGGCATTTTTCTACTGTAACTGGGTTAAGGAAATTTCCCAATATCAGTTGAATTTATGTTTTTTTATTTTTTTTTATTCATTTTTTTGTTTTTTGTTGGCTGTATACCAAAGTTTATGCTTTCTAACACTAGATTATTGCTTCAAATTTTGTCCATTTTTCAAAAAAAAAAAAAAACAACAACTATCAAACATACAACAAGCCAAGCATTACGTTTTATGCTCGTACATTCCATATGCTGGTACAAGTTACTAATATTTGTTTAACGCTGTCTAACGCCCTTAAATATGCTTTTGCTTTTTGTTTGTTTTTTTACTTCTTGTTGTTTTCCTTTTTGTTGATGGCAGTTAATGTAAGCGTATCCTGGTTACCCCTGGCAAAGGTGTACACACACACACTTTTTAACACACACGTTATTGCAAGAAGTTGTTTAATATGCATCAGCAATATTCAGTATTTTTTTTTTATTTTTGTTTTCTCGGGTACACGTTCTTTCTTTCATTTCAAGTTATTTTTCTTTTAATTTTTTTATTATTTAGGAATACGAGCTGTACACGTCAAATATGTTTAAAGCACATGTTGTTGTAAAAACTATATTTTATAAATGAACTCCATACGAAATCGTTTTTCTTTCAAATTTTTTTTTTACCCAAAATAAAGCAGAGAGAAAGAGAGAGAGAGAACAATATGTAATGTTTAGAAATAAATGTTTTAGTGCTGCAAATGTTATTAAAAAGTGACTAATGAAGATCTTAAAAGAAAACATCTTAAAAAATGCAACATTAATGCAGGTGATTAAGTTGCTTTATGCTTTTTTTTGCGTTTCCCAGCTAAAAATTGATTTTAAAAATATTTTTATTTTAAGAAAAAAAATTTAAGTAAAAAATAGACTCATATGTCAGTACATCATCATAAATGAGCTGTGAGCAAAACTTGCCTTGAAGGAAGCATGCAAAATAGCAAAAGCTTTAAGACAACGTTGCCTAGTTTTTAAAAAAGTTATTATTAATAACTGGTGCCATTTTGATATTTATCTCTTTTAACATATCAATTAAAAAACATACATGGCATTATGCATATTGCACATTGTCTCTAACAAAAGATGGCATACGAATTAAAACAAGACAATGAGCCATAGTCATAGTCACACTAAAGTCGGTATCTTTTTAAAAACGGCTTTAAACTCTTATAATTCTTATGAACATAAGTCAGTTCTTAATAAAATCCTACTATGGTTATGGCCCAATATCTTGCGCAGTGTAAAAAAATTTGAGATCAACTTTGTAGTCAGCCTTTATACAAGGTGGGCCTATTGGAAGATTATTTTATTTTTGCAAATGGCGGCCAGTGTCAAATCTGTTTTGATATTTGTGAACTAGACAGATGTAGAATACAAGTGAACAAGCCATGGAGTGATACACTCCCCAAGAACTGCACTGTTCACGCTGGAGGGGTTACCAGGCTGGTCAAACGACAACAGTGGATGGTGCGCGCTATAGGGCCATGTTAACCGCAATTGAACGAATTAGGATTGGAGGACATGTGGTTCCAACAAGACAGAGCAACGGCACACATTTCATTTTCATTTAGAAAAAAAAAATGAGAGCCAAACAACATCGGATGACTTCTTTTGGCCCACCTTGTATATGTATCTGTCCCGAAATACTAAAAACAAACACTGTCTTACATACCGTCACTAATTAGAAAAAGTTAAAAGTCAGCTGGGATATCTCTCCCACAATATTAAAAAAGTAAAAGAAAACAAAAACATGCACGACATTATGAAAAATATTGTCTTAAATAACGTCGTCAAAAAAAAAAAAAAACAAAAAAAAAAAAAAAACTAAAAGATAAAAATTAAGCAAAAATATAAAATAAATTCAATTAAAAACCAAAATTTGCTTTTAGTTATGGCCGTCAGTTTAACTCTTTCGTTTGTGTTTGAGTGTAAAATTTTCTTTTTTAAAACAAAAATAAATTTCAAAAATAAATCAAAATGATATGAGCTAGTAAATATGTTTTAAAGTGCTATTAGTTCACTTTAAATATGGACTTGTACCACTTTCACAAATAACATGCATCTTGCGGCACGGTATTTATCATAACAAAAGCTGCTGCTTAATGTCACTTAGGTTATTTTTATGTTAGTTTTGTTATCTTGTCGTTAAAAAATGAGGTTGTAAACTAGTTTCCGTAAAGTGTTTGGTTGAATATAAAGTCTGGGGTCTTACTTTGTATTGCGATGCGAAATAAAAATGTTACGAAATCGAACAGTACGAATTTCTTTAATAGAACTTTACCCTGGAATGCGTAGGCTAATATCAACATGGTTATTTAACACAGAGCAAACAAAGTAAATGTTGCTTTTACATCGAAGTGTTATTGTGGCCCCAAAAATAGTAATATGCTTCAATGCTAATTGAAAAATTCTACTACTGGAATGAAACTCTTTATAAGGCCGATAATGTACCAGAGACATCTGCACTCTCAGAAATGTTTTCTTATTTTCTGGTTCTAGTTGTAGAATCCTTGTGCAGTCTTTTACATCTTACCATTTTTAGTTGGGTTGTAGCTTAAGAAATTTTTTAATAAAAACTTCAAGGAAACCTTAACTTTCTTTCTTGTTTCCTTTCAAAAGAAACTGTTTTATCAATTCCTTCATTTACTTTTTGTTGGTGGCTTTCTTCTAAAATTAAATAGTTCTTTCTACATTTAAGTACTCAATAATGCCAAGCAGAGGTGTTGCAACAACAAATTGTTTGTTGCCTTAAATAGCAAACCAACCTGTGGGTAATTTCTTGTAGCAACAAACTTTATTTAAAATACAAAACAAGAGAGCAGACAAAAAAAAAATAAAATTTCTATGTTTTCGTTAAACTTAAAATTTTCAATTTAGAAGTTTAGTTGTTGGTTTGGCTGTTTGTGCACAAGACTAGTTTAATATTAAATTATTTTCTCATTTTTAAACGATTCAGTTTATTACATTTTTGTTTTCCATTAAATTCCAACTTAAGAAAGTAGATTTTTCTTTTGAATTGTTTGACTAACTTTGCTAAAATTGTTGACAAAATACTTTGTAACAATTGTTTATTTACTTTTTTTTATGCCAACAACAATGTTTATAGTGCAACAGCAACAGCAATAGCGGCGGCTGCAGTAGCGAAAGCGACAACATGAAATGTGTAATGGAATAAAACCTTTTAGGTCTAGGACAATTTTGTAACTATCAAATACAATTCTTTAACTTTCTTAGTTTGTATAAGTGTGTAAGTATATGTATGTGTGTGTGTGTGTGTGCTGATACTCGTACCTCTTAAAAGAAATAACTATTTCCTTCCACGACAAAACTTATGGTTAAAACTACTTTCGATATTACTTCTACAACACAGCAACTCAAATTGACAACTGCAAACAACAAAAGCAATGATGATATACCAACAATCCTTTGCTTCATTTCTTACATAAAACAAAATATTTATGCGTTTTCTATTCTCAAAAAACATTCTGCTCCTAAATTATGTAATATTTTAAACAGGTTGCCTAAAACTGCACAAAGTGATGTCTTTTTATGGTTTCAATAGAACAAAAATAAATTTATCATGCAACATTTTTATATATTTACCGCTTTTAGAGCGATTTACCAAATCCGATCACGTTAACACAACTGATAAACAGCTGCTACAAAAAAACTTTGCACCTAAAATAAAATTAAAATTAATTTTTGCTTGGATTTTTATGAATAATATCTTGAAGGGGAAAATGTTGAATCTCCTTTTTCATATAAATACAAATTAAATAATGCACTTAATTGTATAAACAAGTAGTTGACACAGTTGTAAAAAAGGGCAGTATCTCACCCTACATTATAAATTGAGTGCAAAACATGTACCATTTTAGCATATTTTATATGCAACATATTGATTTAAACTATTACATTTTTGACAATAGACCGCAAACATTCTTGGATGGTAGAATATATGCAACCCTTTTATTAGAAAAGAAAACGCCATTAGTTTCATATAAATTTTAAGCGACATTATATAAACGACTGACTGACCCATGCTATGGAACGTTACAACACATATTTGTTGTTTGAAATGTAAGAGAGAGATAAAGGTGTCTTTCAAAAGTCCCTTAATAACCTTCAGTTAATGCCTAATTTTTTAGTAGCCTCTTGAAATACGTAGCGCTGGCTTAAATCAGCTTCAACAGAAAGTCTAAAAGAAGCAGTAATAATGACTGATAAGGCCACTTTACGATACCTTTAAAAGTGGAAAAGAAAAAAGACTAATGATAGATTTTGAAATGAGCAAAGTTGATTATTTAAGTACTATTTAACTTTGAAATAGAAAAATGATTTCGGCATTTAAATGCCAATAAACATAAATAACATTTAAATATAAAGTCAAAAACTGGGCATAAGACCCGTTATTGCAAGTTGCCGATAGTTAAAGTTAAGATTTTATAAGTCAAGTATTAAGATTTTGGTTGGACATTAAATTAATTAATAAGTTAAATATCCTATAGTGTGTCCAAAGTTTTAATCATAAACTATCAAAAGTTATAATAACGAGGCTTAGCCTTTATATAGGCACCAAAGAAAGCAAGGAAGGCAAAAGTTAGAGACAAGTGGAGAAACCGAAGAAAATACTCTATTTGTACCACTAGATTTCACTTTTCCGTATTTCTTCTGTTCGCTATTTTTCTTTTCTTTTAAATCTAAGTCTTGTATAAAGGGTGTTTTTTATAGACGTATAGAACTTTAAATTGCAATAAAACAACAATGGATTATTCGATTGACATGAATTTTATTTATCCGAAAGATAATCTTGTGGCATTACATTTTAAATAGGATTTCTGGCATATGACCGCCACGGCTGGCTCGGATGTAGTCCAATCTGGACGTCCAATTTTCGATGACTTTTTCCAACATTTGTGGCCGTATATCGGCAACAACACGGCGAATGTTGTCTTCCAAATGACTTTACATAGCCCCACAGAAAGTAGTCTAGCGGTGTTAAATCACAAGATTTTGGAGGCCAATTCACAGGTCCAAAACGTGAAATTAGGCGGTCACCAAACTTGTCTTTCAATAAATCGATTGTGGCACGAGCTGTGGGACATGTTGCGCCGTCTTGTTGGAACCACAGCTCCTGGACATCATGGTTGTTCAATTCAGGAATGAAAAAGTTAGTAATCATGGCTCTATACCGATCACCATTGACTGTAACGTTCTGGCCATCATAGTTCTTGATGAAGTACGGACCAATGATTCCACTAGCCCATAAAGCGCACCAAACAATCAGTTTTTCTGGATGTAACGGTGTTTCGACATACACTTGAGGATTAGCTTCACTCCAAATGCGGCAGTTTTGTTTGTTGACGTAGCCGCACAGAAAATTGCACTATTTGCAAGCCTTTACAGGCGTGAGTCTATTCATGATGAATTGCCAAACTAAACTGAGAATAAATCACTTGACAGCTGTTAAATCGGTCGCCATCTTGAACGGTAATGTCAACTTAAAGTTCTATACGTCTATAAAAAACATCCTTTATTATAAAGGTATCGCTAGAACCCTAAGTTGCTAAGGACTTGAAGCTACTAAAAAAAGGATACTTTTTTGGTTCAATCAGTGAGTACCGGTAGTCCCAAAGAAGAAACCTTACTAGATGTGTGGATTAAGAGCTGATACTCGACATAAAGGACAGGGGGTTTGTGAACCGAACTTCTACCCAGCCCTACCGGGCTTAATTTTTTACTTTTTTGGGTTGGGAAGGTGGGAATGCTATAACGCATATATTCCAGGTTGTCACTCAGCAACATATAACGCTTAATAAAAAACTCTGCAACAGGCAATAGCCTTCTGTGGTGCTCTGTTTCGCGTCAATCTCTCTCTTTTTCTTCTATGTAGCATGTTACGAGATTCCAACTGACCTCATGTGATGGGATGATAAAGACATAAATGCAACTATAGGCATCTTTGTAGATAGTCAAGTGGCCGTCCTAGCACTTCAGCTAAGTGTTATATCATTTGTTCTAGTTAGTTAATGTAGCACTGTGTAATTCAATGCGAGACGACGGATGGACTTGTACACATTAAAGCTTCATTGTCAATGAGTAGCCAAGTGACTTGGCCAAGGCTGGCTCTATATCCATAATGGTTGCTATAACACTTAATAACATCATAAGACAGGCAGTCTTGAATACTACTAAAGGAAAGCGGATATCAAATGCCAGGGACCTTTCAAATATGACCTCGCTAGGACGGTAAACGTTTTTCTCAGCTGTTAAACAGGAATAGATATGATATTCTGAGAGTGGCGGCTGTGATAACTGGTCGCTGAATACTGTTGCAGCTGCTGAGCACCTGAAAGTAAACAGCAGCTGTGAGTGCTCCCCTCTTCTGGCTTCGAGACACAAATTTCTCGATGAACATCTTATGAACGGCCTAGCTGGAGAATATCGAATACAGCGATCTCAGATATGTGGATCTAAACCACATTATTATTCAAAATGTAATGCTAAGCAAATCAACGAATACTGATGGCAACTCTCTTTAAAAAAAAAAACCTTTTATTGCCATGGACAAGTTAAATTAAGACAAATTTAATTTGACTTTTCTTATTTCATTTTTAATTAATTAAATCACTAGGCCAACTTTTCTTTAATTAATTTTTTTTAACAGCTTTATGTTTGTGGGGATAGTTTTTTATAAGTATGCGTATGTGTGTGATGTGTGTGAATACAGAAAAATGAGTAGCAGACTGTATAAATGTTTTCTAGAAACTTTGTTTGCTTTTTATAAATCCTAGTGCAGATTCTCGTTTTTCCGTTTCTTATTTATTATTATTTTCTTTGCTTGATTGTAACATTCTAAGAGTGATCATGAAGCATGGAACAAGGACAAGGACGTGGTAAAAGCCATTTCATTACACGGCAAATCATTTCGTTTATTACAAACTTTAGCTAAAATTTCTTTTGCTATTTTTTGTTTGAATTTTTTATTTTTTTTAACTTTAACAAAATTTCAAACAAACTACACTCTGCTAAATGTGCAATAACAACAACAACAACATTAGGGGTATGAAGAAAGAGAGACTAAAATTTGAAGTAAAGTAACAGCATTTATTTTATACTTAGTTACCACTTTGACACACACATTCAGACATTTTGATATGATTTTGTATGAATGCTCCTAAAGGGAAAAATTGTTCGCATGAAAATGAATGAACCTGCACTCGTATTACTATTAAATAAAGCAGCAATTGCAATTTAAATGCGAGTGCAAGACATTAAGCATACAAACACTAGTACACGTTGGAAGACACAATGTTGCTACAACTTGCATGCAATCCTTAACATATTTTATTTTCTCTCATTTTCATTTCGTTTATAATTTTCCAGCTAAATTTTTTGTTTGTGTTTCTATTTATTTTCTTCATTTATTTAGTATTGTTGGGTGTTGTGTGTTGCTGTCGAATGAATGCTCCACTAAAGTTGTTGCGAACGCCAGCCAACCAACCAACCAGTCAAGCAGTCAGCCACCCAACAAATGGAAAAACTGTTTTGAAGGCAAGAATGTAAGAAATAAATGAATGAAAGAAAATACAAAAAAAAAAAAAAAAAACTTTTTAAGTGAATTTTTGATTAGATCTGACCAAAAAGTTTCCGTTTAGTGTTTTTGTTCATCATACCCAACACTAGAACTTGCAACATTCTTACGTTAACAACAAACACACACAAACACTTTATTCATTCAGTCCTTCATTCATTCCTATTTGCAATAATACAACATTGTTAAAGAAGAAAGTTGTTGTGAGCGTGTTTGTGTTTGTGTTTATGGCGTTAAGCAAAATGCACAATCGTTATACAAAATGTATAAAAAGAAGCTTTTGATATGAAATAAACGCACTGAAAAGTAAAGCTACAAATACGGCTATAACAACAACAACAACAACAACTGTTGTTAGTGTTGTACTAAAAATGTTACGAAAAAAGAAAAAAGAAAAAAAAAGAAGAGTTTTCCCAAAGTTTTCCTACAAACAAAAATACTCAGTCGTCATCTGCATCATAGTCGTTGTACTAGTCGTAGTCGTAATTCTTATACTTTTAAAAAGGTGATGTTAGTTATTGTCAAAGTTGTTGAAAAGAGGAAAATCTATTCAAACAATGCAATCTTCAGCTAAGAGGAAGAATTAATTTTAACATGAAGTTCTTGCAACAAACTTAAACCTACAAAACTGCTTTAAAGCTTCATCAAACAATGTAGTGTCACACTAGCATATAATTAAAGGATCTAAAGGAGCTTTTTTTACTTTAAAAAGAACTTTGGAAAAATTAAAATTGATGTGAAGACTATAGCAGATTTGCTTGATTTCGTACTAGTTCGTCAGAGACGATTTCAATTCGTTGGCTATAATCTCTAGTGGTGTTTCTAAGTTGCCTGTAACAGACTTATAACAAGGCTTATGAGCACATTAAATAAAACTATCGCACAACTACAATTTATGATTAGATTTCTTTCTTACTCTTAATGTATGACGACCCAGAGGATTTTTTCTTCACTAATCCAGATCCAGCTCTACCTTATTCCATGACAAATCACTAACCTTTTCAGCAGACAACGAAATCTCATTCAGAAGTCTTGCTCTACAAGACAATAAAGCTGGTCAGTCACAAAACACATGCAGCAAAAGTTTCGTCCAGAAAATTACAGAAACTACGTTGGTTGCTCAGAGAATATTTTTTATCTTACCCTAATGATATCTCAGATTTCACCAAGAGTTGGAGCTCCTTCTATAGAGTGTTTAGATCAAGAGAAAAGTGCTGCAAATATGTAGCTACTCCTCCCCTACTGCCAACCTCACTCACTGTTGGTGTTCACTGTTTTAATGAGCGAGGCTCTGATACCCGTCTCAGAGCGGTATACCTCTGACTAAATTTTAAAGTTAAAGTGGTCGTCAGCTATACAGAAAACCATTGTGGCTTGTCAGTGATTAGATATGACTTACCTTTAAGAGTTCTCTTCTATTGCCAAGACACTGGCCGGTTGATTATGTTGTCTAGTCCTTGTACAGCGCCCTAAGTGCACATTCGTGAAAACTAAATTAATCTGTAATGTGTTCTTTGCTAATACGAGTATAATAAAGCCTTAAGACCAGTAAGCGATTCGCAGTGTTTTTAGAATTGCTATTTAACCCAGGAAACAATTTTCATTCTAACATATCTTGCAAAATATATGAAGAAAAAAATTTGGTCGAATGTACGGGCAAAAGGCCTCGCTGTTAATCGAACAGTCTGCCCGTTTCTTGCCAGAAATACTAAAGTATACAAAAAATTGTGAGTTAAAGACGGAGAGTAAAGGCTAGTTGCGGCAGCAACTGAATCAAGTATAAACAAAATTTTTTAAAAGTCTGTAGCAGAACTATTTTACTAACTTGAACATTTGCAATACAAATTACTTTATATTCAACCAATTGTATTCTAATTGTTAAATGGAACTTACTTTTCACACCCCCCGTCATACCTTTCTGAAACTTTGATTAATGGCTTTATTTGACCTACAGACCACATCTATAATTAAATTTAAGTGACTGCAAGTTAATCAAAAAGAAAATCCTTCAAACAATGAATTTAATTCAACTAGCAATTTTAGTTGCACGACTTTTTCCTTTAAAATTATTGTTGAGTCCACACACAAAAATTTTGTTGCGGCCTTTTAAGCATTTTTCTACAATCAATTTAATCCAGGCTTTCTTTTGATACTCCTAATAGGTAGGAATAGAAAACAAAATGGAATTGTTTATTATGAGCAAATATGTTCATCAAGAATAGTAGAAAAGAAAATTATGCCTTGAACAAGTTATTTCTCTGTCTACAACATTCAGTTGCATAGAGAAATGTTATATCTAGACTAAGCATAATAAAAATAATTATTACTCTCAATTTAATTTAATGCGCCTATATTGATATGACGTGTATCTAGAAAGCTGAATTTTGTAAACAAACAAAAAATAACTTGCTGAGGGCATAATCTTATTTGGTATTATTCTCGAATTTTTAGTCAGCTTACTGCTCTGTTTTTCTTACACACTATATGTATCTCTCTCACTGTCTCTTTCTATTTCACTATATCTCTCTGTCCCTCTTTCTGTCACTCTGTCTCTCTCTCTTTATCTCTCTCCCACTCAATCTCTCTCTTGATTATCTATCTGTCTCTTTCTCTCTTTCACAATCCCTCTCACTCTCTGCTTTCTTTCTGTCCTTCAGTCTCTCTCTGTCTCTCTTTCCTTCTGCGTCTCTCACTGTCTCTCTCACTCTCTATCTCTCTCTCTCCCTTTCTCTGCATTTTCAATTAGCATTGCCGGACTTTCAGGCAAATTCACTATCTTCACTAAACTCAACATATCTCATTCCAAATAGTGCTTATAAAGCAAAATTTGTAAGGAGCCTTTTTTTAGACTCAACAAAAAACTTTTTTTTTAATAATTGTAATTTTCACAAGTTTTAGAGTTACTGATTTTGAAGCATCATGATCTAAAGACGATCATATGAGCTGACGAAGACTCTTAATCGTCAGTTTATCTGCATAATTGATTAACTTCTTATTAATCACATAAAATTAACTCTTTTATTGTTCTGAATATAAATTTGCTTTGCAGTTGTATTTATTGCATTTGTAGTTTTCATTGCTGTAGTCACTCATTCATTCATTCATTCAGTTACTTAGTCATTCAGTCAGAGTCAGTTAGATTCAAATAGATAGAAAAGAAAGTACAAGTAATTTTTATAATTTGCTAAAAGAAAATCAGACAAAAAAATGAAAGAATTTAGAAAAGAAAGACATTATGAAATAAAATAGTTAGTCTAGAAATAAATTCCTTGTCCTTGTTGTTGTTTTTTTTTTTCTTTTTCTTATTTTTCTTTGTGTGGATAGCTGCTAATAAACCAAGCTGAAGAGCAACATTTTCATCATAAGAATTATAAGCATCGTGAAGACTGCAGCTTTCTTAATAAAAAGCAATGAGGAGAAGGCAAGTAGTAAGGAGTAGAAGTGGCAGGAGAAAGGTGTTACTGCAGAGACTGAAGGGTTTTAGAAAAGTTATTAAAATTATTTGCGACAGGCGGTGATAAATTAGAAAAATCTTAAAGCAAAATTTGTAAAAGAAACCAAATTAAACTTTTAAAAAGAATAGAATGCAAAAAGACTACAAAATTAAAAAAAAACCCACAAACTTATGAATTATTTGACAAAAAGGTAGAGAAAAACTTTTCATTTTATTGCAATTCTTGTTGTACAGCCACAGCGCAGGTAAAATAATTACATTTTGATTAAAAAGAAGTTTTTACAAACAGGAAAATAAAATTAAAAATAAAATAGGAAGAGCAAGAAACGCTTTGCTTTAAATGAAAATAACAACAGAATTATTATTAAGTTTTTTAAATAATTTTATTCACAAGAAAATAAATAAAAAATGTTAAAGTAAAAAAGGGGCTTTCATATTTCAGTTTTATTGTTATCATGTCACTCACTGGCAGAAAAACATTTTATACTTATATGAAACAGTTAATAGCTTCTTCGTATTAAAAAAAAAATTAGATTGTTGTTGGCACTACAACTGAGTTGTATGCAAACGATTTTCATTTCAAGCATCTACACTTGAAACCAAAATAAATATTTCTTCTTACATGAATTTTACTTTACTTTTTTTCTTCTTAAATAAAAAAAAAAAAAAGAGAAGAAAGGGAAGCTTCTTCAACATGTTCGACCACAACAAACCAAAGTTTATACAAAATGTCTGTATAACATGTGTGTGTGCTTTGCTTAAACGAAAATATGGCTTCAAGATTCCTGTAGGTTTCTGTGGTATTGAATGGATTTTTGTTTTCAAAAATTTATGAAATTCTTGTATGTTCTGTATGGAGACTGATACAACGTCATCAACAGCTTTCATAACCTTCATGGCATAATTAAGCTCTTGACTGAATATATTTGCATTGCATTTTTGCCTCGTAAGTATTTACGAAATACTTGAAGATATTTTTACAGGTACAACACACTTAAAGCATTATTACACACACACGCACAGGCACACATTCCAGCGAACAGAATTGTCTATAGTTTGAATAAAATTAAGGAATCTTGCCATCAACTTCATAAAAAAGTTGATTAAAATCTCAGTGAACGAAAGTAAGAGAGGAAGAGAGAGAGAGAGAGAATATAAACTTAAGCTGCAAGAACTGATTATTAATCCAATTAAAAATTATTTAGTTTTCAATAAATTACATGTTGCATTAGACTAATGAAATATTTCATTAATTTAATGGAATAATAATTTCATTATTTCAATGAAATAATTTTATTAATTCAAAGAACTAATTTTACAAATCAATGAAACAATTTCATCAATGTAATAAGACATTTTCATTAGTTTAAGAAAATAATTTCATTCATTTAATGAATTAATTTCACTAATTTAAGAAAATAATATCATTGATTTAATGAAATGATTATTATTATTCAATATTAATCAAGCTTAAGATCTTAAAAAATATTAATTAATTAATATTAAATAATAATAATTAATTAATATTAAATAATAATAAATTTATAATTTACTAAAATTATTAATGAATTAATTTAATTTATTTTAATGAAACAATTTATTTATTTCAACAAAATAATTTAATTAATTCAATAAATTAATTTCATTAATTTAGAAAAATAATTTTATTGATTTAATGAATAATTTTTTTCTGATAAAAAATGATTTTATATATTTTAATGAAATAATTTATTTAATTTAATAAAATAATTTCATTAATCAATAAAATAAATTTATTAATCAAATGAAATAATGTAATTAATTCAATGAAAAAATTAATTAATTCAATAAAATAATTTTGATTTAATAAAATATGAAATAATATCATTAATTAATAAAAAAATATAAAAAATTACCTTAATTCTATTTCATATATTTTTATGAAATAATTTTATTAATTTAATAAAATAAAGCAGTTGAGAACTGAAAAAACGGCTTTGCTATCAAATGACCGCTGTAGAAGTTTTCAGGACGACGAAGAGAAGAAAATTGCTTGTAGCTATTGAAAGGCACTTTAAGAAAAGTTTGACTTTAACTTCGGGGAGCTTTAGTGGCGAAGACTCACTACGCTGCCGACAGTTTCTTTGACATATACATATCTGTAGCTTCTTCCTATCGGAATTAATTTTTTCCTTTTATATAGGGAATATATCACAGCACCCAAGGAGCCCCTTTTGGTGTTCTTATTGGATAGCCCTATGCAACCACAAGTAATAAAATTATTTCATTAATTCAATTAAATAATTTCTTTATTTTCAATGAAATAATTTAATTAATTTAATTAAATAATTTTATTAATTCAATGAAATAATTTCATTAATTCAATTAAACATTTTTAATTATTCTATTAAATAATTTCATTGACTCAATGAAATAATTTCATTAACTCAATGAAATAATTTCATTAGTTCAATGAAATCATTTCGTTAATTTTTTTTTGATACAATTTCAATAATTCAATAAAATATTTTCTTGAATTTTTATGTTTTATTAAATACATGAAATATTTCATTGAATCAATGAAAAACTTTTATAAAAACGTTTAATGGCATTCATCCCACATTTTGTTTTCAGTGTAGAGCAAAGATAAATAATTTTAATTGTAAAATTTTGCTACTTTTTACGTGACCATAAAACTCGTTGAGTGTTGCTTAGAATTTGCTTTTTTCAGTAAATTTTTATGAATTTAAGGCTGCTTTAGCAAACGCTTTAAAGTAATAGTAATAGTAATATATCCAGCGTTGGAAAGGTGCACACAGATTTAAGAGGCAAAAAAAGGAATAATAATAATTTCCTTAAAATACCAATTTAATAAAAATAATTATTCTTGGATTGAATCTAGAAACCTTTAGCACTGAGGGAATAATAATAAATTTCTTTAAATTGTTAATAAGACAATTTATTTTTATTATTATTATTATTCTTTACTGGAATCTAAAAAATTTATATTTGCCGTTGCTAAAAAAAGGATAGCTGGGTAAGTAAAAACCCCTTAAAAGTGCTAAGGAAACCTTTAAATAACAGTTATGAAAAAAGCAGAGTTGTTGAACTTCTCTTGCTTTACTTAGTAGGCGTGTAGCATTTCAAATTTAAAACAAAAAATTAAAATAAACTAAATAACGATTTTTCAAGCCCACCAAAAAAATATACAATCATTTATCATAAACAATTTACAAGCATTCATTCATACACACGTAACTAAATAAGCAAAATAAGTTAATGCAGCCTTAGAAAACCATACACAGATCAATCATTCGTTAACTTAGTTTCACATCATTCTCAAATTTTTTGTTTGTTTATTAAAATCCTTAACAAAAGGAAGGAGCAACATCATTTTTTAAACTGCTTTATTTCATTGAATAAGCTGCGTGAATCACTGCTTAAAATCCAAAAAAAAAAAAAAAATCTTCCTTCAATTAAATAAAGAACTTGTACTCAGAGATGCTTGAAATTTCGTAAAGTTCTTTTATTAAAAAAGCTTAAACAAATCCTTGACAAACAGAATTTCTTTGTCAGACTCTTAACTTTGGATTAAAGGATTTTTAAAAAACAATTTTATTTCTTTCTTTGCTTATTTGTCAAAGTAAGCATAGAATTTAAAAACGTCATAAAGAATTCATATTGCAAATATTTCTAGTTAAATTATATTTAATAATCATGCCGTTCTAATATATTTTTTTTTTGTCTGTGAAAATATTATAAGATTTAATTTGTTTCATAAAATACCTACATGTTTAGCGTTATATTTCACAGAAATGAAATTGCAATCCTCTTTGAATATGAAGCGATAATTTATTTAAAATTTTAACACAATCTTGGGTTAAAATTATCTAATACCGTTTAATTGAAAAAAAAAATAACGTAGAACTTCAAGTAAACTTTTTGAAAAAATTATTTGAAAAATTTCCATAACGTTGCGTTAATTTTTTTTTGTATGAAATCGATATCAGTATTACAGAGGTCGATTTGGCCTTCGTTCTCAAATAAACTTTAAACAATTCATAGTACACTCACTTGCATACAATTTTGTCAGTTGGTTTATCTAATGTATCACAGTAAGAGTAAACTTTTTATTTCAAGCGCCAATAAACCGATTGCTTCAAGAATTGTGTGTAGCAGTTGCCGTCGTTTTGCTGAAACCACATGTCATTCAGATTAATGTCATTCAGTTGAGGCAACAAAAACTTTGTTATGATATTCCTATAATTAGCGCCATTCACAGTCACCGCAATTTCGGCTTCAACTTTAAAAAAGTAATAACTGACTTCCATCAGCACCCCACAGTTGCTCGTTGTTTCTGGATTTGTTCTTCATGGATTGCAGCAGAATTTTCTGAACAACAATTCTAATTTTCTATGGTTCGTCTGGAAGTTGCTAAAATTCTTCAGAGCAAGAGGTATGAGGGAATTTAAATTTTTTTTTTAACAAAAGTAATTTCTGAGTATTTGAGCGGTACATTCCATATCTGCTACAAAGAAAAACCTGAAATGTTGCCTATTCTAAAGCTCTAAAATAAATAAAATTTTTCAATTCTTAACATTGTATTTGAAATACAGCCTCTGTTGCCATGTAATTTGCATATCCACTTTATTATTTTAAATTGCTAGTTTCTCACTAATTAATACCTCTAAAAGGCCGGGCAAGACCGAGATAAAAACAGCTAAAAGACAACACTACGATACAGCAACACATTTAGAGGATAAATTTAAATTTTAAATTTGTTACTGAAAAAAAAAAATACTAACAACAAAACTGCTAGATGGTGTTTATGGTGTTGTAAATGTGGTACTACTCCACTTTGTTCATATATTTTTATTGTCTACACCAATGGTACAGCCATTTTTTTATTAGAAGTATAGCTTTTGACAATATCTTAAAAATGAACTGATTTTCGTAGTTAATACGTGTACTCAACTTGCAAGCAATTACTTGCATGTGGAAACGCAGAGTTAACCAATTGCCGGCTCAGATATTTTATTTTATACTTACTTAATTATTTTATTCTTTACAATTCATTAAAAAAAATCATAAGTCTCTTAAAGAATACGTGTTTTTATTTTAAAATGAAAAAGTGCACTCTTAGTGGGACATAACAGATATGCCCATTTATCAAAAAAAAAAAAATTAACGTAGACTTTAAAGTCAACGTTATCGAAATTTTTCATATAATTTTTTCATAAATTTTACTTTAAAGTCTACGCCAACTTTTTTTGGATAAGAGCCATAGTGTTCAATCAAATTGTTTGAAAATGTGCTTTATTTTTGTGGAGTTTGAAGCTGAGCCAGTACTTGTCTCAAACTATTTATCATTTTTTATTAAATAAATATTTTGATTGAAATTTTTAATTAAAGTGATTATTCAATATGAGAATTTTTTTAAATGAGTTAAAATTTTTTTTTATTATTATAATTAAATATGTAATTAATTTAATTAAAAAAATTGTCCAAGTGATCACAGTGTTAATTAATTATATTAAATATTTGTTTTTATTTGAAATTTTATTAATCTTTTCATTACTATAATTAAAAAAAAATTATATTGATAAAATTTTCAATTGACTTAATTAAAAATATGATATTTCTTTTTTAATTAATATTTTTAATCGCCTTATTATAATTTTTTTTCTGTAAAAGCTGTAATTTATTTTTAGCTGTCACTTCAAGTATGCTTTTCTTTTTTTTGTATATTTTTTTTTTTTTTTTTTTTTTTTTTTTTTTTTTTGTATACCTGGCAAAGATTTCATTACTCATGCCTGCTCTGCTTGCTTAATCTTGAGTTCAACTTTTGTAATTTTTTTTTTTTAAGTTTCTTTGAATTGAAAAAAAGTTTTTTTTTTTTAAATTATTCTATGCCTTCATTTCCGTAATGTGCTCGCGTATAAATAAGAAAAATATAAAAATCATGCATAAATTGACTAAAATCCTTAGAGATTCACCATGACAGCGTACACAAGTGCAATCCAATTTCTACTTTTGACTTGTTACCAAATTAATATTGGCAATAGGAAAAAAAAGGAAAGGAAAAGAACTCACAAAATCAGGGGTGCGTGCTGATTTTGTGTGAATTTTTTTTATAAAAAAAAATAATATAATTTTTGTGTTTCATAAAAAAATTATATTTAAGGGTGGCAAGAAAACGTTCTCAGAATGGTAACACATTTTGTTGAAATATAAATATAACAGAGCCACGCTAAGCTACCCGTAAGAAAAATATTTTTATGCTTAATAATATTGAGAAAAAAAAACAAATTAAAGTAAACCTGTGTACTCATTGGCATTCATTCATTTTATATGAAACGGAAGCAACAATTACATTTCATTATAAACCATTCATAAAAGCAATTTTTCATTTCCATGCAATAAACACTATAACACTACAAGCAGCCACAAACACACACACGCACACAATAAATTTTGAAAAACAATCACCACTTAAAGTTGTTCACCCCTCAAGGTAAACTAAAAAAAATATTTCGTTTTCAATTTTTTTTAATGAGTTTAAGAACATAAAATTTTAAAACTTTTTTAGTAAATTATGTTCATTACCTTTTTTAAAAATTAAAATAAAAAAAGTATAAATTTCCAAGACAGGGATCTTGAGATGCTAACTGATGGTCAGGCCGCCACGCACACTAACCAACTAGCCAACATTATTTTCATGCCTACGCTGCAATCAATAATTAACCAAAGACTGTGAATTTGGGCTTTAGTAATTCAAACTAAAGATTTTAATACAAAAAACACTTCCAAATATGTAAATATTTTTTTTTTTATTAATTAAAAAACAACATCTTTGTTTGCTTATGGTGTTGAAGTCTTTAATCTTTTTAATCAGCCTTAAAAATTACAAAAAAATTCTTTTAATTAAAAAAAATATTTTTTTTTTAGATTAGCGGGCGGATAGAATTCAGTTTATTAACAAAAATCTTTTTTTTTTGTTTGTTTGAAAAATAATTGAATTAAATGAAAATTTAATTAAAAAATGAAAGAGAATAAATTTTGTATTGTTGAGTTTGAAAATTTGAAAAAGAAAAAGAAAAAACAATAAACTTTGAAGTGGTAAAAGAAAATAACCACAAAAACAAACACAATTAATTGGATTTAAAATTCACAAAAATGTTTAGAGCACAAAAATGATTAGTAGAGTGAAGGAATATTAATGTGGGTTTGAAGAAGTGAGAAAGAAACTTGAGGCTAAATTTATAAAAAAAACATTTTTGTTTAATAAAAATATTCTCTATTGGAAATTTTTTTAAAAGTTTTTATTAAACAAAATTTTTTTTTATGAATTTGGCCTATGTCAGGCTATGACATTAGGGTCATAAATACTGGCAAGTAGTTGTTTTTTAATAGAGGGCCTTGTTTCATAGAACTAAAACCCTACTTTGGCATTTCTTCGAGATACATTAGTGAGAAAACTGGTTCCTGAGTCTCATCATAATTCTCCAAACCTTGAGAATTGCTAACTATCACGAATTTCATTACAGAAGGCCCTGATACACAACAAGAGTGACTTCAAACTCCTAACAGGATGAATGAGCGGGCATTGTGATCTTATATATCATCAGTGTAAGATAGAAAGTAACCATATCAGTCAATGCAGGATAAACCGCTTATCCAAAATAAATTAAACTAGACTTTAAAGTAAACTTTATGAGAAAATTATGTGAAACATATCTCTAGAAACATATCTTTAGAGTCTACGTTAATTTTAATTTTTTTTTTTTTTTTTTGCTTTAGATACGATAATTTGGAACAGTCTGACCTTAGGGTCTCCTAGGCCAATACTTCAGGTTAAAAAAGCTCTTATTAATGAGGTAATTGGCTTTATTTGAAGTGAATTTAAGGGTAACTTTATTGACTGACTAACTCACTGACTTATTATCATTAGTCAGTCTAAACTACGGACTTTAAATTCGGTAAGAAAATCTTCTTCAGCTATGAGGCACATTTTCACTTCAGTGGGTTAGTCATTAAGCAGAATTGCCGCACTTGGTCGAATGATGATCAAAGAGTGATTGTCGCAAAATCAATGCACCCACAAAGAGTGATTGCTTGTGGCGGCATAATCGGGCCGTATTTTTTCCAAAATGAGGCCGGTCAGGTAGTTACTGTGAATGGTGTTCGCTATCGTAAGATGATAAAGAACTTTTTATAGCCCGAATTGGAAAATATGGATGTGGACGATATCTGGTTTCAACAGGACGGTGCCACTTGTCATACAGCTAACAAAACAATGGCTCTTTTGCGCGACAAATTCAATGGCCGTGTTATCTCACGTGGTGGCCGCCAAGATCATGTGATTTGACACCGTTGGACTTCTTTCTTTGGGGTTATTTGAAGGAAAAGAAAGGCCTTAGCGTCATCGAAAATTTAGACCATCGGATGGAAATGTGCCGCCAGATAGCGGCGGCCATTTGGCCAATATTTTGTTCCGTACATAATTGAACCATACCATATTATTATAATAAAAAGAAATAACAATAATTTCCTAAATAATTTGTGTTTTATTCAAAATCAACACCCTTTACTATTGATAGAGCCAAAATTCAAGTGACAAATAATCTACTAAAAATATTTTGAAATGACTTTATCAGTATGGGCTACAATCGCACCGCGACCTTTTGTGGGATAAAAAAGGTAAAACATTAGTGTTGGTACGTTTTTTAACGCCAGTTATCTTTCAAAGTACAATCACAGCAACAAAATCGTAATTGTAGTCTTCTCTTCTTCAAAACGTCTCCACTTTTTTAAAACTCGAACAAATAAGGGGTAAAATATGTACCTCTTTCTACTATTATTTCTAAGTATGTACCTTTATGTAAATTGATGCAGCATATAGTGATTCTATTATTAATTTGTAATACCCAATAAAAATCAATGGTAAAACAATTTTTTCAAGTTACAAAAAAGTACCGAAAAGAGATATATAATTGATACTTCATATTTAAACAATTGTAGTGTTATTTTTTATGAAATAAGATATCGTATAAGGAACATTATGGTACTTTTTTGTGATTTTATGGGTACTTTTTGATTTTATAGTATTATTAACCCAAAAACTACAAGACTGGGCTCAAAAGGTTCAAGTCAAAGTGAAATATCATTAGGTAATGAAATGAAGCAAGGTGGAAAACCATAAATGGGATAAAATTTATACTATTTGTTAATTTCTTTTTTTTTTTTGGTACTTTTGTATATTTTGTTATTAAAGAACGTGGAACTGCGGATCAATAGTTCCTGAGTAAAGTATTTATTATAAAAATCGTTAAAGGGACAAAATAGTACTTTTTATTTATTTTAATGGAACTTTATATATTTTTTATACTAACAATCCTGGAACCACGAGATTGCACTTAAATGCTCCTGAGCAGGGTAAAAAAAATCATCAAGGAAACAAAGTGGTACTTTGTGTTAATTTTAACGTTACTTTTTTATTTCATAATATTAACAAATCTCGAATTTTCAGATTGAAATTAAACAGTGAAAACGCAGAAATATCAAAAAAAATTTATAAAATGCTTTTTTTATGCACTTTAATGGCACCGTTTGATTTTATTAGTGTTAAAACACCTAGAATTGAAATTAAATGGTCTACAACGATATAATAAATAATAATAGTGACAGTTTGGTACAACGCTGACGAAAGAGCCTTGTAAATGCTAGTAAAGAAATAAAAATTTAATATGAGGCAAAGCAAAATTTAAGGAAATTTCTAACAAAATTAAATCAAAGCATACATTTTTATTGTTTTATCGGCTTTTGTAGCATAGGATATATTAGGCTATATATACCGAGACCCCAGCATCTGGTTTATATGAGATAATTTCTTTTATTTGAAACATTTAAAAAAATTTTTATTCTACCGGCTTCCTAAGTTTTAGAGGGAAAAAACGCCGATAGATAAAGAACGAAATCGACACCATGCGAAGTCATAAGTTAAATTTGAGGAGGCATGGTCTTAAGGGTTTAAGCAACACGTTCTCACTTTTGTGCTTCATTTCATGAAGTACCATTTCCATTTTCAGAACGCAACATTCTAGTATTTGAGAACGAGCTGTTTGCAATATGTCAACATTGATTATGCAAGCTTCCGTAGGTATTTGTAATTGCGTTCTCAATTTGATAACGGATGTTTTCAAAAATGAATGCACGCTCGCTATATAAGCGAGACCAGCTCTTCCCAAGTTTGAAACTTCTTTTTTTCTCTGTGAAGTAACAGATTTACAAACAATTTTTTATTTTCAAAAAAAATTTTTAACAAAATTTTGCAATTTATTGGTATTTATCACCCCACTTTTTTTTTTTTTTTTTGTTAATATCGAAAATAAATAAATTTTCTAGAATTTAGTTTTCGGCTAGACAATAACATGGTGGTGTCGTGAGTATAGATGTGATTGACAGTAAATCAAGGACTTGTTTTATTTAAGGGTTAACTAGCAAGCAAATA
This sequence comes from Thelaira solivaga, assembly GCA_947397855.1. Lineage (NCBI taxonomy): Eukaryota > Metazoa > Arthropoda > Insecta > Diptera > Tachinidae > Thelaira > Thelaira solivaga. The sequence continues at coordinate 75,394,429 of OX377610.1, forward strand.
TTTTTAAAACAAAAATACCTCACACGCAAATACACACATTCGCAACTACAAACTCAAACATACTTACGTAGTATATTACTATGGGTGTTTACGTAAGAACTGTCTCACCCCTAAATAAAATTAAATGAGTTTGTTAGTGGTCGTACAAAGTTATAGACTCTCACAGTACTCAATGTCATGACATGTTATGGCTGATATGGAAACGATTTCAGTTTTTAATTTCTTATACCGAATAAAAAGTTATTCGAATAATTTATTTTAACGCTAAAGTTCTTTAGTTCATTTAAAAATTTTTTTTTTCAAAAATTCCAATCAACCAACTGAGTTTAATTATTCAGATTTTTTAATTTTAAAAAAGGGTACAATATTAGGAAATTTTAACCTTGAAACGCTACACTCTTGAACAAAGAGTTTTAGTCCTTAGTCTTTGCCCTAACAAACCATGATAATCAATTTTCTGTGGCCACAATGGGCTAACGTTGACATCGATGACGCCGCCACAAGCTACACAGACGACCAAGCAATTCAGTTATTGCATGAGAAACTTCCCGGGCGCGTAATTTCTCGATTTGGCAATGTCAATTGACCGCCTGGTTCTTATGATTTAATGCCACTGGCTTAATTTCTCTGGGGCCATTTGAAAAACGCGCTTACGTGAATAAATCGCAACCACCATGGCGTTCTGAAAGATGAAATTGGGCGCTGAATTGATGAGACAAGTGAAGCTTTGTTTGCAAAATGTGGTTCAAAATTTTGTGAAAAAAATGGACGTCTGCCCGCCATCATATTCATGTCAATAAAACTGAATTAGTCAAAAAAATGTGTCTCTTAGCTAATTTACTTCCTAACCTCAAATTTTGTCCAGCAGGAAGATGCACTACAACATTTTGAAGAGATGCTGAGGCTTTTTGGCTTGTTCACTAAACATGCAGGATCTAAGGAGAAATCAAAACCACAATCTATAAATTAAAAGTTTGGTACACTCCCGCTTTCTACAAGGCCTAACAAAATTTCTTACCAAATTTTTTAAGCAATACTGCCCACTGTGCCTTACCATCATACGGCATAGCGCTATCAATATAATATAAATTCAAATAAACCAAAATAAAATTAAATCGCATACAACTGCCAACGTTGTTTGTTACGGTTACCAACCATAATAAATACTCGTAACTTGTTGTACTAGATTTGTTGTTGTTGTTGGTTGCTGCTGCTACTGTTGATACAAATATTGGAAAATGAATTTGTATGACATCGTTTGTGTTTTGCTGTTTGTCTATGATTATTGTATTGTTAGATGGTAAATGTCAAAAAGGAACAAGTAATTTTAATAACTCACACTGTTACACAGTATGTGAGAGTTCTAGTGCTTGTAAGTGTTTATTTGAAAATAAGCTCGATGTAAACCATTTCACTTTCATCACTGCTGCTGACTGGCTGCTACACTTCTCTTTCACTCTTGATATCACACATTTCAAAACATTGAAACAGTAATTTGTATGTGATTTTTTCGACACATAGAGTAAACAAAAATAATAAAAATAAAAAAAACAGGATAACTCTAGACTATCACATTCTTTTTAAAAAGCGTATGTGTGTTTGTACATGCCTCTCTGATTTTTATTTTCTATTTTTTTCTAGATTTTTTTTTGTCACGTTCAGACATTGTTGGATTATTGTTGTTACTGAGTTGCTACGTTTCTGTTTACTTCATAGAAGACCAACAAAATTATCCCCTTTTCTTCTTAATAAAAATTCGCGACATTTGTTGCGTGAAAACGTTTCTTTTTTTAAATTTGTTTGTTTTATGATTTTTGCTACAATTTCTTTTTCACTTTATTTAAAGCCATTTGTATTTATTTTTACTCATTTCACATTTAGCCTGTTATTTTTTATTGCTTTTTTTAGAAAAAACACTTCAGCTGCTAAAGTTATTGTTGCAATTCTTTTCAAAAAATATGTTCAAATTTCCAAAGGATTAAATAGAAAAGCATCAATGCAGGCATAATAAGATTTTATTTATTTTTATTTTTTTTATTGTGTTCATATAAATAATTGATTAAATTTCTTTTTTTTTAATTTTTTATCAAACAGCCTTCTAAGAAAATTTTAATTTGTAGTAAATTTCATTTAATTTAATATGAAAGGAATATTCTATTTGAAATTTAGGCATTTAATTTAAATTTTATGGCTTAAAGCCTCAATAAAAATATATTGTTTGAAACGTAAGTAGCAGGGTTGGGTATTGCTTTAGCTGCAAGTTTTCTATTTATATTAAATTAAATTTACAGACAATAAAATAAGGCAGCTTTCTATACTCTTATAAAGACTTTAATATTAAAAGAAAACAATTAATAATTAATGCAATTACTGCTACAAAATTAAATTACTTGTAAAACAATCTAGTTAAAAAAAAAAAAAAAAAACTGATCATGTATTTGATACTTATCATTACTACTGCTACTTTAATATATTATTAACAAAAGCTAATTAAATTTAGTAAGTAATTACTAAAAATTTGCTGCTTTTTTAGTATTATTATTTTTGAAATTTTTATCACTGTAGCAAAAGCAGTCATGCATTTTTTTAACGGTAATATTAGCATAAAAAGTCTAAAAATTTTAGTAGCAATTAATTTTCATTGATAATAAAATTTTGACATTTTTACTGCTGTACATACTAGTAGCAATAGTTTTATATACAAGTACTACAAAAAAATTATATTTTTTTAACAATAAAAGTAGAAAATTTAATAGTAATAACTTCCAAATTTTTTTTTTTAATATTTTATTACTGCCCATATTAAAAGCATTAGTATTATTTACTACTAAAAGGAATTTTTTATTAAAAATAAAAATAGCAAATGATTTACATTTATAATAGTAGCAATAAAACAACCTTAATATTTGCTATTTACGTTTTAATTTTGTTTACTTAGTGGCAATAGCGTTATGTAAGTCAAATTTTTAAAATTAACAGCAGTAGAAATTTAGTAGCAATAAAATTTCAATACAAATCTTTTTTTTAATAATTTTTCTACTCCCTGCTAAAATCAATTTTTTTTTTTCATTAAAAGTAGCATATGACCACTTTTTATTGTAAATTAAATTTGTTTGTTATTTAATTTATTTTTAGTTTGTTTGACCTTTTTCCTTTTAAATAAAGCTTGATACAATACTCGTACAATACGACTTCAAGCTTAATAAACTACTTATTTTAATTTGCTATATATAATTTTTTTTTTAAATGTCATATTTTGAGTTTTAGTTAAATATTTTACCTACAGACAATTAAATAACTTTAAATGCATTTAGGAAAGTTGTTAAGCAAATTAAAAAATCATAATAAAAAACAAATTTCAGTAACAATGAAATAACAGCAGAAAAAATTTATATTTTACATTTTACTTTTGAAAATCTTAATAGTAAATAGGAGCGTTATTGGCTTCTAAAGTAAAATTTTGAAAACAAGAGAAGTAGCAAATTATTTAGGAAATAAATTATTTAAAAAATAAAGCAATAAAGTTTCATTGTAAATAAAATTTTACTGTGTTTTTTTTTAATATATTATAAACAACATATTAAATTATTTGGAATTATAAAGTTTAAAAATATGTAATTTTGGGAGTAATCCACTGAAGTTTCAGAGTAGCGTTTTATGAAACAGCTGTATGGATTGTACTAGCGAAACAATTTTTTTTTAATTTTGTATGAAAATATCATGGAAAATAATTCATTTTTTACACCAACATGAACTCGAACTAAGCACAAATAAAAACTAAATTTTATTTTGTATTATATTTATTTTTTTTTTTTTAATAAATATTTGTTGAGGTTTAAGAGTAGCAAGTAATGTATAAAATTTTGTAGCAAATATATTTCAGTAGTTTTACTATTGCTTGCCTCAGTAGCAACGATTTTATTATTGCTGTTAATAAAATCAGTGTAGCAAATGACATAAACTACTAAATATCGTTAAATTTTAGCCGCATTAGCTTTATATAATCATAATTTTATACTGTTATATACATTTTTGTATGTTAGAGTATCAGGCATGTTCTGAAAATCACTTCCTCTCAAAATGATTTTAAATCATGAAAAAGGTGTTCTGAGCACAAAATTGCTTGACTGCCTTACGATATCAAATCACTTGCAGCATTTTAAGCATTTTGTTTTGAATTCCTTAACAAAATAAATTGTTTTTTTATGAGTTTTTGTTAAAAAAATGAATTATTTTTCAAAACGGAACCGTAAATTTATTAATTTTAAAATACGCTTTATTTTTTGTGTGGAATTTTTTTCTTTTCTTTATATTTTTCGTGATTTTTAGTTCTTGTTCTTCTTTTTCTGAAAAAATTTTATTGTAAACAAAACAAAAGAGCTTTAAACTCATGATTGAGAACAGTAAAAATCACTACTGATGAGCTAAAATCTCGTGATTTCCAGAACACCAAAAAATCACTAACTTGATTTTAAGATCGTTCGTGGTTTAAAACGTAGCAAAAGTAAAAACAAATTAATTTTACTTAGTAGCAATAGTTTTTCTTTAATTTTATTATTGCTTAACAAAATATTAATTTTTATTTGTGCTTAATTCCAGAAATTGTGTTGGTTTTAAAATATATTCTTTTACTCATGATATTCTCATGAGTTATTTATTCAGATTGGGGATAGCATACCTATATGGACCATTTCATCAGACGCTACTCTGAATCCTCAGTAGGTTACTAAATATTAAAAGTAGCAAAACTGAAAACAAATTAATTTTACGTAGTAGCAATAGTTTTCCTTTAATTTTATTATTGCTACTAAATATTAACAGTAGCAAAACTAAAAACAAATTAATTTTACTTAGTAGCAGTAGTTTTCTTTAAGTTTTATTATTGCTACTAAATATTAAAAGTAGCAAAACTAAAAACAAATTAATTTTACTTAGTAGCAATAGTTTTCCTTTAATTTTATTATTGCTACTAAATATTAACAGTAGCAAAACTAAAAACAAATTAATTTTACTTAGTAGTAAATAGTAGATTTTTTTTTAGTTTTCTTATAATTTTAGTTTATAGACAACTATCTATTACTTTGGTTTTTGGACTTTATTTTATGTTTTTATAAAGCTACTGGTAAAGTTTTAAAATAAAAAGTAGTAGCAAACGCTGCAGCAAATGATTTTATGAAGTAGCAATAATATAATATTAAACGGAATGTGTTGACTAAGTTTTGTCAAAAAAGGTAAAGAATTTTCTGTGGGTTAGAAAAATTTTTTGTAACAATAACAGAAAGGCATTAGTAGATTATAAAAATTATATTAAAAAAAAGTGAAAGCGAAAATACGAGTAGTAATAGTAATAATAATAATGAGCATTAAACGATTACGAAATATATTTTTTTTTTGTATGCTTATTTATTATTCTTAATCTTCCATATCTGTTACTCTCCCGTATATTATGAAAACATTTAGTTAAGTGTACTTACGTATTCATGGTTATTGTTGTTTTGTTACGACTAATGCGTGAATGTGTGTGCCTTACAAACATATTTAAAGCAGTCGTTTACTTTTTATTAAACATACGAGTACCGTAAGTAATATGACCATTAAAATAGTCGGTGGTACTTTTTATATTTTACATCGTGCTCAAGAATAAAATCATCCCATTTACAGAAACGAAAAATAGAAATTACTGCTGTTACAGTAAAACAAAGTTTTTTAGCTTTAGAAAAATAAAAACAGAAAATGCTATTTTAGCTAGCAGGTTAAACTTTTTATTTATAATTTAAGTTTTCTTAATATATTTTTGCTGATACAAGCAAACATTAAGTTTTATATGGATCCTAAATAAACAAATAAATAGTCCTTAAGACCACAGCTTTGCAAGTTCTTTTTCTTTCCCTTATTTCATTTCTGTGTGTTTTTTTTAAGAGTTTCTGTGCACCTCCTAAGGGAAGTGTTTGGTGAGTTACTATTATGATTTTCAAAATAGCACATTATAAAATAAAGAAAAAAAAAATGCTACTTATAAGTGTAGTATCATAGTATTAAGTTTTACCTTCAAATTAATATTTAAAAGTTTTATATTTTGAGTGGCAGAAAAAAAATTAATTTAAATTAATTTTCAACACGAAATTAAAATTTAAATAATTTACTATTTGCAGGCAAACAATTTTGTAAAACAAAAGAAAGTGGCAAGTTGAAAGAAAAGGAAAATAGAATAGAACAGAAAAGCATTTGATAAGTAAATGATATGATGACATTGACACTTTGATTGCTTTTGTCTGCAGTTGTTTTTTCTTAAAAGAAATTTTTTTTAACTTAAAAATTGCTAGACTAACTCATAGTCATTTAAAAAGTCAATGTAATGTGATTATTGGATATTAAACCATTTTTACTATGGCTTCGATTAAATCTTTTTAATTTCTTTCCATTGAACGCTTCAAAAAAAAACATTTTAGTTTTGTTTTGTTTCGTGTTCTATAACTTTTGTTGAAGGGCGTTAAATGTTAAAAAAGACAGTCACAAAGCAAAAAAAAAAAAAAAATAGACGGAGTTTTATGAAATTTAAGATCGTTTTTTCTTTCAGTTTTTTAATTTTTTCATTTCGTTAAATATAAATGTGTTGTCTAAGAAGAGAATTGATTGAAGAAAAAATTAAATTTGCTTTTACTATTGAACGGCTAGGTGTCATGTATTTACAATTTCTCTCATAAGGTTTTTTTTTACTCTAACTCACGCCCACCTAAATTCAAGAAAAATTTTTATGCTCAATTTTTATTCAGTTTTATTCGCAATCATAAAATCCTAGGAAAGTTCTACTAGAAAACAACTTCGTGTGTTAGAATTGAATTTCAGCTTTAGTCGACAATTCTTTTTCTCTCAATTGTGATAATTAAATAAAATTTTCTGTAATAATTAAGCTGTTGCCACATTTCTATTATCACAAGAGAAAAGTTTATTTATCACATTTGAGCTGAAGGCCTAAGATGCCATTGCTCCTTCCCTTTTTTCCCCTTACCTTATAATTAATAATTATAATTTAAGAGAATTAATAAATAAATAAAATACTTATCACAACCAAATTTTTTAACATTAATTTTCAAAATTTTTATTTTGTTTTTGGCAGACTACCAAAATTTTATTGGTACAACCGAAAAAAAAATTTAATTATGACAACGAAAGTTTTGAGTTTGAAACATCAAAAATTTAAAAATACAAATAATTTTGTTTCGCTACCAAATTTCTATTGCTACAAAATTCTATTAGTTATATCAACCAAATTGTTTAATATTTATTAAATTTAATTCCTTTGATTATATATTAGTCTATTACCAAATTTTTTGTTGCCACAACTAAAAGTTTTGATTATCACAATCGACTGATTTAGTTCTCTAGTTCTAGGCGACTCCTGTTGTTTCTGTCGGGAAGGACAAGAAACGTCCGAACATATTCTCTGCGAGTGTCCAGAGGTGGCAAGACAAAAAAACTGCTTAGGTAGTGGTCCCAGAAGATCTAGGCAAGATTACTTTTACAATAATTTTGAGATTCGTAAAGAGTAGAAACTGGGCTGCACAATAAATCTTAAAGGTCGCATTGCGATCACAGTCCATAATGATAATAATAATAATAAAATCTAATAGTATTTTGACTATACTCGTATATTCTTACAACTTAAAAAATCGGTTATGATAACCAAATTTTTTAATAATAAAAACTGAAATTTTTTAATATAAAATTTAATTGTTTTAATAGTATTTTAGACCATTACCAAAATTTCTATAGTTTCAACTAAAAACTTCGTTTATTACAACCGAATTTTTAAGTGTTAACAAATTCAATTTCATTATTTTTTAGTGCATAAGTTTTCTATAAAATTTTTTGAAGTTAAATCTTTCAATTATTTTGTTAATAACAAAAAATCCAAAACGAGCTTAGACTGGCCCTATGTTTTAATAAAACTCTTACTAAATGATTAGCTTGTCTATGCATGTGTGTGTATGTTTGTTTCCTAACTAACATGCATACTTAAAATATTTACTTTGCTATGACTACTACTTTAATATAATAACGAAAGTTTTAAAGCCAATTTTAATGGCATAAAATTTCTAAACATAAAGAGCACCAAAATCACCTTTTACAGATTTAATGTTTTAAAACTCCAGTGTATGATGGATTACCGTAGCATGTGAAGAATATGAGAAGTGCCATTAAATAAGGATACACTCATGTAAACCTATAAATTTTGAATGTGGATACAAAAAGAAAATAAATAAAGTTTAAAGGGTGAACCATATGGAATTTAGAATTGAAACATTTAAGTAGAGTTTTTAAGTTTGAAAATTTATTATGATTTTGATCAATCATGCGAGTACACTGAGAAAAAAACTTTGTTTATGAGAACTACATTTGTTACCAAATTCAGTTGTGCTGACCGAAAATTAAATTTTGGGCTCTTTTATTTAATTTTATTATAGTTGCTACAGCTAAAAAAAATTTTATTACCACAACTGAAATTTTGATTTTTAAATTAATTCTCAAAATCGAAGTTGTTTTCGTGGCTCTGCAACATTTTTAAAAAAACTAAACTTTTAACTTTATTATGAAATTCTGTTTGCTACAACTAGAATATTTGATTATGACACATGAATTTTTGATTGGCTTTAAATATATTTCTGTTACAATCTTCGTAAAGAGTCTTGGATTATAATTGGGAGCTGGGATGCACAATAGATCTTTAAAGGTCGCGGTGTGATTACAGCCCTTGGTGATAAAAAAAAATTTATTTCTGGCACAATAGATCTTAAAGATGCTGGGTGTGCTTATAGGCCATAAAAATAATAATAAGAAAAAATATATTTCTCACAACCCAATTAGTTTTCTCTTTGCATAATCCTGGTTTTTGGTTTACATGATTTTAATTTAAAAAATTGTTGAAATAAATGAAGTAAAACAAAAATAATTGGAAAAATTAAAACCTTTAAACTTTCAAATTTCTGCTAGCTGATTTGGCAGCAATTAACACTCAAAAAAATTTTTTTTTTTTGGTTTTCTAACACCGTTAATATTTTTTAAATCTATAATCAGCCAAATGTGTGCAGAAATTCTCATATTCGTTTAGAATACTTGTTGTTAGAATATAAACAAATAAAAATATTTATGTTCCTAGAAAATTCTATGATTCCCTCAAGTATTTTTAGTAACATCAAACTGTTAATAATAATGCGAAAAATCAGAGTCAGTAATTTTACATTGCTGCACCCTGTCTGTGGTGTTGTGCAGGCTTTCACTAGAAAACATAAAGGTAAAAACTTTTTTTTGGATTTTTGTTATGTTAAAGTGAAAGTTTTTTGCTTTTTCTATATTCATGGGTCAATTTTTTTTTATTATTTTTTTGATACTCATTTTGGTGAAACATGATTTTTTCGTTTTATGCTTGTATGAATTTGAGCATGGCTTTGAACTTAAATGTGTGTATGTGCGATTTTTGTTTTTGCAAATTTATCGCCTTTGGGCAGAAGAACATTAAATTTATGGTGCGGTCGTTAGAGACATTTTCTAACAATTTCAATTTTTTCGTGTCTTTTTCTTTTGAAAGTAAAAAGTTTTGCCAAAAGGATTATAAAGTTAAATGCAGGCAGCAGGCTTAAGAAGTTTTTCTTTTAGTTTGCCAGAAAAAAAAAAAACACAAGAAACTGTTTTAGCCAAACAACCATAAGATACAAAATAGCAAATATAAAGTAATAAAATTGAGCAAGAAAAATTTAAAAAAAATATTAAAATAAAAAAGAAGAAGCTTTAGTGTTTTAGTGTTTTTATTACAAAAAAAGAATTATTGATTTAAAAGTGAAGTACGCAGTATCTACTAGAACGTTTTTTTTTTTTTATTAAAATTGTATCATAAAAATAAAATAAATAATTCAGGAATTGATTTAAAGATAAAAGCACAGTGAGGAGAGTTAATCATAATCATAAATAATATTTGTGTTACAAGTTTCCTTTTACTGAATTTTTTTTTTATATAAAATTTTAGTTGTGTTGGCAATAAAAATTCTTGCACTAACAAGTAAAAACTCTTAACAATTGTCATTCAATCTTAGTTTACTTACTTACAAATATATTCCCTGAAAGATGGGTAGACAAACAGACACAGAGAAAATCATTGAGACAGACATGCTGTAAATTGCAAAATAAAAAAAGGAAACACAAAAAATTTATTTTTTTCTGTCACAAGTACACTCATTCACTCGCATGTAGTTTTATTTTCATGTTTTTCTATTTTTTGTTCTTACAAATGTTAAATGTCGCGTGTCATATATACTTTCATGACAGTTCATAAAATGATTACAAAACGAGAAACAGCCAGCAACAAAAAAAAGCAAGAGGAAGAAAATAGTTGCATAAATTGCTAGACAAATATGAAACATCATTTACTGTCTTTCCAAATGCTATACGAGTACATGTAACTACATATTCATACACACATAAATTAGGTTCAATCAATCGTTGGTAGTCTAAAAGAAAAAAATACAAAATATTTATTTCACCTGTAAATAAAAATTCCTTTTTGTTTTTATTATGCATAAAATAAAATAAAATTCTGATTAGAAAAATTAAAAAAAAAAAATTCTTGGAATTGCTTTTATAAGTCAGCTCATCAGAAGGTTTAATATTAAGTTCGGATAAGCTTTACTCTGAACCACACTGTTAGTCAATAAAGTTGTATTTGTAACTTATCGCTCAGCTGAAAAGCCTAACAAGTTGTCCTGATAAGCTATGTGAGGGCACTTAATAACGACTGAAACTTCAATAGAATTTAAATTGAAACTTACTTATAAATCGAATGGCCAACTTTGTTCTAATCAGCCGTGTAAGCATCAAGGAACATTTTTAAGATTGCAACTAAGCTACAGTACTCAATAAATATCAAAACTTCAATAGATTTTATATAGAAATTTTAAAACTGAAAAAAAATGATGGTGCTCGATAATAGTCGAAACTTCAAAAGAACTTAAATAGAAAATTTCCAACCATACCGAAGCCTAAAATTTGTTCTAATGAGCTGTGTGAGCATCAAGGAAAATTTTTAAGACTACAACCAAGTTACGACACTCTATTATTATCAAATTTTAATCGATTTTAAATAGAAATTTTGGTAGATCTCGAAAGCCATAATTTATCCCATTAAGCTGCACGAGCATCAAGGAAAAACTTTTAAACTGAAACTAAATTACTAATAAACGATGGAAATTTCATGAGAATTAAAGTAGAAATTTCAAGCGACTTTTAAAATCATAATTTATCCTGATAAGCTGTGTGAGCATCAAGTAGAACTTTTAAAACTGAGAACAACTTCCAACAGTTTAGATGAAAATTTTGATAAGTATTGAAAGCCTTAATTTTTCCCCTGTTCTATAAAGTGCCCTTAAAAAAATACAAATCACCAGAAAGTAAAAACAAAAATTTTTTTTTAATTGATAAAAGGAAGTGAATTATCACAAACAAAATAAATTTTAGCGTTTTGAAGTGGAATACTTTTAAATCTATTGTGGACTGCAGCTAGACTTTACTTAACAGATTTCGGGGCTACTTCGCAAGCCTATAGCATTAAAGAGAGTATCTAAAGTCAGCTAAATAAACTTTAACAATGGAATACAAACTTCTGAAAATCGTACTTTTTGAGGCCCTCCTAAAAGTTATAAAATCCTTCAAATTGTTTTTTTAAAACTTACTACACTCACATGTTTTATGACTACGAATGTGTGTGTAAAAAAGATGAAAATTGCAACAAACTATGACACAAGTTTGATGGTTAGCTTTTACAGTTGTTTTCTTCTTTTATGGCCAACATATTGTCTTGCAATGGCAATAAATTCCCAATGCTTACAATTTGAAGGGAAGTAATTGATTTCACGATTTTCTGACAGATTTTAACAGCAACTAAAATGTGACAGGAATACGTTCAAGACATTAACAAAATTTCTAAAATAATTTAACAAAAATATAATAAACATTTTTGCGCTTCCAATTTAATTTCTAGAAGTTAAGGCCAGAGGATTGCTAACGATTTTTTTTAAATTCGTTACATTATTAATGAGTTATTGGGCCATAATTAAAACAAAGATTTTACAGATGAAGATAAGAAATGAAGCCAAAAAAGTTTTTTTTTAGATGATTGCTAGCAAGTGGTTGAACATATTAGACGGTTTTGTTAGTTGAAAATAATTGAAAAATTTTAATAAAGCTTTTGCTATAACGTAGGCTTTGATATAACTTCTGATTAATGGGTTTCTAATCAGTCAAGTTAATCTTCTAACTCTGATTACTAGTTGATAAGAAAGAGTACTTTTTGTATGCAGAACTAATCGCATGAGTAATTAAGGAGTTTTTGATATTTTTCTGCCAAAATTACTAACACAGATGGTGGCGATAAAGAAAAATTATCATTTCTCTAAACCCATGAGATTGATTAAAATTTTTTTATATCTCAATATATGTGAATAATCGCAATTGACTCAACTTTCAATAAGAAATTATCATGACCTCATTGAATTTCACAAAAACGAAAAAAAAAAAACATTTTAAAAAAATTAAAAACTAAACTTTTATTAAATCTGTGGCAATATGGAAAAACCGTTTAAGAGGTCTACAACTTTAACAGCCTTAAAAGTTTTCTTTAAAAATTATTTTGATTCCAGCAAGCGGTATTTTTTTCATTGCCGTCTCGTTAACTGTTTAATATATCGGCTAGCCATCCCTGAATCACAACAATAAAGTTATTGAGTTAGAAGCAATAACAAGGCAATTTTTTCTTAAAGCGATTTTTAATTATTAACACAGAAATATTATTTCAAGAAATTCTTGCTTAAAATTTTAAGTAAAAATTCTCTCAATATAATTTGAGTGTGTGCCTGAATTCAAAACAAGTCTAAAGCAACACAGACAAATAACTAGTTAGACAAGTCAACAAACTAACTATTCAATTCAAGGTTGTAAAAAGTTATTTATGTGAATAAAACAACACTCACACTTCTGTAATTATTAAAACTTTAATTTGTATTTACAAAAAAAAAAAAAAAATTCTTCTTTAATACAACTACAAAAAGGAAACGGAAGTGTATTGTTGAATTGAAAGGATGTACAGAGAAATTCGCGATTATTTTGAAATTTTGGTTAAAGTTACTTCCTGGTAAAAATAAATAATAAAAGGTAGACAAGCTAAATCACACACATACACTTGTACAAACACTTAATGGCGCATACACCATTTCTTAGCAGATTGAATACTTACCTTAGCTTACCTCAGACTAATAAATATTGCAATCAAAATGAGGATATCCGCTCAAGCATCATTTACTTAATTAAAAATGTTGTTGTTGTTACTGTCGTTGTTCTAAATTAATTTATTTACATAAAGAGATACAAATTTCACTATGAATTTAGCGAGAAAAATATTTTTATAAAAATGCTTGAACACTCCAATTTTAAAGCGAACTTGGTGTAGTCATATGTGTGTGTAAGGCAAATTAATTGAAAACTCTAAAAGCTTTTCATTAGGCATTACATTTTAACCTTGTAAAGCTTAAGTTACTGTTAAGTAATTATTGGTTCTATATAAGTGTGTGTTTAAACACTTTTAAAAGTGTTTTGACTAGTAATCAGCAGCATATTTCTTATGTCAGGCATGTACTCGTAGTTCTCGGGGTATGTTTGTGTGTGTGTAAAATGACTGACGAAATTTCATCTTTAAAATTCTGTTCACTTTGTTTATTCATCTTCATTTGCCATGTTCAATGAATTCTTTAAAGTAAAGGGTGTTTTTTATAGCCGTATAGAACTTTAACTTTTCATTACTGTTCAAGATAGCGACCGATTTAACAGCTGTCAAGTGATTTATTCTTAGTTTGGTTTGGCAATTCATCATGAATAGACTCACGCCTGAACAACGCTTTCAAATAGTGCAAATTTATTTCGAACGAGATTGCCGTTGTTCCCGATTTTCATAAGCGAATTTTGTTTGGCAATGAAGCGCACTTCTGGTTGAATGGCTACGTCAACAAACAAAACTGCCGCATTTGGAGTGAAGCTAATCCTCAAGTGTATGTCGAAACATCGTTACATCCAGAAAAACTGACTGTTTGGTGCCTTTTATGGGCTGGTGGAATCATTGGTCCGTACTTCTTCAAAAACGATGATGGCCAGAACGTTACAGTCAATGGTGATCGGTATAGAGCCATGATTACTAACTTTTTCATTCCTGAATTGAACAATCATGATGTCCAGGAGCTGTAGTTCCAACAAGACGGCGCAACATGTCACACAGCTCGTGCCACAATCGATTTATTGAAAGACACGTTTGGTGACCGCCTAATTTCACATTTTGGACCTGTGAATTGGCCTCCAAGATCTTGTGATTTAACACCGCTAGACTACTTTCTGTGGGGCTATGTAAAGTCATTGGTCTATGCGGATAAGCCACAAACGCTTGACCATTTGGAAGATAACATTCGCCGTCATCGAAAATTGGACGTCCAGATTGGACTACATCCGAGCCAGCCGTGGCGGTCACATGCCAGAAATCCTATTTAAAATGTAATGCCACAAGATTATCTTTCGGATAAATAAAATTCATGTCAATCGAATAATCCATCGTTGTTGTATTGCAATTTAAAGTTCTATACGTCTATAAAAAACACCCTTTACAAGTCACCCTGCAGTAAACTATGATCAGTTATATCTGCAATGCTACTAAATATTTGAATGCTACTAAAGTTTTGAACTTGACACACTGTATCCCATTTAACAAATACGATTTAATCCAGCGGATGTATTTTGAACTGAAACCCATTTTATCTAGTTTCAGTAATAGAAAATTATGGTTTACTTTGTCAAACGCTTTACTGAAGTCAGTGTAAATGATATCAGCGTATTTAATTTAAGAATATTTGTCATTGATGAAAATCCTTTGCGAAGTCCATGTTGGGCAAGAGTGATTAATGATGATACTTGATGTATAAGATAATTAGTAGTACATTTTTTAAAAAGTTTGGGTATAGCGTTAAGTTTGGGCGATTTGTTGCCAGATTTGAACAACGGAGTTGAGTATGATTCTCTCCAGATTATAGGGAAATAACCATACTTCAGCGACCTACTAAAAATAATTGATTAAAACACCTTTTTGTTATTCAAACGGCTAGTTGATTAAAATTGAGGTCATATTACAAAAACTTATTTTTATAAAAATTAATAAATTTTTATAATATGGCCTCAAGCTTAATCAACTAGCCGTTTTAATAAAATTATTTTTTGATATTTAAGAAGAATATGGCAAGTGGGTATATAAGACTCAGTACAGCCGAATTTAACTTGTTATATTTATTTTTGTATAGGTGGATGAAAATTCTTTACTTGTGTTCACTTTACACACTCCTTAAGCTCATTCATCAAATAATCACCTTCAAATTCTACAGAAGAAACGGAGGATGAGCGCTAAAGAACATATTTATTTCTGTCCTCAACTATTTTTGAGTTTTATTATCCACATCCAAATTTGCAGAAACTGATACACGATTCACCAAAATCCTATTGTCATTAATAACAGGCTTATTCGGAGACAATCTTAAAGGATTCCGATTGGTATCCAATTGATTATTTTTATTTTTCGGTGATCTGTAGTCGGTAGTCTGTAAATTTATCCAGTTCACCAAACCTCACCAATTTTTTTTTTGCAGCGATGGTTTATTTTCTCAAGTTTAATTTTTGAATTTTTAAAGATATTATAAAATTCGATACCAACATCTTTGTAATTCGGACATGTACAATTTAGAAACTTTTTAGGGTCATTAATGGCATTCAAATCTCGTGCTCTAAAGCTGCTACCACTACATTTCAGATGATAATATTTAATTCATAGCCAGAAAGGTACCATCCGAACGAATTACATTTTGGGTTCGAACGCTCCATACTTAATAAAATTTTAATACTTTTAAACGCCAAATTCATATCTGCTCTCGCCAGAAAAACTTATTCAATATTATAAAATGAAATCAAAATATAATATATATACATATATATGTATATATATTTTATTTTTGTTTTTATTATTTTTATCATTAACATAAAACGTTCGCTTTCTACGTAATTTTTTTGATTCTATATTTTTGTAAGAAAGTTTCAAGCAAAAGTAACCACCCTTTACTTAAAAAATATATTTTGTTTATATTTTTGCTACAATTTTCAATTTTCTTCAGAATGAAAATCAGTAAAAACTTTAAAAGTTATTAGACATTTAGCAAGATATCGGTTCGCACTACACAAAGGTTTTTTTTATCCCCCATATATCCTTCATTAAAAAAAACATATTTTTGCTACAATTATAATCAGAATTTCATGCAAATTGTAAACAAGTTTTACAATTAAAAGGCTAACCATTTTAAAAATTATCAGTTCACACTGTGTAATAATTTGTTTGCCCCTCATGTATTCTTTATTCAAGAAAGGTTAATTTCAATTAAAGTCATAATTGGCATTTAATTATAATTGATTTTTGAGTCTGATTTTTGCTTAGGCAATATTATTTTTCAAACTTTCTTTATATCCTTAACAAAAAAATATTACTTTAATTGTCCTGCAATGTAGTAATAGTTGTAAATTGCATTTTAATAAGTTCAAGGCTAGATAGGCACCTGAGCCCTGGAACAGAACACTTTAAAAGTACTGTGATCTCTGATATCATAAATATATGATAGAAAATATTAGAATTGCTAATAAAGACACTCAATTTCGCTAGAATCTTTGGGCAAATTACCACATTCGATATCAACCAAATTTAAATTAAATTAATTTCAAACAATATGGACTGCCATAATTGGCCACTATTAGTTATATCTTAAGGTGCCACAAGACTTTTTTCAGACTGTTTCTTTAACTGTTAGGTAGCTAAGGTAGCTCTCCTGAAAATGGCCTTTATCCATAAGTTTATCAGCCTTTGGTAAACTTATTTCCTACGAACTTTGTTATTGGCTTGAACCAATAATCATTTAGTGATTTCGACACTGAGCTGGTTTAGCTCTGCTCACAAACTTGCTTATTTTGAATAAATTTTTTTAGCTTTTATAGTAATACCGGCATATAAGAAACTCGGCACACACCGCCAAATTTAAATTGTTTATTTTTTTTATTTTTCTGAATTTC
This sequence comes from Thelaira solivaga, assembly GCA_947397855.1. NCBI lineage: Eukaryota > Metazoa > Arthropoda > Insecta > Diptera > Tachinidae > Thelaira > Thelaira solivaga. The sequence goes on from OX377610.1 coordinate 75,411,610, forward strand.
CATCACACTTTCTTGTTTTTGACAAGTGCGCATACGGATGCTTCCTGGCTTAAGATGTCAGGGGTCTTAGAGCAAGGGAGATAATCAAATTAAAATGTCAAATTGTTTTATTTTCAGAGCTGCTGTATAAATGTTTTATTTCAAAATGAATTTAGTATTTAAATACAAGTTAAATATTTATTTCTTATAAATTGATTGACGCACACTCAGCAGTGATCAATAACCGTATCTTAGAACACTTTGTCTACATAGTAAATAGAAAAATTAATTGTTTAAATGATCACTCTTACAAATAACTTTTACTATTCGTTCTCTTCTTTTCGCGGTATTCTGTTGCCCATATTAAGAATTCATTATATTTTATAGTATATTGCTTTAATATACTAATTTTGTCTTTTATAGATTTTTCAAAATCTGATTTAACCTGTGTAGAATTTTTTAATCTATTCATCAAAGTTAAAAGTGGACCTTCTTGAAAACTATTGTTCATATTTACTGCCAAATTGTAAATTACATATTCTAGTATACTAAAATAGTATTCTTCTGAAGTTTCCAAATTATTAACAGCATCAAAATTTTCATTCAAAAAGTCTATACAATCGAAATAAATCAAGTGGTTATTAGCACATCTCGTTATTATAGAGCGACGGTGCGAATACTCAAAATAGATTGACTTATCGATGGAGTTTCTAAGTAATTTCTTAAACATATTTATATTTCCATGGCAAACTAGAGCTCCTATTAAAAGATCCTTTGGAATTTTGTTTTCCTTATCAATAAGCATCTGATAGAGAGTATTAAATGTCTCATCATCAGCCATTTTCATAGCATCACAATTCAGTACATCTTCAGTTAGAGTTTTATTTTCCTTGAGATGATTTTTCAAATTATTGAAATTATCTTCGAGTATATCCTTTATGTCGAGATAGGGTACCCAGTAATTTATATAAAAGCGAACCCGGCTTTGAGAATAATTTTCGTTAGATTTATTTACCAATCTAAGTTTCTCATAAATTGGACTAATCAGCTCAGCAAAAAAGAATTGGATATTATCATATTTCTCTTTAAGTTTCCAAATATCAATTATACTAAAAAAATATCTATGAAATGTACTCCAGCATAAAAAGTCCTCTTCTTTCTTTAAATAAGTAAGTAAATTGAAGATTACAGCAGCATCTAAACGATTTGAATCCCATAATTTAATTGCATCTCTTAAGAGTTGGGCGCGATTACGAGAACTTATTTGAAATGGGTTTTCAATTAAAGATTTAATGATTAAATTCCAGTTAGTTATATCATAATTGACACGATAATAACCAACTGACTGTTTGTTCAATATTATCCAGTCATTGTTTGAGATTTTAACATCCGTGAAATTCGTTTCAGGAACATTTCGTAAATAATGTGTAACTTTTGTGTCACTAAAATTCGGATTGGAGGCAACGGCATAGTTGATGGGTACATACCAAGTATTTGAATCTTTCTGGCCTCGATCTGAGTAGAACGTCTCTTGTTTAATAGTAAATGTACCATCGCTGTAGTTTCGTGAAACGGTTAGAATTGGATAACTTTTTTGGCTAGTCCAAGTGCCAATCATTTCAGTGATTGTGGCAGGGATTTCATAATTTTCTTCTTCAACCGCAGACTGAAGGGCATTAAACAGTTCTTGTTCTCCGACTAATCCGTATTGGCTGTTAAATAATTCAAAATTTTACAATAAATCAATATCTATTAGTGAATACATTATAAAGATTTTGAGATCTCACTTCTTCTGAAGAAATTTATTTAAGCCTTTTCGGTATATTTTGTCGGTGAGTGCATGGTTCCACATGCGCATAACATACAGGCATTTTACAGATATTGATGTCGTAAAACTATTCCATATTTCAAGAGGAGTTTTATTTTCATTATTTCGATAGTGAGGGAGTAAGGAAGCAAATTCATCAGCATCAACACGCAATATTTGCACGTACCAGGTCTTCTCCTGCGTACGCCAAATATCCCATTCCGGGTACATCTATGAAATTTTTGTGCGACTTACAAATGTAGAAATTATCTTAAGAAATCTCTTCAAAATACACTTACATTATCCAATGCATTGAATGCATATAATGTTTCTATAGCTGCTGTTAACCAAATGTATGCGAATGATGAAACTGACACGTAGTTACTAAACCACTGACAAGCAATTTCTCTTCCTATACGTAACTGAGTGCCAAACGTAGCACCGTAATCAGAATTGATTATGTCAGGTTTAAAATCCTTTTCATCAAAAATAATCAGACCCCAGGTCCCCATAACTGGTTCTCTGTAATTGGGCATAATAACAATATCCATTTTTGGAAGCATGTACGGAACATCAATGTATTCAGACACATTCTTCACAAAATGTGAGATTATGGGAAGAATCTTTTCATGCAGGTTCTTTTTATAGGGACGAGAATAGACACGTAGTGAAAAATTACTATGTTTGTCTTCAGTGTATTCAAAGTCGGATACGGTAAATGCTACAAGATACGTTGGCATCGGAGGTGTTGTTAAGAAGACAGTTCGATTAGCTCTAAAAGAGATATAAGTTATTAAAATGGGTTTTATAATTATTTCAAATAATAACTGTACCTCGACAATTTAGCGTTGACAGGCATATTTGAAATTGCCGTGTAAGTGGGACTGTGATTAATGGTTATTGTAAAGTTGGCAAGTTTATTTTCCTCATCGTAGCAAGGAAAAGCGTTGCGAGCATAAGAGGGCATAAAATTTGTCGCCGCAAAATAACTAAAATGAATAAAAAAAGCAAAAATTACTACACACACACAAATAACTTTTGTGCTTTTTTTTGTATAACAGTTTCGTCTTGCCATTGCAAACTTTAAAAAATATTAGTTATCGTATAATTTTTATGAGTAATTGACAATTATGGCCATTATTACAATTACACTAGAACTTAAAGTAGAATGTTATCTAACAGATAAATGCTTTTTGGTTATTACAAACCAACTTTAACCTTAAAATATCAGCGGGCATGTTATCAGTTGATATATAGCGCTTTTTAACCTGGTTTGTCTTCACGATTTCTCGTATATGTTGATATTTGCTCTCTATATGTTATGCACTGATATTGTGTTCATAAATTACTATTGGTTTATTTTCCGTGTAATAACTAGTTTGCTTGAAAAGTCTCTTCAAATATATTTCTTCTTTACGCGCTGTTCATAAGGCCACAAATTCTACTTCTGTGCTACTGAGCACAATATTATGTTGCTTTTTGCTCTCTCAGCTTATAGCACATCTAGTTAAATGATGAAACAGAACACGACTGCAACTTCAAGCACAAACGACTCTCAGAGAAAACAGGCTGCAACTTCACGAACTGAAGTTTAATGTTTTTATATTTATTGCATTATTGCTTTAAATAGAAGTTTTTCTACAGTGGCGATTGCAAATTATGTACTCAATCATGTTTCTGCACTTTTTCAATTAATTTTTTAACATTGTCTGTCATTTTATTTCAAAATTTAAAAAATTATTAATTTAATTGCACTTTCAAATGTTCTTTTAATTTTTTTTTTTTTTTTGTTCTTACTTTTCTTTGGGTTTGTTTACAAAATGTATGAAATTGAATAAAAATGTGGCAGCATTATTGAGAGAATTTGTGATTTAAAATCAGAAAACAAGAAAAGTCGCTATCTAAATAAAATGGGTTATATCTCACGACTGTTTTCAGCAGCGTATTTTATATGTCAATTTGTATGGAAAAAAATGTTAAGCTCCAGTTCTGTTTCATCATTAAGGAAAAACAAAAACCCGTATAAGATTTCCTATCCTCCAAATCAACATCAACAAAAGCAGTTTTAGATTATTAGTTTTGCCCAAAGACACTACTTGGAAACCAAATATACGAAAATATGAAATATTTGTTTGTCTTCTAAACCATAACTCTAACGTAGTCTTCGTGATGGAGCGATTTTTATGTACACTGCTTCCGCCCAAAAAACTTCTTCTACACCTGAATGAATAATCATTATTCTCTCGATTTCTATAATGGTTCTGTTTTGCACTCTCTGCTACATCATCGATAAATGAAAAGTAATAAGGAGAACCATCTAACGATGGCTTGTTTAAGGGTACGCATTATCTGCTCTGAGCTTTTTCAGAAGATGAAAATGGCTGCGAACATACTTTCGATTTCATGCATGTCATACAATTTACATCCTTTCAAATACATTTAACATTCATCCCTTTTACTACGTTTTTGTTAATTAAATTGCAGAGACTTTTAAAACTAAGAAGGCCATTTCGATTGTACCAACGTAAAAACTCATCATCTTTCATCAATTGAAATTTTAACTCATGGCTCTCTGGAACTGCAAACAAATTCATTATCTTTTTTGCAACCATAATTATCTTACCCATTTTATTTTGTATTTTTGCAGAATCTTTTTCAAACTTTTGCCAACCGATATAAAATTTCCTACAATTGAGGGCACATGAAGTTACGTTGCCATATTTTGTTTTAATTTTCTCACGTTTCTCAACAAAATTTGAAGCTATCGAAGCACCAAAAATTCGTTTAAACGTGATACTGTTACAGGTGCAAGCACTTTGTTTCTGTCTCTTTTCTTTAGCATTTAAAACACCGCTTTTGCAATTTTTGCAAAATGGCCACGCTTGCCACAGTTAAAACATTTTAATTTTTTCCACTGACCGCATAGTTGTTTTTATTCATTCTTGTGATTTTATATGAGCTACAAGCGCTTGTTTACCTACATCAACGTCCTCACGCACAACACGTGATCATTTTCTTCCATTAATTTTAATTTGAGAACATCCAAAGTGGCTAAATCGTCACGAGTCTCAATCACAACTAAAAAATTTCTCGAAATCTCTAAGCAGACTTGACGAAAATATGATAAAAAAAACAATTCTTCAGACACACACACACATATCAATCCCGACCTCAGTTAATTTATCTTATGCTTCCGTAAAAGGATCTAGGAATTCGTTCATTGATGTCATCTCATCCTTCTTATACAAACTTATTTTTCGCAACGACAGCTTTTTCCAGGCTTCATGAACTGCCTTACAGTTTTTTGTTTAGTTCAACTGTGACGTTTTCACTGAAAATATTATCATTGCTACAGCTTTCTCATCCTTCTTCGCACCTACCGGCTTCACCGTAGCTCTACTTGCATAATCCTGAGTGTACAAAAACGCACTTCATTTGTACGCACTATGTATTATAATTGACCACATCTAATTTGTTTATTTGAAACAGGGATGCGCTCATCGCGATCAAGTTCACAGATTTCTCTGTTTTTTAATGTTTTTTTTTTATAAAAATTCTAATTTAAAATTTAAGGCAGCTGAGCCCATAACCTGTCGATTCAATAGTGTTTATTAGAATGATTTAAAATACAAAAGTTGTATTACATAAAATTAATAAAACCAGCATTTCCAGACGAGCCTTTTTTTCGCGCACTTAGCCTCGAAGTTTATAATTTAACAAGCTAAAATTACATTTTTATTTGTAAAGCTTTTTTTTCTATTAAAATAAGCTAAGGCTCAAGGATAGCTTATCTCTGCTTTTACAACATTTAAACTTTGCCGATTTTTGTGGTTGTAAATAAGTCTGAATGTATTTACACTTTACAGATATTTAAAAGAATTTTCAATTTGTTTCAAAATAAAGTTTATGTAAGTGCGTAAAAACACATCCGTTCATAACCGAAGACTTAAGTCATATTTTCGATAAAATTTTGAAGTATAAATTCATGAATTGGTCGCAAAAAATAAGTAATTTTAGCAGTGAAGAAAAGTATTTCTACATGCATTTCACTTGGTAGCTCTATTTTTCCCAAAAATTTTTTTGAAAGAATTCCACTGCAATAAACAGTCATTCGTTTATGGATTTCGTCAGTTTTCTAGTACTACCGCTTAGTAGTTCTGAGGTTGTACGCTTTTTCTTAATGTTTAATGAAATGGTAAATATTAATTGAAATAATTTTCTTGTTAATTCTAAAATAAATAAATTTAAAATTAGGAATCAAATCTGTTGGGTGATCCTTATTTTTAAAGCAGTTAAATATCTAATAAGAATGAGAAATCAATTTATTTTGATTTAATTAATATTCATATTAAAGACATACATTCATATACACGCTTGTATAAGACCGACTGTTTCATTTGCATTTATGTTGCAAAAATAATTAAATTTTTTGTACTCACTGATATTTGCCATCATCGTCAATGTAATTAGTAGTAAAAAAACTATTAGGTTGATAATGCATATTTCTATAATTCATGTATCCTTTATAAATAAAATTTAATTTCCATTTCGATTGAGGGGGAAACATTTCATTGCTTGTACGTGTTACTTTTATAAGACCATAGTCCACTCTGTAATTCATTGACATATCTTCAGATTCACCAGTGAGAGCATTTTCAAGAGTTGCTTTATAAAACTCAAAATTACCAGCATTTAAAACAATTTTACTCGTAGTATTTACAACCACAATGTCGATTGTGACTTCACCTTTAAATGTTTTCTCGTCTAAATGAACGTTTGTGGTCAGTTCGATATTATAGTGTTCCGGGTAGGTATCATTTGGCAAGCTTGACTTTACACTTTCGGTATAAAAAACAATGGCCAAGGCCCACCAACAAATTACTGTAAAACTTCTCATAGTACTGAGAGTATGACAACTAAAAACTGATTTCAAAACATATTCCGCACACCTTTTATAGGCATCTTATGCTGCGAGTACAAAAACAAAACATTTTGTTATCTGGTTCCATAAAAATTTAAGTTTATTTTTTATCTTTATTTTTTATTTATTTTAAAAAATCTTAATTTTAAAAAACAACTTTTTGTGATCAAATTTAGTTTAATTTACGTTTTATTTTATTACGAGTATAAAAAGTAACTATTTTAAAATAAACAAATTAAATTCGGCAGCGCCGAGTCTTATATACCCTTCACTGTGTTAGCAAAATATTAATATTTTTCACTTTCCACATTCTTCATTAATAGCAAAACCATAGAAAAAATTAAGTAAGTGAATATAAATATGCCGCGTTAAATACGTTTTAACGTAATCCATTACGTTTTTTAAGATTTGTAAATATATTTTCAGCTTTAATGGCTTATTTATCAAATACGTCTTACGTCATTAAATATTAAGTGTTTGTAAATAGTAGTAGCCTAGCGGAGATCATCTGTATTTGTAACCAAACAATCAAATATTCAGTCCTGTTGCTCTGAGGGGTTTTGACAGTTTCCGTTTAGCATCATAGAATAAGAACTACGAAATTTCCCGTAAATGTTAAAACACTTCCAGAAAGCGTAGAGCATACAAATTTCATTGCAGTTCGGTTTCAGAAGTTTCTGTTGCAAAATCGGGATGAAACCTCGCTAAAATGAGGAATGATAAAAATTCCTCAAAGTAAGAGAACTGGGGTAGGAGGGTATTTCAAAAAATTTAAAAAAAATATGCAAAGTTTTTTCTGAGTATTTGGGTGATAGATTAAAAATCTAGACGACCTCTTGTTTAAAACGATATTTGGTACACATATCGTAATATTCTATGGTTCGGTTGCAATCTCTTAGAGAAATCAACGTACTTATGCACATATGTGTCTATGTATGTACCAATATTTCTCCTTAACATATTTATAAGTAAATATATCATCATAAGAACTGAAAAGATATTTACAAATACTAAGCAACATAAGGAATTACCTGAAAACATATTTAACTAACCATATTTATATTCACTCACTTCAAAAAATCATGTGACTGCAATGCATACGAGTACTTTGTTCAACTTGAGGTCGTATTTCAATAAAAAATAAATGACGAAATGACAAATATTGATAAAAAATAATTTTCTTCGAATACTTATTTTTTAATAATCCTAAATAAATAATTAATTTCAGTTCAAGAAACTAAAGTTAACGAGTTATAAGAAAATATTCTTTCAGAAAACCTCATTTTTAAAGGTAATAAAATGGAAATTTCAAGAAATATATCCAATAGTCATACAAATTATATATAATTTAATTTAAATTTCCAAATATTTGTAAAAATTTCTGAAGCCAAACATATTTAATTAAGGACAAAAATGGAAAAATTCCTTTTTCATAAAGATGTCTTCATTCGTAACCCATTAAAAACCACACACACCCACATACACGTTTTTGGGTCTCGTGTTTGTGTGTACAAGCATTACTCACATGACAGCATAAAAAAACAAAGCAAAAGCAGAGCAAATTAATTAATTAATGAAAATGTGCAATATCTGTTATATTTTTCATTTTTCTCGGCCATTTGTTGACCGATCTTTTTGATTTTTTGCACAGACATTACGACTGTTATTTGTAATAAGACTGCGTACCACGTTTTATTGTCCGTCTCGTAGTTTACACAAATTACGCAAAAACTCACCAAAAATGGTCAAAAAAAGAGGTAGTTGCGAATTTTTTCTCTAAGCTTTGCCATTTATAAACCGATCGGGCTGAATGTCAATAGTATTAGTTTTACAGAAACATCTGACAGTTTGGAATGCTATACTTTTCTGTATGTTGTCTAGGGTTTTCTAAAAATTAATTTCAACGACTACACGGACAGGCAGACGGACTGGCTATTCATAAGGATTCAGAATATTAACATGTACGGTGTAGAAATTACAAACGGAATCACAATGTTATATACATATACCCTTCTTACTTACAGTGAAGGGTATAAAATTTAAGTCTATTTTTTCTGTTGTAAACAAATATTTTTGTTTATACTAAAAAGTAAACACTTCTAGTACACTTGGTTATCTGGGTCCATAAAAATTTTAACCCCTTTTTTGTTTGTACTAAAAAGCTTTGATATTAAAAAACAACTTTTTGTGATAAAATTTAGTTTAATTTACTTTTCTTTTATTACGAATACACATGCTTAAGTTTTTCTTATTTTTTATCTTTATAATTTCGGCAACAGCAAGTATTTTTGTTTATATTAAAAGCTTTCATATTATTATACCATAGAAAAAATTAAGTAAGTGAATATAAATATGTCGCGTCAAATATGTTTTAGCGTACCCCTTACGTTTTTTAAGATTTGTAAATATATTTTCAGCTTTAATGGCTTATTTATCAAATACGTCTTACGTCATTAAATATTAAGTGTTTGTAAATAGTAGTAGCCTAGCGGAGATCATCTGTATTTGTAACCATCCAACCAAATATTCAGTCCTGTTGCTCTGAGAGGTTTTGCCAGTTTCCGTTTAGCATCATAGAATAAAAATTACGAAATTTCCCGTAAATGTTAAAACACTTCCAGAAAGCGTAGAGCATACAAATTTCATTGCAGTTCGGTTTCAGAAGTTTCTGTTGCAAAATCGGGATGAAACCTCGCTAATTGAGGAATGATAAAAATTCCTCAAAGTAAGAGAACTGGGGTAGAAGGGAATTTCAAATTTTTTTTTAAAAATAATCCAAAGTTTTTTCTGAGTACTTGGGCGATAGATAACAAATCTAGACGACATATTGTTTCACATGATATGTGAACCAAGCCCGTTCATGGTTCTATGGTTCGTTTGCAAATTGGTAAAATCTCTTAGAAAAATCAAAGTATTTATGCACATTTGTCTCTATGTATGTAGATTTTGAAATAAGAAAACTTTAGTGGGTCTTGTTATTTTATAAATTGATTTTAATTCAAATAAGTTTTAATATGTTTGTTAATTCGATTTGTATTGTCTTAGTAACGTTTTAATTCAGAACGACTTTACGGCATTACTTCTTTTTCCCAAGTGTGCTGTTTCTGTCCTCTCTATATTATATATTCTTCTGTCTGTCAGTGTTGTAATATTTTGTCTTTAGTTAGTTAGTCTGCCTGTTTTGTACTGTGTTCCTACATGTAAATATGTCCTTATATTTCTCTTAAACATATTTATAAATACTGAAAAGATATTTACAAATACTATGAAACGTTAAGCCATATTTACCTTCACTCACTTCAAGAAATTATGTAATTGAAAGGCTTAGTTTATTAAGCTTGAGGTCATATTAAATATAAAAATTTATTTATTTATTATTGAAGCCACATATGGATATAAATAAAAATAGATTTTTATAATACGACCTCAACTTAGTTAACTAGCCTTTCTTTCAATAAAATAGGTCATATAAACTTACAAATGAAAAATGAAAAAAATAAAGAAAGAAATTACAAATATTGATAAAAATAATTTTCTTTGAATACATATTTTTTTGGTGTGATAAGCTTTCCTGTACGTTGCTAGGGACTTCTGAAAGTTGATTTCAACGAATTTACGGACAGACAGACAGGCGCTAAATCGACTCTGCTATTCATATGGATCCAGAATATATATGCTTTATAGGCTGTTCCATGGACGGTGTAGAAATTACAAACGTACTCACAAAGTACTTACTTACAGTGAAGCGTATGAAAATAGGAACCATATAACTACGTGTACTCAAAATAAATGTTTTTTTATACCCTTCACAAAAAATTAATTTCTACACCGTACATGAGACACCCTATAAAGTATATATTTTCTGGATCCTTATAAGTAGCGGAGTCGAGTTAGCGATGTCCGTATGTCCATGTGTATGTTGAAAACAACTTTCTGAAGTCCCTAGAAGACCTACAGAAAATTTTAGCATGTCAATTTGTTGCAAGTTCAGCCCAATTGATCCACAAATAGCTGAGCTATGAGCTCTGAAGTGCAACTACCTCTGTTTTTTGACCATTTTCGGAGTGTTATTTGCGTACTTTATGTAAATTACAAAACGGATAAAAAACCTTTATATGCACTTTTATTAGAAATAGTAGCCATAAAGTCTGTGCAAAAAATCGGAGAATCGGTCCACAAATGGATTAGAAAAAACAAAAATACAACCAAAATTTTAGATTTTCATCAATTGTTGCTTTGTTTTTTTGGGTTTTTTATCTAAACTAAAAAAAGTAGTACGCAGTTTTCTTAAACATCACATTCATAGTATCTGGACCAAAGCTCAGCTGCATAGTTTCAATAATGGCTCAGCTATAAGTCAAAAATCGCCACTGCATCTATTTTTTTAACATTTCTGTTGCGTTTTTTGCGTACTTTGTCTAAAATACACAACGGACAAAATAACAAAAACAGTCGTAATGTTTGTGCCAAAACTCAAAACGATCGGTCAACAAATGGCCGAGAAAAATGAAAAATATAACAGATATTTCACATTTTCATTAATTAATTAATTTGCTCTGCTTTTACTTTGTTGTTTTATGATGTAAACCATCACGAATAATTTCCATATCAAGGTAGAATGATACTGGACCACGATCAACTGCCTATACTGAATTATTTAATTTAGAAATAATATTTTTCATTTCGTCTTCACTTGAACATGCTATTAACAAGTCATCAACATATAGAGCAGTTATACTTATTTGATCTTTATTTCGTTTTAAATATACACATGTATCTGATTTGCATCTCATGAAACCCATTTCCATCAAAATATCATTTATTCGCTTATTCCATTCTCTTCCGGCTTGTTTCAAACCATATAGTGCTCTTTTCAATTTACAAACCTTATCAGGATACTTTTTGTTTTCGAACATTTGGGGTTGTACCATGTACACGTCCTCTTCTAAATTACCATTCATATACGCTGCCACTATATCAACATGATTTAGAAGTAATTTGTGTTTTGCTGCCAAAGCCAGTAATAACCTAATTGTTGAGTGTCTTACTACCGGGGCAAATGTTTCTTCAAAATCAATACTATACTTTTGTGAACATCCAAGAGCAACTAATCGCGATTTATATTTTTCGATCGAGCCATCAGGTTTATGTTTTACTGCAAATACCCATTTGCATCCAATGATGTTTTTTCCAATCGGCTTTTCTACCAGTTCCCATGTTTTGTTCCGAATCAACGATTCATATTCTATTTTCATTGCATCCAACCATTTCTTAGAATCTTTACATTTTAGGGCCTCAGCAACAGTATTTGGATTTTCAATTATAGAATTTAAAATTTGTGGCCCATTTTCTGTACAATAAAGTTTTCTTGGTCTACCTTTACCTCCAGCTCTACAAATTTTCGGTCTGCCTCGTTTCCTTTTATTTTCAACGATAGGGGTTTCTTCTCTATCTGTTTCACTTGTTTCACTGTTATTTTCAACTACGTATTTTTCATGTGGTATTTCTATATTTTCTTCATTCATTAGTTGTTCGCTTTTTGCATCATCAGCTTGTAACACATTATCAACATCATAATTTTCTTGGTCATTATCATCTTCTTTTTTACTTTTTGCATCATACTCATTTTCTATATTTTCATATTTATTTTGAATATTTTTGAAAATTTCACCATCAATAGAATCACTTTTTTTTCAGTATCAAAAGACTGCTCAAAAAATACAACATCACGAGCTATACTTATTTGTCTTGTACTTGTATCGTATAAGCGATATGCTTTTGTATATGCTTGATAACCGACGAACTTCATTTTCGTACCTTTGGGAAAAAACTTACTACCTTTAGGTTTTGGACCCTTTTTCAAAACTACTGCGTCACAACCAAATATTTTAAAATGTGATACGGACGGTTTTTTTCCACACCATCTTTCATACGGCGTAACGTTGCCTAATACTTTCGTTGGAGCACGATTTCGCAAATAAGTAGCTGTATTTATTGCTTCACCCCATAAACTTTGTGGTGAACCAGATGAATTTAATAAACACCTACCCATTTCCACAAGGGTTCTATTTGCACGTTCGGAAACTCCGTTTTGCTGTGGCGAATACCCAACAGTTTTTTGATGAACGATACCTTTTTCTGAAAAATATTGTTTGAATTTTGAATTTACGAATTCTTTACCATTGTCACTGCGAACAATTTTTATTTGGCGGCCTGTCTGCTTCTCCGCGGTCCCAGCAAAATGTTTGAATGCATCGAAAGCATCACTTTTCTGTTTTAAAAAATAAGTAGAAATATAACGTGAATAATCATCAATGAAAGTTATAAAGTATGATGATCCCCCTACAGATCTTACACCAATTGGTCCACACAAATCCGTATGCACCAGCTCTAAAACATCTCTCGATTGTACATTTGAGTAATTCTTATATGGGGTTGAAGTTATCTTGTTTTCAGCACACGTGAGACACTCGATTGATTTGGGTAACTTTAAATCAAGTCCTCTTACCATATTTTTAGATGTTAGTTTATTTAAATCATTTATATTCATATGTCCAAATCGTTTGTGCCACTTTTCAACAATTTTTTCGTCAATTACGCTGTTAACAACTTCAAAATCTTTTATTTTTTCTACATTTACAATAAATAAATCATTTACTAAATCAGCTGTTAGAATATTTATGTTCTGTTTACTTTTCATAATAGCTTTATTCCCGGCGAATTGAACAGTGTGACCAGCTTTAATTATTTTGTTTATTGATAAAAAGTTTGAATGTAATTTTGGTACATACCATACATTGTTTAATATGAGTGTACAAAAACTTGTTTTTATTGTTATTGTTCCAACACCTTCTGCATAAATTATTTCGCCCGATGCCAAATATATTTCTTGTTTTTTTTCTGTTAGTTCTTCAAAATACTTTTCACTGTTAACCATATGTGACGATGCACCACTATCCAAAATCCACAACTCTCTTAAATTCAATTTGTTTTCTTTTAAAGAGCAAGCAAAATTATATTTATCATTATTTTCTCTACATTGAGATCTTATATGGCCTTTTTTACCACAACGAAAACATTTTATATTATTATTATAACTGTTAGTTACATTTACCTCTACATTCTTTTTTCATTTTGGCGATATTGTTTTTGTTGTACATTTTTTAGATCAATGCGCTTATAATTGTTGTTGTTATTAAAAACTTTTTTATTTCTTTTATATTCTTTTCGTGAATATGCGCCAAATACATTTTCACTTGGTTCATCATTTTTGTTATTTTGTCGCATTTCTTCTTCTAAAATTTTTGCAATTAGTTTATCGCATTTGGGCAACTCATCTCGGCTCTCTATAGCCACTACAAAACTTTCCATTTCTTCGGGAAGACTACATAATAATAAAATTGATAATAAATCATCATTTAGAGTGATTCCAATCTCTTTTAACCCGTCAATTGTTGAAACAAATTCATTAACTTGAGGAGCAAAATGACTGACTGAATAGACTCACGCCTGAACAACGCTTTCAAATAGTGCAAATTTATTTCGAACGAGATTGCCGTTGTTCCCGATTTTCATAAGCGAATTTTGTTTGGCAATGAAGCGCACTTCTGGTTGAATGGCTACGTCAACAAACAAAACTGCCGCATTTGGAGTGAAGCTAATCCTCAAGTGTATGTCGAAACATCGTTACATCCAGAAAAACTGACTGTTTGGTGCCTTTTATGGGCTGGTGGAATCATTGGTCCGTACTTCTTCAAAAACGATGATGGCCAGAACGTTACAGTCAATGGTGATCGGTATAGAGCCGTGATTACTTAAATTTTTCATTCCTGAATTGAACAATCATGATGTCCAGGAGCTGTGGTTGCAACAAGACGGCGCAACATGTCATACAGCTCGTGCCACAATCGATTTATTGAAAGACAAGTTTGGTGACCGCCTAATTTCACGTTTTGTACCTGTGAATTGGCCTCCAAGATCTTGTGATTTAACACCGCTAGACTACTTTCTGTGGGGCTATGTAAAGTCATTGGTCTATGCGGATAAGCCACAAACGCTTGACCATTTGGAAGATAACATTCGCCGTCATCGAAAATTGGACGTCCAGATTGGACTACATCCGAGCCAGCCGTGGCGGTCACATGCCGGAAGTCATATTTAAAATGTAATGCCACAAGATTATCTCTCGGATAAATAAAATTCATGTCAATCGAATAATCCCTCGTTGTTTTATTGCAATTTAAAGTTCTATACGTCTATAAAAAACACCCTTTATTTGCCTTTTGTTGGCGTCAATGTAAAATGTTATTCAATTTACTGCCAGGCTCCGTATTTCGATGCGAAGCAAAAGCGAAAAAAAAATCAGTTGGTCGTTTTCGACTGAAAAGGCAATTCATTAATTTTTGACTTATCGTTCGCGCGCGCGATTTTCTTTACTTTATTTAAATTTATTTACATCAGTTTTGCCAATTCTTCGTTTCTTCTTTTAATTTTACAAAAAACGCTATAAAACTTTCTGAGAAACAGTTTTTTTTAAGCAATTTGTATGTGTATTTTTTTGTGGCATGAATTTTATTTAATAAATTTGAGGTCTAATCGAGCGCTTCCGATGTCAAGCATAAGTTCTGTAGTATACTGTGATGTTACACTCTTAACTTAACAGACTAACCTGAAATATATATCGCACAACTTGTATGATACCAGTCATACAAAAGTAACACTTATAATTCTCATTAAGTACAAATTAGAGAATATATAAAGCATTGAGCCAATCGAGGACCAAAGTATTAAGTCAAAGCCCCAGCATTCAAGTCGATGGGGTATTTTATTAGCACACCTTCATTAAAGAGCACTAGGCGACTATGGTACCATAAATAGAAAGGAAGCAGTACCTTTGTCGACCCTGAACGGACCGAGCGTATCTCAGCTGGGGGGTTACTCTGTATTGCGATGTCGAAAAAAATTGTAAGAAATCACCATTGTTTTGAAAATCATACAAAAGAAATTTCTTTTGCAAATTAGAAAAAGAAAAATTAAACAATTTTACAGAATTTTTTTGACTTTGTAGGCTGAGGCCGACATTATTTAATAATAAAAAACGAATTTAAAATTAAAAAAAGTTTTTTTTTGGAAAGAATATTCAAAAAATAACCTTCTTGTATGGCTTTTCACTCAAATGTAATATCCATGTATTTTGCACTCTAATACTATTTTGTCGTCAAATATTTCTGTCTCATTAATATTTTCTCTATTTGGGATGCTCATTCCACATCTTCCAGCTGGTGGAAAAATACACAAAGTGTGCTTTAACTTTTCCTCTCTTGACATAAACAAGAGGAATCATCCTGTATAACATTAATTTAACTTCATATCATAATTTAGTTTATAAAGTTCAGTGTAGAGCTTAAAATCATTGCTGATGAGGGCTTGTGCTCGGGATTACTCTTATTCACAATCGTGTTTCCTGCCTCTTTCTCTTTCGCATAGTAAAACATGCAGAAAACTATTATTTATTCCACAGACGGATTCTAGGAGAGCAAAAAAAAAAAATGCCTGCAGCAATTTTATCAGCATGGATCGGAAAAAGTTTTGTAAATGCATTTGGAGCACTTGGCTCCACGCACAGATTTTTAATTTACTACAATAATTTTTCTTTAAAATAAGCATTCACTGATGATCACCTAGGAATGCCTAGAGCAACGCTTGACCTACTTGAGACGGTGAGAAATGGACAGTTACAGAAATACAGACATACTGAATTTGTACATGATTTCTGTAAGTGACAACTTGTAACTTAACGCTTAACTTAACTTACTCGCTATTTGTTTGAATTATAAAAAGTACCAAAACATATTATTATTTTTTTTTTTTTTAACAAAAAACTCAATTTATCAAGTATGTTCTGAAATCACATTTTGTCAATGTGATTTGAAAGCACGAAAAAGGTGTTCTATGCACATATTTTTTTTTTGATTTGAAAACGTTCAGCTAAGCCATTTACATTTTCAAATCACTTGGTTATTTTCACGATTATTACTGGACGATTTTTAAAATAAATTATTTAAAGTGTTCTTTATTAATTTTGTTGAACAATTAGTTGTGTTATAAAAGAAAAATACTTAAACATTTTAGCTGTAAAATTTGTTGAAAAATATTTTGTTGAAAAATTAAAA
The DNA here is from genome assembly GCA_947397855.1 of Thelaira solivaga. NCBI lineage: Eukaryota > Metazoa > Arthropoda > Insecta > Diptera > Tachinidae > Thelaira > Thelaira solivaga. The sequence continues at coordinate 75,428,489 of OX377610.1, forward strand.
TTCAAATAATATCAAATTATCAGAAATTAAATAACAAATAAAAAACATTACGTACCTTCAATAATAGGGAATTATATTGAAATATTATTGATAATAGGTACATATACTGAACTAAAAAGCGCGAGTAATAATATATACGAAAAACATAATAAAAAAACAAATAGTTCAGTAAAAAAATCATATAGAAAAATCTATTACTCAATAAAAAAAAAATCAGCTGTTTTCTTGTGCTTTTGAAAAGATAAAATCACACCCAAAAAAAAAAAAACACAAAAACCTCATGTTATTTGAAGTCACGTTATTTTCAAAACATACTTGTATGTTTTACTGCTGTCATTGCTACTTAAAATGTATATGACGTTAAAAAAAGTACCAGAACTTGTATTTAACCCTTTTTATCTAACAAAAATGTTAAAAAAGTGCCAAGTAGCCATAGCAGTATTTTTTTTAGAATAAAAATTTGTTTTTAGAATTTTAGCTCCATTTGTAAGAGTAAACTTTTTTACCCCTGCAAAAGTATAAATAAAAAAAAGTACCAAACACTGGGCCACTTTTTTTTAGAACAATAAATTATTTTTGAATGGTTATAGTTCCATTTTTATTAGTTTATACTTTTTTCGACCTAAAAATGTACAACTTTAAAAAAGTACCAAACAACAACCCCTTTAAGTTTAAAGAACACAGTTTGCACTTAGAACTTTTAACCATCAAAAAAATTATAAAACATTTATTCCCCTATTTTTTTAACAGAAAAGTAATTACAGGGCTGTGAAAAGAGTGAGGCTTTTCTTTCTATCCAGCTGTAGGCTTTTACAACTTTTTTTTTAAATTTCCTTTTTTAAGCAAATATCATAATAAGGATCACATGAAAAGAACCCAGGTAGGCTATTTTTTTAGATTTTCTCTAAACTGCAATCTATGACCACCTAACTTTCATTTCTGGTTGAGCCAAAGCACAGTCCTTAGTTATGAATTCAGGCCTACATTAAATCCTTTTAAGTGTTAAATATTCAATCATGCTTTTACTAACTGTGCTATAAGATGAATGAATATCTCATTCAAGAAAAAAATTTTTCATGTTTAAAAATTCACTTTTAGTTTTAGCTGCAAACAGCTACCAAATACGTTAAAATACTTAAATAATTAAATGAAATGGAAAGTTAAAAATTGTTTCCTTGGCGTCTATACTTTTTGGTTTATTTAAAAATGATTTATGTAATTATAAATAAAAAGGCTCTATTTACTTATAAGAAAAGAGGAAAATTATTTTTTATTTATATGTAATTCCCAAGAGCACCAAACAAATAGGTAGACAAATAGAAAGAGAAAGTGATAAAAAAAGAATATTTAATACTCTCTGAGGCCAGCAAAATAAATATTATTTTTAATAATAAAAAAAAAAAAAAAATATATATATAAAAGAAGAATAACAAGGATACCAATAATTATCCCTTATGTCATGTTGGATTTTTGAACACTCAGCCACAAATACCACCAGCTTTATATTGTAAACTTTGCCAAAGCCTTTTCATTCTTCACAAATTGTGCTTTTATTCTATCACTGATACCAGCAGAGGCAGCAGCAATAGTACTATTTTATTGTTGTTGCTGCTACTATATGAACAACAAGTATCACTGTTTGATAGAACAGCGACAGAGAGAGTCAAGTTAAAATGTTGCATGAGTTTGAATGTAAGTAAGCTCATACTTATCACTGCCACCGCAAATCTTTTATAAAATAAAATTCTGTCACATAATTTAACACATTTTTTTTTAAAGGTGCTGATTTGGTTAAAATAAAAAAAAAAATAATAAAATAAAATAGAAAAAAAAGAAAGAAAAATTCAAATAAAATAAACTAAAAATTGCAATGTTGCTACTGCTAGTGCTTGTGATGATGGTAAACACACTGATGTTGAGTGCTCAGCTCTTTCAGTTTCTTCACAGCACAGTCGTACATACTCGTAATCGTATATTTGATGCTGATGATGAAAATGTAAAAGCTTGTGTTATACTCGTATATAAATATATATTTTTTTCACCACCACATTTTTAAAGTGATACTGGTGATATCAGAGAATGTGCCTGTCAGTTTGTGTTGGGCTGCTTGGCTGATAATGTTGCAAAATGTGTTTTGCATTTAAATTTATGCGTTGGCTTGGTTTGTGATGATTCAGTGGTATTTTTCAACTGCTGAATAAAATGTCATTCATTCATACCTAAAAAACCCTCTTTCCCCTTTACTAAAACAGCCAACAAGCATTAAGCAAACCAACCATATTCTTCAAATTATATTCTTCTTAAAATTCTTTTACGATCTAGAATTTAACAAAAAATGGTTTTTTTTTTTCAACTGTAATAAAAGACAGTATCGATATGTTAAGCACAAAAAAGAAAAACTAGTAAAAAAGGGGTTAATAGCAAGTTTTTCTTGTTTCAGTCATTCACTGGTTCGTTCAACATTTAAATGCAATTTTAACAAGAAATATAATATTATCTGAAAACCCGATTTATTTCATTTTGAAATGCTGTCAATGTCTTTTTGTATTATTTTCCATGTTTAACGATCTAAAGCAAAAACAAAATTTATTTTAATGCGAGAATATTTTTTTTATGCATTTAAAAAAAAAAAACTTAGCTGATAGAAAACTACAGCACTTGATGGCAATAGAAATTTCTACTTTATTTAAAAGCTATTAAAACTTGTAACTTATGGTGCTTAACTCAGAGAAATCATATTTTTTTTCAACTTTTTTTTTTTATAAAGTAGGCTTTAATATAAATTGTAACTTTGTCTTTATCGATATTTGTATCTGTACCTCTATTTCTATCTCTTATCTCTATCGTTATCTGTATCAATGTCTGTGCCTGTGCCTGTGCCTGTGCCTGCATCTGCATCTGTATAATATAAGAGTATGGTTACAAATATGCATAAAAACGTTGACTTCTCACAAAGATTACGCGATGGGATACATATCATTTTAAAAGGTAGGTCACCTAGACTTGTAATCTATTGCCCAAATATTTAGAAATAACTTTGAACTATTATTATCATTTGTCTCTAGGTATGTACTTATATTTCTCTTAATCATATTTATAAGTATGTCATAAATACTGATAAGATATTTATAAATACTTAAAAATTTGAAAAGTGAAATAAATTAATATTTCGCTAATACAGGCTTGCAATCAATATTTTTCATTTCTTTTTTTTTTAATGTCATATAATTTGTAATTTGTAAGTTTATTTATTTATTTATTTATTTAGTTAAGTCTATGGACAATATCCTTACAGACTATATTACAATATTTTATAGTAACTCAATTACATTATAAATATTAGAACAATTATTCAATTCAAATAGCTATTGTTACGAAAATCACTTTATTGAATGACTGTGTTTTATTAATCTGAATAAAACTAGAATAAGGTTTTCCAATTTTATGTAATTATTTTTATTTATTGTTTAGCTTTAAGAATTTAGACAATTTAACAATAGGGTTTAAGGTAGATTTATTTCATACACGCAAAGAAAAAAGATGGTTGAATATGGTCACCTCAAACATAGTGTTTTCTTTACAAAAATATTATTATTAATTTGAAGCATCTAAACATTATTCTGATCGCTATAAACATGTTTCTAGTTATTTTTAACCATATTATGTTTAGAGTCTTACATCAACCATATAATTATCACATTATGGTTAATAAAAGTTTACTTAAAATCATAAATAAATATGTTCATAGCAAACATAATAATGAGAAATTACTTTCTATGTAATTACTTTCTATTTTGTCTCTTCCGCAACCATATAAATAAAGTGAGTATGAAACAAAAACTTAATCGTTCAAACTCAACTGAGCTTTGTGGCTGAAGTGACGACTTAATGCTTCTTTGACTAGAGTCAACTAAAACTAAAAAAAAAATAAATTCAAACCCGCTGTATTTATTATGTAATAAATAAATACAAATTGATAGAAAAGAAAAATCAATGGAATAAAAAAAGAAACTTTATTTGTACAAAAAATTAAAATTAAAATTTTTTTAAATTCATATTAAAATTAATATGTATGTATTAAAAAAAAATTATTATAAAAAAAATTTCTTGCAACATCTGCAGTTGAAAGCTATTTTTAATATCTTTGATTTAAAAATATATATGGTTAGATGCAATCATAAATCTAACCATATTATGTTTCCACCAGAATATGGTTGCCTCAACCATATTTTTTCTTTGCGTGTAAGATAAGGTAAGTAAATTTTTAGGTAAAATTAATTTTAAGGTCTATTTTTGTTTATTAGAAAATTGTAAATTTTGAATTGTTCCCAATTTTATTTAGATTAAAGTTTTTTTTTTGTTTTAATTATATAAAGGGTGTTTTTTATAGACGTATAGAACTTTAAGTTGGCATTACTGTTCAAGATGGTGACCGATTTAACAGCTGTCAAGTGATTTATTCTAAGTTGGGTTAGGCAATTCATCATGAATAGACTCACGCCTAAACAACGCTTGCAAATAATGTAATTTTATTTCGAAAATAATGGTTCTGTGTGGAATACGTATCGCGCACTATGTCCATTTTATCGTCGACTAAATCGTCCATCAGAGCAGTTAATTCGATTAACCATGGAACGTTTTCGCACCACGTTTACTCTTATTGATAACTCGCAACCCCAGAGACGCCGTACGGTGCGTACAGAAGAAGCTATTGCTGTTGTAGAGCGTAGCATAGAGGAAGACCCGAATGAGTCTATCCGGCATCGAGCACAGGAATTGGATCTGTGTCCATCCACTTTATGGAAGATTTTGCGGAAGGATCTTGGTTTGCGTGCATACAAAATCCAACTCGTGCAAGAATTGAAGCCAAACGATCATCAAGTAAGGCGTAGATTCGTCGAATGGGCCCAAAACCAGATTGCCGTTGTTCCCGATTTTCATAAGCAAATTTTGTTTAGCGATGAAGCGCACTTCTGATTGAATGGCTACGTCAACAAACAAAACTGCCGCATTTGGAGTGAAGCTAATCCTCAAGTGTATGTCAAAACACCGTTACATCCAGAAAAACTGACTCTTTGGTGCCTTTTATGGGCTGGTGGAATCATTGGTCCGTACTTCTTCAAAAACGATGATGGCCAGAACGTTACAGTCAATGGTGATCGGTATAGAGCCGTGATTACTTAAATTTTTCATTCCTGAATTGAACAATCATGATGTCCAGGAGCTGTGGTTCCAACAAGACGGCGCAACATGTCACACAGCTCGTGCCACAATCGATTTATTGAAAGACAAGTTTGGTGACCGCCTAATTTCACGTTTTGTACCTGTGAATTGGCCTCCAAGATCTTGAGATTTAACACCGCTAGACTACTTTCTGTGGGGCTATGTACAGTCATTGCTCTACGCGGATAAGCCACAAACGCTTGACCATTTGGAAGACAACATTCGCCGTGTTATTGCCGATATACGGCCACAAATGTTGGAAAAAGTCATCGAAAATTGGACGTCCAGATTGGACTACATCCGAGCCAGCCGTGGCGGTCACATGCCGGAAGTCATATTTAAAATGTAATGCCACAAGATTATCTTTCGGATAAATAAAATTCATGTCAATCGAATAATCCATCGTTGTTGTATTGCAATTTAAAGTTCTATACGTCTATAAAAAACACCCTTTACAAGTCACCCTGCAGTAAACTATGATCAGTTATATCTGCAATGCTACTAAATATTTGAATGCTACTAAAGTTTTGAACTTGACACACTGTATCCCATTTAACAAATACGATTTAATCCAGCGGATGTATTTTGAACTGAAACCCATTTTATCTAGTTTCAGTAATAGAAAATTATGGTTTACTTTGTCAAACGCTTTACTGAAGTCAGTGTAAATGACATCAGCGTATTAAATTTAAGAATATTTGTCATTGATGAAAATCTTTTGCGAAGTCCATGTTGGGCAGGAGTGATTAACGATGATACTTGATGTATAAGATAATTAGTAGTACATTTTTTAAAAAGTTTGGGTATAGCGTTAAGTTTGGGCGATTTGTTGCCAGATTTGAACAACGGAGTTGAGTATGATTCTCTCCAGATTATAGGGAAATAACCATACTTCAGCGACCTACTAAAAATAATTGATTAAAACACCTTTTTGTTATTCAAACGGCTAGTTGATTAAAATTGAGGTCATATTACAAAAACTTATTTTTATAAAAATTAATAAATTTTTATAATATGGCCTCAAGCTTAATCAACTAGCCGTTTTAATAAAATTATTTTTTGATATTTAAGAAGAATATGGCAAGTGGGTATATAAGACTCACTACAGCCGAATTTAACTTGTTATATTTATTTTTGTATAGGTGGATGAAAATTCTTTACTTGTGTTCACTTTACACACTCCTTAAGCTCATTCATCAAATAATCACCTTCAAATTCTACAGAAGAAACGAAGGATGAGCGCTAAAGAACATATTTATTTCTGTCCTCAACTATTTTTGAGTTTTATTATCCACATCCAAATTTGCAGAAACTGATACACGATTCACCAAAATCCTATTGTCATTAATAACAGGCTTATTCGGAGACAATCTTAAAGGATTCCGATTGGTATCCAATTGATTATTTTTATTTTTCGGTGATCTGTAGTCGGTAGTCTGTAAATTTATCCAGTTCACCAAACCTCACCAATTTTTTTTTTTGCAGCGATGGTTTATTTTCTCAAGTTTAATTTTTGAATTTTTAAAGATATTATAAAATTCGATACTAACATCTTTGTAATTCGGACATGTACAATTTAGAAACTTTTTAGGGTCATTAATAGCATTCAAATCTCGTGCTCTAAAGCTGCTACCACTACATTTCAGATGATAATATTTAATTCATAGCCAGAAAGTTACCATCCGAACGAATTACATTTTGGGTTCGAACGCTCCATACTTAATAAAATTTTAATACTTTTAAACGCCAAATTCATATCTGCTCTCGCCAGAAAAACTTATTCAATATTATAAAATGAAATCAAAATATAATATATATATACATATATATGTATATATATTTTATTTTTTTTTTTTATTTTTATCATTAACATAAAAACGTTCGCTTTCTACGTAATTTTTTTGATTCTATATTTTTGTAAGAAAGTTTCAAGCAAAAGTAACCACCCTTTACTTAAAAAATATATTTTGTTTATATTTTTGCTACAATTTTCAATTTTCTTCAGAATGAAAATCAGTAAAAACTTTAAAAGTTATTAGACATTTAGCAAGATATCGGTTCGCACTACACAAAGGTTTTTTTTATCCCCCATATATCCTTCATTAAAAAAAACATATTTTTGCTACAATTATAATCAGAATTTCATGCAAATTGTAAACAAGTTTTACAATTAAAAGGCTAACAATTTTAAAAATTATCAGTTCACACTGTGTAATAATTTGTTTGCCCCTCATGTATTCTTTATTCAAGAAAGGTTAATTTCAATTAAAGTCATAATTGGCATTTAATTATAATTGATTTTTGAGTCTGATTTTTGCTTAGGCAATATTATTTTTCAAACTTTCTTTATATCCTTAACAAAAAAATGTTACTTTAATTGTCCTGCAATGTAGTAATAGTTGTAAATTGCATTTTAATAAGTTCAAGGCTAGATAGGCACCTGAGCCCTGGAACAGAACACTTTAAAAGTACTGTGATCTCTGATATCATAAATATATGATAGAAAATATTAGAATTGCTAATAAAGACACTCAATTTCGCTAGAATCTTTGGGCAAATTACCACATTCGATATCAACCAAATTTAAATTTAAATTAAATTAATTTCAAACAATATGGACTGCCATAATTGGCCACTATTAGTTATATCTTAAGGTGCCACAAGACTTTTTTCAGACTGTTTCTTTAACTGTTAGGTAGCTAAGGTAGCTCTCCTGAAAATGGCCTTTATCCATAAGTTTATCAGCCTTTGGTAAACTTATTTCCTACGAACTTTGTTATTGGCTTGAATCAATAATCATTTAGTGATTTCGACACTGAGCTGGTTTAGCTCTGCTCACAAACTTGCTTATTTTGAATAAATTTTTTTAGCTTTTATAGTAATACCGGCATATAAGAAACTCGGCACACACCGCCAAATTTAAATTGTTTATTTTTTTTATTTTTCTGAATTTCCATCACACTTTCTTGTTTTTGACAAGTGCGCATACGGATGCTTGCTGGCTTAAGATGTCAGGGGTCTTAGAGCAAGGGAGATAATCAAATTAAAATGTCAAATTGTTTTATTTTCAGAGCTGCTGTATAAATGTTTTATTTCAAAATGAATTTAGTATTTAAATACAAGTTAAATATTTATTTCTTATAAATTGATTGACGCACACTCAGCAGTGATCAATAACCGTATCTTAGAACACTTTGTCTACATAGTAAATAGAAAAATTAATTGTTTAAATGATCACTCTTACAAATAACTTTTACAATTTAATTGCCTTAAACTATTTGTTCTCTTCTTTTCGCGGTATTCTGTTGCCCATATTAAGAGTTCATTATATTTTATATTATCATGCTCAAATATACTAATTTGGTGTTTTATAGATTTTTCAAAATCTGATTTAACCTGTGTAGAATTTTTTAATCTATTCATCAAAGTTAAAAGTGGACCTTCTTGAAAACTATTGTTCATATTTACTGCCAAATTGTAAATTACATATTCTAGTATACTAAACTCGTATTCTTCTGAAGTTTCCAAATTATTAACAGCATCAAAATTTTCATTCAAAAAGTCTATACAATCGAAATAAATCAAGTGGTTATTAGCACATCTCGTTATTATAGAGCGACGGTGCGAATACTCAAAATAGATTGACTTATCGATGGAGTTTCTAAGTAATTTCTTAAACATATTTATATTTCCATGGCAAACTAGAGCTCCTATTAAAAGATCCTTTGAAATTTTGTTTTCCTTATCAATAAGCATCTGATAGAGAGTATTAAATGTCTCATCATCAGCCATTTTCATAGCATCACAATTCAGTACATCTCCAGTTAGAGTTTTATTTTCCTTGAGATGATTTTTCAAATTATTGAAATTATCTTCGAGTATATCCTTTATGTCGAGATAGGGTACAAAGTAATTTATACGAAGGCGAACCTGGCTTTGAGAATAATTTTCGTTAGATTTATTTACCAATCTAAGTTTCTCATACATTGGATTAATCAGCTCAGTAAAAAAGAATTGGATATTATCATATTTCTCTTTAAGTTTCCAATTATCAATTATATCATAAAAATATCTATGAAATGTAGTCCAGCATAAAAAGTCCTCTTCTTTCTTTAAATAAGTAAGTAAATTGAAGATTACAGCAGCATCTAAACGATTTGAATCCCATAATTTAATTGCATCTCTTAAGAGTTGGGCGCGATTACGAGAACTTATTTGAAATGGGTTTTCAATTAAAGATTTAATGATTAAATTCCAGTTAGTTATATCATAATTTACACGATAATAACCAATTGACTGTTTGTTCAATATTATCCAGTCATTGTTTGAGATTTTAACATCCGTGAAATTCGTTTCAGGAACATTTCGTAAATAATGTGTAGCTTTTGTGTCACTAAAATTCGGATTGGAGGCAACGGCATAGTTGATGGGTACATACCAAGTATTTGAATCTTTCCAGCCTCGATCTGAGTAGAACGTCTCTTGTTTAATAGTAAATGTACCATCGCTGTAGTTTCGTGAAACGGTTAGAATTGGATAACTTTTTTGGCTAGTCCAAGTGCCAATCATTTCAGTGATTGTGGCAGGGATTTCATAATTTTCTTCTTCAACCGCAGACTGAAGGGCATTAAACAGTTCTTGTTCTCCGACTAATCCATATTGGCTGTTAAATAATTCAAAATTTTACAATAAATCAATATCTTTTAGTGAATACATTATAAAGATTTTGAGATCTCACTTCTTTTGAAGAAATTTATTTAAGCCTTTTCGGTATATTTTGTCGGTGAGTGCATGGTTCCACATGCGCATAACATACAGGCATTTTACAGATATTGTTGTCGTAAAACTATTCCATATTTCAAGAGGAGTTTTATTTTCATTATTTCGATAGTGAGGGAGTAAGGAAGCAAGTCCATCAGTATCAACACTCAATATTTGCACGTACCAGGTCTTCTCCTGCGTACGCCAAATATCCCATTCCGGGTACATCTATGAAATTTTTGTGCGACTTACAAATGTAGAAATTATCTTAAGAAATCTCTTCAAAATACACTTACATTATCCAATGCATTGAATGCATATAAATTTTCTATAGCTGTTGTTAACCAAATGTATGCGAATGATGAAACTGACACGTAGTTACTAAACCACTGACCAGCAATTTCTCTTCCTAAACGTAACTGAGTGCCAAACTCAGCACCGTACTCAGAATTGATTATCTCAGGTTTAAAATATTTTTCATCAAAAATAATCAGACCCCAGGTCCCCATAACTGGTTCTCTGTAATTGGGCATAATAACAATATCCATTTTTGGAAGCATGTACGGAACATCAATGTATTCAGACACATTCTTCACAAAATGTGAGATTATGGGAAGAATCTTTTCATGCAGGTTCTTTTTATAGGGACGAGAATAGACACGTAGTGAAAAATTACTATGTTTGTCTTCAGTGTATTCAAAGTCGGATACGGTAAATGCTACAAAATACGTTGGCATCGGAGGTGTTGTTAAGAAGACAGTTCGATTAGCACTAAAAGAGATATAAGTTATTAAAATGGGTTTTATAATTATTTCAAATAATAACTGTACCTCGACAATTTAGCGTTGACAGGCATATTTGAAATTGCCGTGTAATTGGGACTGTGATTAATGGTTATTGTAAAGTTGGCACGTTTATTTACCTCATCGTAGCAAGGAAAAACGTTGCGAGCATAAGAGGGTATAAAATTTGTCGTCGCAAAATAACTAAAATGAATAAAAGAAGCAAAAATTACTACACACACACAAATAACTTTTGTGCTTTTTTTTGTATAACAGTTTCGTCTTGCCATTGCAAACTTTAAAAAATATTAGTTATCGTATAATTTTTATGAGTAATTGACAATTATGGCCATTATTACAATTACACTAGAACTTAAAGTAGAATGTTATCTAACAGATAAATGCTTTTTGGTTATTACAAACCAACTTTAACCTTAAAATATCAGCGGGCATGTTATCAGTTGATATATAGCGCTTTTTAACCTGGTTTGTCTTCACGATTTCTCGTATATGTTGATATTTGCTCTCTATATGTTATGCACTGATATCGTGTTCATAAATTACTATTGGTTTATTTTCCGTGTAATAACTAGTTTGCTTGAAAAGTCTCTTCAAATATATTTCTTCTTTACGCGCTGTTCATAAGGCCACAAATTCTACTTCTGTGCTACTGAGCACAATATTATGTTGCTTTTTGCTCTCTCAGCTTATAGCACATCTAGTTAAATGATGAAACAGAACACGACTGCAACTTCAAGCACAAACGACTCTCAGAGAAAACAGGCTGCAACTTCACGAACTGAAGTTTAATGTTTTTATATTTATTGCATTATTGCTTTAAATAGAAGTTTTTCTACAGTGGCGATTGCAAATTATGTACTCAATCATGTTTCTGCACTTTTTCAATTAATTTTTTAACATTGTCTGTCATTTTATTTCAAAATTTAAAAAATTATTAATTTAATTGCACTTTCAAATGTTCTTTTAATTTTTTTTTTTTTTTTTTTTTGTTCTTACTTTTCTTTGGGTTTGTTTACAAAATGTATGAAATTGAATAAAAATGTGGCAGCATTATTGAGAGAATTTGTGATTCAAAATCAGAAAACAAGAAAAGTCGCTATCTAAATAAAATGGGTTATATCTCACGACTGTTTTCAGCAGCGTATTTGATATGTCAATTTGTATGGAAAAAAATGTTAAGCTCCAGTTCTGTTTCATCATTAAGGAAAAACAAAAACCCGTATAAGATTTCCTATCCTCCAAATCAACATCAACAAAAGCAGTTTTAGATTATTAGTTTTGCCCAAAGACACTACTTGGAAACCAAATATACGAAAATATGAAATATTTGTTTGTCTTCTAAACCATAACTCTAACGTAGTCTTCGTGATGGAGCGATTTTTATGTACACTGCTTCCGCCCAAAAAACTTCTTCTACACCTGAATGAATAATCATTATTCTCTCGATTTCTATAATGGTTCTGTTTTGCACTCTCTGCTACATCATCGATAAATGAAAAGTAATAAGGAGAACCATCTAACGATGGCTTGTTTAAGGGTACGCATTATCTGCTCTGAGCTTTTTCAGAAGATGAAAATGGCTGCGAACATACTTTCGATTTCATGCATGTCATACAATTTACATCCTTTCAAATACATTTAACATTCATCCCTTTTACCACGTTTTTATTAATTAAATTGCAGAGACTTTTAAAACTAAGAAGGCCATTTCGATTGTACCAACGTAAAAACTCATCATCTTTCATCAATTGAAATTTTAACTCATGGCTCTCTGGAACTGCAAACAAATTCATTATCTTTTTTGCAACCATAATTATCTTACCCATTTTATTTTGTATTTTCGCAGAATCTTTTTCAAACTTTTGCCAACCGATATAAAATTTCCTACAATTGAGGGCACATGAAGTTACGTTGCCATATTTTGTTTTAATTTTCTCACGTTTCTCAACAAAATTTGAAGCTATCGAAGCACCAAAAATTCGTTTAAACGTGATACTGTTACAGGTGCAAGCACTTTGTTTCTGTCTCTTTTCTTTAGCATTTAAAACACCGCTTTTGCAATTTTTGCAAAATGGCCACGCTTGCCACAGTTAAAACATTTTAATTTTTTCCACTGACCGCATAGTTGTTTTTATTCATTCTTGTGATTTTATACGAGCTACAAGCGCTTGTTTACCTACAACAACGTCCTCACGCACAACACGTGATCATTTTCTTCCATTAATTTTAATTTGAGAACATCCAAAGTGGCTAAATCGTCACGAGTCTCAATCACAACTAAAAAATTTCTCGAAATCTCTAAGCAGACTTGACGAAAATATGATAAAAAAAACAATTCTTCAGACACACACACACATATCAATCCCGACCTCAGTTAATTTATCTTATGCTTCCGTAAAAGGATCTAGGAATTCGTTCATTGATGTCATCTCATCCTTCTTATACAAACTTATTTTTCGCAACGACAGCTTTTTCCAGGCTTCATGAACTGCCTTACAGTTTTTTGTTTAGTTCAATTGTGACGTTTTCACTGAAAATATTATCATTGCTACAGCTTTCTCATCCTTCTTCGCACCTACCGGCTTCACCGTAGCTCTACTTGCATAATCCTGAGTGTACAAAAACGCACTTCATTTGTACGCACTATGTATTATAATTGACCACATCTAATTTGTTTATTTGAAACAGGGATGCGCTCATCGCGATCAAGTTCACAGATTTCTCTGTTTTTTAATGTTTTTTTTTATAAAAATTCTAATTTAAAATTTAAGGCAGCTGAGCCCATAACCTGTCGATTCAATAGTGTTTATTAGAATGATTTAAAATACAAAAGTTGTATTACATAAAATTAATAAAACCAGCATTTCCAGACGAGCCTTTTTTTCGCGCACTTAGCCTCGAAGTTTATAATTTAACAAGCTAAAATTACATTTTTATTTGTAAAGCTTTTTTTTCTATTAAAATAAGCTAAGGCTCAAGGATAGCTTATCTCTGCTTTTACAACATTTAAACTTTGCCGATTTTTGTGGTTGTAAATAAGTCTGAATGTATTTACACTTTACAGATATTTAAAAGAATTTTCAATTTGTTTCAAAATAAAGTTTATGTAAGTGCGTAAAAACACATCCGTTCATAACCGAAGACTTAAGTCATATTTTCGATAAAATTTTGAAGTATAAATTCATGAATTGGTCGCAAAAAATAAGTAATTTTAGCAGTGAAGAAAAGTATTTCTACATGCATTTCACTTGGTAGCTCTATTTTTCCCAAAAATTTTTTTGAAAGAATTCCACTGCAATAAACAGTCATTCGTTTATGGATTTCGTCAGTTTTCTAGTACTACCGCTTAGTAGTTCTGAGGTTGTACGCTTTTTCTTAATGTTTAATGAAATGGTAAATATTAATTGAAATAATTTTCTTGTTAATTCTAAAATAAATAAATTTAAAATTAGGAATCAAATCTGTTGGGTGATCCTTATTTTTAAAGCAGTTAAATATCTAATAAGAATGAGAAATCAATTTATTTTGATTTAATTAATATTCATATTAAAGACATACATTCATATACACGCTTGTATAAGACCGACTGTTTCGTGTTAAATGCAAATGTTGCAAAAATAATTAAATTTTTTGTACTCACTGATATTTGCCATCATCGTCAATGTAATTAGTAGTAAAAAAACTATTAGGTTGATAATACATATTTCTATAATTCATGTATCCTTTATAAATAAAATTTAATTTCCATTTCGATTGAGGGGGAAACATTTCATTGCTTGTACGTGTTACTTCTATAAGACCATAGAATACACTGTGATACATTGACATATCTTCAGATTCACCAGTGAGAGCATTTTCAAGACTTGCTTTATAAATCTCAAAATTACCAGCATTTAAAACAATTTTACTCGTAGTATTTACAACCACAATGTCGATTGTGACTCGACCTTTAAATGTTTTCTCCCCTAAATGAACGTTTGTGGTCAGTTCGATATTATAGTGTTCCGGGTAGGTATCATTTGGCAAGCTTGACTTTACACTTTCGGTATAAAAAACAATGGCCAAGGCCCACCAACAAATTACTGTAAAACTTCTCATAGTACTGAGAGTATGACAACTAATAACTGATTTCAAAACATATTCCGCACACCTTTTATAGGCATCTTATGCTGCGAGTACAAAAACAAAACATTTTGTTATCTGGTTCCATAAAAATTTAAGTTTATTTTTTATTTATTTAAAAAAATCTTAATTTTAAAAAACAACTTTTTGTGATCAAATTTAGTTTAATTTACGTTTTATTTTATTACGAGTATAAAAAGTAACTATTTTAAAATAAACAAATTAAATTCGGCAGCGCCGAGTCTTATATACCCTTCACTGTGTTAGCAAAATATTAATATTTTTCACTTTCCACATTCTTCATTAATAGCAAAACCATAGAAAAAATTAAGTAAGTGAATATAAATATGCCGCGTTAAATACGTTTTAACGTAATCCATTACGTTTTTTAAGATTTGTAAATATATTTTCAGCTTTAATGGCATATTTATCAAATACGTCTTACGTCATTAAATATTAAGTGTTTGTAAATAGTAGTAGCCTAGCGGAGATCATCTGTATTTGTAACCAAACAATCAAATATTCAGTCCTGTTGCTCTGAGGGGTTTTGACAGTTTCCGTTTAGCATCATAGAATAAGAACTACGAAATTTCCCGTAAATGTTAAAACACTTCCAGAAAGCGTAGAGCATACAAATTTCATTGCAGTTCGGTTTCAGAAGTTTCTGTTGCAAAATCGGGATGAAACCTCGCTAAAATGAGGAATGATAAAAATTCCTCAAAGTAAGAGAACTGGGGTAGGAGGGTATTTCAAAAAATTTAAAAAAAAAATGCAAAGTTTTTTCTGAGTATTTGGGTGATAGATTACAAATCTAGACGACCTCTTGTTTAAAACGATATGTGTACCAACCCGTAATATTCTATGGTTCGGTTGCAATCTCTTAGAGAAATCAACGTACTTATGCACATATGTGTCTATGTATGTACCAATATTTCTCCTTAACATATTTATAAGTAAATATATCATCATAAGAACTGAAAAGATATTTACAAATACTAAGCAACATAAGGAATTACCTGAAAACATATTTAACTAACCATATTTATATTCACTCACTTCAAAAAATCATGTGACTGCAATGCATACGAGTACTTTGTTCAACTTGAGGTCGTATTTCAATAAAAAATAAATGACGAAATGACAAATATTGATAAAAAATTATTTTCTTCGAATACTTATTTTTTAATAATCCTAAATAAATAATTAATTTCAGTTCAAGAAACTAAAGTTAACGAGTTATAAGAAAATATTCTTTCAGAAAACCTCATTTTTAAAGGTAATAAAATGGAAATTTCAAGAAATATATCCAATAGTCATACAAATTATATATAATTTAATTTAAATTTCCAAATATTTGTAAAAATTTCTGAAGCCAAACATATTTAATTAAGGACAAAAATGGAAAAATTCCTTTTTCATAAAGATGTCTTCATTCGTAACCCATTAAAAACCACACACACCCACATACACGTTTTTGGGTTTCGTGTTTGTGTGTACAAGCATTACTCACATGACAGCATAAAAAAACAAAGCAAAAGCAGAGCAAATTAATTAATTAATGAAAATGTGCAATATCTGTTATATTTTTCATTTTTCTCGGCCATTTGTTGACCGATCTTTTTGATTTTTTGCACAGACATTACGACTGTTATTTGTAATAAGACTGCGTACCACGTTTTATTGTCCGTCTCGTAGTTTACACAAATTACGCAAAAACTCACCAAAAATGGTCAAAAAAAGAGGTAGTTGCGAATTTTTTCTCTAAGCTTTGCCATTTATAAACCGATCGGGCTGAATGTCAATAGTATTAGTTTTACAGAAACATCTGACAGTTTGGAATGCTATACTTTTCTGTATGTTGTCTAGGGTTTTCTAAAAATTAATTTCAACGACTACACGGACAGGCAGACGGACTGGCTATTCATAAGGATTCAGAATATTAACATGTACGGTGTAGAAATTACAAACGGAATCACAATGTTATATACATATACCCTTCTTACTTACAGTGAAGGGTATAAAATTTAAGTCTATTTTTTCTGTCGTAAACAAATATTTTTGTTTATACTAAAAAGTAAACACTTCTAGTACACTTGGTTATCTGGGTCCATAAAAATTGTTATCCCTTTTTTGTTTATACTGAAAAGCTTTGATATTAAAAAACAACTTTTTGTGATAAAATTTAGTTTAATTTACTTTTTTTTTATTACGAATACACATGCTTAAGTTTTTCTTATTTTTTATCTTTATAATTTCGACAACAGCAAATATTTTTGTTTATATTAAAAGCTTTGATATTATTATTCCATAGAAAAAATTAAGTAAGTGAATATAAATATGTCGCGTCAAATATGTTTTAGCGTACCCCTTACGTTTTTTAAGATTTGTAAATATATTTTCAGCTTTAATGGCATATTTATCAAATACGTCTTACGTCATTAAATATTAAGTGTTTGTAAATAGTAGTAGCCTAGCGGAGATCATCTGTATTTGTAACCATCCAACCAAATATTCAGTCCTGTTGCTCTGAGAGGTTTTGCCAGTTTCCGTTTAGCATCATAGAATAAAAATTACGAAATTTCCCGTAAATGTTAAAACACTTCCAGAAAGCGTAGAGCATACAAATTTCATTGCAGTTCGGTTTCAGAAGCTTCTGTTGCAAAATCGGGATGAAACCTCGCTAAAATGAGGAATGATAAAAATTCCTCAAAGTAAGAGAACTGGGGTAGGAGGGTATTTCAAAAAATTTAAAAAAAAAATGCAAAGTTTTTTCTGAGTATTTGGGTGATAGATTACAAATCTAGACGACCTCTTGTTTCCAATGATATGTGAACCAACCCGTAATATTCTATGGTTCGTTTGCAATCTATTAGATAAATCAACGTATTTATGCACATTTGTATCTTAGTATGTCAAAAATACTGAAAATATATTTACAAATACTAAAAAACATAAGAAATTACGTGAAAACATATTTAACTAACCATGTTTATATTCACTGACTTCAAAAAATTATGTGACTGAAATGCATACTTTTTTCAGCATGAGGTCGTATTAAATATGAAAAATTTATTTATTTATTATTGGAGGGAAATATCTATAAAAAAATAAATTTTTATAATGCGACTAAAATTGAAGAGTTCTAAGAAATAATCCTTTCTGAGACTCTAATTTTTAAAAACAATAAAGTGTCTGCAGGCACTCAATTTTTAAATTAAAAAAAAAGAAATTCTAAGAAAGATATTCAATAGAAAAACAAAAAAATTCATTTTCATTTAATTTTGCAAATTTTTTAAAAAATTTGTAAGCCAAACATATTTAATTAAATTATTAATTATAATTAAATGACTAATTATCGAGAAAAATTCATAGAGATGTCTTTAACTCAAGGCAATAAAAACCACACATATCCACATACACTTTTTAGGTTTCGTGTTTGTGTGTACAAAGCATTACGCATATGACAGCTAAAAAAATTCCATAAAAAAAAAACAAAACAAAAACAAAACAAAAATTAATGAAAATGTGCAATGCGGGTTGTGTTTTTGATTTTTTTTGGTCCATTTGTGGACCGATCTATCTGATTTTTTGCACAGACATTACAATTGCTTGTCCGTCTTGTAGTTTAGACAAAATACGCAAAAAACCTACTCAAAAAATGGTCAAAAATAGAGGTAGTTTCGGTTTTTGACCCATAGCTCAGCCATTAGCAATAGTCTTACAGAAACAACTGACCGTTTCGTATGCTATACTTTTCTGTATGTTGTTTAGATTCTTCTGAAAGTTGATTTGAACGACTACACGGACAAACAGACGGACAGATGGACATCGCTAAATCGAAGGATCCAGAATATATATACTTTATAGGGTGTCCCATGTAGGGTGTAGAAATTAAAAAACGTAATCACAATGTTATATACATATACCCTTCTTACTTACAGTGAAGGGTATAAAATTTAAGTCTATTTTTTTTTTGTTGTAAACAAATATTTTTGTTTATACTAAAAAGTAAACACTTCTAGTACACTTGGTTATCTGGGTCCATAAAAATTTTAACCCCTTTTTTGTTTGTACTAAAAAGCTTTGATATTAAAAAACAACTTTTTGTGATAAAATTTAGTTTAATTTAGATTTTATTTTCAGCAAATATTTTTGTTTATACTAAAAAGTTTTGCTATTAAAAAAATATAAAATTTAGTTCCATAGAAATTTTTAATCTATTTTTTATCTTTATAATTTCTAGAACACGAGTATTTTTGTTTATATTAAAAAGCTCTGATATTAATAAATTTTTATAATATGGCCTCAAGCTTAATCAACTAGCCGTTTTAATAAAATTATTTTTTGATATTTAAGAAGAATATGGCAAGTGGGTATATAAGACTCAGTACAGCCGAATTTAACTTTTTATATTTATTTTTGTATAGGTGGATGAAAATTCTTTACTTGTGTTCACTTTACACACTCCTTAAGCTCATTCATCAAATAATCACCTTCAAATTCTACAGAAGAAACGGAGGATGAGCGCTAAAGAACATATTTATTTCTGTCCTCAACTATTTTTGAGTTTTATTATCCACATCCAAATTTGCAGAAACTGATACACGATTCACCAAAATCCTATTGTCATTAATAACAGGCTTATTCGGAGACAATCTTAAAGGATTCCGATTGGTATCCAATTGATTATTTTTATTTTTCGGTGATCTGTAGTCGGTAGTCTGTAAATTTATCCAGTTCACCAAACCTCACCAATTTTTTTTTGCAGCGATGGTTTATTTTCTCAAGTTCAATTTTTGAATTTTTAAAGATATTATAAAATTCGATACCAACATCTTTGTAATTCGGACATGTACAATTTAGAAACTTTTTAGGGTCATTAATGGCATTCAAATCTCGTGCTCTAAAGCTGCTACCACTACATTTCAGATGATAATATTTAATTCATAGCCAGAAAGTTACCATCCGAACGAATTACATTTTGGGTTCGAACGCTCCATACTTAATAAAATTTTAATACTTTTAAACGCCAAATTCATATCTGCTCTCGCCAGAAAAACTTATTCAATATTATAAAATGAAATCAAAATATAATATATATACATATATATGTATATATATTTTATTTTTGTTTTTATTATTTTTATCATTAACATAAAACGTTCGCTTTCTACGTAATTTTTTTGATTCTATATTTTTGTAAGAAAGTTTCAAGCAAAAGTAACCACCCTTTACTTAAAAAATATATTTTGTTTATATTTTTGCTACAATTTTCAATTTTCTTCAGAATGAAAATCAGTAAAAACTTTAAAAGTTATTAGACATTTAGCAAGATATCGGTTCGCACTACACAAAGGTTTTTTTTATCCCCCATATATCCTTCATTAAAAAAAACATATTTTTGCTACAATTATAATCAGAATTTCATGCAAATTGTAAACAAGTTTTACAATTAAAAGGCTAACCATTTTAAAAATTATCAGTTCACACTGTGTAATAATTTGTTTGCCCCTCATGTATTCTTTATTCAAGAAAGTTTTATTTTAATTAAAGTCATAATTGTCATTTAATTATAACACAGGTCTGCGAAAAAATTTTTTTTCAGCTGCATGAGATGTTTTTACTGAATTATATGTTTTAAAGTGCGCTGATTTCAAAAGTGATGGCTATTTTTTTCTATCACATAAGGATTTTTTGAAAATTCAAGCACAAAAAATTGGTTAAAGCAGTCCTTTATTCAAAATTTTCAAACAATAAATATTTTCTTTAAAGCAAACGAAATATTATTTTGAAACATATTTATACTTATTCATGTTCTTTATGAAACCTCTTCTTCTTTTCCTTGATACTTTGACGAGTCCTTTTCCGATTTCCATCTTCAGTTTCTCGCTTAAGCGCTTCGTCCTCCAACTCACTAGGGTATTCATCCAAACTGGAAGGTGGCTGCGGGATAGATATCTCGGAGCTATGGGGCACTGGACGTATAGATGAGTCAAGATTAGGATAACTTATGTTTCTTTTCTTTTTTGAATTCAATCCCTTTACGTCAACTGAGCAGAAGTAGCAGTCAGTGGTGTGATTTTTCTGCCCACGCCATATCATAGGAATTCCAAATCGAAATTCATTTTTCTTTCCCTTAAACCACAAACGAAGATCTTCTTCGCATCTTCTACACACCTTATGCGGGGCCCATGGTTTATCTTGATGACCAAGTTTTAATTTAAAGTAGGCAAAATAAACTTTCCTTACAAAATCACTTTTATTTCTCTGTTGACTTTTAATAGTGAATTCACCACAGATATAACAAAAACTGTTTGGAGAAATAACACAACTCCTTGTAGCCATGATTAACAGACAACAGCACTGTTCACTTGAATATCAGTATGTCTACTGAGTGCTTTTCTTTGTTTCAAGCGACGTAAAATAAAACACTGCTGTTTTCACTTAATGTAGAGCGGTTGTAAATTCACTCTACGACGGTTGATAAAAAACTCTGTTTATTTTTAAAAACTATCTTCCTTAAATACTAAATCTTAAAACTAATTTGGTACACATGCATACCTGTCATTTCCTCTATTACCACACGATTCTCCGGTCATCTTTTCAAATGCATATTAACATTAGGTAGTACCTAAAGTCTTAAACAGATTCCAAGAAACAATTAGCACTATCTATTAATTAGCGTAGACGTTTATTACTTCAAGGAAAAACAAATAGTCCTTTCTACGGAAAATACGCTAATTTGTAATAGCAGACCTTCGCTAATCGGTGTGTGAGATAAAAGGGTTGGTTTTTTTCAAGGCCATAAATGTCACACATATTCGTTCAATATTGGGTACCTGCGGTAAATTGAGAATAAAATCCGAATTTGTTATTCGATTTTAATGATTTATAGCTTATTTTATTCTTGAGGTATTTAGCTTTCAGAAAAATGTGCAAAACATAAAATTTTTGCTTTTTCTTTTTTTTTATTGCATTTTTAAACTGAAAAAACTGAATAATTCCAAAACGATAAAATATAAAAAAAAATTATATTAAATTAAATTAAATATAATTTTGCTACGCATCTTTTGGTGTTTTGCTTATGAAAATGGGATGAGCCGTTCTCGAGTTAGGCTGAAATATGTCTTCGTACCTGACTAATTTAGGGGGAAAAAATTGCTACCCCTATAAAAAAATTCCCTCCGTGAGAGAGAGAAAAACCGAAAACGGATTTGAGTTTAGCGCATCAAAATGTAAAAAAATACTATTCAGTTTCTTGGTCGCAGACCTGTGTAATTATTACCAATGTAATAACTAGTTACTTGTACTCAAATCTTAAAATAAAAGGAATATTCTGTTTAAATAAAAAAAAAAAATAAGTTATATCCCTCTTCTCACTAGGCGCAAGGTATTACTTCTCTTAAGCCTTCTGTGTCCCTCGAACTGTAACAGGTCCCTGGCGAGGGCGTTTGGATGTGTCGCCAGTTTGTGAACGTACTTAGTACAATATTTTTCAATTTCCTCCCGAACCGTTGGAATTTCTAGATCTCTGTGGATATTCTCATTTCTTATATACCAGGGGGCGCAGACTATTGTTCGTAAAATACTCGACTGTCTTCTTTGTAACTTTTGGATGTTAGATGCACACGCAGTTCCCCAAAGCTGAATGCCATATGTCCAGATTGGTTTAATAATGGCTTTATATAACAGAACTTTATATTCCAAAGATAGAGATGAAAATGGACCTATTAGCCACATTAGTCGAGTTGTTTTTAGTTTCATAGCTGAGATTTTGGCCTCAATGTGGCGTGACCATGTTAGGCGTCTGTATAGATGGATTCCTAGATATTTAGTTTGGGCTTCCACCGGAACAATGACGTTATTTATTTTTATTGGCGGACAATTAGCCTTTCTTAGTGGGCACATTTTGATGGATTTACTTTGATTTTCCATTTATTTTGCCAACCTTCCAGCTCGTTTATATGAGCTTGTAAGCGCTCAGACGCAGTTCCTAGATCTTTGTTCATACTTAAAAATTCCGTGTCATCTGCGAACGTTGACGTGATAGTATGTCGATTTGTAGGCATATCGGATGTATGGACGATGTATAATAGCGGGCCAAGTATACTTCCTTGGTTGACGCCTGGAGAATATACTTCCTTGGGGTACGCCTCCAACCAAAGTGACAAATAAAATATTTAGAACCATAATTTTAGGCTTAAATTAAGTACGCGTTAGTCTATTATATAAATATATCAGAGGCAATAAAAGTATTTATTTTGATATAGATCAATTTGTTACTAAGAAATATGTATTGGAAATAAATTATCAATTTCTATTGTAATTATGGTTCACTATTTTAACGATAATTGCTTAAACATAAGAGATAGACATATGCTGTCCCGGACTTTTTTGTAGGACTATTTATGATAAACATATCGTTCATGCATTATATATGTATAACTTCAACGATATTAGCGGGGTACGAGTTACATATACAAAACCAAATACTAACACTTATATTAAGCATGATACTATAGATGAATTTATTGTAAATATAACTACCAATAAATAAAGAAAAATGTAATATTAAACTCATTTCCGATTTGTTTAAAGAAATTAGATTAAATTCATAAATCAAAATTATTTTTCGGTCGCAATTCTAAACATAATTCACGCCAAAACATGTCGCCGATTGTAGAATTTTTTCCTACTTACTTGACACCTATCGTTATATTTTGGACAATTTACACAATATCTTTATAAATTATAGCCTACGTGTTATTCTGATGTAACTTATCGTAAAGTATCGTTCAGTAGTTTTTGCGTGAAAGAGGAACAAACATCCACACTCACAAACATTCGGCTTTATAATATTTATTAGAAGGATTTGTATGCCTATGGAATTTCTTGGAATTTCCATTTTATTGCTTTTAAAAATGAGGTTCTGAGAAAGAATATTTTCTTATAACTGGTTAACTTTAGTTTCTTGAACTGAAATTAATTATTTATTTAGGATTATTAAAAAATAAGTATTCGAAGAAAATTATTTTTATCAATATTTGTCATTTCGTTTTTTATTGTTCTATAATTTTTAATTGTAAGTTTATATGACCTTTTTTCCTGAAACGGCTAGATTTTTAAGTTGAGGTCGCATTATAAAAACTAATTTTTTTTATAGATATTTCTTTCCAATAATAAATAAATAAATTTTTCATATTTAATACGACCTCATGCTGAAAAAAGTATGCATTTCTATTACATACTTTTTTTGAAGTTAGTGAAGAAATATGGTTAGTTAAATATGTTTTCACTTAATTCTTTTCAGTATTTTTGACATACTAAGATACAAATGTGCATAAATACGTTGATTTCTCTAATAGATTGCAAACGAACCATAGAATATTACGGGTTGGTACACATTTCGTTTTAAACAAGAGGTCGTCTAGATTTGTATTCTATTGCTCAAGTACTCAGAAAAAACTTTGCATTAATTAAAAAAATATTATAAATTCCCTCATACCCCAGTACTCTTCTTCTGAGTGATTTTTACCATTCCCCACTTTGCTGAGTTAGCATTCCCGATCATTTAATTTTTACTATGGTTTTGATTTTATAGAAGAATGTGTAAAGTGAAAAATATTAATATTTCGCTAACACAGTGAAGGGTATATAAGACTCGGCACAGCCGAATTTAACTTATTTTAAGATTAACAAAAAAATTATTTCATTTAATATTTACCATTTCATTAAACATTAAGAAAAAGCGTACAACCTCAGAATTACTAAGCGGTTTTACTAGAAAACTAAATACTAAATTAATCAAATCGACAAATGAATGACTTTTTATTGCAGTGGAGTTCTTTTAAAAAATTTTTCGAGAAAATGTGTTTTGAAAAATAAGGCATCCAAGTAAAATGCATGCTGAGTCTACAATGTAAAAATACTTTTCTTCACTCCTAAAATTACTTATTTTTTTGCGACCAATTAATGAATTTATACTTCAAAATTTAACTCCTTATATCAGTTAAATAATTTTTTTTTGTCAAACTCATTGCTGCAATAATTCTCACTTTTTCTCTATCTACATGAAATTTTATAATTTAATTAACAAACAGAAACAGTTTTCTTTTATTTATATTTGTATTTTGTTGTTTTTATTTCTCCATTTTACTTTTGAAATTAAAATACGAGTATTTCAACTTAGTTTGTATGAAAAGAGAGAGAAAAAAAAAACTCCAGCACGTTTGTTGCTGAAAAATTATATCGGAAAAATGAACCACGAAGTTTAAAATTGCTTAATTGATGCCAAAGGCATACAACCAATTTGTGGCCAAAAAACCCCACATAGCGGTGAGAACAACAGTTGGCGCCGAATGGCAAATTTTCCAAAAGAAGAATATTATAAAACAAATTAAATAAAATAAACCTCGAAGGAAAAAACAATTGAATGGTTGAAGCAAATATAAAATCTAAAATAAACACCAGCTTTTACAAATTAAATTAATAAGCAGAATAAACAAAAAAAAAAAAAAAAAAATAAAAAAAATTATTAAAGCAATGAAACCAAAAACAAAACAAAAATAGAAATGAAAATGGATATATACAATTGTAAAATTTTCAGCAAACACACGCACCCACATTCCTCGCTGCAGCAACAAAAATTAAGCGTACAAAACTTGCAACGAAAACTACTTACAAATAATAAGTTGGGGTGTGGGGGGTATAAAGAGAGGTGGGAAGTGTGTATGCTATGTGGCCACCTCTTTTAAATTGTTGCTTTATGTGCCTGAAATTGTGCGTATTAGCACGCATCAGCTGAATGTATTAATTACACTATGGCCTGAAGTAATATGAGCTGAAAACTCTAACACAGCAATTGTAACTGTGTTAGTATAAGACTGACACACACACACACATTTACATACCATTTACAATTTACTGCAGCAAAAGCAATAAAATGCTTTATTGAAAGTGCATTTAACTGTTGTTGATGCTGCTTACTATTCCAAAAAGAAAAAAACAAAACAATTGAATTTTGAACAAATGCCGCAAGATTTGAAAAACGTTTTTCATTATTACAAAAACTGCAGCAAGAGTAAAAAAGGAAAGAACTTTGCATAAGCTTAAGAAATGTTTGTTAGAAAGAGTTTTTGGGAAAACCAAAAGTTGGAGAAAAAATCTAACACAAATTGCAGGGAAAAAGGGCTTAAATATTTTAAGATTTTGTAAAGTTTCTTAAAAAAAATAATTACAAACAAACTAACTAAATGTTAGGCCTTATTTAACTATTCTTTAGAAGAAAAACTATAACAGATATCCCCTGGCTACATTAAAAATTCTAAAGGTTCTGTTTTGTGGCTTCGACTTTCATGAGTTTTTCAGTTTAAAAATATTTTTGTTTTTAAATAAGTTCCTGCAAATAAGTAAAGAAACTTTATAGCAAATTAATTTCACCAGAAAGCATAGGCTTGCTTTCTTTTCTCTATATAAAAAAAAATATGAACTCTTTTGGTCTTACTTACATGGGTCATTCCATAGATTGTAAATAAATACGATTATGTAGCAACCTCCCTTTTTACTGGTTATTAAAAGTGAAATGAAATCAATATACTGAAAATCAACAACAACAACAAAATAACAAGACTCAGCTGTGACAATGAAAGAGTGTAACGTAACATTTTCTGTTCGTCAGTTGGTAGGTAGATAGATGGATAGATATTGTGTGCCTGTGATTGAATCAAAGCAGCATGAATGAATGAATGAAATAAATAAATGTTTGTATGCATGCATGTATGAGTGAGTGTATGAATGCAACATTATATGATTGAATTATAACGGCTGATGTTGGCTTATGACTCTCAAAATAATAAATTGTCTGTTTGCAGCACGTACTGAAAATTAACGAGTTAAACAATCAATATAAATATAAAATTGTTTTTATTTAATAAAAACAACAGAACACACACAACATAATACTGCACCAAAGAAAAGTTACTTTTCTCTTTTACTACACGATTACAGATTGCAGTCTGAGTGGATTTGTGTTGATAAAACGGTACTGTGAGTTTGTCTGTACATTCATACGAGTATTCCTCATAGGGATTTAACTATAAACAATAACAAAAACAATAAGTAAAATTGTAACAATTTTAATTACATTTTATGAGCTTGACAATAAAAACGTGACTGGATTTACATATCAAGTGTAAGTATAGAAAAAAACACCAACAAACAAAAAATATTGAAATTAAAATGAAAAATATAAAAATTCCAACAACAAAACAATATCAAGCACGACATAATCTACACACACTACCAACACTTGAGATTTTCCAATCATTTAAAAAGGTGGGTACTTAAGGAATTGGATAAACTTCAGTAACGGAAGCTATGTAAAAAATTTTTCTGAAAGACTGTTTTTAAAAAGAGTGAACTTTAAATAATAACCGATTTTAACCGGTTATTTCAAAGAACCGGTTTTTTACTATATTTTTTACAGTTAGCTTTTTAAAATACAGATTTATTGTGAAATGTTTACAAGCGGTCTTCTAAGCAAGAAGCGTTGCTTGTTTAATATTATAAATTTTGTATTTTAAATTTAGCAGAGTCGGTTTTTAGTAGAGAAAATAGTCGTTTATTTTAAAATAGTTTTCTATAAGCAACCACTTTTTAATATAAACCGTTTTTTAAGCAGTCAGTCTTTTCTTTAAAACTATGCATAAAATTTAGGTTTTTTTAAAACAACCGTTTTATTAAGCCAGTCTCTCTTTCCGTAACTCTTTTTATTAAAAAATCAGTTCTTTTTAAGTCTTTTTTGTTTAAAACTTACAATTTTCTATTATAAATTTAAATGTTTCGGCTTTTACCATAAAATTTAACAGCAATCGCTTTTTCAAACATTCATGCTCTATCCAAAAAAAAATTGACGTAGACTTTAAAGTAAAATTTATGAAAAAATTATATGAAAAATTTCGATAACGTTGACTTTAAAGTCTACGTTAATTTTTTTGGATAAGGGGGTCAGTTTTTTAACAACCAGTTTCTGTTAAATATTTTTTTTTTAAATAAAACATTTTTAAAGTACTAATTTTTTTTTAAACTGTCAGCTTTGTAAGCGAAATAGTCTTTTGTATAAAATAAGGTTTTTTAAGCAACCGGTTTTTATGCGTTTTTAAGGAACTTTTTAAAGAATAAATTTTTAATTTTTTTCTTCAAGACTTTCAATTTTTATTTTATATTTAGCCGTATCGGTTAGTAATAAAAACTAAATAGTAGACTGTAAACAACCGCTTTTATTTTTTTAAATTAAAACTCTTATCTTAAATTAGTCTAATATTTATTTAACAGATTTCTTTTAAGTAACCGGTTTTTTATTTTATATTTATTTAGCAGAATTTTAAAATGTGCTTAAGCAACCGGGTTTTTCAGCAACAAGTTTTTTTCTTCAATATAATAATTTGTATATTTTATATCTAGCCAAATTGATTCTTAGCGCGTAAAATAGGGGTATGTTTTTTTTAACAGATTTCTTTTAAGTAACCGGGTTTTATATAAACAGATTTCTTTTAGCCACCAGTTTAAAAAAACTAGTTTTTGTAAAGCAAGGAGTCTTTTTTTTAAATGAGAAATTTTTATTTGAATTTTAAATAACCTATTTCTTAAGCAGACGGGTTTTTTACCCAAAAAAAAATTTTTTTATTTTTTGATCTATAAATTATCCCTTAAACAAAAACTGAAAGGGGACCCCCCTTTTACAAATATTTCATTACAAATTTAAGTAAATTTGGTTTCAAAATACAAAATAGCCGGTTGCTTTTTTAAATAGGGTTTTTTAAAAAACCCGGTTTAAGTAAACCGGGTTCTTTTATGCAATCCGTTTCTTTATAGAAATCAGTGTTTTTCTATTTTCCATTTTAAATTCAGTGGAGTCACTTTTAAAAGCTCAAAATAACCGGTTTTTGGAAACAAATCAAATCAAATCATTAGCTTTTATTGTGATTAAAATTAATAAAAATTTTAAATTTTTTAATGAAATAATTTTAAAACTTCAATACAAGTGGCAATAGTATGGCCTCTGAATTTCAAAGCTGCTTGTCAAAAGAGAGTTTATTCCAATAACATGTCTTCATCGCTTATATTTTATCCCACTTTAGTGTGGGAGGCCAAACACTGTACGACGATGACGAGCACAAATCTTCGTTTTAAATAAAAAATGTTACAAAATTTAATGTAACAAAATTAAAGGACAAGTACCCAAAACACACACACGCACACATTCATGTTTATTTTTTTAAAATTGAAAAAAAAAAAAAAATTAATGGACTTATAAATACACAAATGTTTTTGTTGTTGTTTATGGAAAAAGAAATGACTTTTTAAAAAATTTAAAATTTCTCACAACTTGGTGGCCCAAAAATCATTGTAACAAAATAATTTTTGTTTTTTTTTTAATTCCTTGGAAAATTTAATTTTAAAATAAACAAACCAAGAATGCCTGTAAATCGAACAAGACAAGCGTAATGTAAAATAAAAAAAAAAAAAATTAACAAAAAAAAAAACGAAAAGAAAATATTAAATCATCAAAATTGAAAATTGAAAAATTAAAAGGAAACCACCAGACGTTCATACAAACTATTTTTGTCTTTTGACATTTTCAGGGAAAACACACAACTGATTTCTTGTATCGATACAGTTTCAAAATGCAAGTGTTAGTTTGTTGAAATGAAACATTTTCAGTATGAATACCCGCACGAGTGACTGGCTGACTGAAATGTTACGCACAGTGTGCCACTCAATCAATCAATCACTGTACAATTTTTCATTAGATGTTTTGTTGCTGTTCTTGTTGTTGGTTTTTCGCTTACAAATAAGATTTCATCCAAGTTTTTTTTGTTGTTTTTTTTTTTTGGATTCGATTATTTTTATATGAGTTTAGTTCTTATATCTTTTTAAGTCATTTTAGAGAACTACAAGTTCAGAAGAAGCCCTAAAAGATTTTCTTATAAAATTATTTCGATTCGTTAATCTCGGCCATTTGTGGACTGATCGATCTGGGTTTTGGCAAAAACATTACGACTGTTGTTTACGTTAAAATTGTCTACCACATTATTTTGCCCGTTGTGTATTTTAGACAAAGTACGCAACAAAAATAGATGCAGCTTCGATTTTTGAAGCCATTAATGAACCTATGCAACTGAGTTTTGGTTCAGATACTATGAATATGATGTTTAAGAAAACTGCGTACTACTTTTTTTAGTTTAGATAAAAACCCCCCCAAAAAAAAACAAAGCAACAATTGATGAAAATATAAAATTTTGGTTATATTTTTGATATTACTCGTTCATTTGTGGACCGATTCTCTGATTTTTTCCACAGACTTTATGGCTATTATTTCGAATAAAATTGCATATAAAGGTTTTTTGTCCTTTTTGTAGTTTACACAAATTACGCAAATAACACTCAGAAAATGGTCAAAAAATAAAGGTAGTTATACTTCAGAGCTCATAGCTCAGCTATTTACGAGTATGGATCAATTGGGCTGAATTTCAATACGAATAACAACAAATCGACATGCTAAAATTTTCTGTAGGTCTTCTAGGGACAGACGGGCAGACGTACATTGCTAAATCGACTCCGCCACTTATAAGGATTCAGAATATATATACTTTATAGAGTGTCCCATGTACGGTGCAGAAATTACAAACGGAATCACAAACTTATACCCTTCTTACTTATAGTGAAGGGTATAAAAAACTATAATTTTATGCGCTACAAGTTCACAAAAAAAAAAAAAAAACAGCCTGCAGGTTTTTTGCTGCTGAGCTTAAACAAGAAACAGTAAATAAGAAAAAATTTTAATTCAATTAGAAGACACAAAAAAGCAATAATAAATGTAGTCAAAGCAGAACAGAAGTTTTATGCAAACAAACTATCATACACATACCCATACATAGAAAAAATACTTCAAATTAATTAATTAAAAAAAAACTAAAGCTAATAATTTTTTAATTAAATTTTTAATTACAATGGGCCATAATCATAGACACAAAAAAGTACGATTTTATTCATAAGAATTATATGAATTTAAAGTGGCTTTTAAAAAGATACCGACTTTAAAGTGACTATGATTACGGCCCAAGTTATTTATAATATCAGAGCTTTTGAATATAAACAAAAATACTCGTGTTCTAGAAATTATAAAGATAAAAAATAGATTAAAAATTTCTATGGAACTAAATTTTATATTTTTTTAATAGCAAAACTTTTTAGTATAAACAAAAATATTTGCTGAAAATAAAATCTAAATTAAACTAAATTTTATCACAAAAAGTTGTTTTTTAATATCAAAGCTTTTTAGTATAAACAAAAAAGGGATAACCATTTTTATGGACCCAGATAACCAAGTGTACTAGAAGTGTTTACTTTTTAGTATAAACAAAAATATTTGCTTACAACAGAAAAAATAGACTTAAATTTTATACCCTTCACTGTAAGTAAGAAGGGTATATGTATATAACATTGTGATTCCGTTTGTAATTTCTACACCGCACATGGGACACCCTATAAAGTATATATATATTCTGAATCCTGATGAATAGCGGTGTTTAATAAGCGTTGTCCGTCTGTCCGTCTGTCCGTGTATCTTGCGATAGTAAACACCCTTCACGGTAACTGCTTGACCGACCTCATTTTTCAAGAAAAAGGAGCTGATGACGCCGTCAGCCCATAAACTGCACAGTGAACTGATTGAGAATGCACAGGTATTTTCACATTCGCTCTAAACCCAGCTTTGCTGAAATTTTGAGTACAATTCTGCCAATTGTGAACACATTTATTTGGTCGATTATGCTGACGAAATTGGGTGGCAAAATAACATCCCCAGTTTTAATTAATGGGACGTTTAAAATGTTGTTTCTGCCTATTTGATGCGACTCACGAGATGGCCATCATAGTGATTTGGTGCACGGCTATCCCATTCACAAAGATAACATGAATTACAAATATAGTTGTCAAATCCTTTAAGCCAGTGATGATTTTCCAGTTATGCGTGGCATAGCTGACTAGCCAAACATTTTTTATCACTTCATAAGTTTCTTTTGCACTTATGCTAACAGATGTTCATTATATTTACAGTGAAACATCAGCGCATAACAAAAAATTACTGTAATTTTCATCAGCCTTAAAACTTTCTTCAAATAACAATGTCCGGTCACTCAAATTATCTATGCCTCTACTTGGGTAGCTTCTACATTATGTTACAGTTTTATATGCTACATCAGACATTGAGAACAAAATAACATTTTCGATTTCAAAATAACATCTTTGTTCGCATGCTAAGTGAAAGAAATTTGATTTGGCTTCAGATAGCTTTCTTGTACGCGAATAGTGCTTTCAAGCAACATTCGATTCAATGATATCCTCAATTTCTGGCAATGGCAGCATTGCGAATGCAAATTCCAAAGTCAGTCTCTAGTTATTTGCTGGTCGCATACATAGTAGTACCTATATAGTTATAACAAACACTGAAATTTATCGAGTTATCGAGCACCTAACATACGTACGGCAAATGAACCGAAATTTATTCCCTTAGGTTTTCTTGTTTCATCGCTGAACAGGCAGTAAATTTCTTTTAATATACGAGCGTTTGATTTACTTGAGAATTTATTTTAAAAAAACCCAAAACCAAATTGTCTTACATAAATTTTTATTAAAAATATTTCTGTTTTAAAAAACGATAATTTAGTTTCCAGAAAATGAATTTAAGACTTGATTTTTTGACGTTTTTATCTGAAACTAAATAAATAGTTATTGCTTAAGCTTTTAGATCTCTTTCTTATATATTTAAATTATAATTATAATTAAACAATATTTATTTATTTAGTTTCAAGTAAATTTTCTTTTTTTATAAAAAAAATTAACAAATTTTAGAAGCTACTATAACCAATAATATAAATTTGAGCTTTAATTTATTTTTAATTAATTTAAGTTCGCTTACACCCAATTCTTGTTGATGATGTTGTGGGCAACTCCATTTATGAAATTGATAAACTTTTTTTAATACATTTTCTTTTACACTTGAAACGATTTCAAATGAAATTAATTTCCACAATATTTCAATTGATTTTGTAATTCCTTTAGCCCTTCATTTTATTAATCACAATAATAATAATAAAACGGTAAATAAAATAAAATATGAATACAGAAAAAATTTTTTTATTAATATTGCGAAACCCTCTTTTAACCACTCCAAATTGATTTTCAATTACAGTTTTGTGTTGCAATGCACTCCAGCCAAAATACAAGCAGGTATTTCTCATACCCACATGAGTGTGTAAGCTTGCATTTAAGTGGCCTGATCACAGTCATCATTAACTACATCTGTTTCAGGGCATATGAATGCATGAATGGTGAATGCAAAGTAACACCATATGTTTGTAAATATCATTTTCATTAATGGCTAAAAACGTAAAGGTGAATGAATGGAATACACAAAACAACAAAAACACATAATGGTTATTGTAAAAAACCACAAAAAAAGCATCATTGGTGGTTATTAAACATAAAACGTGTATGAAGTTTTATATGCATTAAAATAAGTAAATTTACAGTAAACACTTTAATTAATTAATTCTTACACCGGCAAATAAAATTTCATTTTAAAGTTTAATAATGCTTGTATTCAAAGAAAATTAAAATAGACTTGAAATCGATATTGTGACAAATTTGTATGAAAAATTTGTCATAATTTATACTTGAAATCGTTATTAGTCTCTTTGAGTACCAGCCTAACCCCCTTATCCAAAAAAATTAACGCAGACTTTAAAGTCAACGTTATCGAAATTTTTCATATAATTTTTTCATAAATTTTACTTTAAAGTCTACGTCAACTTTTTTTGGATAAGAGCATAAGTCTTTATTAAATTTAAATTTTTTTAAATTAATTTTTATTTGGAAATATTAAAAAAAAGCCAGGTTTTACAGTAACTGCAATTTCAATTTGATAAAAGTCATTAGCAGGATATATGCTTGTTGTTGAGGTCATTGAACATTGACAGACATGTTCTATTACTTGTTACAGATACACACTTTAAAGCGTAGTGTAGAAGAATTTATTTTATTCGAATTCTGGTTTCATAAACATGACCAGGCAGACATCTTGAAAATATGAAAAACACAAAAAAAAATTATTGTTAAAGTAATCAAAATATAGTCAATCAATTAATAGTCCTCAAAACGCATCGACACGCAATAAAGAGTGCTAATGATTGATATTTTATCATTTAATGTGAACATCCCAGTTAACCAAACTGTGTAAAGCTTTTTCAATTTTAAAATTTAAAATATAAAATTTTAAAGATCCTTAATGTACAAAACGGAATCTTGCAATTCTAATTGAAGGCCATGAAGGCCGAACCATAAACCTAGCTGAGCAGAAAATATAATAAAATGTAGTTACCCCTAATGAGCTGCATGAGCTTTAGAGAACCATCAAACAACTAGTTTAAGTCTCTAATTTAAATGCAATTTACTTCGTTGATCTTTTGTAACATTCAATAATTTTCGTACTAGAAAATATGACGCACTAAAAAAAAATTGTTATGGATGTGATTGAAGGTTTTTAAAATTAAACTGACAAGGGTTACTAGTACTGGGTGGGCCAAAAGAAACCAAGGGGTGTAAAAGTTTAATAACTTTTTTGTTTATTAATTTTTTTTTATTTTTTCTTACAGATTATATAGACAACACTTGGAGAATTTATAATGGAGAGGTTCACAACTGAACAGAGAACCAGAACAATAGAATTTTATTATTTTTTAAAAATATATATATTTGATTATGAGTGATGAAGCTCATTTTCATTTGAATGGCTTTGTTAACAAGCAGAACTGTAGGTTCTGGGGTTCTCAAAATCCAAGAGCCATTCATCAACGCCAATTGCACCTCATCAGGTGTACAGTATGGTGTGGGATCACATCTGAAAATGTCATTGGGCCTTACTTCTTCGAGAATGAAGATGGAAGTGCTGTAACCGTAAATGGAGAGCAGTATCGTTTTATGATAGAAAATTTTTTACGTCCTGCTCTTGAAAACAGACCTGGTATGTGGCTTCAGCAGGACGGAGCCACTGCCCATACTGCCCGAGACACAATGGCACTTTTAAGTCAAATTTTTGGAGAGCGAATAATTTCTCGAAATTCGTAAATTATTTGGCCAGCGCGATCGCCAGATTTGACAGCACCCGACTATTTTCTTTGGGGTTTTTTGAAGGAGCGAGTGTATGTGAACAAGCCAGAGACAATCCTTGAACTCAAGGCAAACATTGTTGCAGAAATTCGAACGCTACAGCCACAAGTTTTGAAAGATGTTATGGAAAATGCTCTAAAAAGAGCCCATCAGTGCGAAGCTGAAAACGGTGGTCATTTAAGAGACATCATTTTTCATACTTAGTGTAAAAAAATTTCCATTTTGTATATTATAGTATAATCTGAAAGAAAAAATAAAAAAAAGTTAATAAACAAAAAAGTTATTAAACTTTTACACCCCTTGGTTTCTTTTGGCCCACCCTGTACATGGCAATACCCGAATTGTGTCATTCGGTATCGTTAAAAATTTCAATATAATTTAAATGAAATTTTTAGTCCCGCTAGCTAATTCCACTATGTTGAAAATACGAGTATTTTATAGTTTTTGTTTTCAATCTCAAAACAAAAAATCTAATTTAAGGTTTTGAATGCTGCTGAAAAGCTACACTTTTGACTTGTTGGTTGAACATTCGCAACGCAAATGGAAAATTTAAGTTTTTCTAAAATAATTTTTTTTTTTATTTTAAACTAGCTGAACCGACAGACTTCGTACTGCCTCAATCAATAAAAGCTTTTGTATAAAATAGACTTAAAACAAACATAAGGAATCCATAATTAATAAAAACATTATTACACACATGATGTTGCTTACTTACAAAACAAAGTTTTCCTGAAATATTGGCTATTTATAAGGTTTCAATTTGATATTGACAGACGCACACAGTAATTATGATACAGTCTGTTAATCAATTTAAAGCTTTCTGATAAACAATATTTTTTATTTTATTTTGTGTGTGCGTAAATAAACAAAGATGATTAAGATTTATCAATCTACATAAAAATAATCTGATAGATACTTGACAACTGAAGTTAGCTAAAATTAAATGTATTTTTAACCTCCTGAGGATAAATATGTAGTTAGAAAGATATAAAAATTCTAATTGTTTATTCATTTTAAACTATTCTTTCAATTTGATTTCTGAACGGCAGGGGACACATCAAAGAAAAAACGAAAATTTTTTTACTAAATTTCAAGATTAAAATTAGCCAAATCGGCTTAGCCGTTCTCGAGTTTTAGCGAGACTAACGAACAGCAATTGATTTTATAGATACTAGGGCTGATTGGTAATGAAGCTACCTAGCGCTAGATGGCAGCACAAGCACAAAAACTTTTTTTTTTAGAAATTGCGATCTGTCAAACGTCAGCTGTTAAAATTTCACCCAAATTCATGTGTCTTCTTGGTGCATTAAATTGATGTATCATTAGAAAAAAAGGGTGCACCAGCACCTTAACCTGCCACGGGCATGAACCTGGCAAAAAGATACAGTTGGGGGTCCCACACAAACTTGTAGCCTCATGGATGAGGCCTCATGCGATTGTACAATGAGTGCTTAGAGTCTGTGGACCGAACTTCGTTCCAACTTTATGTGGTTTAATGAATGATGTTCTGAGGACAACATCTCTGGTTTATTGTTCGGTCTGTTTATTTCGAGCACGTACAGGAGGAAGATGATGCGGAGCTTGTGTCAGATTATTAGTGAAGTTCCCTTCGTGACAGTGGTTACTACCTGAAGGTACGACCGAAGTGAGTGATGTGCTCAACTCACTCAATAAGGCTTAGATGTGTGATGTGGCTTAGGACACATACTTTGCTACCTGTGTTCTTTATTGGTCACAGGGGCAGCGGTGGTAGACCCGACCCTGTTAAGATTAGCCCTAGTGCCACTTGCTCACTTGAAATCTTCCACTTTCACTGTTCTTAATTGGGATGGAAAATTTAAATTTCGGCTTAATAAATTTTTTGGTCTCAAAAATTTTCTATCCTCTTTTTTGTTAAATAATTTTTCATTTACAAACGACATAATATAAGCTTATGTCTTTAAGTTCCTCTACTCACTATCGTTCAAAATTTTATTTATTTTTTTTTTTTTGAACATTTTCGTTACTTTAAGCAAACTTTAATTTTATGGCCACTGGGGTTATTTTACATTATTCATATCAGTTTATTTGCTTGTGTAAAAATAATTTTAATGGCTTGTGTATTTGTTAAATTGAGTATGTTAAATGTTCATTAATTAACTCATTAATAAAGTAATTAATTTAGTGCTTAAAATTAAATAAAATACAAAAGGAAGAAATAAATAAAAAAGTATAGAATTCTCGCATAAATACATAAATAATTTATTATAAAATTTATTTTTATTATTATTAAAATATTTATTAAAAAATTTGTTTTTTTTTTTTTTTTTTTATTTGTGAAGTTCAGTCATAATTGTTGCAAATTAGCATTTTGCATTTCATCATCTCAACTCGTCTGGCACTTCCTGCTGCACTCAAAGGATTTTATTAATTTTCTTTATTTATTTTACAAAAACTCATGTGAGTGCAAGTGTGTGCTGGAGTTTTCATGTATGAATGCCTGTTGTGTGTAAGTAAAGGGGTGTGAGTGTATAAAATTGAAATTGAAACTCTGTGATTTACATTAACAAAAGCAAACAAAAATCCAGACAGAAAGTAACGCCTCTGGACTTTAGCCAGACATTAACGACAGTATTGTGTTGACACCCAACAACTATAACAACAATGTTACACACATACTCATTCGTATGAATTAAATTATTATTGCGAGTACTAGAATGTAGTTGTAGATGTTTTATTATGGCACTAGTTGTCCAATTTGGTACTTAAATTTAGTTTACAAGTAACTAGCAAAAGGGGAGACAAACAATGATGACAGCATTATTCAAGTAATTAAAGGCCTGGTAAAAGTATTTATTTATTTAAATTCTAATCATTTTTTATTAGAAAAAATACTTTTAAATTTAGCAAAAAATATCCACAGCTTGCAGTAATGGTAACGCAAGACCGCTAGACTATCAGTAGCCGGTTCACTACAGACAGGCTAAAAAGGACTGAGGGGTCTGGTTTTGTTTTGAAACTAATGTTTATAATCTATTCGTCAGCTACATTAAGTTATATCTCCGAAACGCCATGAGAGGACAGTACATACTAAAAAACCTTTGGTGTTTCTACTACAGGATTGTGATAGAGACGCACTAAAAATCCGGTGGGAGTAATGAAGAATGAGACTGCGTCCTTTCCTAAACACTAAAAAATACAATAAAAGATGAAAAGATTTGAGATCACTTCCGGAGCTGACCAGCTATTCATACTAGGACCTAATATCTGGAATTCTTAGCTACGATGGGAGTTTGAGAATGGGAATGTCTGACGATATTGCGCTGACATTATGATAGTTACCACCAAAAGCTAGCTAGACTAGAATGGCGACACGTGTAAGTCACATATTCCTGTTTAAATGAACATATGTCTTGATGAGATCACAACCGCACTACAAAATGTGCCAAATACCTCGCAGTGAAGCTAGACCCGTGGCTAAGCTATATGAACCACATCCACAACTCAGGCGGTTAATGTTAAATATTAAAAATTTCGTATCAGGTAAACGCAAACTATTAATGGAGACATGCAACAGCATTCTTCTGTATGAACCCAAATTTTGAAAATGAAATGCAGTTCGAAGACACTACATTTGTTGTTCTGGTTATAACCATAACTATTGTTGAAATGCATTCTGTGATTTCACAGGCTATTGAAAGAACCAGGATTTGCATGATTTAGCAGAGAGTATGTAAAAATGACAGATATTAGGAAGAACGAAGAAAGCGGAAGGTGAACGTAGAAAATTTAGTGAAGAGGTAACCTAGAAAGATGAACTACTCTCTGATGCAGATGAGGTATGTACACGACCACTTCCGAAGGTTTTTTGTAAAGGATGGGTAAATAAGGAAAGGTATATACAAAAAAGTAGAAATAGTGGACCTTTTTTGAGTGCTGCCGTTGGAACGAGATTCGCCGAAGACTGTGCATATAGATGGGCAACTGAGCAATGAAAAAGACTAACGAATTTCATGCAAAACGTTGTGAGAAAAGAAATAAGACCGGCATGCTGTGGTAAGTTACGTAAGAGTAGAGGGCAGTCTGAACGTACATAAATAAAAGATGATGACATGGATAGCTCACACAGAATCCACATTACACTAAATCGAAAGCAGTTGCTGGGTAGAAAACAGTTCCAAGTAGATAAAGGGTTTTTTTTTATGGAAAATGGAAAATTTTTTTAATTAAATAAATATTCAATCATAAAAATTTTTTAAATTAATAAAATTATTTCATTGAATCAATTAACTTTTTTGTCAATATAACAATTGTTTTAATTAACATATTTTTTTTTTCTGTAAAGTGAACTGATTTTTCTATCAAAAATGAGCTGCTGTTATTGGTTTTCCTTCGCTTTCGTTTGCTTACGCTTAGCCGGTAGCTGGCCTTGGTTGTTTTTCTTTTTTTTTTTTGTTTTTTTGTTCGTCCCAATTTTTATTTCTAGTTTTGTTTAATTTTTTATTTGGGTTAAATAACATTTGCTACTTGTCGCTATAATAGTTACTTGTTCCTTTTTACAATTATTCCAGCATAACACAAGTGATAATAATGATTGTGCGGTTATGTAATGAGGTCCTTTTCGCTTCTATAAATTTTCAAGTGCTTTTATCGTTTTGAAGAAAATTTTTATTATATTTTTATGGCACAAGTTAATGTTATACTTGCAGAAAATACGAAAAAAGTGCATAGAAAAATTAAAAGAGAAGAAATTCTTTTAAAACAAAAGTAATGAATGCAGTGTAGAAATTAATTATAAATAAATTTCATTGAAATTTGTTTCAATGAGATCTTGGAATTTATTTTTGCTTGAAAATATTCTTTTAGGGAAATTTTTTTAAAAATAGAAAAAAAAAAATAGAAACAATTTATTCATTTTGTTTAAGTTTAAAGTGTTTTAAATTTAGAATATTGGCTTCCGTTAGACCTTTAGGCCATACACGTTTCCAGTTGTTTCCTTATTCCCATTAGTCACTCCACACACACACACACACACACACACACCTTTCCTCAAAATTATGATAATCTCACTTGTCTAGACAATCTAAACGACTAGCTGCTGCCACAAAACTCGTGCTACTGCTGAGATTAAAATAGTCAACCAAAAACAATTGTTACGAAGGCACAGAACCCAAAAATAGAATAAAACCAAAAAATTAATGCGCATTTTTAAGTTTTGCCCAACAATAAAATAAAATTTAACTTGTGTGCACTTTTACAACAACTAAACTAAAAACGGTGAAAAGGAAATGTCGTTAAACTTTACAAGAACGAAAATTTCTTCTTAAAGTACTCACTCACTTTTACTTATTCTTCTTAAATTTGTAAGAAGTAGTGAAAATAAAAATTTTAAATTTGTAATTTTAGGTTTTTTTTTATTTAAAAGTATTTATTTAGAATTTTCTGTAGAAAAATAAAGGCTGCTATTCAAATTTAATTAATAACGATTTCAATTAGAAATCATACAAAATTTTTACAATATCGATTTTAAATCTACATTAATTTCGTTTTAATAAATAAATTTAATTTTTTTTATTGGATTATAAAGATGGCATGTTACGATTAACTATGGAACAAGCCGTGGCAAAAAAATCGGCGGCGGAGACCAAACTACTTTCGGCGCCGGCTAAGATCGGCTGGAACTCATTTACATTCATTTTAGAGAAGCCAAAAAAAAAAATCTATAATACTAAAATTTTTCACTCCTACAATAACGTAACTCTTTACGTACATGTAAAAAATTCGTGTATTAAGTAAAAACCCAATAGTGTGAAAACAAAATGCTTAACAAGTGTGGTGAGTGTGGTGAAATACTTAAGTATTTTTGACAGAATTATGGTTTTTGTCATTTTTATAATTTTTTCTAAGCTATCATACTGCTCATTTTATTAGGGTTGCTTTTGTAAATAAAAGGTGATTTTATAAGAACTATCGGAAATTTAAAAAAAAAACACATAAAATTCAGAAAAATGCATGAAATATTTATTTGGATCGATAGTTGGGTCGATATAATTTAATGTTTGAAGATTATTTCATGCAAATGTTGGCCGCGGCTGCGCCTCAAATGGTCCATCCGCTTAGTCCAATTTTGGCATACTCTTTCCAACATTTCGGCCGGTATCTCACGAATAATGTTGGCAATGTTGGCTTCCAGTGCGTCAATCGAAGTGGGCTTGTCCCTATAGACATTAGCCTTAACATAGCCCCACAAAAAATAGTCTAGAGGCGTTAAATCGCACGATCTGGGCGGCCAATTGACTGGTCCCAAGCGTGAAATAAACTGTTCACCGAACTCGCCTCTCAATTGGTCAATTGTTTCGCGTGCTGTGTGGCATGTGGCACCGTCTTGTTGAAACCACATGTCATGCAAGTCAAGCTCTTCCATTTTGGGCAAAAAAAAGTTTGTTATCATCGCACGGTAGCGCTCACCATTCACAGTAACGTTGTGATTCGCATCATCTTTGAAGAAATACGGCTCAATGATGCCGCCAGCCCATAATCCGCACCAAACGGTTGTTTTTTGTGGATGCATTGGTAGCTCTTGCAATGCTTCTGGCTGCTCTTCACTCCAAATACGGCAGTTTTGCTTGTTCACGTATCCATTCAACCAGAAATGAGCCTCGTCGCTGAACACAATTCTTCGATAAAAAAGTGGATCTTCATCTAACTTTTCAAGAGCCCATTCACCAAAAATTTGGCGTTGTGGTAGGTCGTTTGGCTTCAATTCTTGCACCAGTTGTATCTTATAAGGCTTCACACCCAAATCCTTCCGCAAAATTTTCCACGTAGTGGAGTAACAGAGGCCCAATTGCTGCGAACGGCGCCGAATCGATAATTCACGGTCATCACCAATACTGGCCGATACGGCTGCGATATTTTCTTCAGTTCGCACTCTACGTAAGCGTGTTGGTGGTTTAATGTCCAACAATGTAAATTTGGTGCGAAATTTTGTTACAATAGCCCGAATAGAAGCCTCAGTAGGTCGATTAAACTGACCATAAAATGGAAGAAGCGCGCGATGAACTTTCTTAACAGAGCACGCATTTTGGTAATAAAATTCAATAATTTGCAAGCGTTGTTCGTTTGTAAGACGATTCATGATTAAATTATAGACCAAACTGAAGATGTTTGACAGTGACACAAGATACAAAACGTGCGTGAGCTGTCAAAACTAGTGTTGCCAAAAAGATAATAGCAAAAAAATCACTCTTTACAAGCAACGAAAGAAAAAACTAGAAATCAGCTGTAAAATTATTTGCCACTATAAACTAAATAAAAATAAAACTTAAAAAGTTTCATACGTATAGGAAAAAAATAATGTTTGAAAACGAAAATAATAATTTTTTTTATTCTTTTTATGATCAGCTGTTGACTTTCGTTTTGTATTTTATTTGAAGTATGATGGTATGAAAACAGAAAATATTTTCCTTTAGATTTTTTAATAGTCTATTTGATTTGCATCTGATTTCGGTCTCACTCGATCTAATGAAAATGTTAATACTCTGTATTATAATGTGAAACCCGCTTAGGAAAGCAACTTTTTTACAGTGCAAGAAATCGATTGTTCCAAACAGTTTGTTTAAAGTGTGCGTGCTGAAACAACTTGTCGTTCAGACCCATGGCGTCTAGTTGAAGTTACAAGAAAGCCGTTATCATATCATATAACGAATTCCATTCACAGTCACCGCAGGTTCGACATCATCGCCAAAATATGAAGTCCTTAGCAAAATCCCCACCGGACTGCATTTGTTTCTCATGAATTTCATAAAGATTTTCCGAGTCCCCAATTCGATAATTTTTTGTATTAAAGAAACCATAAAGTTTGATATGGGTAGATGGCTTTTTCTCTTTACCACTTAAATGAACTTTTGTCCAGAAATACAAGACATATCCGCTCAACAGGCTAGCAGCCACGCGGCCAATATTTTCTTACAAGCTTATGTTCAAGCCAATTTTGAGTTTAAT
This sequence comes from Thelaira solivaga, assembly GCA_947397855.1. Lineage (NCBI taxonomy): Eukaryota > Metazoa > Arthropoda > Insecta > Diptera > Tachinidae > Thelaira > Thelaira solivaga. The sequence goes on from OX377610.1 coordinate 75,471,610, forward strand.
AATGTTATTTTTAATTTTTAAAAACGTAAGGAGTTACGTTTTTGCAAATTTAACTCGACGAATTTAACTTCACTCACTTTATTAAACAAAAATGTTTTGTATGAATTTATGTACTGTCCCCGTCATATCCCAGTAAGCGACTAATTAATAGATGGCGTTTGCAAGAAAAGTCTAACTCATTAATAGTCGTTATTAAAGGGAGTGCTGTATAAAAATTTTATTTATATTTAACATTATGCAAAACAGAAATAAGAAAAATAATGTAGAATAACACAAGCTAAACAAATTGTAAACGAATAGTTTTTTATTTATTTTATTTTAATTTCTATTTAAATAAAAGAACGTGGAAATGTTGGCAAATAGTACAACAGTCAAGACTGCGAGTAGTTAAAGCCACTAAACTGATTTTCGTAATTCATTAAGCGAGACCAACTATCTTAAGACAAGACAAGTCAAGTCAAGTTACTCAGTCAGTTATACTCACTCACAAGTTTTTCTTCTTTTCTTTCACAACAGTGATTATGCCTAAAGTTGCCCGGTGTACTCACACAAGTGTTTTTCTTAAAACAAAGATACGTTGATTTTTTGTTATTTATTATTTTATTATTAAATTAAAGAAAAAAAAAAAAAAAAGAAAAAATTTCGTCTACAACACATACAGACTCTTTTGCTAATAAAATTTCAAAAATATTTAATACGCAACCCACCACTTAAAGTTATAGCAAAATGTTAAATCAACCAGTTTATGTTTTATAACCGACTGGCCAAACTATTACAAAGGCAGTAGAACATAAGAGCACAGCAAAATATAGCTCACCCATTTGCCACCCAAAACCTTTTTGCGTAACTAAAACATCATATTACATTTTGAAAGGTTTTTATTTTGTTTTTAAGAATCTATTACATCGATACTATTGTATTTTGATCTATCAGTTCATGGCCACAAGTTTTATGTTTTCCTATACCTCCACACACACACACACACACACACACACACACACTTACAACTTTCAAGTTGCCAGCAAAAGCCACTACTCATTCCATCACTCACTTGATATTTTTCTAGGGGGAGTTTGCTGGACAAGTGTATGGGTGGGTGGTTGGCTAAATGTGTGATGCGGCATGTTTTTCTTTTTGGGCCCTAATGTTTTTTCTATATTTACACGAGTCATATAAAACAAACAAAAAAAAGCGATTTTTGAAGGGAGGAGGGAAGAGAAAACTTGTAATTCAACACAGTAATGGTCCATGAAATTAAATATTGTTAATAAAGTCTCGGTAAATAAATATTATTAAAGTTCAAAAAGGGTAGTTGTTGGATTTTTAGTTGTGGGTACTTTAAATTAGTTTTTGATGTTTCATCTAGGCCAGCCAAATACTTACGTCAGATTTCTTACATTAAGCCAGCCCAGTCAGTAATTTATTACAATTTGTATGTTCTGATATTTATGTCTAAGACAAACTAAATTCATTGCTAAAATTCTTCTTTATGAGGACATTCATTATAATTGAAAGCTTTCCAATCAATTTCCACTTATTTGCAGCAAATGAAAATACGCAGTTTTTTTTAAACTCCCGTTCAAGTATTTGTTTTATTAAACTAATCAAATGGAAAGAATTGCTAACAATTAAGCGAAGAAAGTTAGGCCAATAAGCCAATATGATGTGCTGTTTGCAGGACACGTACAGTTCAATCGTTTAAAAAATTTCTATGTAAAACACAGAATTTTTAAAATATTGTCACACAAATTTTATAGACGACTAGTTGATCGTTTCTTATAATCAGCACATAAAGGCCTTAAAAGCATCGCCATCTAAAAAATATCTTGTGCTGTCCATGCATTAGTCAATAATGACTTAACCCGCACCTAACAAAAATTTGCTAATTAAACGCTTTAATTTAAAAAAAATCATTTTGATTACGTTTAATTTGAATCAATTAAATATTTAATTAGTATGACAATTTTTTTTTTAACTAAACGAAACACTTAAAAATTTTAATTAATTATTTAATTGAGTAAAAAAAAAGTTTTATTAAATCAGAAGCCTTAAATTAAGCTATTAAAACCTCACCCACTTGCTTCAATCTAAATTTTCAAGTGAACGGAATTTTAGAAAAATTTTAAATAAAATTTTTGATTGAAGAAAAATTTTGAAAATAATTTAATGTATTATAAAAAATTTTTACGTAAAATTTTTTTGTCCAAAAAAATCTTTTGGCGCACAAAATTAAAAAAAAATATTATCTTAACAAATTTTTTTTCCGAAAAAAATTATTTTGTCCAAACAAATATTTTTCCGAAAAAATATTTTTGTCCAAACATATTTTTTTTCCGAAAAACGTTTTTGTTCAAAAATTTTTTTAACGAACAAAATTTTTCTCCGAAAATTCATATCTGAAAAATTTTTTGTGCCAAAAGTATTTTTTGACTTAGCAATATTTTTGTCTGTGTATACTAACTGCATACTAAAATTTAAAAACCAAAAATCTGAAAAATATTATTTTTCGTAAACAATTTTGTCCACAAATGTTTTCGCTAGAAAATTTATATCGGGATAAGTTTTTGTCCCTAACAACATACATATTTATAAAGGGTGTCCCAACAAGAACGCAAGATTTAAATTTTAAATAAATGACTGATCCAGCAATAGAATTGTTTCTCTGGCTGTACGACATGTGGTGCCATCTTGTTGAAACCACAAGCCCTCCACATTCATTTCTTCTATTCTAGGCAAGAAAAAACTGGTTATCATTTCACGATACCGAACACCATTGACTGTTTGCGCTTTACCTGCCTCATTTTCATAAAAAAAAGGTCCAATGATTCCTCCAGCCCAAAAACCACACCACCCAGTGACACGTTGAAGGATGCATTTGCTTCTCGTGAATCACACGAGGATTTTCCTCACCTCAAATGCGACAATTCTGTCTATTGACGAAGCCATCAAGATGGAAATGAGCCTCGTCGCTGAAGATGATTTTATCGGCAAAATCAGCATTTTCATATTGTCTCTCCAATACCCAATTAACGAACTCCATGCGCTGTCCATGGTAATTTTTTACTAACCTCGTACCTTCTACTAGCAAACAATAACAATTGTTCAAATGTCAAACAATTACACTTCGAATGGCGCCAAATTTAAATCTTGCGTTCTTTTTCGGACACCCTTTATATATGTATGTTTTTACCTAATAAAATTTACTAACGAAAATATGTTTTGTGCCAAAAATATTTGTCGCTTTAACACCATTTTTTCCAAAACAAAAATTAAAAAAAATTTTTCCGAAAACATTTTTTTTAGAACATAATTTTTTTTCGGAAAGCAATTTAGTGCAAAAATTTTTTATCAGTAAAATATTTTTATTAACAACATTTTTTTTGTTTGAACAGATATTTTTGTATGCAAAATTTTATTTTTTTTTTTTGACAAAATTTGTATCTGATAATTTTTTTTTTTAATCGAATAAAGGTTTTATCCGACAACATTTTTTTTACATAAAGTTTGAAATGTCTCTTTCAAAGTGAAAGCTTAAGGTAGGACATTGTCAACTTAGTGCTTTTAACATTGCTTTGAGTGGTTTTTAATATTTGCTATTCATGAAATTTTGGAGGTAACACCCACCTTTTTAGACTCGTTATTACAAATTGTTGATAGATATGGTGAAGATTTTGTAGGTCAAGCTCCGGTACGAGTATTTAGCTAAATTTTTAAACTAAACTGTAGTTTGTGTAGTATGGGTAATGCAACACTTAGGTTAACGCTATCTAACAAAAAGACGGTTAAAAAACTCCTATATTTTATTGTCGGTAACTTGTAGTAATTCGCAACACGGTATTGGTTTCATTGTCATCCCGTTAATTGTGGAATATATCGCAGCACATTTTCGAATAATATAGGTGGCCTCAGTATTGAAAAAATATTTATTTCATTTTATATTTATTCTAGGTACAGACTCTTAAACAGAAAAATAAGCATTTGTTTAAATTAAAAAAAAAAAGGAAAACGTTGTTTATGATGGCAAAAATTGTCAACAACACTTAACACTTTGATGACTGTGACATCAAGTTGTTTTATGTGTGCCTTCGCATAAAAATATTCACTGAATATCAATTTTATAAAAATCATGACAACAAGCCTTTTTTCTTATATATAATTTTTTGTTGTTGCTGTTGCTCTTCTGCTTATAAAGTTGGTTGGCTGGGCCTGCTTGTCTATCAAGGCAGTTCTTGCTAACCGATAGTATAAATAACAATAAAATACTTTAAGGAATAAAAGTGTAATAAAAATGATCGCCATCAGCAACCCCAGACTTTTTTATTTACATTTAATTTCAAAGTTTTTTTTATTTATTATAATTTTTTTATTAAAACAAAAAACATTTGACTGCTTTTTAACCAGATGATATTCAGTAGTGAGAACGAACAAATGCAAAGTAAAATATACACTTGCATGCTGGTGTTTGTGGTGTAAAATGGTGATTACATGCTAATGAAGCCTTATTCTGTGATTTATGAATATTTATTGGATTTCTGGTTGATTGCAAAACGCACATCATACACACACTCAACTCCTACACATGGCAGTATAAAAAAGGAATGCTCGTTATGCTGTCAACCTTTTACTTGTTTTCAGAAACCGAAACCAGACATTTTGTTCTGCTTCTTTTGATGCTGCAGCAGCAACAGTAATATAAGGTCAATAGTATCAGTTTTGCCTGCTGCCTAGCCTCCCCACTTGTCCGCTGTGTGTATTTATTTGTGTTAATTCCGCCACAACACTTCCGATGCCCACAATCAATAAACATTAACAACAACATTTTCATATAACCAGTGCAAGCACCAACAACAGCGATAAAATAAAAAATTAAACCAACAACAAACGTAAGCATAAGCAAACACGCTTTTAAAAATATTAAATTAACAAAAAATAAAAAAGAAAGAAAAAAAAAACGAAATCATTTTTGTGCGCACAAACGCAATCAATGAAAATTATTGCCCATCTGACTGCAAGAGCCACTTCTGCTGTATTCTGGGTTATAATGTGTTCCTTAGTTATAAAATTGCTATAAATTTAATGCTACTCGACCGCCTTTCCCTTGCGGGTCTGGGCTGTACAGCCTCAATGTTTGTTTTTCAATGTCGGTGCTGAAGATTTGTTGGCTGGCAATAATCATCAGCATCAATGAAAAACCGCATACAATGCAAAATTATCATCACAATTCACGATTTATTTCAATGATTACATTAAAAAGCATTAAAATGCAACAGAGACACACACACACATAAGCACACACAAAAACAAACATCTAGCAGTAGAGCAAAAGCAATCAGCTTTCACAGAAAATACATAAATACGGAAGCGGAAACCAATAAGTTGCCTTGTACACCCACAGTCTGTATAGCAGCAGCCAAAATTTAAGCCTCCCTTTTTTAAAAATGCATATAAATCCTATTTATTGTTTAAACTTAAGGGAGGAAAAGGGTTATAAGCCACAAGCAAAACACAATCTTCATAGCTTCTGGCTGGGATAGACTCTCGTTTTATTAGTCAACACACTACGAGTGCTTATGTCTTTAAGAATTCAGAAATTTTAAGACATTTTTTTAACATTCCCTTCAAGCAGTTTTCTATTCTCTAAAGAAGTGCAGATTTTTATTGAAAAAAAAGGCCGTCTACTGGCGTGCATACAATACAAAAGTTCTACCCTGCGCTTTATCAGAAGCTGGATTATCTTTTTAAAGACTGAATGAGTGGTATGAAGAGAACACACTTTTCTTAAAACCCTAATTCACCTTAAAGCAACTTTGGTGAATAGAAATTTTTTACCAATTAAGAATTCAGTTGGGATAAGCGAATATTTTAATTGTCACACTAGAAATCGAAATATTTTGCACTGTGTTAAAGAATTTCGGTTGCTAAAACTATACAATTTGATTATCACAACTCAATTTTTGATAGATAACAAATTTAGTTTTCACAACCGAAGTTGTTTTCTGTTTGTAAATGAAAGGAAACTTGATTGTAGTATGCAAGCTTTGGCTACTAGTGAGCTCTGACATAAGTGTTCTTGATCATTGTACGAAGAGCACTATAACTCTTCTTAATCTAGCCAGCTTGATATATTTGGCTTGTGGCAGAGTTTAAATGAAACTTAGCTGGACTTAGAAATCTATCTAGCGCTGACGGTCTTCAGTTAGAATCGCAGAATTCCGTTTTAAATCACGTATTTGCCAAAACAACGAAAGTAATAAAGTAACCTAGATCCACCCTAATGTAATGTAAAATAATATGCGGCAAAAACGCATAGCCAAAAGGGAGATGGCTTTTAGCATGCAAACTTTAGCAACGAATTTCATTTTAACCCTTTTAAAGGGACGTTAGTAATATTCTACAAGACTTAGCTTGCTAATAGAGAGTTCTGCTCTTGTTTGTTGTAAAAGGAGATTTATAACTACCACTAATCTAGGAGGAGCCTTTTACCAGACTTTCCATTTAAGCTAAAATTAATTGTGTATGAAGAACTCTGTTTAGCTGGTCATCATTTCTTCGTTAGAAGAAGCCAAAAGTATCAAAAGAGAGATGTATAAAGAAGCCTTGCAAAAAGCGACGCCAAAAGTTTCTGAGAAAACGTTAATAGTCATGAGTGGTTGGAAGACATTGAATAAGATGTAATCCAGTAGTAGAAAAGAAAGTAAAGGATGCAGTTGCATATGCATTAACTCAATAATACGCAGACAGAGATCATAACCCAAAAGAAAGTAAGCGTCGATTAAAAATTTTAATTCAAATTGTTATACTGATTAAGGTTTCAAGCGAAGAGCCGAAGTGGACATACTGCAGTAAAAGTCACTCATTAACCCCGAATATATTAGGCCAGATAATATTCTTAACCTCAGCAGAAATGGCATCAAACTCTACACTGAGCTGTTGGCAGGATATTGTGGACTCAATTACAAAATGTATAAAATTGGTGTGCCATATGATGACCCTTATCGTTTCTGTCAAAAAAGAACAAGAAATAAATTAGTATGTTTTATAGGCTTAGTCAGTGATGCGGAGATGCATAATTGACTAACTAGGCAGTGGAATACTAACACCAGAAGACTTAGGTAAAATGGATCCCACAACAATTACAAGATTCGTGAGGAGTCTTGGATGGTGTTAGTTGCTGCAGGTCGTGGTGTAATTATTAAATTAAAGATCGAGTTTGGCTTGTAAATTAATTTAAACGCTTACTGATGAGCTTCATAAGCATAATTACAATTATTAAATTTTGTTTCGAAGTAGATAAAAATCTAATTTTAGTTTCCAAATCAAGTTAAAGGTTTCCTGATTTATCATGCATTTAATTTTGTAACCAACTGTTTCTATTTATACAAACAATATGATATGTTGCAACTACGCTTGTCTTTACTTAACCAAAACATGTGAGACAAGCTGAATACCTTTAATGATTTAATAACTGAAATGCTTTTACTTTTTATAATTTTTTCAATTGTTAAAAGATACAAAAATTATTTCAATAATTATAAATTTGAACACGATTATCATCATCTTCAACTCTTTTAGAGCATTTTACCAATAACAAGGCACAACCTTCTGTACTGGCTGATGATGATGGCCAAACACAAACTTTATGTTTTCATGGATTTTAAAGCATTTAATAAAGTTAAATGAAATTTATTTAAACCACAGGCTGCTGTTTGTTGTAACCCAGAAAAAAGAAAAATCCATTAAGGAATTCAAAGCATGTGTGTGAGTATGTTGCATTGCACAAATTCATGCTCACATCAATAAAATTGCCGTAGGATGAAAGAACAGCAGCGGTAGATTTTTTGTTTTTTAAGAATTACATAAAAATATCAAAAGAAATCGTTGAGATTATTGCGCACAAGTGCAATTGATGGATTAAATTCCCATTATTATTATTATTATTTTTTTCATGTTTCTTTTTTTAAATATTTATGCTACTGCTGCTGTTGCTGTTGCTCTTCTCTGAACGTGTGTGTAGGAGGATCTTTTTTTATACCCTTCACTGTAAGTAAGAAGGGTATATATGACTTTGTGATTCCGTTTGTAATTTCTACACGCTACATGGGACACCCTTTGGAGTGCATATATTCTGAATCCTTATAAATAGCGGAGTTTAATAATAGTTGTCTGTCTGTCTGTCCGTGTAATCGTTGAAATCAACTTTTGGAAGACCCTAGACAACATACAGGAAAGCATAGCATACTAAACAGTCAGTTGTTGCTGTAAGACTATTACTATTGAAACTCAGCCAGATCGGTTTATAAATGGCGGAGCTAAAAGCCAAAAACCGAAACTACCTCTATTTTTGACCATTTTTTGAGTAGGTTAAAGAAAACGTGGTACACAGCTTTCTTTGAAGTATAATGCATAATACCTGTGCTAAAAATTAAAGCAATGGGTCCACAAATGGCCGAGGTATATTAAAAATACAACCGAAATTTTCATTAATTTTTGCGTTTTTTTTATCTAAACTGAAAAAAAGTAGTACAAACATCACATTCATAGTATCGTAACAAAATGGGTCCAAAATCGCGACTATGTCTATTTTTTGACCATTTTGGTGGGGTTTTTGCGTAATTTATGTAAACTACAAGACGGACAATAAAACGTGGTACGCAGTTTTAATACAAATAACAGTCGTAATGTCTGTGCAAAAAATCAGAAAGATCGGTCCACAAATGGACAAAAAAAATCAAAAATACAGCCGGCATTTCACATTTTCATTAAATTTTGTTTTGTTTTTGCTTTGTTTTTTTTTTGTGGAATTTTTTTTAGCTGTCATGTGCGTAATGCTTTGTACACACATAACACGCAAAATAATAGAGTGTATGTGTGTATGCGTGGTTTTTATTGCCTTGAGTTAAATAGGATTACGAATACAAACATCTTTATGAAAGAGAGTTCGTTAGATCTTTCTCGATAATTAAATAAATATTTAATTAAATATGTTTGGCTTAAAAATGCTTACAAAAATTTGCAAAATTAAATGAAAATAATTTTTTTTGTTTTTCTATTGAATATCTTTCTTAGAAGTTCTTTTTTTATTAATTTAAAAATTGAATGCCTGCAGACATTTTATTGCTTTTAAAAATGAGGTTCTCAGAAAGGATTGTTTCTTAGAACTCTTCAATTTTAGTCGCATTATAAAAATTTATTTTTTTATAGATATTTCCCTCCAATAATAAATAAATAAATTTTTCATATTTAATACGACCTCATGCTGAAAAAAGTATGCATTTCAGTCACATAATTTTTTGAAGTCAGTGAATATAAACATGGTTAGTTAAATATGTTTTCACGTAATTTCTTATGTTTTTTAGTATTTGTAAATATATTTTCAGTATTTTTGACATACTAAGATACAAATGTGCATAAATACGTTGATTTATCTAATAGATTGCAAACGAACCATAGAATATTACGGGTTGGTTCACATATCATTGGAAACAAGAGGTCGTCTAGATTTGTAATCTATCACCCAAATACTCAGAAAAAACTTTGAATTTTTTTTTTAAATTTTTTGAAATACCCTCCTACCCCAGTTCTCTTACTTTGAGGAATTTTTATCATTCCTCATTTTAGCGAGGTTTCATCCCGATTTTGCAACAGAAGCTTCTGAAACCGAACTGCAATGAAATTTGTATGCTTTACGCTTTCTGGAAGTGTTTTAACATTTACGGGAAATTTCGTAATTTTTATTCTATGATGCTAAACGGAAACTGGCAAAACCTCTCAGAGCAACAGGACTGAATATTTGGTTGGATGGTTACAAATACAGATGATCTCCGCTAGGCTACTACTATTTACAAACACTTAATATTTAATGACGTAAGACGTATTTGATAAATATGCCATTAAAGCTGAAAATATATTTACAAATCTTAAAAAACGTAAGGGGTACGCTAAAACATATTTGACGCGACATATTTATATTCACTTACTTAATTTTTTCTATGGAATAATAATATCAAAGCTTTTAATATAAACAAAAATATTTGCTGTTGTCGAAATTATAAAGATAAAAAATAAGAAAAACTTAAGCATGTGTATTCGTAATAAAAAAAAAGTAAATTAAACTAAATTTTATCACAAAAAGTTGTTTTTTAATATCAAAGCTTTTTAGTACAAACAAAAAAGGGGTTAAAATTTTTATGGACCCAGATAACCAAGTGTACTAGAAGTGTTTACTTTTTAGTATAAACAAAAATATTTGTTTACAACAGAAAAAATAGACTTAAATTTTATACCCTTCACTGTAAGTAAGAAGGGTATATGTATATAACATTGTGATTCCGTTTGTAATTTCTACACCGTACATGTTAATATTCTGAATCCTTATGAATAGCCAGTCCGTCTGCCTGTCCGTGTAGTCGTTGAAATTAATTTTTAGAAAACCCTAGACAACATACAGAAAAGTATAGCATTCCAAACTGTCAGATGTTTCTGTAAAACTAATACTATTGACATTCAGCCCGATCGGTTTATAAATGGCAAAGCTTAGAGAAAAAATTCGCAACTACCTCTTTTTTGACCATTTTTGGTGAGTTTTTGCGTAATTTGTGTAAACTACGAGACGGACAATAAAACGTGGTACGCAGTCTTATTACAAATAACAGTCGTAATGTCTGTGCAAAAAATCAAAAAGATCGGTCAACAAATGGCCGAGAAAAATGAAAAATATAACAGATATTGCACATTTTCATTAATTAATTAATTTGCTCTGCTTTTGCTTTGTTTTTTTATGCTGTCATGTGAGTAATGCTTGTACACACAAACACGAAACCCAAAAACGTGTATGTGGGTGTGTGTGGTTTTTAATGGGTTACGAATGAAGACATCTTTATGAAAAAGGAATTTTTCCATTTTTGTCCTTAATTAAATATGTTTGGCTTCAGAAATTTTTACAAATATTTGGAAATTTAAATTAAATTATATATAATTTGTATGACTATTGGATATATTTCTTGAAATTTCCATTTTATTACCTTTAAAAATGAGGTTTTCTGAAAGAATATTTTCTTATAACTCGTTAACTTTAGTTTCTTGAACTGAAATTAATTATTTATTTAGGATTATTAAAAAATAAGTATTCGAAGAAAATTATTTTTTATCAATATTTGTCATTTCGTCATTTATTTTTTATTGAAATACGACCTCAAGTTGAACAAAGTACTCGTATGCATTGCAGTCACATGATTTTTTGAAGTGAGTGAATATAAATATGGTTAGTTAAATATGTTTTCAGGTAATTCCTTATGTTGCTTAGTATTTGTAAATATCTTTTCAGTTCTTATGATGATATATTTACTTATAAATATGTTAAGGAGAAATATTGGTACATACATAGACACATATGTGCATAAGTACGTTGATTTCTCTAAGAGATTGCAACCGAACCATAGAATATTACGGGTTGGTACACATATCGTTTTAAACAAGAGGTCGTCTAGATTTGTAATCTATCACCCAAATACTCAGAAAAAACTTTGCATTTTTTTTTTAAATTTTTTGAAATACCCTCCTACCCCAGTTCTCTTACTTTGAGGAATTTTTATCATTCCTCATTTTAGCGAGGTTTCATCCCGATTATGCAACAGAAGCTTCTGAAACCGAACTGCAATGAAATTTGTATGCTCTACGCTTTCTGGAAGTGTTTTAACATTTACGGGAAATTTCGTAGTTCTTATTCTATGATGCTAAACGGAAACTGTCAAAACCCCTCAGAGCAACAGGACTGAATATTTGATTGTTTGGTTACAAATACAGATGATCTCCGCTAGGCTACTACTATTTACAAACACTTAATATTTAATGACGTAAGACGTATTTGATAAATATGCCATTAAAGCTGAAAATATATTTACAAATCTTAAAAAACGTAATGGATTACGTTAAAACGTATTTAACGCGGCATATTTATATTCACTTACTTAATTTTTTCTATGGTTTTGCTATTAATGAAGAATGTGGAAAGTGAAAAATATTAATATTTTGCTAACACAGTGAAGGGTATATAAGACTCGGCGCTGCCGAATTTAATTTGTTTATTTTAAAATAGTTACTTTTTATACTCGTAATAAAATAAAACGTAAATTAAACTAAATTTGATCACAAAAAGTTGTTTTTTAAAATTAAGATTTTTTTAAATAAATAAAAAATAAACTTAAATTTTTATGGAACCAGATAACAAAATGTTTTGTTTTTGTACTCGCAGCATAAGATGCCTATAAAAGGTGTGCGGAATATGTTTTGAAATCAGTTATTAGTTGTCATACTCTCAGTACTATGAGAAGTTTTACAGTAATTTGTTGGTGGGCCTTGGCCATTGTTTTTTATACCGAAAGTGTAAAGTCAAGCTTGCCAAATGATACCTACCCGGAACACTATAATATCGAACTGACCACAAACGTTCATTTAGGGGAGAAAACATTTAAAGGTCAAGTCACAATCGACATTGTGGTTGTAAATACTACGAGTAAAATTGTTTTAAATGCTGGTAATTTTGAGATTTATAAAGCAAGTCTTGAAAATGCTCTCACTGGTGAATCTGAAGATATGTCAATGTATCACAGTGTATTCTATGGTCTTATAGAAGTAACACGTACAAGCAATGAAATGTTTCCCCCTCAATCGAAATGGAAATTAAATTTTATTTATAAAGGATACATGAATTATAGAAATATGTATTATCAACCTAATAGTTTTTTTACTACTAATTACATTGACGATGATGGCAAATATCAGTGAGTACAAAAAATTTAATTATTTTTGCAACATTTGCATTTAACACGAAACAGTCGGTCTTATACAAGCGTGTATATGAATGTATGTCTTTAATATGAATATTAATTAAATCAAAATAAATTGATTTCTCATTCTTATTAGATATTTAACTGCTTTAAAAATAAGGATCACCCAACAGATTTGATTCCTAATTTTAAATTTATTTATTTTAGAATTAACAAGAAAATTATTTCAATTAATATTTACCATTTCATTAAACATTAAGAAAAAGCGTACAACCTCAGAACTACTAAGCGGTAGTACTAGAAAACTGACGAAATCCATAAACGAATGACTGTTTATTGCAGTGGAATTCTTTCAAAAAAATTTTTGGGAAAAATAGAGCTACCAAGTGAAATGCATGTAGAAATACTTTTCTTCACTGCTAAAATTACTTATTTTTTGCGACCAATTCATGAATTTATACTTCAAAATTTTATCTAAAATATGACTTAAGTCTTCGGTTATGAACGGATGTGTTTTTACGCACTTACATAAACTTTATTTTGAAACAAATTGAAAATTCTTTTAAATATCTGTAAAGTGTAAATACATTCAGACTTATTTACAACCACAAAAATCGGCAAAGTTTAAATGTTGTAAAAGCAGAGATAAGCTATCCTTGAGCCTTAGCTTATTTTAATAGAAAAAAAAGCTTTACAAATAAAAATGTAATTTTAGCTTGTTAAATTATAAACTTCGAGGCTAAGTGCGCGAAAAAAAGGCTCGTCTGGAAATGCTGGTTTTATTAATTTTATGTAATACAACTTTTGTATTTTAAATCATTCTAAGAAACACTATTGAATCGACAGGTTATGGGCTCAGCTGCCTTAAATTTTAAATTAGAATTTTTATAAAAAAAAAAATTAAAAAACAGAGAAATCTGTGAACTTGATCGCGATGAGCGCATCCCTGTTTCAAATAAACAAATTAGATGTGGTCAATTATAATACATAGTGCGTACAAATGAAGTGCGTTTTTGTACACTCAGGATTATGCAAGTAGAGCTACGGTGAAGCCGGTAGGTGCGAAGAAGGATGAGAAAGCTGTAGCAATGATAATATTTTCAGTGAAAACGTCACAGTTGAACTAAACAAAAAACTGTAAGGCAGTTCATGAAGCCTGGAAAAAGCTGTCGTTGCGAAAAATAAGTTTGTATAAGAAGGATGAGATGACATCAATGAACGAATTCCTAGATCCTTTTACGGAAGCATAAGATAAATTAACTGAAGTCGGGATTGATATGTGTGTGTGTGGCTGAAGAATTGTTTTTTTTATCATATTTTCGTCAAGTCTGCTTAGAGATTTCGAGAAATTTTTTAGTTGTGATTGAGACTCGTGACGATTTAGCCACTTTGGATGTTCTCAAATTAAAATTAATGGAAGAAAATGATCACGTGTTGTGCGTGAGGACGTTGTTGTAGGTAAACAAGCGCTTGTAGCTCGTATAAAATCACAAGAATGAATAAAAACAACTATGCGGTCAGTGGAAAAAATTAAAATGTTTTAACTGTGGCAAGCGTAGCCATTTTGCAAAAATTGCAAAAGCGGTGTTTTAAATGCTAAAGAAAAGAGACAGAAACAAAGTGCTTGCACCTGTAACAGTATCACGTTTAAACGAATTTTTGGTGCTTCTATAGCTTCAAATTTTGTTGAGAAACGTGAGAAAATTAAAACAAAATATGGCAACGTAACTTCATGTGCCCTCAATTGTAGGAAATTTTATATCGGTTGGCAAAAGTTTGAAAAAGATTCTGCGAAAATACAAAATAAAATGGGTAAGATAATTATGGTTGCAAAAAAGATAATGAATTTGTTTGCAGTTCCAGAGAGCCATGAGTTAAAATTTCAATTGATGAAAGATGATGAGTTTTTACTTTGGTACAATCGAAATGGCCTTCTTAGTTTTAAAAGTCTCTGCAATTTAATTAACAAAAACGTGGTAAAAGGGATGAATGTTAAATGTATTTGAAAGGATGTAAATTGTATGACATGCATGAAATCGAAAGTATGTTCGCAGCCATTTTCATCTTCTGAAAAAGCTCAGAGCAGATAATGCGTACCCTTAAACAAGCCATCGTTAGATGGTTCTCCTTATTACTTTTCATTTATCGATGATGTAGCAGAGAGTGCAAAACATAACCATTATAGAAATCGAGAGAATAATGATTATTCATTCAGGTGTAGAAGAAGTTTTTTGGGCGGAAGCAGTGTACATAAAAATCGCTCCATCACGAAGACTACGTTAGAGTTATGGTTTAGAAGACAAACAAATATTTCATATTTTCGTATATTTGGTTTCCAAGTAGTGTCTTTGGGCAAAACTAATAATCTAAAACTGCTTTTGTTGATGTTGATTTGGAGGATAGGAAATCTTATACGGGTTTTTGTTTTTCCTTAATGATGAAACAGAACTGGAGCTTAACATTTTTTTCCATACAAATTGACATATAAAATACGCTGCTGAAAACAGTCGTGAGATATAACCCATTTTATTTAGATAGCGACTTTTCTTGTTTTCTGATTTTAAATCACAAATTCTCTCAATAATGCTGCCACATTTTTATTCAATTTCATACATTTTGTAAACAAACCCAAAGAAAAGTAAGAACAAAAAAAAAAAAAAAAAAAAATTAAAAGAACATTTGAAAGTGCAATTAAATTAATAATTTTTTAAATTTTGAAATAAAATGACAGACAATGTTAAAAAATTAATTGAAAAAGTGCAGAAACATGATTGAGTACATAATTTGCAATCGCCACTGTAGAAAAACTTCTATTTAAAGCAATAATGCAATAAATATAAAAACATTAAACTTCAGTTCGTGAAGTTGCAGCCTGTTTTCTCTGAGAGTCGTTTGTGCTTGAAGTTGCAGTCGTGTTCTGTTTCATCATTTAACTAGATGTGCTATAAGCTGAGAGAGCAAAAAGCAACATAATATTGTGCTCAGTAGCACAGAAGTAGAATTTGTGGCCTTATGAACAGCGCGTAAAGAAGAAATATATTTGAAGAGACTTTTCAAGCAAACTAGTTATTACACGGAAAATAAACCAATAGTAATTTATGAACACGATATCAGTGCATAACATATAGAGAGCAAATATCAACATATACGAGAAATCGTGAAGACAAACCAGGTTAAAAAGCGCTATATATCAACTGATAACATGCCCGCTGATATTTTAAGGTTAAAGTTGGTTTGTAATAACCAAAAAGCATTTATCTGTTAGATAACATTCTACTTTAAGTTCTAGTGTAATTGTAATAATGGCCATAATTGTCAATTACTCATAAAAATTATACGATAACTAATATTTTTTAAAGTTTGCAATGGCAAGACGAAACTGTTATACAAAAAAAAGCACAAAAGTTATTTGTGTGTGTGTAGTAATTTTTGCTTTTTTTATTCATTTTAGTTATTTTGCGGCGACAAATTTTATGCCCTCTTATGCTCGCAACGCTTTTCCTTGCTACGATGAGGAAAATAAACTTGCCAACTTTACAATAACCATTAATCACAGTCCCACTTACACGGCAATTTCAAATATGCCTGTCAACGCTAAATTGTCGAGGTACAGTTATTATTTGAAATAATTATAAAACCCATTTTAATAACTTATATCTCTTTTAGAGCTAATCGAACTGTCTTCTTAACAACACCTCCGATGCCAACGTATCTTGTAGCATTTACCGTATCCGACTTTGAATACACTGAAGACAAACATAGTAATTTTTCACTACGTGTCTATTCTCGTCCCTATAAAAAGAACCTGCATGAAAAGATTCTTCCCATAATCTCACATTTTGTGAAGAATGTGTCTGAATACATTGATGTTCCGTACATGCTTCCAAAAATGGATATTGTTATTATGCCCAATTACAGAGAACCAGTTATGGGGACCTGGGGTCTGATTATTTTTGATGAAAAGGATTTTAAACCTGACATAATCAATTCTGATTACGGTGCTACGTTTGGCACTCAGTTACGTATAGGAAGAGAAATTGCTTGTCAGTGGTTTAGTAACTACGTGTCAGTTTCATCATTCGCATACATTTGGTTAACAGCAGCTATAGAAACATTATATGCATTCAATGCATTGGATAATGTAAGTGTATTTTGAAGAGATTTCTTAAGATAATTTCTACATTTGTAAGTCGCACAAAAATTTCATAGATGTACCCGGAATGGGATATTTGGCGTACGCAGGAGAAGATCTGGTACGTGCAAATATTGCGTGTTGATACTGATGGACTTGCTTCCTTACTCCCTCACTATCGAAATAATGAAAATAAAACTCCTCTTGAAATATGGAATAGTTTTACGACAACAATATCTGTAAAATGCCTGTATGTTATGCGCATGTGGAACCATGCACTCACCGACAAAATATACCGAAAAGGCTTAAATAAATTTCTTCAAAAGAAGTGAGATCTCAAAATCTTTATAATGTATTCACTAAAAGATATTGATTTATTGTAAAATTTTGAATTATTTAACAGCCAATATGGATTAGTCGGAGAACAAGAACTGTTTAATGCCCTTCAGTCTGCGGTTGAAGAAGAAAATTATGAAATCCCTGCCACAATCACTGAAATGATTGGCACTTGGACTAGCCAAAAAAGTTATCCAATTCTAACCGTTTCACGAAACTACAGCGATGGTACATTTACTATTAAACAAGAGACGTTCTACTCAGATCGAGGCTGGAAAGATTCAAATACTTGGTATGTACCCATCAACTATGCCGTTGCCTCCAATCCGAATTTTAGTGACACAAAAGCTACACATTATTTACGAAATGTTCCTGAAACGAATTTCACGGATGTTAAAATCTCAAACAATGACTGGATAATATTGAACAAACAGTCAGTTGGTTATTATCGTGTCAATTATGATATAACTAACTGGAATTTAATCATTAAATCTTTAATTGAAAACCCATTTCAAATAAGTTCTCGTAATCGCGCCCAACTCTTAAGAGATGCAATTAAATTATGGGATTCAAATCGTTTAGATGCTGCTGTAATCTTCAATTTACTTACTTATTTAAAGAAAGAAGAGGACTTTTTATGCTGGACTACATTTCATAGATATTTTTATGATATAATTGATAATTGGAAACTTAAAGAGAAATATGATAATATCCAATTCTTTTTTACTGAGCTGATTAATCCAATGTATGAGAAACTTAGATTGGTAAATAAATCTAACGAAAATTATTCTCAAAGCCAGGTTCGCCTTCGTATAAATTACTTTGTACCCTATCTCGACATAAAGGATATACTCGAAGATAATTTCAATAATTTGAAAAATCATCTCAAGGAAAATAAAACTCTAACTGGAGATGTACTGAATTGTAATGCTATGAAAATGGCTGATGATGAGACATTTAATACTCTCTATCAGATGCTTATTGATAAGGAAAACAAAATTTCAAAGGATCTTTTAATAGGAGCTCTAGTTTGCCATGGAAATATAAATATGTTTAAGAAATTACTTAGAAACTCCATCGATAAGTCAATCTATTTTGAGTATTCGCACCGTCGCTCTATAATAACGAGATGTGCTAATAACCACTTGATTTATTTCGATTGTATAGACTTTTTGAATGAAAATTTTGATGCTGTTAATAATTTGGAAACTTCAGAAGAATACGAGTTTAGTATACTAGAGTATGTAATTTACAATTTGGCAGTAAATATGAACAATAGTTTTCAAGAAGGTCCACTTTTAACTTTGATGAATAGATTAAAAAATTCTACACAGGTTAAATCAGATTTTGAAAAATCTATAAAACACCAAATTAGTATATTTGAGCATGATAATATAAAATATAATGAACTCTTAATATGGGCAACAGAATACCGCGAAAAGAAGAGAACGAATAGTAAAAGTTATTTGTAAGAGTGATCATTTAAACAATTAATTTTTCTATTTACTATGTAGACAAAGTGTTCTAAGATACGGTTATTGATCACTGCTGAGTGTGCGTCAATCAATTTATAAGAAATAAATATTTAACTTGTATTTAAATACTAAATTCATTTTGAAATAAAACATTTATACAGCAGCTCTGAAAATAAAACAATTTGACATTTTAATTTGATTATCTCCCTTGCTCTAAGACCCCTGACATCTTAAGCCAGGAAGCATCCGTATGCGCACTTGTCAAAAACAAGAAAGTGTGATGGAAATTCAGAAAAATAAAAAAAATAAACAATTTAAATTTGGCGGTGTGTGCCGAGTTTCTTATATGCCGGTATTACTATAAAAGCTAAAAAAATTTATTCAAAATAAGCAAGTTTGTGAGCAGAGCTAAACCAGCTCAGTGTCGAAATCACTAAATGATTATTGGTTCAAGCCAATAACAAAGTTCGTAGGAAATAAGTTTACCAAAGGCTGATAAACTTATGGATAAAGGCCATTTTCAGGAGAGCTACCTTAGCTACCTAACAGTTAAAGAAACAGTCTGAAAAAAGTCTTGTGGCACCTTAAGATATAACTAATAGTGGCCAATTATGGCAGTCCATATTGTTTGAAATTAATTTAATTTAAATTTGGTTGATATCGAATGTGGTAATTTGCCCAAAGATTCTAGCGAAATTGAGTGTCTTTATTAGCAATTCTAATATTTTCTATCATATATTTATGATATCAGAGATCACAGTACTTTTAAAGTGTTCTGTTCCAGGGCTCAGGTGACTATCTAGCCTTGAACTTATTAAAATGCAATTTACAACTATTACTACATTGCAGGACAATTAAAGTAACATTTTTTTGTTAAGGATATAAAGAAAGTTTGAAAAATAATATTGCCTAAGCAAAAATCAGACTCAAAAATCAATTATAATTAAATGCCAATTATGACATTAATTGAAATTAACCTTTCTTGAATAAAGAATACATGAGGGGCAAACAAATTATTACACAGTGTGAACTGATAATTTTTAAAATGGTTAGCCTTTTAATTGTAAAACTTGTTTACAATTTGCATGAAATTCTAATTATAATTGTAGCAAAAATATGTTTTTTTTAATGAAGGATATATGGGGGATAAAAAAAACCTTTGTGTAGTGCGAACCGATATCTTGCTAAATGTCTAATAACTTTTAAAGTTTTTACTGATTTTCATTCTGAAGAAAATTGAAAATTGTAGCAAAAATATAAACAAAATATATTTTTTAAGTAAAGGGTGGTTACTTTTGCTTGAAACTTTCTTACAAAAATATAGAATCAAAAAAATTACGTAGAAAGCGAACGTTTTATGTTAATGATAAAAATAATAAAAACAAAAATAAAATATATATACATATATATGTATATATATTATATTTTGATTTCATTTTATAATATTGAATAAGTTTTTCTGGCGAGAGCAGATATGAATTTGGCGTTTAAAAGTATTAAAATTTTATTAAGTATGGAGCGTTCGAACCCAAAATGTAATTCGTTCGGATGGTAACTTTCTGGCTATGAATTAAATATTATCATCTGAAATGTAGTGGTAGCAGCTTTAGAGCACGAGATTTGAATGCCATTAATGACCCTAAAAAGTTTCTAAATTGTACATGTCCGAATTACAAAGATGTTGGTATCGAATTTTATAATATCTTTAAAAATTCAAAAATTGAACTTGAGAAAATAAACCATCGCTGCAAAAAAAAAATTGGTGAGGTTTGGTGAACTGGATAAATTTACAGACTACCGACTACAGATCACCGAAAAATAAAAATAATCAATTGGATACCAATCGGAATCCTTTAAGATTGTCTCCGAATAAGCCTGTTATTAATGACAATAGGATTTTGGTGAATCGTGTATCAGTTTCTGCAAATTTGGATGTGGATAATAAAACTCAAAAATAGTTGAGGACAGAAATAAATATATTCTTTAGCGCTCATCCTCCGTTTCTTCTGTAGAATTTGAAGGTGATTATTTGATGAATGAGCTTAAGGAGTGTGTAAAGTGAACACAAGTAAAGAATTTTCATCCACCTATACAAAAATAAATATAAAAAGTTAAATTCGGCTGTACTGAGTCTTATATACCCACTTGCCATATTCTTCTTAAATATCAAAAAATAATTTTATTAAAACGGCTAGTTGATTAAGCTTGAGGCCATATTATAAAAATTTATTAATATCAGAGCTTTTTAATATAAACAAAAATACTCGTGTTCTAGAAATTATAAAGATAAAAAATAGATTAAAAATTTCTATGGAACTAAATTTTATATTTTTTTAATAGCAAAACTTTTTAGTATAAACAAAAATATTTGCTGAAAATAAAATCTAAATTAAACTAAATTTTATCACAAAAAGTTGTTTTTTAATATCAAAGCTTTTTAGTACAAACAAAAAAGGGGTTAAAATTTTTATGGACCCAGATAACCAAGTGTACTAGAAGTGTTTACTTTTTAGTATAAACAAAAATATTTGTTTACAACAAAAAAAATAGACTTAAATTTTATACCCTTCACTGTAAGTAAGAAGGGTATATGTATATAACATTGTGATTACGTTTTTTAATTTCTACACCCTACATGGGACACCCTATAAAGTATATATATTCTGGATCCTTCGATTTAGCGATGTCCATCTGTCCGTCTGTTTGTCCGTGTAGTCGTTCAAATCAACTTTCAGAAGAATCTAAACAACATACAGAAAAGTATAGCATACGAAACGGTCAGTTGTTTCTGTAAGACTATTGCTAATGGCTGAGCTATGGGCCAAAAACCGAAACTACCTCTATTTTTGACCATTTTTTGAGTAGGTTTTTTGCGTATTTTGTCTAAACTACAAGACGGACAAGCAATTGTAATGTCTGTGCAAAAAATCAGATAGATCGGTCCACAAATGGACCAAAAAAAATCAAAAACACAACCCGCATTGCACATTTTCATTAATTTTTGTTTTGTTTTTGTTTTGCTTTTTTTTTATGGAATTTTTTTAGCTGTCATATGCGTAATGCTTTGTACACACAAACACGAAACCTAAAAAGTGTATGTGGATATGTGTGGTTTTTATTGCCTTGAGTTAAAGACATCTCTATGAATTTTTCTCGATAATTAGTCATTTAATTATAATTAATAATTTAATTAAATATGTTTGGCTTACAAATTTTTTAAAAAATTTGCAAAATTAAATGAAAATGAATTTTTTTGTTTTTCTATTGAATATCTTTCTTAGAATTTCTTTTTTTTTAATTTAAAAATTGAGTGCCTGCAGACACTTTATTGTTTTTAAAAATTAGAGTCTCAGAAAGGATTATTTCTTAGAACTCTTCAATTTTAGTCGCATTATAAAAATTTATTTTTTTATAGATATTTCCCTCCAATAATAAATAAATAAATTTTTCATATTTAATACGACCTCATGCTGAAAAAAGTATGCATTTCAGTCACATAATTTTTTGAAGTCAGTGAATATAAACATGGTTAGTTAAATATGTTTTCACGTAATTTCTTATGTTTTTTAGTATTTGTAAATATATTTTCAGTATTTTTGACATACTAAGATACAAATGTGCATAAATACGTTGATTTATCTAATAGATTGCAAACGAACCATAGAATATTACGGGTTGGTTCACATATCATTGGAAACAAGAGGTCGTCTAGATTTGTAATCTATCACCCAAATACTCAGAAAAAACTTTGAATTTTTTTTTTAAATTTTTTGAAATACCCTCCTACCCCAGTTCTCTTACTTTGAGGAATTTTTATCATTCCTCATTTTAGCGAGGTTTCATCCCGATTTTGCAACAGAAGCTTCTGAAACCGAACTGCAATGAAATTTGTATGCTCTACGCTTTCTGGAAGTGTTTTAACATTTACGGGAAATTTCGTAATTTTTATTCTATGATGCTAAACGGAAACTGGCAAAACCTCTCAGAGCAACAGGACTGAATATTTGGTTGGATGGTTACAAATACAGATGATCTCCGCTAGGCTACTACTATTTACAAACACTTAATATTTAATGACGTAAGACGTATTTGATAAATATGCCATTAAAGCTGAAAATATATTTACAAATCTTAAAAAACGTAAGGGGTACGCTAAAACATATTTGACGCGACATATTTATATTCACTTACTTAATTTTTTCTATGGAATAATAATATCAAAGCTTTTAATATAAACAAAAATATTTGCTGTTGTCGAAATTATAAAGATAAAAAATAAGAAAAACTTAAGCATGTGTATTCGTAATAAAAAAAAAGTAAATTAAACTAAATTTTATCACAAAAAGTTGTTTTTTAATATCAAAGCTTTTTAGTACAAACAAAAAAGGGGTTAAAATTTTTATGGACCCAGATAACCAAGTGTACTAGAAGTGTTTACTTTTTAGTATAAACAAAAATATTTGTTTACAACAGAAAAAATAGACTTAAATTTTATACCCTTCACTGTAAGTAAGAAGGGTATATGTATATAACATTGTGATTCCGTTTGTAATTTCTACACCGTACATGTTAATATTCTGAATCCTTATGAATAGCCAGTCCGTCTGCCTGTCCGTGTAGTCGTTGAAATTAATTTTTAGAAAACCCTAGACAACATACAGAAAAGTATAGCATTCCAAACTGTCAGATGTTTCTGTAAAACTAATACTATTGACATTCAGCCCGATCGGTTTATAAATGGCAAAGCTTAGAGAAAAAATTCGCAACTACCTCTTTTTTGACCATTTTTGGTGAGTTTTTGCGTAATTTGTGTAAACTACGAGACGGACAATAAAACGTGGTACGCAGTCTTATTACAAATAACAGTCGTAATGTCTGTGCAAAAAATCAAAAAGATCGGCCGAGAAAAATGAAAAATATAACAGATATTGCACATTTTCATTAATTAATTAATTTGCTCTGCTTTTGCTTTGTTGTTTTATGCTGTCATGTGAGTAATGCTTGTACACACAAACACGAAACCCAAAAACGTGTATGTGGGTGTGTGTGGTTTTTAATGGGTTACGAATGAAGACATCTTTATGAAAAAGGAATTTTTGTCCTTAATTAAATATGTTTGGCTTCAGAAATTTTTACAAATATTTAGAAATTTAAATTAAATTATATATAATTTGTATGACTATTGGATATATTTCTTGGAATTTCCATTTTATTGCTTTTAAAAATGAGGTTCTCGGAAAGAATATTTTCTTAGAAGTCGTTAATTTTAATTTTTTGAACTGAAATTAATTATTTATTTTGAGATTAATAAAAAAATTTGTATTCAGAAAAAATATTTTTTCAAATTTTTGGCGCTTCTTTTTTATAATTATATAATTTTTTTATTTATTAGTTTATTTGAAAATTGTTTATTGAAAGCCTATTTTATTAAGCTTAAGGTCTAAATATTTTGTATAATAATACAGTGGGGAGCAGATGTGAGTACATGCTTGTATTTCTTATATTGCTAGTTGCATAATGATAGTAATAATGAAGCGATTTAATTTTTGATTTTTTTAGTTCTTTCTTATTTATTTCTTAACAAAACTGCTCTTAAAACAAATTAAATAACAATAAGCAATGAGAGAAAATTAAATAACAACAAAATAACTCGTATGTACTCAGTTTGTTTCAACTCATAGTTGTTTTCAACTAAATTAGTTGAAAAATGTCAAATTTACCGTTATTTTAAGTGTCGTTTTCGATTTGGTTGGAGTTTTCTTAATATACATTTTAGTTTCATATTGTAGTTGAATAACTTCGTTTTTTTAATTAAAAATAAAAAGTTAATATTTTTTCAAAACAATGAAGAAACTATCGGGTACCGTGGAAAATTCGATTGTGAATATGACAAATGATGGTTCTTCTGCAAAAAAACTTAATATAAGCCAATCAATGGTTATTAGAGTGCTAAAACGGTGAAATATAGTTGCGGAAAGGCAGACTAGAAGACGACGAAAACTCTTAACTGATGGAGACGCACGTCTTATAATGAGAAATATGAGAGCAGTCACATCTTTAATCCCAAAGGAAGCTTCTCTAGCAATAAATAAAAATGTTGGCCGATGGACAGTAAGAAGAGCGCTACGCAATATTGGATACATCTCAGCTGTGAAGAAACCTAAACCCGCATTATCACAAAAAAATGTTTCGGTACGTCTAAAATTCGCCAGGTAACACAAAGATTGGACTGTTGATGACTGGAAGCACGTAATATGGTCAGATGAGTCCAAATTCAACCGATATCAATCTGATATTAAGCAGTATTACTGGCGCCGAAAGTAGGAAACCATCCAACGGCACCATATTAAACAAACAGTCAAGCATGGCGGAGGCAACATCATGGTATGTGGTTGTTTTATATGGTGGCATGTTGGTCCATTGCAAAAAATTTATGGCATCATGAGAAAGGAAGACTATTTGAACATATTGCAGACCCATCTTCCCGATTTTGTTAATATGAGTGCATATCCTGAAAAAGAAGTTGTGCTTCAACAGGATGGAGACCCGAAACACACATCAAAAATCGTTAAGGAATGGTTGACTGGGCAGTGGTCTCCGCAAAGCCCCGACCTCAATCCAATTGAAAATTTGTGGTCAATTGTGAAAAGACGGTTGGGACAATATCGAACAGCTCCATCTAACTTAATCGAGTTGTAGCAACGTGTGCAGCAGGAGTGGCAGAATGGCAAAAGTGAAAAATATGAATATTTGGCTAACACAGTGTAAAGTATATAAGATTTGACACAGCCGAACTTAACTTATTTTGTCTGTTTTGTAGTTTAGACAAAACACGCAAAAATAGTGTAGTTACGTTTTTTGACTCATAGCTCTGCTATTTGTGGATCGATCTGGCAGAATTTGTATAGCAACTGAAAGACAAAAACATCTGACAGATTGGAATACTAAACTTTTCTATACGTTGCCTAGGAACTTTAGAAAGCTTATTTCAATGACAGGACGGACATAGCTTATTCGGGTATTCATAAGGATCCACTATAGCGGTGTAGGGTTGTTACTTACAGTGAAGGCTATAAAAACAAAATTGTTGAGGTTTCTTCGTATACTTTGGTAAAATATGTGAGTTACATTAATTGCTATATTTCACTGGTTTCTTGTTTATTTTTATACGAAAATAAATGAAATCGTTAACAAAGAAAAATTTTATAAGAAAACAGCATTCAACTCGCTACTTCATCAGCGAAGTACCATATAATTAAGTGAGTGAAGATACATCTGCCGAGTTACATATATTTTAACGTAACGCGTTACGTTTTTTAGCATATTTATCAAATACGTCTTACGTCATTTAATATATCTAAATATGTTTTTAGTATGTTTAGGAGAAATATAAATGCATGGGTACAAAGATTACGGGATGGGACACATATCATTTTAAACGGTAGGTCATCTAGATTTGTAATCTACCGCCCAAATACTCAGAAGATACTTTAGAATATTTTTAAAATTTTTTTGAAATTTCCATATACCCCAGAATTGCAACCGTCCCAATTTAATTAACTTTTTATTAATAAAGTAATTTGCAATAAACATTGTCAAATCGGCATTTATTGCATTTCCGTTCCCAAACGAAAATGCAATATTAACATTCAATAGAATTACCAATAAAGAACACAATATTCGTATTATATAATTAGAAATTTTAATTATAATAAGGCAGTCTTGTTCCTCCCATTCGGTCAATAAGTTGTATAATTTTAATTAAATAAATAAAGAATAAAAAATTAAAAAAGAAAAAAATTTTGTTTTTTTTTTGTAATAAAACCAAAACGCAGAAACATAATTCACGCCAAAACATGTCGCCGATTGTAGAATTTTTTCCTACTTACTTGACACCTATCGTTATATTTTGGACAATTTACACAATATCTTTATAAATTATAGCCTACGTGTTATTCTGATGTAACTTATCGTAAAGTATCGTTCAGTAGTTTTTGCGTGAAAGAGGAACAAACATCCACACTCACAAACATTCGGCTTTATAATATTTATTAGAAGGATTTGTATGCCTATGGAATTTCTTGGAATTTCCATTTTATTGCTTTTAAAAATGAGGTTCTGAGAAAGAATATTTTCTTATAACTGGTTAACTTTAGTTTCTTGAACTGAAATTAATTATTTATTTAGGATTATTAAAAAATAAGTATTCGAAGAAAATTATTTTTATCAATATTTGTCATTTCGTTTTTTATTGTTCTATAATTTTTAATTGTAAGTTTATATGACCTTTTTTTGCTGAAACGGTTAGATTTTTAAGTTGAGGTCGCATTATAAAAATTAATTTTTTTATAGATATTTCTTTCCAATAATAAATAAATAAATTTTTATATTTAAAACGACCTCAAGCTGAACAAAGTATGAGTTTCAATTACATACCTACTTTTTTTGACGTGAGTGAATATAAATATGGTTAGTTAAATATGTTTTCACGTAATTCCTTATGTTTTTTAGTATTTGTAAATATCTTTTGAGTATTTTTGACATACTAAGATACAAATGTGCATAAATACGTTGATTTCTCTTAGAGATTGCAAACGAACCATAGAATGTTACGGGTTGGTGCAACAATATGTCGTCTAGATTTGTAATATACTCAGAAAAAACTTTGCATTATTTTAAAAAAATTTTTGAAATTCCCCAGTACCCTTCTTCTGAGGGATTTTTACCATTACCCACTTTGCTGATGTACCATTCCCGATTTTGGCCAGGAAAATTGCCAAATCAAAAAGGAATTTAGTCTGTAGGCTGTAAACTTTCTGGAAGTGTTTTAATATTTTCTGAAAAATTCGTACTAAGACTCGGCACTGCCGAATGTAACTTGTTAAATGTAAATAACTAACAAAACAGAAATTGTTTAATAAAATTAAAAAAAATGTTCAAAATTTAAAACTTAATTTCCAATTTCCAAAATTATACAAAAATACTTTTAATTATTTTCTTTGAATAGCTAAAACGTGTTTACTCCATCAACTTTACAAATTTTAACTACAATTCGAGTTTTCGAACTTTAAAAAAATTAATTTCAAGTTGCAGTAAACAAAAAAAATTAATTTTTTAAATAAAATTATAAAAATTTTATTAATAAGAGATGTTCGAAATTTCGAACTCAATTTCGAATTTTCGAACTTAGTTTGAATTATTGCAAATTAAAAAAATATATTTTAAAATCATTTGCCCTAAGAAAAAATGATTGCCCATTGGTTTTCCTTAATAACATGCAAATTCCTACAGCTGTAAATATCAATTACTTAGGGATGCACCTTGACAAAAGGTTAACGTGGAAGCATCATTAAGTAGCAAAACGGAAACAGTTAAATATTACAACCAAAAAAATGTATTGGTTATTAGGACCCAAGTCTGCACTAAACATTTCCAATAAAATTCTATTATATAAAGCTATTTTTGAAAGCCAATGGTATACAATTATGGGGGACGGCAAGTAACTCAAATATAGAAATATTGCAACGATATCAGTCTAAGACCTTAAGATGCATTGTTAATGCTGCATGGTTTGTATCCAATAAAAGAATTCGTAAAGATCTTAGTATTCCTTACATTAAAGACGAGATAAAAAGGTTTAGTACTCGTTACCTTGAGAGACTGAATAATCACACTAACGCCTTAGCCATAGCTTTGTTAGATGAGACAGAAGAGATTAAAAGATTAAAAAGATTCCGCATTCTTGATCTTCCTTTCAGAAATTAGAAGCACAAAATAAAATCATTATAAAATTATAAATATATTTAAGTGATATAAATAAAATATTTATATATTACATATATAGTATTTATATTTATATACTATTGTATAATATTATAAGGAATCAGAGTTTATTTTAAGCTATTTGTAGCTTAAGAACGCATTTCACGTCTCTTTGTTATTTTAAATATTTCATTAAACCATTTACTTAATATTATATAAATAGATTGTAGATAAAAGTATATTAAAAAAAAAATTTAAAATTAATTGTTTTAAAAATATTTTTAAGAACTTACTTTTATTTATATTAAAGTAACAAAAAGAGAGCTTCCTAACAAAATAATTTTATTTTTTTCTTCGCCACGGTTTCTGTTAAATCCCATTACAGTTGCCTTTTTTAATTTAGAGCTGCTTTCCTTAACCGCCACGTGCTTTTTTAATTATATTTATTTTAATTTAACTATAAATTATAGTCTCGGCTGTTTACTAACAGCCATTTCACTCTTTAGCATAGACTAATGTAAACAATTAAAGTATTTTATTTTACTATTTTACAAAAGACATGATTAAATTTAAAGCATTCAGAGACATGTCTTCAAATGTTTTTAATTTATTTTTCTAAAAATTATTTAAAAAGATTTATTTCTTTTACGTTTTAATTTTTTCTTCCTTTCAGCCTCTTACAATGTTTTAGGTAGTCGTTGCTTTGTATTGGTATTCCCCGTGGAGAGGTTTGGTAGGTTGGCTGCTTGTCTAGTTACTTTTTTTTTTTTTTTTGATTCATTTTGTTTTTTGTTTTTTAATTTAATTTTAGCAGAGGTGTTAATTTTAAAAGTCTTGTTTTCACACTTTGCTCTTTGGGTTGAATGTCTAACATTGCTTTCGCAGGGATTTTTATTTTCATTTTGAACAACTGCATGTCCGTCCTAATTTAAAATGAAATGCTCGAATGTCTGTGAGCATTTAATTGTTTTAAATTTAATGTCAAAACAGTCTTATTGCCTGTTTTTATTTTAAGTATTTCTTGAATTGTTTTTTTTTTTTGTATTAAAAACCCTTGTGTTGCTTAAATATATTGTATGATTTTTTTTTCTTTTTTATCTCAAGATAGAAATAAAAATCTAGTACAGATTAATGAGGAGTAGGAATGGCTACCATTCGCTCATGATAATTGTTTACATCCAAAATTATATAATAAATATTTTTTTTGTTTAATTAAAGATTTATTGAAAGAATATGAATTATTTAGTCGATCCCAGTATATTTCGTTTAAAAGTTTAATTTAGTTCGTTTGAACTTTTTTTTAACAACACAAATCCGAGAAGCTTCTTGGCTTGTCTGCAGAAAACACCCATGGTCTAAGTAGGGATCGCACCTGCGACCCCCAGATTGATAGATTAGTACACTACCACGGGAGCATCCTATTTGAAGTCATTTTAAAAATAATATGGACTGTATTGTGTCTATGAAAATGTTGGCCATTATGACTGACTAGTTAAGAACCTGATAAACATTTTTATTCAAAACCATACGGCAGTCGACATTAGAGTCGATTACGGCCCGAATTCAAAATCTGTGATTAACTACTGACTATGGCTTAAGCAATAAGAGTATCTAAAGTTTTGAATTTATAGAAAGAATTTCTTTTGTTTTTAATTTAATATTTTTTTTTAAAGAACACAAATAATTAAAACAGTTTTTTTTTTTAATTTAAATAAAACATATAATTAATTTGTCATTTTTTATAAAGGGTGTTTTTTATAGACGTATAGAACTTTAAGTTGGCATTGCCGATTTAACAGCTGACAAGTGATTTATTCTCAGTTTGGCTTGGCAATTCATCATGAATAGACTCACGCCTGAACAACGCTTGCAAATAGTGCAATTTTATTTCGAAAATAATGGTTCTGTGCGGAATACGTATTTTACGAATTTTGTTTAGCGATGAAGCGCACTTCTGGTTGCGGTGCCGCATTTGGAGTGAAGCTAATCCTGAAGTGTATGTCGAAACACCGTTACATCCAGAAAAACTGACTGTTTGGTGCGCTTTATGGGCTGGTGGAATCATTGGTCCGTACTTCTTCAAAAACGATGATGGCCAGAACGTTACAGTCAATGGTGATCGGTATAGAGCCATGATTACTAACTTTTTCATTCCTGAATTGAACAACCATGATGTCCAGGAGCTGTGGTTCCATCAAAACGGCGCAACATGTCACACAGCTCGTGCCACAATCGATTTATTGAAATACACGTTTGGTGACCGCCTAATTTCACGTTTTGGACCTGTGAATTGGCCTCCAAGATCTTGTGATTTAACACCGCTAGACTACTTTCTGTGGGGCTATGTAAAGTCATTGGCCTATGCGGATAAGCCACAAACGCTTGACCATTTGGAAGACAACATTCGCCGTGTTATTGCCGATATACGGTCACAAATGTTGGAAAAAGTCATTGAAAATTGGACGTTCAGATTGGACTACATCCGAGCCAGCCGTGGCGGTCATATGCCAGAAATCATATTTAAAATGTAATGCCACAAGATTATCTTTCGGATAAATAAAATTCATGTCAATCGAATAATTCATCGTTGTTTTATTGCAATTTCATACTTGCTAAACATTTTCAATTAATTAAAAACATTTTGTTAGTAATTGAATTTGCTTTGTTTAATATAATAATGAAAACGTCATAGTTTCTAATTTACTTTTGAGACTTTGGTTATGATATTAAAAAAAAAAAAAAAAAAAAATTTAAATAAATAATAAAGCAATAGCCGCAAGTGTCAGTTAAAGAAAGGTTTGGTTTGTTGTTAAAAACACCAGTAAAATGTGTTCAAGTGTCATGTTTTATGACTGCCAATTCGTTTTTGTACAAATAAATGAAAATTATAAGAAGGCATGTCTGTTGGAATATGAATACAAACAAATACACACACACACACAAATTTATACATTGAGCTGCATGGGTTCATTTAAAATTCCAGGTATTCGTGTTAGAAAATTCTAGTGTATTTGGCATTTGATAAAATGGCCAGATTTATGGTATTTTAAGCAGCTAACTTTTTAAAGTAACTTTCATGCAAATTTTTTACACCATCACCTACCTCAGTTAGATGGAATTCATTCACTAGTTGTAGAGAAAAAACTTGCCCGTATCAAGGTGAAATCATGAAGCATATTTGTTTTCAAAATATCTTGATTTGTCAAAAAAGACAGACATAGCTTATATACTCCGACCATATAAATGTAACAATTTTGACAAGTCAAAAAAGAACATAAAGCTGCTTTCTTGACATCATCCATAGTGAAATTATACAGGTGTGTGCATCCCGGAAGTCATAACAAAGGCGAATTTATTTTCTACCAAGTTGTCAAAATTGTTTAAGAAAATTTCTTTTTAGCAAACATTTTTATTTATATAAATAATTTAACAAAAATAAATAATATGGACTTCATGATTGAAAAATCATCGTTGGAGGTAAGTTAAAATTAATTAATTGTAAATGGAAATCAATTTTGACAAGTTGGAATAAATCAGCTGTGGGGCGAATTGTCTAACGCACACACCTGTATAATTACACCATGATATCACCTTGTATGAATTCACCTTCGTCTGTACAATATGTATTATATGCTCTATCTAACGCAGTTCAAAGAATTTTTTTAATTCGTTAATTTCAGTGCATTATTTTGTACAAATAAAAACTTTGTGAAGACAAGATTTTGTGCAGTAAAAAAAATTTGTGCGTACAAAAATTTTATTCGGTATGCTTGGTTTTATAGTAATATATTCAAAGCTTCTAGGATACTTCTAGTTCAGTTTACTTCAGAATAATGAAAGAAAGAAAATCTAATTGACTTCATACGAATTCTAAAATACGCTCTGAGTCGCAGTACACATGTATTAGTAATAATAAAAATAAAATGCTTAACAGTTGTCCCCACAAAAACAGAGTTATGGAAAAGCGTGTGTTTAAGTATTTCTTGGAAGATTAAGGTTATGAGAGGGTGTAATTAAACTAATAATCTATAAGTTTAACAAAATTACTTTAATAAAATTTATAGGACTGATATGTGGCAATGCCGTTAATATGTTTTATATTGCTGAAGTGGCAAGTGGTGCGTTTTATAGCGTCCTATTTTAAAGCGTCATCCCTAAATAAGAGCGCTGCCGGTGCGTATTTTCGATAATCACAAATGAATTTTTCATTGGAAACAAATTTAGTTCTCACAACCGTAGTTGTTTTCTGTGTGTGGCAACTTTGTTAGTCTACATGATAAACAAAATTGAAGGAAGGCACGAGTAACAGAAATTAACATAACAGATTTCACACACCACAGGCATACAAATGTGCGTTACACAGTGGGCTAGCATTGAAGTATTTTATTAATAAATTTTGCTTTGTTGTCCGGACAATTACACTCTGACTGCAAATTAAAGTATCAGTGAAATCATCACATAATTATTTATCGGAAAAATTATGTTGCACAAA
The DNA here is from genome assembly GCA_947397855.1 of Thelaira solivaga. Classification (NCBI taxonomy): domain Eukaryota; kingdom Metazoa; phylum Arthropoda; class Insecta; order Diptera; family Tachinidae; genus Thelaira; species Thelaira solivaga. Next base: position 75,504,592 of record OX377610.1, read on the forward strand.
ACGTAAATCTGTGGAAATATGGGAAAAACTGCTATTATCTTATTAAGTTATTTTCGAGGAATACAAATTTAGAAGCCTTATGAGTTTTTCTTATGAAATTATTCCGATTCAAGGAAACGGTACTGTTTTCATTGCCAGCATTCTTGAAGCACAATAACAGTTACTTTAGTTAATTGCGAGTACAAGCAATTTGTACTTAAGTCGACTTAAGCGATTTTCCTATGTGACAGTCAGGTGTTCAGCTTCGCAATTTTATTTTTAGTAATCTCTTGCTGTTGTGGTGGCTGTAGTAAGAGGCCGCTGCATTTTTGGCAACCAAGCTAGAAGAATGGGTTTGCCATATAACAATTAGTGTAGAAGTTGTCGAGACGAGAAGGAAGATGAGACTGTAGGGTCTCACTACGCTGTCGAATATAAGGGTCGACATTCTATATGGCTTCGTTAGAAGTAGCGTTGGTTTAAGTGACGGACTCACATTCTCTATCTGCCTTCTTATTTATTTCATTTCTTTTCACTCTTCTATCTCTAGTGTTATCCTTCTTCACTTCCTTCTATACAGGTATCACAAAGGCACCACGTCAGAGGATCCAAGTGAGTCCAGTTTCTGCTTTTCTTATTTGGCCGCCCTGTGTAACCTAACTTGCTGTGGATTTTACAAAAATTTTGTTATGTTACTCATACGAGGTCTTCTTAAGAAGTAATTAATTTTTTTTAGCGAAATTTTTGTTAAGCCACCCCACTGTGCAAACATTAATATGAAATAGACTCAAAAGAAAAACAGAATAAAATTGTGTAACGCGATACGTCACGAAATAAATAAGTGGATGGGCGAATGAATAAGCAAATACTTAAATATGAATTTTTAAATGATTGCCTAAACGTCTAACTAGATAAATAATATGAATACACATACTCCTATATGAATTGAGTTTATACGCTTAGGCCTGTCCGCCTGCCATTCTTTTCATCTACGCAAGTACTTGCGAGTACCTACATACGAGTATGTAGATGTACGTTTCACATTTAGAGCTTTTAGTTGCTTGTACCTGTAGCCGCTGGGCATGTGCACAACACAAATCATTGAGAACCCTGTCAGGAAATGCAAAAAGAAAAGCTCTTCAAATTGTCAACAATTAATATAAAAAATTAATAATTTTAGATTTTATTTACATTTCCTGAAATGCACTTTTTTATGATTAAATTAAGTGAAAATAACTCATTCATTCGATTGTTGTTGTTGCTTATTGAATCACGTCTGCTGTATAGAGAGTGTGTGTATGAATGAATGAATGTATGATTGAATGTTAATTTTTGTTTCTTCTGGCTTTAAACTTCACTATCAAATTTTATTTGACTTAAGGTGCCAAAACTGTCAAATTGCGTGAGAATTTATGGGATTTTTGTGGGCGCCCAAGTTGTTTTTCGCCTTTTTTTTATTTTTAAAACACAACAAACAACAAACAGAATAATAAATTTATGCAGCTAAAGGTTTTAAAACTCTTAACTTATAAAGAATTTTACGCAACAAAAAATTTATAATTGACAGCACAGCAGTTGCATTAGTATGCGGTTTGAGTATTTCTGCAAGTTAGTTTATACTAACACTCTTACATCAACTATATTTTATTAAATGAGTGTTAAATGAATGCACAAACAAAATATGTTTAAGAAAATGTCGTTTGATTTGCAGGCAAAACAAACTCTGCTAAGATAAACGACACTCCTTCGAAATATTAAAATTATATTTGTGGCAGGCAATTTCAAGTTGTAATCAAAATGTTTGAATTTTATTAGAAATTATTTTTTTTGTTTGGGCTTGCAAATAATTACGAGGGGTGTTTTAGTTTGTTTATACATCCACCAAAATTAATTTTATTATAAAGTAAATTTAATAAAATTAAATTTTTAATCAAGCTCAATAAACCAGAAATTTTTAAAAATAAATATATAAATTAATATTTTTAATTATAATAAAAAAAATGTTTTAATTTAAAAATAACATTTGAAGCTTTTTTCCCATAGTGGCCTGCATCAAATTTCTTTTAAAAAATTAACAAAATTGTGCTAAAGGTTGTGTACTGACAAAGTCTAGTTCATGATCACTCTTTCTTCAACAACAATCAATAAAAAAACTTAATCAAAAGAAAAATTTTTTAATTGAATTAGTTGCGGAAACAAGTCATCTGGTCACTGCGGCCAGTATAGAATTATTGTGCACTGTCTTCCTATGCAGTGTGACATTTGCCCACAAGATAAAATTAATCAAACAATAATTATGAGATTCGTGTAGTCTTGGATTTTTTTTTTAATTTGGGTACTTGGCTTCACAAGATCTATTGTGGAATCGGTGGAATGATGAATCATAATAATAATTGTGACTCCATTATTAAGAATTCAAAGACTTCCTAAAGTGATTTATTCGCCATGCTAGACGGCGGAGAAACCAAACACACTGATGCAGTATACTCGTATAGTCTTTTCGTCTTTATTTTAACCTTTAAAGGTCATATCAACTAATCCTCATATTCGCCAAGTGTTTCAATAGTCTGCATTACCTTGTCATAAGTTTCGTAACATTTCGAACCCTTGACAAGTCAGGTTTAGTAAGTGCCTTGTTCACTTATATTCCCTGTTTCTAAATAACATTGTTGCAATTATTTTTCTAGTCACTTCTTAATTATGAGCTTAACAGAGCTTAGCTCCAAGGCAGTCCGCAGAATGAAGGTACTACACTCAGAGAAAAACTAACATCATTCGTTGTCGAAATGAACACAATCAGTGTCAATAGTGTATCAATCGTATTTGTGCTCACTTTGACACTTTGTTATTGACAACTAAATTGACATCATACTGGCGTTAGAATGACACCATAGCGGTGATAAATCAACACCATCTGGTGTATAAATAATACCATTTGGTGTTGAAATGACACCATATGGCTGTGGTAATGAAAACATTCATCGTCAATTTGACAACATTTTTAATAAGTTGAAAATTTTACAATATACTGTTGTCAATTCCACAACAGTTGCTAGCAAGTTGACAACGTGCGTCGTCAAAAAAGTTAAATCGTAAATCGTTGACTTTTCTTCTGGGAGACATTTTGTTGGCTCCCATAAAAATAAGAAAGCTCTCAGTTAATTAGAATCACGGCAGTACTAGACCTTGAATGGCGAACGAAACACCTGCAAAAAAGATTTTTTAGCTCCTCTGTAATAATAATAATAATAAACATTTTTAGACCAGGTTTAGTCTTAATTCGAAAGCACTGACTGTTTGTAATGCTGATTTGTTATCAGAGTCTGCTGTTAAATATGAAAAAGAAATAAAATTGGTCATTTTCAATCTACGAAAAGGGACAATTTTTTTAATTTTTTTTGTTAAATTAACATCTAACGTTTCGTAGCTTTAAAATCAAGATGAAAAATAAATATTGAATTAATCTTTCCCTTTCAATGAAACTGATATGCATGATTGTTAATTCTTTTGTGTTTGTTAATTTTTATTACACCCTTATATTGACTGTAGAATTTGCAAAATTTATCTTTAAAGCTTTAATTACTTAAAAATATGTTAATGGCTAATTATCCTTAGGCTTCATGACTGCACTGCATGCATTCCTACATTAAATAAATATTAAACATTTTTCACTTCACTCCCTTGTTAAATTCATCATATCTATGTGAGTGCCACAATTTAAAAGGATATATTCGGGTGTCATGGGAGCTCTCAAAGTAACCCACTTTTTAGCTAAACCAGCATCGTCACGTGCCGATTGTATTGCCTGTTGTAAGGCAAAAGCAACATTGATAGGCAAGCAAATGGAAGGTTCTCCAGTGGCTAAATGCAAATATTTTTTATTAAAAACAATCTAAATGGCTTAAAATAAAATGTTTCTATGAACTTGCCTTTTGATCTCATAAAACCCGCTGGATTAGGACTTTGAGCCAACAATTCAATACGAAAATCAATGGGTATGTCCTTGGCACCAGGTGGTTTATAATTCCATGTACGATTTGTTTTAAGTTCTCCTGTGCTGTGATCTACAATGCACAATTCTGTGGTCCAATAACCTAAACCCATTACAAAGGCACCTTCTACTTGACCCACATCAACATTCGGATTTAAACTTTCACCAGCATCTTGCAAAATATCCACACGTTGCACAATATAATTGCCGGTAAGCACATCCAATTTGATTTCTGTGAGACCCAGTGAACACACCGTATATGCATCCATTTCGCCGGTTTTACAGCCATCACTAGCTATTAAATTAATGTTACGATTATGAGCCTCATTAATCAAATCTCGCCAGTGGGCATCATCTTTTAATTCTTCTTTTACAGGTTTCAAGAGTTCATTTAAAGAATTACAACATTTGCGCACAGCCTGTAGGTAAGGAATCACAATTAGAAGTTGGAATTAAATTTTTCAGAAATTCTAACTTACAAAGCAGACAGTTTCACTGCCTATGGAACCTCCAGTTACCATAGAATTGGCTCCATTAATGGTATTGCTGCCTTCAATGCGTATCAATTCCATAGGAATATTTAGAGTATGAGCGGCCACTTGAGCTATTTTGGTATTCATGCCTTGTCCCATTTCTATGCCGCCATGGGTTATTACAACCGTACCATCACCATGATATATGGCCACCGTAGCTGGAAACTGGCCAAAGTAACCGATGTGATATTCCATGATGGATATGCCAAGCCCACGTTTTATCCAACGGTTTTTGTTATTAAATTCCATGATTTCTTGCCTTCTGGCTTTGTATTGTGTGGTTTCCACAAAATGTGTTATCATGGACTCTATTTTATGGCCGGCTACTAAATTAACTAAACGCACTTCCAAAGGATCTAGACTTAATTCGAAAGCTGCATGTTCTATTATATTTTCCATCATGGCTATACCTTCTACAGAACCGGGAGCTCGGCAGGCGGTGTTATTGGGGGAATCGGTGAGGACCATGTAGCCATTTAATATAAAATTTTCATTAGAGAAATTATAGCAATTTTTCGACACCAGCTGTGTATGACCCAAAGGCGATTCATTGGGTAAATGGCCCGCATCTTCATAAAATTTTGCCATTAACTTGACAAACTTGCCTGTATGCTTAATATAAAAATTATATTCAATATTGCAGGGCCATCTTTTGCCTAACGAGTCCATCATAGACTCAATTGATTGCACAAAGCGTACTGGCCGGCTTAGTTTGTAGGCTGCCAAAGCAGCACTGGCAGCTACAAAGTTACAGCGCGTAGCCTTGCCGCCATAACCGCCTCCTAATCTGCTAGTTTTTATATGGACTTCATTATTTTTCAAGTTCAGTAGGTTAGCTACCATAACTTGGGTCAAATCCATCCATTGAGTAGCCACATACAGCTGCAGGCCACCTTCCGAGGGCACAGCTACGCTTGTATGAGGCTCCATAAAGAAATGAAATTGAAGGCCCATTTCCAATTCGCCCTTTATCTGCAAATCATATTCATTCGGTGTGGGACTTTCCCAGGGAAAATCTGATTTTATGGCATGTTGAACTCTATTTGAAGGTCCTGCATTTAAAACATCTTGTAGAGTGGAGAAAACCTCTTTGGCTTCCCCTTCATAAGTGAGTTTTATTAGCTCGGCAGCCTTTTGAGCTAATGCATGTGTCTCAGCCACTACTACACCAACTGGTTGTTTGTAATACTTTGCTTGTCCTGTTAAAAATAATTCTTCTTGTTCTACAAAGAAAAAGTTTTCCGGTATGGAAATTAAATTTTTGCCTGGCACATCTTTAGCGGTAAATATTGCCACCACACCGGGCAGCCTTAAAGCTTGATTTGTGTCTATATTTTTAATGGAAGCACCCACTTTTTTGGCGGTGAAAAAGGCAGCCCATAACTGTTGCATTTGTGGAGGCAAGTCATTAGAAAATGTGGCCTCACCGGAACACTGCAAAAGACCCTCATGCTTTTCTGTAGGATTTTTTACGGGGTGCTCAACATTATGTCTTTCAAACACTTGAGAGCCTTTAGAAACCGTTCTCTTAAGTAAGTGACCTCCCGAAATAAATTTCTTTTCAATTTGGTTTACGGGAGCATGAGCTAATAAAAATTTGTAAAACAAACCTTGAGCCAGCTTAACCCTATACTCGGGACTGGGTTCTGGTAATACCACATCTGCCTTAAGTTCGGTTTGCATTATAGTGAAAGCTTTTTGTATTTGAGCTTTTTCAAATAAAGCTTTATTTAACAAATGTTTTTCCAATTGAGTTGCTCTAGAGAAACCAGCATTAATACCGCCAAAACAGAGGCGTGCCGACTTAACTTTAAAATCGGGTTTTCGTATTTGAATTAAAAAGGCAGCATTAACATAAGCATGAGCATTTTGAGCTCTAGGCATTATCTGAAATAGAAACAGATTTTCAATTTAAAAAAAGAAGGGTAAGAGTTTCTTTAACCAACCTTGTACGACTCGAAAATGTATTCCTGACTGTTGTAGGGTTTTAAAATAAATGATTTTATGATTTTATTACTCATGGAAGTTTTCAAAAACTCATTTAATAAGAGTGTGCTCTCATCACTGGCTGATTTTTGCACAACCACACGCACATCTAAGGCCTCAAATAATACAAAAATATCCGAGGGAAATTCGGGGTGTTGATGTTTAATAGCTAAATTGCCCCCTAAAGTACCCATCTAAGTTAAGTATTAAGCAAACAATTACCAAGTTATTTCAACTTATTGATAAAGCTGATAAATAAGTTTTTATCAGCTTTTGAACTTACATTTCTAACGGGTACATTTGCTATCAAATCAAAATGCTTATAAAGTTGCTGACAGTACTGAAACCCTTTTATCTTGGCAGCCTTTTCAAATATGGCCATGGCTTCTGTTAAACTCAAATTGCCGCCCAAAGTTAACGAGTGCGCCGTCAATTTATGATCATGCAGTTCTGGCACTGCATTCACATCAATAAATTTTTGCACAGTTGGAGAACGGCGATACACCCCATGGGCTGTATTGCCAGCAATTAAATAACATTTTTTACCCTTTAAATCATTGAAAATTTTAAATATTTTTGCTAGAGAGTTGGGCCAAAACCATTGCTCTTCACTGTTGGCATAAATTAAAGCTTGTGAAAGACTTCTGGGGGACTTACAACTGCCATTACAATTCAAACCGGTCTTAGAGCAAATTTTTTTCGATAAATCTTCGATATCCTGACAATCTTCTGGTACCTCAATATTACTATCCAAAGCAAATGATTTCATGGCATCCAATATGGGACGATAACCAGTACAGCGACATATATTGCCACCAAAAGAGTTTTCCACCTCCTCCATAGAGATCTTATGCTGTTGGGCCTTCAACAAACCATACATGTTCATAACGAATCCGGGGGAACAATACCCACATTGAGTGCCATTCATTTTAGCCAAACGTTTTTGTATGACATGAAAACCTTCACGCTTATTGCCAAGCCCTTCAATGGTGGTTATTTCCCAATCCACACAGCTGTTTAATAAAGTCAAACACTAAACCAAGATATTAATTATTTAATTTTTATTAAAAATAACAAAAAATAATTACCGAATTGACAGCCCATGTTTTGATTTCTCCCGTCACAGGATGCTTGCCTGTAACAACGCATATACAAACACCACAGCCACCTTCTTGGCACATAAATTTTGTACCAGGCAAACCTGCATGGTCCCTAATAAACGTATTTAAAGTTGTATCCACCGGCAAGGAGGACAAATTCACTTAAAACGAAATTCAATTTCTAATGATTAACTCACACACATTTAGATTTCAAATAAAGCCTACCGGGATACGCTTGCCCATTAATATAAATTTTCGTTAACATAGTGGTTTCCTAGTCCTTTAAATTTTTTATGTTTTTTTTATGAAGCACCAACCAAATACTTGATTATTAAAATATCGCTCTGTCAAGTATTAAATAGCAGCCGACTAACGATTACTGGTGAAGGCCTTTTATGAATGTTAAAATTAAAAAAAAAATCCCCAGTTGAACAGTTACAAAACCACTCGCAATTTGAAAAATCTATTCATTCTGAAGGCTCTTAGAATTATAAAAAAAAAAAATTCTCCAGAAACTATACGATGTTACTCAGAAATTACAAACACACAACAACTACATTTTCGCATACTCATCATGATTTAGAATAAGTTTTGTGATAATTTTGTAAGGGAACAATTACAATTAATATATTTATTTACAGGCGAGCCTAAATAAAACGAATAATACCAAAAAGATTAAATAGATATAAATTTTGTTAAGACCTGAAATAAATAAAATTATAGACAAGTTTATAAAACTTGAGACAGAAAAAGAAAGCTTTTGTCTTAGGGCTTTTACTGTTGCAATTGAATTTGTATAACCGAGACCATAAGGTCGCTGCTGGTCTATGAAGAATATAGCATTATTTATTCAGTGAGAGCTTACAGTGAGACCTATTTCCTTAACCTTATTTTCAGCCTTGTGTTGAAAACCACATAAACAAATTTAATTTTTTTTTTTTATTGAAAAAGAAAAAATTAAACAACAATTTTAAAATTTCTTGACTTTCCATTTAAAAAGTTAAAAATATTTTTTTGCTACGAAATATTTTAAAACATTCCCTGGTGTGTTGTTTTTAACACATACATATGTAATTTAGATGAATTTTTTGTACTAGAACATAAGAGAACAGAGTGATATGATAAACATCTGATTTTTTTACTACTTATTTCGTTGTCTATTTTATTGACAACGAGTGTTTTACATTTTTTAACAAGCATGTCAGTTGTCAACTTAGAAAAAACGCTACGAACGTTGTGAAATTGACAACATTATTTTGTCAAATTTCCAGCTTATTAACAATCATAGTCAAATTGACAACGCATGTTGTCATTTTGGACACCAAATGTTGTCGTTCTGATGTTGACGTTGTTAAATATTCAGCTCTATGTTGTTGTTGTTGTTATAATGACACTATAAGTTAATACATTATTGACACCATTTATGATAATTTTCACAACGGATGGTGTTACTTTTTTCTCTGGGCGAACAATCAGCGAATAGTCCTGTTTATGGCCCTTAAACTTTAGAAAGATTTTTTAAAAAAATGTTTTAAGTTAAAAATATTTAAATTCCACTTTTTTAAGCAAACTTATTCCAAAGGTCGCATTTGAGTTTTAGTAGTTTCTAAAAAAATTTTAAAATTTTTCATTAAATTACTACAACTATAAAGGATTTCATGAGATATCAAATGAAACGATTTAAGTTTTTAATAGCGCACATACTTTTAAAATGAAATCGTGCATATTAATTCCCCATAGCCCGGACTCACTGTTTTTATAAGGAAATAAATTAGAAACACCCAGCAAACATTATTTAAAATTATATGATTTTTCCTTTGTTTAATTATTTATAATAAGGGCACTAGAGCACCGGGTAAACACAGCTGATAATTAATGAATTGAATATGAAAACCTATAACAGGGGCATATGAGTTATAATCTTTAGAGTAAAAAAAGAGCATATGTAACACTGGCAAAAATTAAATTATATAAATGAAAAGTGGGGCCGTTACAAAAGCATACAGAGACCTCCATGGAAGTGCTGAGACTGTATTTGACAAAGTTCTTTGGATAACAAACAAACAAACAATTAAAAATTAATTCTAATTAAGACTAAAATGAGTAAACATTTTACGTTTATGCGTGCTTTACAAAATAGAGGGTCCGCCAAATAACTCTTTTTTTTTGAAAATGCTATAAAAACATCGAGTGTAGCTTCGTCGCGCCGTTATGTTGAAACCAAATGTTGCCAATATCCTCCTCTGCAATTTTTGTGAACAAAAATTCGTTCAACATGGCCCGATAACGATCGCCATTGACTAACGGCCATTCCTTGCTTATTTTCGAAGAAAAATGGCCCAATTATGCCTCTGGACCAAAATCCGCACCAAACAGTGACTCGTTTTGGGTGCATCGGCTTTTCAATGTATGCGTGCGGGTTTTCTGTGCCCCAAATGCTACAATTTTGCTTGTTTACATATCCGCCAAAATCAAAATGAGCTTCATCTGAAAAGATGATTTTTTTTGGCAAAATCGGCATCTTCTGTAAGTCACGAAATAAGCACTAGTTGAAAAAAAAAACGTTCGATGGCGGACTCTATACAAGACAACATTTATTCTGAAACACCAATAATGATATGACGTCTGGTACAGCAAAAGTCATAATTTTGGAATGAAATAAAATATAAAAAAATATGTAATAATTTCTATTTGGAATTTAAAAGTTTAACAAAATATTAATCTTTATTTGTGCTTAATTCCAGAAATTGTGTTGGTTTTAAAATTTATTTTTTTACTCATGATATTCTCATGAGTTATTTATTCAGTACAATAAGTACTGAAGGGGAGAGCATACCTATATGGACCATTTCATCAGACGCTACTCTGAATCCTCAGTAGGTTACTCCCAACGTTTCTTGCAAACATTAGAACCTTTATATTGTAAAAGCAATTGACTAAATAAGAATTATTAATCAATAGTCACAAAAAGATTCAAATATTCAAACAAAAAACTCAGTAAGCATTGAACTGAATAAATAAATAAATTTCCCAACCAACATTTTTAATATTGAAAACTATATATTCTATTTTTATTCTTCTCTTCTCTTTTACATTTGAATGCCCGTTGGGTATTACTGAATGTAATTAAAGAGTATATGAAAAACAAAAACAAAAAATTATAAAAAATAATAAGAAAAACATAGGGTTTTCCTACAATGAGCACTTGTATTTGTATATGTAATAATTTCTATTTGGAATTTAAAAGTTTAACAAAATATTAATCTTTATTTGTGAATATCATGAGTAAAAAAATAAATTTTAAAACCAACACAATTTCTGGAATTAAGCACAAATAAAGATTAAAATTTTATATAAAAAAATAAATAAATAAATATTTTTAAGCTTGTTTTTAGGTCTTTTTATATATTTGTATTATTAAATTAAATTCCAATATTTCGACACGCCTTCGAAAAGCTTAAAAAATATTTATTTATTTACTTTCAGATAAAAAGGTCAAATAATCAATATTTATATATAAAAAAATATATATTAAAAAAAATTTTTATAAGAAAACTTTATTCACATGAACTTGATAATTAAATTATAAAATAATTTTTTCAATTCTAGAATTTTTTTATTTCATTTAATTTAATGAAAAACTTGAAACTTATTTGTTTGTTGGGTGAACATCTATTTTTGTATTCTCCATTAAATATTTTCAAATGTAATCATGAACAAATTGCTGAAAATTTTATTGTTAGTTATTACGAGTACTGCCTCTAATTGTATTTTTTCTTTATTATGAATGATCTGATAAGATAACTGATAAAGAGATAGAGAGTACAGAATTGTGAGAGTGCACTATGGGCTATAAGCAAGTTTTCGATTTTTTTTTAATTATTTTATAAGGTCTGGCAGTTTTTAGCATCTAAAATTGTATCCACTAGACTTTTGAAAAGCTTGACTACATTTTCAACCCAAGTATTCAAACTCATGCTATGGAGATGCTCAGTTAAAAAGAACTTTAAATTCTACACTCAAATATTAACACAATTTTTTATTGCTGTTTTCACAACACGAGCGATCAATTCGTTTAGACAATTTGTATGAAAAACACTCAATTGTTTCAGTGGAATTCATGCAAAATTTTTAAGCGCGTTGATTGCTTGTGTTATGAACAAGCACATTAGACTCATTTTCGGGATAAAAAGGGTAAAAACTAAGGTTGTTAGGTTTTTTTAATCCCATTTATCTTTCAAAGTTACAATCACAGCAACAAAAACTAAATTGCATTCTTCTCTTCTTAAAAAGTTCTCCAATGTGTATTGGCACATTTTTAAAATTCGAACAAATAAGGGGCAAAATATGTACCCCATTTTACTATTATTTCTAAATATGTACTTTCATGTAAAGTGATGCAGCATATGAACATTCTATTATTAATTTGTAACACCCAATAAAACTCTATTTAAAAAATAATTTTCAAAAGAGAAGAAACGTACCAAAAGGGGGAAATAAGATTGAACTGTATATTTAAAAAATTTTTGTACTATTTTTATGTTATGTGCAAATATAGAATTGTGAGAGTAGAATTAAATGGTACTAAACAAAAAAAGGAATCAATAAAGGGACAAAATAGTACTTTTTATTAATTTTAAAGGTAATTTGTGTTTTTTTTTTGTCAAAATGAACCTAGAAGTACAAAGTTCGGCTCAAACAGCCTTAAGCCAAGGGAAAAGTCATTAGAATGGCAAATGGTACTTTTTATTAATGTTTTAGTACTTCTTGATATTTTATTATTTACAATCTAGAAGTACGAAAAGCGATCCTGAGCAAACTGAAAATCATGAAAGGGACAAAAAGTTTTTTTATTAGTTTTAGTGGTACTTTTCGATTTTTTAATGAATACCAACCTAAAATTATTAGATTGGAGTTAAGCGTTCCTAAGCAAAGTGAAAATCAAAATGGAAAAATTTCAGTTTTTATTAATTTTTTTGGTACTTTTTGATATTTTATTATTAAGAGATTAGTGACAACCGTTCGTTTCTCAGCAAATTGAAAAAATGAAGAAAATGACATATGGCACTTTTTATTAATTTTAATCGTACTTTTTGACTTTTTATTGAAAACTAACCTAGAAGTACTATACTGGGGTCAAACGGTCCTAAGGAAAGTAAAAACTTATTAAAAGACATTTGGTACTTTTTGTTATTTTTTTTTTTTTTTTGATATTTTGTTATTAAAGAATCTAAAAATGTGAGAATTTTCTCTAATTGTCTGAAGCAAGGTGGAAAATCATTAATAGAACATAATGGTAATTTTTATCGATTTTATTAGTACATTTCAAAAAAATTTTTACTAACAGTCTTAAAACTATGAAATTGGGGTCAAACGCTCTTGAGCAAAGTAAAAAATCATTCAGAAAGAAAACAGTACTTTTTTGTTTTGATTTTTTAACATTAACGAATTTAGAACTATCAGACCGAACACAAAATTCAATAAACTGACAAAATGGTACTTTTTCTATTTTTTAATAATGCCTTTCGATTTTATGGGCTAGTTAAAGTCTAGTCCATAATATTTATATTCCAGCCCACAGTGAAGTGTGTACTCTCTTAAAAAGGCAAAAGCAGATATTTTTTTTTTGAGTAAATATAATTGTAAAGAATTTAATTTTAAAACACACAATATTTATTTTATGCAACTTGAATGTGCTGCAATAGTAATAACTATTGTTTTTTTATTCAAAATAAAAACAAATTATTTTATCTCAAGTTCAAGTTCATGTTGATTAAAAAAGGCGCTACAAAAGTGGAAAACAAAACCTATAACGACAGAACTGTTTAAATATTAAAAAAGAATAATTTTAATTAGTTTTTATTGTAAAGTATTAGTTTTTTAGTTTAGTAACGACGACACTACCATTTAAAAAGCGAAAAATTGTCTTATTCATATTTCATTTCTAAGTTGACTTATAATTAAATTTAATGCAAAAGATTCATTTGAAGTCCAATTTTGTTTAACATTTTTGCTTTCGTTCTAAATAAGTATTAATTAACCCCTAAACACAGTTTAAGTTTTGCTTTATTTTTGTTGGTAAAGTTAAATTTTTATTATTAAAATATTCACGGATTTATAATATTCACTAAGAATGTTCTTGTATAAAATTTTAAGCCTTTAACTCTTTAATTTATGGGTTTTCTTTATTTAGGAGTTAAAAATAAGTCCCTTTAATTGAAGAGCTAAAGGATTCCACAAAAATATTATTATTCCATTACACAATGAAAGTTTTTAAAAAAGAGATAAACTTTGAGGACTAATTTGACATAGGGCCAGATGGAATCTTTCAAAATGCCGATATATGTGTACATTTTTTTGATCCCCTCTACCATAATCAGTGTTCATAACCTTTTTTATTGTTTAAGCGTCAAACACTTTTCTAAATTAAAGTACACTTTAAAGTGAACGTTAGCAAAAGTTTTTAATACAATTTTTCTTTTAAAGTTTACGTTAATTTTTTTTTTTTTGGTAAAGGGTTAAAATTGGAAACTGTTTTTTTAACACCATATATACCTTTAGTACAGCCAAACACCCAGAGTCTAGGTAGGAATCGAATCTAAGAGCCCCAGATTGATTGGATTGATTGAAAGCTAAGATTTTGTGCGACAAATAACCGGTTTTTGGCTAAAACTTTACAGCCAAATTTGAGTGGATAGTTAAGTACACACTATCCGATATTTAACTCATAGATATTATTAATTTTATGTCCAACCAAAATCTTCATACATGACTTATAAAATCTTAGCTTTAACCACAGGTAGTTAGTACTTGTGGCCCTTAATCTTTCATCTAATCTAATCTTAGATTAGTAGAAAAGAATAATAAGTCTTTAGCAAGTAATTGCTCTTGATACCAGTCACATCTAGACTTATATAAATACGATTAAATTGAGAGAAAAACTTCTTTTTACTGTTCTTGATCTAGATGTAATGCTGAGGGTGTAATCTTCTTTTCAATTTCCATGTTAAGGAATTCTTTTTGTAAGTGCTGAAGGTACAGAATTGTTTGTGTTACAATACCAGCAGAATCTAAAGAAATTGAAAAGAAAATTGTTTGGAATTGGGGCCAAATTACGGCACTCGATAACTATATAAATTCAAATCCATTTTAAATGGAAATTTAGATTCATATTGTATCCCGTAATTTGGGCTCTAAATTGGGTATTGAAAACAATTTTAATTCAAATGAGTCACAAGATAAATAAGCTATTTGATTTTTATAGCAAAATTAGCTTGCACACAATAATTGAGCCGTTAGTTTTGAAAGTGGTATAAGTCCACTTTACAAAAATATGCGTTAGCGGTGATTTTAGTTTGATATACACACTATCTTACTAAAATTGCCGCTGACATACTTTTTTTTAAAAATAGAATTTAGAACACGCTCAATTAATCATGCGAGTTTCAACTAAAATTTGATTAGAAGCACACTTTCTCTCTCTCTTAAAAAAATCTCGCGTCTATCTGAATGTTACTGCTCTTTAACGAAAACAACAACATTTTCAAGTGTTTAGAAATGTAATTGAATTGCATACGAGTGCTGAATAAATAAACTTTTTTGTTTGTTCTAAGTTTACCAACACCCTTATTTATTTTTAAAAACACAAGTTATACAATGTCCATAAAATACTTGCGTTCATGCATAATAAAACTTACTTCTACAGTAAATACTAAATAGGTTTATCAGAAAGGAAATTTTTGAATTCATTTGATTGATATTGAAAGAAATTAATTTAATGAAATCGAAACTTCTAAACAGAAATTGAGCCAACAATAAAAATAAGTTTACTGATAAATAACTAAAATGAATTTTGTTCTAAGTAGTGGAAAAAATTTCACTCGTAATGAGATACCTTAATTTTTGATAAAAAATATAAATGATGGTCCAAAATTTCTTTAATTTATTCCAAAGCGTAGCTAGAAACATCGTTTCCAGCGTTAAGTACAAAAGTTTCCGGGGTTGTGGGTGCACCAAATCGTATCCACTCTCTTTTTACACCAGCATCTTTACGTGCCGAATGCAAAGCATGTTCTTTAGCAAATATGGCACTCACTGCCAGGCAACTGGGAGGCTCACCAGTAGCTTTTGAACGTAGAAAACCGGCTGGGTTAGGACTGCCCGGCAAAAGTTCTATGCGAAAATCTATAGGAATGTCCTTAGCACCGGGTGGCTTGTAATTCCAGCTACGATTAGTCATAAGCTGGCCAGTTGTGCGATCATAAACCAATTGCTCTGTCAGCCAATAACCCAAGCTCATAACAAAAGCTCCTTCTATTTGGCCTATATCCACATAAGGATTTAAGCTTTCACCACAATCTTCTAATATGTCAACCCGTTTAACTAGAAGATTCCCCGTCAAGACATCAACTTCCACTTCAGTAAGCGATAAGCCGTATATGTTATAATCTTTCAAATCACCCTGTTTAAAGTAGTCACTAACAATAAGATGAATATTTTTGCCCCAAGCAGCTTGCACTATCTCTTCCCATGAAGCAATAGTTTTTAAAGCTGCTCTCACCGGCTTCAAACGTTCGTTTAAGGTCTTGCAAGCCTTGCGTACAGCATAACACACACTCTCACTCCCCACACTACCACCTGTAACCATGGAATTGGCACCATTTAAAGTATCGCTGGCTTCAATTTTAACCAAAGCCACCGGAATGCCCAGTTCATAAGCCGCCACCTGGGTGATTTTCGTATTCATGCCTGCAGGCCAATATAAATACAAAATTCAATTAAGTTAAGACAATTTAAATTAGCTTACTTTACCTTGACCCATTTCTATTCCACCATGAGAAATCACTACAGAACCATCCACATGATAAATGGAAACAGTTGCCGCATACTGGCCAAAATATTGTAGCGGATAATCGGTGATGGCTAAACCCAAGCCTCTTTTCAACCAACGATTTTTCTCATTAAAACTATCAATTTCTTGGCGTCTTTTTTTGTATTCTGTGGATTTCAGGAAACGTGGCAATAGTTCATTCATTTTATGACCCGCTTTTAGATTCACTAAACGAGCTTCCGCTGGATCCACATTCGCCTCAAAGGCTATGTGCTCCAAAATATTCTCTATCATGGCAATACCTGAAAAAAAAAAAATATAAATAAAACCCCCAATAATTTGGTTTAAAAAAGACTTAAATAATTTTCTAATTACCTTCTAAGGAACCAGGAGCCCGACACCAAGTACTGCTGGTGGCATCTGTTATAACCGCATTACCTTCTAGTTGGTAATTGTCTGCCGTAAAATCATAACAATTACGTGCACAACTTGTTGAAAGATGGTTTACGGGGTTTTCATTTAAATTAATGCCAGCATCTTCATAAAATGTGTTTCTTAAGCCCACAATTTTACCATTTGATTTTATATGAAACTCATAATCAGAACGACAACCCCAACGTTTGCCATTAGAGTGCATCATTGACTCAATGGTTTGCACAAAACGAGCTGGACGATTGAGTTTGTAGGCGGCCAATGAAGCAGCACAAGCTACAGCGTTTCCACGAGAAATTTTACTGCCATAACCACCACCCAAACGTCGTACTTTCATTTGCACATCAGCCGCTTTTAATTGCAACATTTTGGCAATTACACTTTGTGTATGATCCATCCATTGAGTGGTTGACCACACCTGCAAGCCGCCTTCAAATGGTACAGCTACACAAGTTTGTGGTTCCATGGTGAAATGATACTGTAAACCAATTTCAAATATACCTTTGCCCACAATGTCAGCACTGGCAGAAAGTTTTAATTTTTTGCATGCTGCGGGAGTCATTTTATGCACACGTTCCATTTTATTATGAGCAAATACATCAGGCAGAGTAGGCATAATCAAATCACTGCCATTGGCATAAATCACTTTAACTTTGGAGGTGGCTCTATTGGCGATATCACTTGTACTGGCCACAATCATGCCCAATGGTTGACCATGATAGCCTACAGTAGCTGATGTAAACAATTCCTCAGCTGAGTAACCAAAGGCAGGATCAACAGAGGTATTGGCTCCAGGAATATCTTTGGCTGAAAAGAAGGCAATAACACCAGGCATTTTTAATGCCTCAGAAGCATCAATTTGTTCTATCGAGGCTCCCACTTTAGTGCCATTAACAAACGCACAATGGACCGAGTTTTCAGTAGTCAAAACATCATTCATATAAGTAGCCTCACCAGAGCACTGAATCAAGGCTGTTTGGAAAAAAAGCCGTTTCATTAATTTGAGTTGGCATTTCAGTTGTCTTAACAAAGTTTACCTTCAACCTTTTGTAAGGGCTGTGTTAGAGGATAATTTTTTTGCTGGGTTTGAAACACTTGTGAGCCCGATGACAAATCACGATTTAATATCAGGCCACCACTTTTAAATTCTGGTTTTATTTTCTCCTCTGGAGAAATATCCAGCAAACATTTCAACAGAAGCCCACAGGCCAATTTCTGGCGATATTCTGGTGAGGGATCGGGTAAAACATCATTGGGTTTTAAAGTATTGGGCAGCTCTGCAAACACTTTTGCTATGACCGCTTTATCGTGAAATATTTGTTCCTTAAAAAGCTCTTCAATGCTTAAGGCATGCACAAAATCAGGCGTTATGCCACCAAAACAAATCCGGGCATTATTAACTTTACCCGATTTTTCAACATCAAATAAAAAGCCCGCATTAACGAAAGCATGAGCATTTTGGGCCCTGGGCATGATCTATGGAATAACAGATTTTTACAACAACAAAAAACATAAATTTTAATATTTGAGCACTTACTTTGTAGGATCTAAAAATGAATTTGTCTTTTGGATATGCCTTCAATTCGAATGCTGTTATCACTGCTTTGGGTGTGTTATCCTTAAGAAACTCATTTAAATTTTTGGTTTGCTGTTTACCAGCCTCTAAATTTAAAACAATTTGTGCATCCAAGGTTTCAAATGTTAAAAATATGTCTGAAGGAAATTCAGGATATTTCTTTTTTGTGGCGATATTACCAGCCAAAGTGCCATTCTGAAATGAGTGTGAATAAACAGAAATTTGGGAAAAGAAAAAAGCTGTCATATTCTGCCGAGCAGAATTTCATACAAAGAGTCGTGCCAATACTTTTTAGTCTTTTACATTTGGAGATTGAAAACGCATTGTAAAAATGGAATCTTTAAAGCCCAAAGTAAAAGCTAGTGGCAGCCTCTCACTCAATGAAAAGGGCTACAGTCAAATATCATGAGCCTTTGGCAACCGACAGGAATTGAAAAATTAATCAATAGTAAGTGGGCAATCATAACAATAAAATTGAGTTATTTGCTTTTATAAGCTCGTGCCTAAGCTGTTTTTAAAATGATCTTAATGAATTTGTATGGCAACTATTTCTGACTGTCCAGTCTCTTAAACTTCTTTGTAAGCTTGGCAGTGGTTTTCAGATCAATAATTAGCAAAGGCAGATGAGGAAATATCTAACAATAAGTCGACTTTAATACTTAAAAAGATTCATTCTCAGAAAAAAGTATATAAGAAACCGACTAGTATTCTAAATACTAGTCGGTGTATGTAGATTGAAGAGTTCATATGAAAAAATATTTGAAGTGAAGAGTTTACATGGCAATTTTTCTACAACTTGCACATGATTCTAGGGGGCTTTTTTAACATTTTAATCTTCTCTGTTATCGTATTCTGGATAGCAGTTTGGTTTTCCACAAAGTCCTAAGGGCAGAGAGTGTTAAGTTGACTATATTTAAAAAGAATGCATGTTCTGTAATAAATAATGCGAAAATAACAGATTGGTAGATTTGTACTCTTATCAAGAGTGCTGATTTGTGAGAAAACAAGGTACTTGGACTTCAGAGTTCATGGCCAAAAACAAATGAACTCAAATCTCATAGCTCAGCTTTTGAAATAGTAATTTTGCTGCAATTTGCGAGAACATTTTAATAAATTTTATTTATGAGAAATCCATCTAATCTACTACTCTGTAGGTTAAGCAGAATTAGAAACCCTCAAAGTCACATGGAAATTTAGGCAAAGCGAAACTTACTTTCCTAAAAAAATTTTGTTTTAGAGCTGAGTCTTGCAGAAATTATAAATGTTTTGATAGACTAGTCACTTGTGTGATCTCTATAAAATTGAAATATTTACTGACCATTTCTTAGCATACGAACGATATCTTCTTTCGTACATTTGAATTGAAAACAAAACAAAATACGAAAATTTACAAAAGAAGATATCGTTGGCATGCTAAGAAATAAGCAGTTAGACTTGAGAGTTCATAGCTGGAGAAATAAAAAAATAAAAGATAGTAGCTCTAACATTTTTTGCTACAATAGTATTTTAAAGCTAATATTTCTAACAAATCCATCTCCTTAACTGTGCTGTAGCTTTAACAGCACTTTCAGTCAATTGATTTCTAGACCTATTTTGATACTACTCTTATGTTACAAAGTCTCCCTAATTCAAAGACATTCTTGGGTGATTTTTCCGCCTAAGTAATAGAAACGGATCCAAAATAAATCATCAGAAGATGTGTTATCGTCATATTTGCCAAGTGTTTCTATATCTGCAATGTTCAGTCATGAATGCCATGGCAATGCAAAATTCCTTACCGACTCAACTCTAATAAATCCTTTGGTTTCTTTTGAGTGTGGAATAGCATTAATGGTTTCACACCATGACGATACTAAATCAAATTTCTTAAAAAAGATCGCGGATTTGATATGATTAATAAAGAAACTACAAACAGGTTAACAAGCTAGTACTTCCGTGACTTGTTGTAGTTCTACTATTATTTTTTTTTTTTTTGTTTTACCAAAAAGGCTGGTCACGCTAACTATTGTTTTTCCATTTCGAACATACACATATCAAGTTTGAGCAGTTTAATTGCTACCCTGTGTATTTAATTCCTAAAAAAATATATTGTTTTAATTTTTTAATTCTGTACTATTGTACGTTGTTGTTGTTTGTGTGATATAAATTTAAAGTTCCCACTGTAATTTACTCCAATAAAATATTTAAAAAAAAAAAAATAAAAAAACATATACGACACTCAGGAAATTTACTTACATTTCTCACTGGCACATTTGCTATTAAATCAAAATGATGCCACAACTGTTTACAATATTCAAAACCTGGCTTATTGGCAGCCTCTTTAAAAATGTCCATGGCTTCGGCTAAACTTAAATTTGCACCCAATTTCAATTTGTCATTGGAAAGTTCATATGTTTTCAATTCGGGGATGGCATTGACATCAATAAATTGTTTAATATTTTCTGATCTTCTATAAACGCCATGAGCTGTATTACCAGCCACCAGCATAAATTCATCATTTGGTGGGATTTTAGCTAAAATATCAAAGAGTTCAGTTAAATTTTTCGGCCAATGCCATGAGCAACCATCCGGATAATTTAAAGCACTTAAAAGAGGTTTGTAACACAAACCAGCACATGCTTGTTGAGTTTTTGGGCAAATTTTACGGCTAAGATCTTCAATATCCTGGCATTCAGCTGGTATTTGTATGTTGCTGTCAACCGCAAACGATTTCAGGGCATCCAGAATTGGTCTGTAGCCTGTGCAACGGCATATGTTGCCTCCAAAAGAATTTTCAACTTCTGCCATGCTTACTTTACCTCCTTTGGACTCCAGCAAACCATACATATTCATTACAAATCCGGAAGTACAAAATCCGCATTGAGAGGCATTCATTTTGGCCATACGCTTTTGTATAGGATGATAGCCCTGACGTTTATTGCCCAGTCCCTCATTGGTGGTTATTTCAAAATCCTTGCAAGTGTTTAATAAAGTCAAACACTGAAATTGAAAAATTTTTCTTTTTCGTTGCCGATTTTTGGATAAAAATTACATATTATTTTACCGAGTTGGCAGCCCAAGTTTTTTGCTCACCACTGACGGGGTGTTTGCCTTTAATTACCACTACACAGGCCCCACAGCCACCTTCCAAGCACATAAACTTGGTGGCTGTAAATTGGGCATGCTCACGTATGAAGGTGTTCAAAGTTATATCAGGCGGCAATGTAGTCAAATTAACTAGTCATTAAATTTGTTAAACAAATTAATTATCAGCAGCAAGAAAAAAAAAAAAAACTAGAAACTAAAAACGTTACTCACTGCACTGGCATACTTACCTGTAAACGGTTGGCCATTAATTTTAAAAGTTGTTGTCATGTTTTCTATGCAACAGCAACAGCAACAGCTATGGCAACAACAATTGACATGTAAAGAGAATGTGCCTGATTTTAAATTTCTTGGCCTCTTTCACTTTATCTAGTTTTTGTATTTGCAATGGCAAATATTGTGTGAAATTGTTATTTGCTCCGATAATATTTTATTTGAGGACCAGTATTAGTGGCAACCGCTGTGAAACTGAATGATGATTGCAAATATCTATTGAAAGTTTCAAACGGTTACAACATTAAGTGGTCACAGTCGGTGTTGCCAGAAAAGCAAACTGCAAACAACAACATTTTAAAAAGGCTTGAAACCACTTTTTTTAAAACAAATAAAATAGATTAATTTGTAGTTTAGTGGTTTCTATTTGTTTTTTACTATATCAATTTGAAAATAAGCAAGATATACTACTTATTATCCAATGCTGCCACCTAAATTTTAATTTGTGTAAAGAGAATATAAAAGTTAGCATCAATTTGTAATTGTATAGCGTCTTGATAAATAAAAGTTGCCAAATATGTATAAAAATTACAGACTTTGATGTAACACGACATTGACATTGGACATGAAATTAGCAGCATATTCCATTAACATTATAATGACCATGACAAGATATTGACTAGAAATGACATGATTTGCTTGTTTTAAGGGCATGTCATAATAACTAATTGAATTAAACATGACGGTAATATAAAATTGATGTCACATTGACCTCACAATGATTATATAGACATGACATTGAACATGATATTCAAATTATATAATATTTTAATAGGATATATGTGACATGGATATGATATTTAAATGATGCAATATTTAAGTGACATTGACATGACATGGACATGATATTGACATAGCATGGGCACGATACTAACATAATTTTTACTTGATACAATATTTAAATAGCAATAATGTGATATGAACCTGAACATAGCACTGAAATGATACTTAGACTATAAAATTTTTAAATAACATTGATATGAGACTGGCGTGACATGGACATGAAATTACCATTATATGCTGTGTCTAACGAACAGTATACCTGTTGGTTAGGAAGTGTGGGTTAATTTATAATGATGGCATATCTAGAGATGAAGCACGGCTAGATACGTTAAGGGCTAGGCAGAATAAATGATCAACTAGCACCAAAGGCAGGTGGCCAAATACATATGTTTTTAAGTAACGCGAAAAATTAGATTGAAAGCAGACATCGCTCAGTTTCTTAGTGGGCATGCTGTCTATAGGCAATATTTGTATAGAGTTTTACTCATCCGCTTAACGTACTGTTCACAGTGCTACAATATGGTGAAGGACAATGAACATGCATTTTTCATTTGCCAAGAGTAAACTTGAAACGACAATCAAATAGCTAAATTGAACTTCATAATGTGATCCAGTAATAATGCAAACATCTGAGAACTATGGATACATTTTGACGTACAAGAAATTAGTTCTTTTAAAAAGTCGTAGAGCTCAGTAGGATTGAATGGTGTGTCATCAGGATCAGGTTTTAGTGCGTAGGCATTCTTATGGTGAGTTTCACTTAAGCAGTGCTGCGAGATGCTAACTGGATATCTATAAAGATCACACACCCCTTGACCGCAAGGCAAAAAAAAATCATTATATTGACATGATATTTACTTGATACGATATTGTTAAAATATTTAAATAATACTGACATGAAAATGATGTCACATGGATATGGCATTGATGTGACATCTATATTTCATTAACATGAAATGGACATGACACTGACTTGATATTTACATGATAAAATTTTTAAATGACTTTGATGTAACAATAATATTGACAATAAGGTGACATGTAAATGGCAATAACATGACATGAACATGACCATAATGTGATATTTATGTCATAAAATAATTAACATTAATGATGTGAGATGGACATGATATGGATTTGGCATTTCAATGACATTGACTTGATATCAACTTGACATGAACATAATATTTACATGACATAATGTTCAAATAAAATTAAAATAATGTGTCGTGCATACGACATGTACTCGTATGTACATGACACTGACATGTGCATATTATGGCATTATAAATACCATTTAAAAAGCTTCAATATGTCGTTAATGTGACGTTGACTGGAGTTTAAGGGTAATTTCAAAGAAATTTATTTACAATTAAGAATAGTTTGTGATTACAGCAGTTAAATGGCAACTCGGATCATGATTATTTTATTTTATTTGATTTATTTGATGTAATATTTTTTTTTTGTTAGAATATAGCGAATCACTGCTATAATTTATCAAGTCATGATTTTTTTTATTTCTACATTGTTTTTCATTTAGATGACGTACCAGTTGAGAGCTATAAATAGAGGCCGAACTCTTTTCTTGTTTATTTTAATTCTTTTATTAATATTATTTCATTTTATAATTTAACTTTTTAATTGCGTCAATTTAATTTTATTTTTTACTATTTTTTATACACTTTTTAACTCAAAACAAATAGTTTGTTTTGTGCATAACTTATCAATGTTAATTATAAAGAATGATTTTTTTGCTATTATCTTTTTGGCAACACTAGTTTTGACAGCTCACGCACGTTTTGTATCTTGTGTCACTGTCAAACATCTACAGTTTGGTCTATAATTTAATCATGAATCGTCTTACAAACGAACAACGCTTGCAAATTATTGAATTTTATTACCAAAATGCGTGCTCTGTTAAGAAAGTTCATCGCGCGCTTCTTCCATTTTATGGTCAGTTTAATCGACCTACTGAGGCTTCTATTCGGGCTATTGTAACAAAATTTCGCACCAAATTTACATTGTTGGACATTAAACCACCAACACGCTTACGTAGAGTGCGAACTGAAGAAAATATCGCAGCCGTATCGGCCAGTGTTGGTGATGACCGTGAATTATCGATTCGGCGCCGTTCGCAGCAATTGGGCCTCTGTTACTCCACTACGTGGAAAATTTTGCGGAAGGATTTGGGTGTGAAGCCTTATAAGATACAACTGGTGCAAGAATTGAAGCCAAACGACCTACCACAACGCCAAATTTTTGGTGAATGGGCTCTTGAAAAGTTAGATGAAGATCCACTTTTTTATCGAAGAATTGTGTTCAGCGGCGAGGCTCATTTCTGGTTGAATGGATACGTGAACAAGCAAAACTGCCGTATTTGGAGTGAAGAGCAGCCAGAAGCATTGCAAGAGCTACCAATGCATCCACAAAAAACAACCGTTTGGTGCGGATTATGGGCTGGCGGCATCATTGGGCCGTATTTCTTCAAAGATGATGCGAATCACAACATTACTGTGAATGGTGAGCGCTACCGTGCGATGATAACAAACTTTTTTTTGCCCAAAATGGAAGAGCTTGACTTGCATGACATGTGGTTTCAACAAGACGGTGCCACATGCCACACAGCACGCGAAACAATGGACCAATTGAGAGGCGAGTTCGGTGAACAGTTTATTTCACGCTTGGGACCAGTCAATTGGTCGCCCAGATCGTGCGATTTAACGTCTCTAGACTATTTTTTGTGGGGCTATGTTAAGGCTAATGTCTATAGGGACAAGCCCGCTTCGATTGACGCACTGGAAGCCAACATTGCCAACATTATTCGTGAGATACCGGCCGAAATGTTGGAAAGAGTATGCCAAAATTGGACTAAGCGGATGGACCATTTGAGGCGCAGCCGCGGCCAACATTTGCATGAAATAATCTTCAAACATTAAATTATATCGACCCAACTATCGATCCAAATAAATATTTCATGCATTTTTCTGAATTTTATGTGTTTTTTTTTTTTTAAATTTCCGATAGTTCTTATAAAATCACCTTTTATGAAAGTAAAGTAACTAGAATTATCTCTTCTCATGAGATGACTCTTTGATAGGAAATTTAAAAAAATATATTCCAGTTTATAAGCTTGTGTTCCTTTTTAATGCTATAGCTATTATTTTTGTAAAGTTTTAGATTGCTTGTTGTATTTTTCTAATTATCTATAAATTAACTAACGACATTCGTCATTAATAACCAACTCAACGAACCGCAAACAAAAGCTGAACGACCGGCCATGTATGATAACAACAAAATATAAAATAAGCTACAATAGACACTAACAATCCAACTTACAATAAAAAAAATCTCTTTCTTAAGAAAGTGGCAAAAATAAATAATAATTAAAATGATTCTTTTTATGTACTCGTATTTGCTTCTGTAATTTTGTAAATAATTTGATAAGATATCCATAGAGACCAAACATGTAGTAAAATTTTAATGAAACTTAATAAGCCGCTAGACGAGGTCACATAGAAATTAGATGACAGTGAAAAAAAAAATCTAAGTCAAAAACAACCTTTCAAGCATGTTCAGCTTGCTTTTAAAAACTATTTCTTTTTTCAGTTCTAACTTGAGTAGAATTACAGTGAAAAAAAATATTTTACCTGAGTGCTTAAACGCATACTTTTAATTGAATATAGAAAGAATAACGTCATGCAAGGTACTGCTTCATTTAAACTTCAGTTAACAAAAATCAGTTTTTGTTCTAAAACGAAAACAACCCATTTTCTAGGAATTTATAAAAAGAAAGCAAACGTTATTATGTTTGCCGTTCAAATTACGATGACATTGCTTGGGATGCGAAGATGCGCCTGCTTTTTAAAACAGAAAAAACCAATCTGATGAGAAATTAATGATCTCGACATGATTTAACAAAATTGTGGTAATTGTTTTTTTAATTTCATGATTGTATTTATAACTTTATTGGCCAGTTACCTTTCCTAAGAATCATTTGTAACAACAACCCCCAAAGAATTTTTTAAAGTAAATTTTGGATTAGTATAATTTATTTTGTTAGGAAAATAATAAATAATAAATTTTTTTAAGCACGACTCAGCAAAAAAATAAAGAAAAATCACTTCAGTTTCTAATTAAAAAAAATTTAAATTAAAAAAAAAAAAATTATTTAAAAACCAATAATTAAATTCATAACAAATTAATAAAGGTCCCCTGAGGAAGTTGGAAAATACCAACAAAACGTTGAGAAAAAAAAAAATTAAAATGAAAATTAGATCTTCAAAGTATATTTTATTTTGCAAATAGGTCGGTTAAGCAAACTATTTTTCATAATAATTAAATTCGTTAATATAAAGGCAGGCCAGTATTCCTCAATGTTTATTAAAAGTACACTCAGAAAACCACTGCAGTTGTGAGAAGTAAATTTTTTTTGCAATCAAAAATTCAAATTATAGTTTTAGTAACCATAATTTCATAATATACAGGCATATCACGCTTAGCGTTCAAATTGAGGGTATGGAGCATTAACAGAAACAACGTTAAAAGAAGTGCAATTTATACTGAAATATGGGGTTAAGTTGTTAACTAAGACACCTCGAATTATCGTTCACCCTTTTCAACTCGCCTAATAATATTTATTTTCTAGATTGTTTAGCAGCATGTGCCTGTGGTTCAATTGATTTTTTGATTCAATCAATTTTATTCATCTAATCAAAATTACTGAAATATTTATCAAACCATATCAGTATTTCGAATGATAAATTTAATACAAAATTTCACATTTTGAGATTCTGGGAATAAAAATTATTTGGACACTTTTTCGCTACTTAGGACAGAATTACCTACAACCGTCGGACATGGCGAACAAATCACTCAAAGAAGTTTCTAAAATCTTAATGAATGCTATACTCTGGGATGATTTGTAGCTTGGGAGTAGTGTCACAATAGGTCTATTGTGGCCGCAATGACCGGCTGACTTGTTCCGCTCCTCATTCTAATTCTAAATAATAAAATAATTTTGTTTAATAAAATTCAAAAGAGTGAAACAAAGCTAAAAGAGTTAGTGTTAATCGAGGTCTAAAGGGATAAGTTCTGTTATAAAATTTTGAAGCAAGCTTAGGTTGTAACAATTTAATTTTATATTTTTAACAAATTTAGTTCTCATAACAGAATTTGTTTTGTCAGTGTAGCTGGAATTTAATTAGGTTGATGTTGGCCATTGACCTCGAGTTATGAAAGACTAGATACATCCGCACCGCTAATTATAAATGACTTCGGTTGCAAGAACTGAATTTTTCACCAAGTGAAAATTCAGTTCTGATAATCGAATTTTTTAGTTGTAAAAAATGTCAAAATAAAGTTAAATTTGGCTCGCTTAACAAAACGCTGAAATTGGCCACAAGTAAAATATTAAATTGTCCGAATTGAATTTTTCACTAGTTACAAATTCAGTTCTCACAATTAAAGTTGTTTTCTCAGTATAAAATTTACTTTAAAGAATTAATTAAAAAAGGCTTTTTTGTTTTCAAAAATAAAATATAAAGTAAAAAAATTTTTTAGAGAATACTATTTCTTTTTCTTAAAAAAAAAAAAAAAAAAAACAGAAATAATATCTACCAGAAGTTAAAGAGACAGACCACTAACTATAGGAAGCAATCAGGCCTATGTAAAACTTAGATACCGAATCAGAACAACATTTATCGGGTCCACTTTCAATTCCTTTTCCCTGCAATAAGTTTTTTCTTCCTTGTAAAGTATCCCTTTGCTAAGAACTTGGAATTAAAACCTTTTCTACTAATTTTCTTTTATAACATAAAATCCTTGCATGTTTTTATGTCAATAAATTACTTTAAGTCTTCTTACCAATATTTTTTTTTTGATCTAATCATACTCTACCCTACAAGTTGCTTAATTAAGTCATCAAGTGAAAATAAAACAAACAGCAAGCCGATTTAAAAAGCGTATGAAATCATCTTGACAATTTCAAGGTTTTATGACAGGACAGACAAATTAAAGAGCCTAAAAACTAGCACTCGAATGAATGGATGAAGGCTCTGTAGACCCACCGCATACAAGTTTTTTTGTGTGCACACAAAACTTAACAAGCGAGAAAGCCAAGCCATCATATCATTATTTGTTAAAATATCTCGGCGAATTACTGATGACGTGCCTGCCAATTAATTGCCAATCAGTTTAGCGATCTTAAGGAATAAAAATAAAAATAACGAAACCTGAAGTTTGTTGCATCATTTGTATTGGTCTGTTTTGTTGTTGTAGTTTTTATTTTTTACTTGGCAATAAATTGCTGTAGGTAAGGCCAAGAATTTAAAACAAGAAAAAAAGATTTTGTTATTGAATTTGTAACAAACATGTTGAATTTATTAAATTTATTACTCATGTGTATCGCGCACAGCTAACTGCAGGTGTTTAAAAGAGAATGTAGGACAATATTGACAGAAAATAAATATTTTTTTTTTTATAAAAAAAAAAAAAAAATTCAATTAAAGTAGTTTTATAGGTTAAAGTAAGAAAGTGATGCCAAATAGAAGCAAGAAAAAATGGTATTTTTGTTTTTCTAGGAGTTAACAGCAAATCTTGTTGTTTTAAAGACGGTGTAGCAGGAGGGGAGAAAACAAAACTCCTTCAACAAACTTTTTTTAATTGCAAACAGAATATAATTTCGTTTGTGAGACTTACATTTTTTGTTAGGCAAAAAATCAACTGTCATAATCAAGTTTTTTTTTTGTTATAAAGATCAAAATTTTTACAAAAAAAAAATAATAATAAAATTTTATTTTTTATATATTTAATTATTGGGTGTATTATAGAATTTTTGTTCTCACAACTAAATCTTGGAATATTTAAAAATTTGGTTGTAACAATAGAAATGTTCAATTGTGACAAATTAATAATAATTTATTAGAGTTGTCCTAATTAAATAACTTTGGTTCTCTTAACCATAGTGTTTTTTCTTTTACTAATAAAAAAGGATTATTTTAGTCCCCCAAAATTATTCAAAGTCTACTTTTAGTTTTAACAGTTTAGCAGTGAGAACTGAAAATAATTTTCATCTGTCATGTTTTTTATAGGTAAAAAAAAAGCTGCATGATGCCTGCATACATACCTGACTGATGCATCTGTGCATTCAAAGCTTACGATAAATTATTTTCAAATTAAGATGACTTATCAAGCTAAAAATATCACAATAAGGAAAAAAACTTAAGCAACAGACTTACAGACAAACAGAGTTAAGGATGCAGTATGAAATAATAAGAAAGAAAAATAAATTTAAACACACGCCTCGTTGTTATAAAACTACAAAGACCCAGAAAATTTAAAAAGAAAAAGACTTTTAAAAGTTTCAATATTCTGGTGGGATACACAATTGGTCACGTAAGACAACACATTGAGATATTTGTGTTCTCATATGCATTAGCAGGGTAACTTTTATTTAAAAAAAAAAAATTTGTCATAATAATTAAATATAAAAAAAAAAAAATTTTATTTAATAAAACAAAACTGTTTTGTAAAAGTTTACACTAGACCACAAAATAAAAATTTTTTTTTTCACTGTAATAACCTGTAATTTTTGTAAGGTTTAGTGAAAACAAATTAAAAAAAAAAAACTTCATGACGTTACGTTTAAAATATAAGGTTGTTTTCTAAATAAGGTGAAATTTTGCACCAGTGGATCTAAGTGAGCTCCCTTCTGCATTTTCTTTTTTATTGGGAAGCCCTGTAGGTGACACAATATATTTATATGAATTTTGGTGTAATTTAAAAAAAAAAAACCAAATTCTGCAACAAAATTTCTTTTAAGTCGCACCTACAATGTTTTTAAATGAACTCAGGTGTGATGAAAAAAATTTGTGTTTTTTTTTTGTTTTTTTTTTTTTTAATTTAAAAATATTTAATTAAAAAATATTATATATAAGAATATAAAAATCCAACATCATTTCCTAGAAGTTTCAAGTACAAAGAGCCATACTTGATTCAAATTGGAGAACTTTTGATTTTATTCACATTTTAGTTAATCTTTTACTCAGCACCAAAAACCTTTTATTCCAAATTTTTTTTGGAATCAAGCTTTTGCTTGAAAAAAGCTTAAAAGGTTTTTCTTTTACTATTTTGAAATTTTTGAATACAGTTTTTGAAATTCCCCAAATGAGTCACCCAATACCATGATATCAATTGTATGTTCGTTTACGTACAGGTTGGTGCGAATGTTGTACGCACATGCTATTTAATTTGTATGCCACCATACCAAAGAAGTAAAAACACACAAAAAAGCATACAAAAATACAGACAGGGGAAATATTTCTTAAATTAAGAACTCGAACAATTTTTCAACACATGCGACAATTAAGATCACTGTCAGTTTCGTGGGCGAATGCTTAAATGAAATTGAAATAAGATATCAAGTCTCACAAACCAACACATACCAAAAAAAATAAAAATAACACACACATTCACACATTTATTTAATGGAATATTCCTCAATTAAAAAAAAGAAGAGAAAAAAAAACTAAAGAAATTGTACTTGGATAGTGAGTGATTAAAGAAACATTCAAACCAGCAAAAATATTCTGGCTTGAAGTGAATGCATATATGTATTACAAGCATCAGAATTCAATTGGTGACATATAATATAACTAAGAAAAAAAAAAAGAGAAAATGAAACTGAAAATAATAATTTAACTAATTAAAAATTGAATGAAGGAATTCTTTTTAATGAGTCTTTTTTGTTTTTTTTTTTTTCTTAACAAATAAACTTTTTATTGTTTTATAAATGAATTGAAAAAAAATACATTTTAAATTAATAGTATTTTGGATTAAGTTTACAGTTTATACGGCTGCTTAATACCAGTCAGTTGTTTTCTTGAGTTCCTCCAAGCGACCATAGCCATGTGAAAACTTAAAATAAAATTGATTTGCATTAATTCAAATTTCATAAAACAATTCTGTTCGAACCAGACTATAATTTTTAAAAAAGGTTTTTAAGAAACAATTAAAATTGTTTTTTATTTAAAAATAATTTTTTTTTTTCAAATTTTCTTAAAACTCAACAACTTATCCATCTCTGGTTTACTCTATATCTGCCTGCCTTAATATTATTCTAGTTTGCGTTAGCTTGTCAAAACATTTTCTATGTTGTATCTGGCTATTAATCAATTTTGTTTTTTTAATTTCGTCATATTTTTTTTTTTTGGTTTTATTAACTGGTTTTACGCTTCGTTGACGAGTTATGCGTGTCTATAACAATTAAATTATGCAGTTTTTCAAAGTTTTACAAAACTATTACACTTTATTCCAATTTGTTTGTTTATTTTTTGGTCTGTTAAATGTTTTTAGTGCATTTTAATGGGCCTTCAGTTGATTTTCATAATTGAATTGTAATAAAATTTCAAATTTTATTTCCAAAACCTAAATATATAATAAAATAAACAATTTAATTTGTTTATTATGCATTGTGGCTGGAAAAAGAAAATAAAACTTTTTACCGAATGAATGACATATTGTCTCTATAACAAAAAAAAAAAAAAAAAAAAATTAATTATTTGATTACCCTATTTTAATTTCAAATAGAAGTAGTTAAACCAGAAACAAGTTACTGCAAACAGTAAACTGTAACAAATGTATTTGATAGGAAATTTCTCGTTTCGTTTTGTATTTTTAGAGAAAACACATAGAATTCTAAACTACGACTACTAATTTGTTTATGTTTTCAAAATGTTTGCTTGTGAAGTTCCAAATGAAAAGTTTACTTTTTTTATTAATTAACATACACAGAAAAATATGTAAATTTATTTTCTTTTGCAGCTTTTCCTTTACAAATCATTGAGGACAGTGTGCATGACAATGTCGTTTATAATGTCATCATGTAAATTTCAGGTGTATATAAAAAAATTTAATTATTTTTTAATTAATTTAATTTTCTATTTTTAATTTTAATAATTAAACTGTTATATGTGATCTTTGTATAAGTATTATTTTTC
The DNA here is from genome assembly GCA_947397855.1 of Thelaira solivaga. Classification (NCBI taxonomy): domain Eukaryota; kingdom Metazoa; phylum Arthropoda; class Insecta; order Diptera; family Tachinidae; genus Thelaira; species Thelaira solivaga. Next base: position 75,537,154 of record OX377610.1, read on the forward strand.
ATGTTTTAAGATACATATTTAAGGGTTTGCTTTTGAGTTACGGGGTAAAAAGAGTAAAACTAATGTTGGTACGTTTTTTTAACGCCATTTATCTTTCAACTAGTTGACCCGGCAAACGATGTCTTGCCTTAATATTTTTATATATTCGATCTTCTTACACTAAGAAATCGTACTCATAGATTAAAGAACCGTGCAAGACCGGGTAAAAACAGGTAGTAGGCAAATAAGCCAGATACCAACTATAGCGCTACCTGCCGGTCGGATTTGTGACGTTAAACCTTGCAATATTATACAAATAAACCTTCCTCTTCAATCACTCTATCTATTAAAAAAACCGCGTAGTTTTAAAGATTTAAGCATACATAGCGATATAGGGACAGAGAAAGCGACTTTGTTTTATACATTGTAGTGATGAAGTAACAATTACAGCAAAAAACTCGTAATTGTATTCTTCTCTTTCTGAAAAAGTCTCCAATGCATATTAGCACTTTTTTAAGATTAAAGCAAATAAGGGGTAAAATAAGTACCCCTTTTTATTACTAACGGGTGGCCCAAATGAGACCTAGTGAGCGTATTGTAGAATTTGAACTTTGTATGGATACATCTTAAGATCCAGCTTTAAAATTTTCTGTAATGTTGTTCTGGGTATACCCAATTGGCCGGAACAGCGACGAGTTTAGACAGATCGATCATTTGCACCACTCTGCTGCACAGCTTCCACGTTGTCTTCTTTACGAATATTTCGATGAACACCTCTTCCTGGACGGTCGGCAACTGAACCCAGTTCCTCAAAACGGCGAACTAAACTTGTAATCCTGGAAGATGTGGGCGCTGATCTTATGTTAGAAAAAAACGGCGATAATTTCGCTGCGTCAGAACAATTGATCGTTGAGAAGAATAATAAAAATCGATAATTTTAATGAGTTGTTCTGGACTGTACGTACTCATTTTAAATTTCCAAGAGTTCAGTTATAATCTGCAAAAAGAAAAAATAAATTATGTTAAAAAATAAAAAAGTTATTTGTGTTTCACATCAGCTGGCCTTATAACCTTTTTATTATTAATTTATAGCACTCAATAAAAGTTAATTAAAAAAAAAATTGTTGTAGTGAAAAATAGGATTAAATGTATAAAAAATGTTAGTGATATTTTTTATGTTATGTGCAAACCTAGAATTGTGAGAGTATAATTAAATGGTACTGAACGAAGTAAGATATCGTGAAGAGCACAAAATGGTACTTTTTATTAAGTTTAATGGTACTTTTTGACTTTTTAACGAAAACGAACCCAAAAGTACTATATTGGGGTCAAACGGTCGCCAGGAAAGTAAAGAATTATTAAAGGATATTTAGTACTTTTTATTAATTTTTTTTTTTTATATTTTGTTATTAAAGAATATAAAATACCAGATTTTTTTCAAATGGTCTGAAGTGTGGTGGCAAATCATAAATAGGACATAACAGTAATTTTTATTGATTTTATGAGTACTTTTTTTAAATTTTTTTTACTAACAATCCTAGAACAATGAAATTGGGATCAAAAGCTCTTGAGCAAAGTAAAAAATCATTCAGAGGCAAAACAGTACTTTTCAATGATTTGAAAGAACATTAACGAATTTAGAATTATCAGACCGAGCACAAACGGTACTCAGTAAATAGAAAAATCAATACACTGACAAAATAGTACTTTTTCTATATATTATTAATACCTTTTGATTTTTTTTTTATTAAAAAACCTAAAAAATGGATTAAATGGTCTACAACGAAATAATAAATTGACAGTAGGGTTCTTCGCTGACGAAGTAGCTAGTTAAATGCTAGTTTTTTATAAAATTCAAGAAAAGCTTAATTTTATATTTTTTCTACACATTTTAGTGTTCAAATCATTAACGACAGTATGCATGACAATGTCACTTAAAATGTATTTTTTATTTTAGTTTTTTCAAGTTTTTATTTCCAAAAAAATTTTTTTTTTGTTAAAACTCAAGAAATTAATTGTTACCATTTTCCTTTTTAACAAAATTATTTTATTCGTCTTAAGAAAAAAACTTTTATTCAACTTGAGAAAAAATGTTACAAATAATTTAGCTTGAGTTGATAAATTCTTTTTGCTCATAAAACATACTCGTATATCTTGAGTCTAAAATATTTTTTCTTCTCCTTGCATTTTAACAATATTTTACACACCTTGTGACATGAAGAGTTTGACTGTGTCTCCTTTTATCTCGTTGATAATAATTACTTCTCTTTTATATCTTTTAATTTTAGTCTTATCGCTTGTAGTTTATGACATTTAATATTTATTTGATACAGTAAATCATTTTCATACTTTTGGCTTATGACAACAACGCCTTTTTCAAGCTCGTATGAAAGGATATGCAAAATGTCTTTCTTAACTAATGAAGTTGTTATACGGCGGTGACATTGTACAAAATTGTGGCTGGAATTTTTTTTTTTAATGTTTAGTGTTTACTTGCTTTTTTGTCTTTTTTTTAGCTTGTCTGTTCAATATTTTTTTTAACTTGTGAAAGCCTGCTGGTGTAACCTGTTTCAATTCTATTTACTTTTTTTTTTAATTTTTTCCCTGCTACTCAACCCAGAAATATTTAAGCAAATTGAAAGATCGCTGACGTATTTTTTCTGTTTAATGCCAAAAACTCAAAACCCACATAAATCATGAGCATCGAACCCAACCAAAGAAGTATTGCCTGCCACTCGTGTGTTATTTTTAGCTAAATAAAACAACAACAAAAATATTTACATACAAGACTATTTTGTCTTTAGGTACTGAAAAAAAAAAACAAAGCATAAAGTTGGAGGTAAAGAACAGCGAAAACTCTTTAACTGAGATCGTGGCTTTAAGCTTTAGTAGTCGCATATCTGTGTTTTGTATCTTTTGTGGCAGCAAGCAGCATTAGCATGTTGCTTATCTTAATGGAATAATGTTACTTATTTTGAGTGGTTTTATCTCTGAAAGATATCTTTTCTTGTTTTATTATTTGGAGGCAAATGTGCGATACCACTGGTATTCAATAAATGAATTATTGCACCATTTACAGACACACAAACTGAAACAAACATTTGAATGAAATTAAGTTGTTAATGTTTGTTTTATTTACTTTGTTTGTGTTAAGACATCAGAGAAAAATGTTGTTGACTTCAATATTCGTGATTAAAAAAAAATTTTCTGTTTAACAGAATTTCTTTCTCCGCTTTATATGTTGTTGTGGGCTTTGCAGTTTAAATTGATTATTAAAAAGCCCACAACTTCGGATAGATGAAATGCAAACATTTTTAACAGCAAAACACTATATGTGTGTTAGTTTTTTTGTTTAAACAGCAAGTCCAGGTGAATGCATCCCGAAGCTGTAAATTTGTTAAAGCTACAAAATTATTTTTATTTTTTTTTTTTTTTAAAGATTGAGTAAAAATTATAAAAATTTCATTTCATTTATTTCAAGAAAATTTATTGCATTTATTTTCCAGAAAAAAAATTTTTTTTTAGAAGGTGCGTATTTTGGGGAAAGGAAAAAAGAAAATTTTTGTCGACGTAAGTTAAAAGGCTCACTTAAAAAAATTAGATGAAATAGTAATCATGTGGATCCTCTGGTGTGGCCCATTTTTGTCCAGACAACCTCGACTTTGAAGTGATGACATTTAGCTGGTGATATCTTCTAAATTGTTAATCAGCTTTTTTTTTAAATAAACTTGCATGCTGACATAATAAAAGACATTGTCGCACACGCTGTCGCCAATGATCTAATTTTTCTTGAAGTTTGAAAAATATATAACAAAAAATTTTTTTGAATTAAAAAAAGCAGCAACAGTTTAACTTAAAAATAAAATTTTTATTTTATATACACTTGAAATTTTCATGAGGACTATATACACGACATTGACATGCATACAGTCGTCAATGATTAAAAAAAAAAGGAAAATAAAAAATTGAAATCAAATTTTTCTTGAATTTTCACAAAAATTAAAAGACAAACTAATTAAAAATATTAATTTTAATTGTAAGCAAACCAAAAAAGACAACAGCTGTAGTGAAAAATTAAATTTTGACATACTTGAAATTTGCCTGATGACATTACAAGCGACATTGTCGTCACACTAACGTCGATGTTTTTAAAAACAAAAGTTAAAAAAAAATGTAGGGTCTGTTCAGCTAATAACGAACGAGCCTCGTTCTGGAATTAAAAAAAAATTAATTAATTGTTTTTTTTTTTATTAAAAAGAAAAAATTATTAATATTTCTAAAGCCTAATTAAAGATGGCTTTAATGGAAAACTTAATTTTCATTTTAGATACACTTGAAATTTTCTTGATGTTATAATGTCATCAAGAAAATTTCACTGTCAAGCACACTGTCGTTGATGATTTGAATAATGAAAGCTGCAAAAAAATTTTAAATTTTTTATTATGAAAATTAAAAATATTCTAATTCTTGTTTTACATATATTTGAAATTTTCCCTAAAGACATTTTAAGCGACATTGCCATGCATAATGTCATCAATGATTTAATAAAAAAAAAAACAAAAAAAATTTTAAATAAAATTTTTCTAGAATTTTAACAAAAATAAAAAGACAAACTAATTGATAATAATTATATTTTATTTTAAGATAACCAAAAGCGACAACAGCTTTTGAAAATAAAATTTGTATTTGAAATAAAAAAAAAATGAATCTTCTCAACCAACTTATCGTTAACTGCATTAATGATATTAAATTATTAAAGTGTTTTAGAAACATCATAAATGTAAATTTTAACTGTAATTTAGGGGCCTGCCTTTGAGATTTTCTTAAATTTTGCACAATTTTTTCTTAATTATTTTACAAAAACTATTATTAACATAAATTAAAAATAGAAAAACTCATTTGTTTTTGTATAATTTAAATTTAAATTTCAGAATGTGTAGGAAGCATTCAACCCACATATAAGATTCTTCAAATTATGGGTTTCATATTACTAATTTTGTACACATGCAATTATTTTATTGATACGACTGTATGTGTTTGTGTTTATAAACTAGAAATTAAAAATATCGTTTACATTTCTACTTTAAGCTTTAAGCTATCATTTTTTACTCATACTTTGGCTACTGGCATCCGCATATACACACAATAGTATTTGTGTTGTTGTTCGTTTGGCCTCTGGACCTTTTACTGTCTCCTTGTGAACTTTAGTTGATTAAAGGTAATTTAATACAACATGAAATTAGAATAGAATTTTGATAAATTCAACAAATATTTGGCCAACGTGTAATTACGTGTATATACGAGTCTGTATGTGATTGCAAGTAAAAGGAAGGAAGGAAGTTGAAACAGACAAATGAAGGAGCAGTGTGGTGTGGTGTGGTATTCAAAAGTCAACAAAATAATAAACAAATACAACAAGAAAAAAAAAGAAGAAAACTAAAACCAAAAATAACAAAAACAACAAAAAGAAATTATATTTTATATTGTTGTAAGAACAACAAATAAAGGGGGAGTTTGAAAAATGGGTAAGGATGTGGTTGTTTGTAGTTACTCATTTACTTGTGTTGTTGCAAAAAAATTTTTTTTTTGTTTTAAATGAATGACTTTGAAATATTTTATTAAGAATCTTTCTGTTTGCGTGTGGATGTGTGTGTGTGTGCATGTAAGTAAGTAAATACTAATCAGCATTTGTTGGTCTGAGCAGGAAAAATTTCATTGGCATATAGAGGGATGGTCATTTAAAAGGAGGATTTGTAGTTGTTGCTTTGCACTGTAGCACAAGACAGGCGAAAGACGAATAATATATTTTTTTAGTCTTAATTGAAAATCGTTGAAGGCTATTCTTTCTATACTTTGTATATTCAAAAAACACGACAGTAAAATTGGATTGGAGCTAAAAGTCGCATAAATTCTTTCAGTAACTAATTTAATACGTTTTTACCTGTTCCTTGCTACACCTACTTGAAAAAAAAATTTGTAAAATTTGCTGATGATCATAAATAAGAGTTAGTGAAATTTTTAAAGAAGCTAGATAAGTTTTTTTTCCATAATGTTGAAATATTTTTCAAAAAACTGAAATAAAATTCCCTGATGAAGGGTAAATAAATTTTTTTTTAAGAAATTACTTTACATTTATTTAGCTTTACTCTTACTAAACTAACAGCTGTAAAGTGATTTATTCTCAGTTTGGCTTGGCAATTCATCATGAATAGACTCATGCCTGTACAACGCTTGCAAAAGGGCCCCAAACGAGATTGCCGTTGTTCCCGATTTTCATAAGCGAATTTTGTTTAGCGATGAAGCGCACTTCTGATTGAATGGCTACGTCAACAAACAAAACTGCCGCATTTGGAGTGAAGCTAATCCTCAAGTGTATGTCGAAACACCGTTACATCCAGAAAAACTGATTGTTTGGTGCGCTTTATGGGCTGGTGGAATCATTGGTCCGTATTTCTTCAAAAACGATGATTTCCAGAACGTTACAGTCAATGGTGATCGGTATAGAGCCATGATTACTAACTTTTTCATTCCTGAATTGAACAACCATGATGTCCAGGAGCTGTAGTTCCAACAAGACGGCGCAACATGTCACACAGCTCGTGCCACAATCGATTTATTGAAAGACACGTTTGGTGACCGCCTAATTTCACGTTTTGGACCTGTGAATTGGCCTCCAAGATCTTGTGATTTAACACCGCTAGACTACTTTCTGTGGGGCTATGCGGATAAGCCACAAACGCTTGACCATTTGGAAGACAACATTCGCCGTGTTATTGCCGATATACGGCCACAAATTTTGGAAAAAGTCATTGAAAATTGGACGTCCAGATTAGACTACATCCGAGCCAGCCGTGGCGGTCATATGCCAGAAATCATATTTAAAATGTAATGCCACAAGATTATCTTTCGGATTAATAATTCATCGTTGTTTTATTGCAATTTAAAGTTCTATATGTCTATAAAAAACACCCTTTATAATGATTAAATATTTTCCATATTGGAAAAGAAATTGTGTAAGATTCCCTGATTATTTTGTTTGAGAGCCAGTAAAAGTTTAACAAAAACTTGCTTACTTCTGTTTTATTAATTTTTTTCTAACGGGGTGAAACTCTGGCAAAGACAAACCAAAAAATCCAATTCAATTTATTTTTCATTTCATAACACTGTGCTTGGTGTTATAGGTAACAAGAAGAGCGAGGTGCATATTACTCGTAAATTGCCAAACTTGTTGGGATCACGTACTTCAGTTTTGGTTATTATGCTTAAATTAGCACCTCGGGAATGTGTAAATTCTGCTTCATTTTAACTTTAACTAAATGCTGGTTTAATCCAAATCCAGCCAAAGAAGAAAACAAAAAAAAAAAAAAAAATCAGAAAGAAATTTTAAGGAGCCTGTGGCCGGTTCATTGTATGTTTGTTTAATTTGATAGTGTTTATTGTTGCTGTTGGGATTGGGGGTTGAGGGTTGTTTTCTACATATCTGGAACTTGTGGTCTTAATGCTTTTACTTTTTTTCTTCTTCGTTTTGATACACTTTAGAGCGATATTTAGAAATGAATTTTATGATATTTAAGCCACAAACATTTTCAATTCCCACTTTATTTAATTTACTCAAGTATTAAAAGTAATAAGAAATCTGTGGGGATATAAAATCTCAGGAGTCTGTGTGTCTACTCGTATATACATAAGTGTGTGAGAAACAAACAAATGTGAATTTTTTGTTTTTTTTTTGTTGCTGGCTTAAAGCCTCCACTTTTTAATGAAATCTTTGTAACAGGGAATTTGTTGGAAATGTTTGCACAATATGTTGCCAACCATGTGTCTCTCTCTCTCTTTCTCTTTATTTTAATCATATTCTTGTGGGTTTTGGAAAATTATTTAAGTTGGTTAATTTTTGAACGAACAATTAATTTAAAAAAAAAAAGAAAAACATTTTAAACAAACCCTAATTCAGCAACATGTTTTCCATATTTTCACAGAAAGAAAACCTTTTTTGTAGGTTTTTATGGGTTTCGAAGTTGTCTTATCAATTTCAGATATTAAACAAAATAACACATTTAATTCAATTTAGAAAAATTTAATTTTAATTTATATAAAATGTTATGAAATAATAAATTAAGTGTCACAACAACTTTTTCCATAAATACAAAAGTTACTTCAAACAAAATAAATACAAAAGAAAAATATTCACTTGGCTGGAAAAATTTAATCAAAACAATATTTAGCTTGTTGCCTATTTGTTACAAGTAAATAAATTAAATTTTATTTAATTTTATATTAAATAAATTTCCGCTTTCAGTCTTTGTTTCATACGGTAAAAAAAAAAAAGAAATAGCGAAATTGTAACAAGAGGCAGAATCATGTGTGGGTGTGTGCGTGTTTGTTGTAACTCAACTCATACAATTTTGTTTGCATAATGTCTTAAACAAATTATGGCCAACAACTTGAAATGTGCAATCATTTTTATGTGAAATACTATAAATTAATTTTTTTTTGTTTGTTTTGTTTCTTTAATGAGCGTCTGCCTGCTTTGCTGGTAAGTAAAAAATTCACAAAAAGCCAAGAAACAGAAAAATTAAATTTTTTGTTAAAAAAAATGTTTTTCTCTTTTTGTGCTTTTTTTTGGTTAAAAAATACAAAAGAAAAAAAAAACAAACAACTTGGGAGCAGTGCCATAAAAAACACCAACAACAGCGAGTCATAATAGTAACAATAATATCAGCCAGCATGCGAGTACATGCGACATGTTTGATAGATGAGAGTTAACAATCAAGTTGGATACAAGAAAATGCTGTGAAAAATACTCATGAAATAACGGTTCGCATAAAATCAAGGCCGCAATACCTGCTATCAAGCTTTGGTTTAGAGGAGAACTTGAAAGAGACACCAGTAAGTTACGTTAAGTTAGCTTACACAGGGCGTCGAAATAAGAAAAACAGAAGTTGGACTCACTGGAGTCCTCTGATGTGGTCATTTCTAGATACCTGTATAAGACGAAGTGAAGCAGGATAGAAATAGAAACATAAAAATTAAAGAAAATAAATAGGGAGATGATAAGTCCGTCACTCAAGCTAATTCCTGTTCCTAATGAAGCCATATAGCGTGTCGACCATTACAATCGACAGCGCAGTGAGACCCTGAAGGTATCATTCTCCAAAGAGGATTTTGCGGCGCCAGAGAAGATTACTAAAAATGCAGTGATCTTTTACTACCACCACCACATTTCTCAACTGGGCTCCCTGTAGTCCATAGGCTACATCATCCTCGCCGTATTGCACTTCCGCTAGTCTCTCTAAAGAGATTTACAAACATTCAGGTCTTTCGTATTATTATAAGAACAAATCTGGTCCGGGATTATCTAACACTTCTAAAGAAAGTACACACAGATAACAAATTTGGTGATGGGAACAAAATTTCCTTTCAATCAAACATTCATTTGTGAAAATAAAATTATTAAGTTGTAACAACCTGAATTCGACAATACAGCCGAAAATTTTGTTCACTTAAAAATATTTCGAGCTGTAAGACCGATTTTATTTTATGAAGATTAATAAATTCAACAATGACAACAGAATTTTTGATTGGAAACAAATTTAGTTCTCACAACCGAAGTTGTTTTCTGTAGGGATTGGCTGTAAAAAGAATCGCAACAATATCAGGGTATCAGTCAAGCGAAATTCTGGGAAGAGGCTCGGTCAGCAATTTATATTGTCACTGGATTAGTAACTTAACATTGCAGAGTAATGCAACACTAGACAAATATGAGGATGAGTCGAAATTATTTGTGGAGGTTATGTGAGGAAAACGAAAAGACAGCAGAACTTATACTGTGTCGTCAGTACAGAAAATATCTTCGGTTGTGAGAACTAAATTTGTTTCCAATCAAAAATTCATTTGATTTAATCAAATTTTTCAGTTGTAGCAACTAAAATTCGATAATACGAACCAAAAATTAGTTCTGTTTAAAATATTTGGAGCTGTAATACCAAATTTCTATTGCCAAAATTAAAAAATTCGACGGTCACAACTGTATTTTCGATTGTAAATAAATTTAGTTGTCACAACCGAAGTTGTTTTCTCAGTGTAAGATTCATTAGATTGATGAAAAAGCTGTTCTTTGTTTTTTTGATTTTTTTTTTTTGAAAATGAAACGAAAAGGAAACCTCAAAAAGCCTCTTTTTTTGCAACCAGCATTTAGGTTGTGCAATGCTAAAATCCAGATCTCAAATTACCGCATATCGATACCGATATCGAATGAAAATTATCGTAATTTTTGTATTTTTGTATGAAAATTTCGATACGAGTTGCTCCTTTTATCATCATGTGCTTTTTGCAAACACCAAATACAAGACTTGAATCCAACTCAAAGGATCTTAAATCGCTCTTAAACATACTAATTAAAGGCCATTTGAAACTTTTAAATATTAAAAAATTTTATTGAATTTTTCTTGATTCTAAATATAAGGATAACAAAAACTTACAATTGAAACTGTATTGAAATGATAAAGACAATATATTTACAATAAAGGGTGTTGAGTGCGATTTTATTTAAATATTAGAGAGCATCCTTAATTAGTTAGAGTCCGAGCTAGCGATCATCTGAGATCCACTGAACGAGTTGGACTCAAGTCTAACAAAGGCTTTGGAGTTGTAATTGCCTTCAGTGAAATTTTTCATGAACCTGTTAAATTTGTGTATAAAATGTAAAAGAGGCTAAAAGTCGTGGGGCTTAACAACAAAAAGTGAAACGCGTGCAGCAAACACTTTGTGTTGAATTTTGAACAGTTTTTTTTTTCTGTTCGGCGTTACGGGTATGAATTTCTGGTGACATACACACGCACATATATGTGAGGACAAATATGCAGCGAAGTGAGTTACAACAAGAGTCGAGTTGTTTCCCATTTCCTTTTATTTTATTAGCATACAGTCTTGGCTGCTTAATATTTTTTGTCACTGAAAACAACACAAGCAAAAACAAAAAATAAGATACTGTTTGACGTTGCGTTATTGCACCCGGGAGGTTACAAGAGGATCTTAAGATTTTTTACTCATAACAAACTGGCTGGTAGGGGGGCCAGAGCAGCAGAAGATGTTATGTGGGTCGCGTTAAGGCTTCTAGCTTACTTGCTGCATGGCACAGTTTCACCTTAAGGGTTTTTTGTTTGTTTTTTTTTTTTTTGGCTCGGTTTTGCTTCTACTTTTATTTAAGTTTTTATACAAGTGGGTTTTTATATTCTTTAATGCTTTTGCTTTATATGTAAACGTGCCTGCATGTAAATGACAAGGACATATGTTGTTGAAACAAAGTGTTTGTTTTTTGTTTCTTATTTTTTGTGTACAAAATCTTCATGTAATAAAATTATATTTCAAGAACACACATAAAAACATAAAAGTACAAAAAGCAAATGTTGATTTTTTTATTTTCGTTCAACTTGTTTACAAACTTTTCATATGATGGGTATCCTAGTAAGAGTGCATTTTTTCACTTTAAAATAAAAATAAAACTTTTTTGTTGAAGTTAGATGTTTCAATTTGAAATGAAATAAAATATCCATGACGGCAAAGGGGAGTCAGTGGTAAATTAAAAAAAAAAAAAAAATTCACCTTCTACAATGAAGCTCATATCTGTCTGAAAATTGTTGAATTAAGGGCTCAAAAAATCTTCATGTAATTAATGATTTGATTAGGACTTATTTTTTTCAAGATAATGACTAAATTTGGGGTGGACTGTGAATGTTGTTTGTTACAGCAACATGATAATGGAGTTCTTGTAGCCTTAACTAGTTGGCATAGATCTGTACGATATTTTGTGTCAGCAAAAAACCCGCATAGCTTGTCAAGCTATCGAATTATTGCAGCATGACAAGAAAAGTACACTATTATTGAAACACCCTACATAGATTTTGTTTTACATATCGTTGCAAAGCTTTTAATAAATTTCTTGACAAAATTAATGAAAGAAAAGAGAACAACTAAATCAACTTTGTTTTAGAAATTAATTTCTATCTGCTGTGGAAGAAGAAATTTTTTTTCTTGGGATTTGCTAAGACCCACAAAATTTCCAATTTTTATTTTCTTTAAAGTCTTGGCAAACTGATTAATAAACTTTTTATTATGTAAAAAAATAAAGAAAAGACAATTTTAAAGTCTTTTCGCAGCCTTACCGACTATATGTTTGGTACTAGCAAATTAGTTATTTGTTATGCATGCATTTTAAATGTAATTTAACCTCATAAGCACTTTTACCTTCAATAAAAAATATTTTATATTGTTGTTGTTTTAATGTTGTTCTTATTGTTGCAGTTGTAGTTAAAATTATTTAACATAAAGGGTGGTTAAATTTTAAGGCCGATGTTAATGAATAAAACACAAATTATTTGGGAAATTATTGTCATTTCACACCTCCATCCGATGGACCAAATTTTCGATGACGCTGAGGCATAATTATCTCATCCTTTAGCTCTTAAATTGTTTCTGGCTTATGGATGTACACCTTTTCTTTCAAATAACCCCGAAGGAAGAAGTCCAACGGTGTTAAATCACATGATCTTGACGTCCAATTGACATCGCCACCATATCTTCCAATTCGGGACATCAAAAGTTCGTTATCATCTCACGATAGCAAACACCATTCACAGTAACTGCCTGACTGCCCTCATTTTGGAAAAAATACGGCCCGATGATTCCGCCAGACCATAAACCGTACCAAACAGTCTTTCTTTGTGGGTGCATTGGCTTTTTGACAATCACTCTTGGATTATCATTCGCCCAAATGCGGCAACTATGCTTATTGACGAATCCACTGAGGCGAAAATGTGCCTCATCACTGAAGAAGAAAAAAATCACAAAGTGCACGATATGCATTCTGCTTTGAACACCAATTTTCATAATAAGCTTGAATAACTTTAAGGCGTTGCTCGTTTGCGTATCTTTCCCTGGTTCAAATTGTGTTAGTCTGATATTGAGAAATGTTAAATGAAGTGTAGAAAAAAACTTGACGTTTAGGTGTGGTTCACATTCATAATCGGCCCTTAAAATTTAACCACCCTTTACATATACACACCCACAGACACACTAAGTTAAAACAAGTTTAAATAGTTTGTCTTGAATAAGTTATAACGGTACTAAAAATGATTTATTTGCTCTCCACAACAAACAAATGCATTTACACACACATGAACACACACATGTACACACACATGTACACACACACACACACGCACACACACACACACACACACACACCCACACACACACACACATTGATACATACTCATTTACAAAATGTTTAAAATCAAATGCATATCAAATTGAATCCATCAAATTTTGAGTTTTACAATGTACACCAAATACCTCGCTTTTCGTCCTTTCCTTTTGTGTTTTTTCGAAGTTGAGTCGCTACTGCATTGGTAAAGGGTGTTTTTTATAGATGTGTAGAGCTTTAAATTGCAATAAAACAACGATGGATTATTCGATTGACATGAATTTTATTTATCCGAAAGATAATCTTGTGGCATTACATTTTAAATATGATTTCTGGCATATGACTGCCACGGCTGGCTCGGATGTAGTCTGTAACGTTCTGGCCATCATCGTTTTTGAAGAAGTACGGACCAATGATTCCACCAGCCCATAAAGCGCACCAAACAGTCAGTTTTTCTGGACTTGAGAATTAGCTTCACTCCAAATGCGACAGTTTTGTTTGTTGACGTAGCCATTCAACCAGAAGTGCGCTTCATCGCTAAACAAAATTTGCTTATGAAAATCGCGAACAACGGCAATCTCGTTTTGGGCCCATTCGACGAATCTACGCCTTACTTGATAATCGTGAGTCTATTCATGATGAATTTCCAAACCAAACTGAGAATAAAACACTTAACAGCTGTTAAATCGGTCGCCATCTTGAACAGTAATGCCAACTTAGAGTTCTATACGTCTATAAAAAACACCCTTTACATTACCATGATATTCCTTTCGATCAAGATTGGTTGAGGATTGCTTTGCAGAGAGGAACAGGCCTACCTTATTGTGTGTACTGGGGCTAAAAATTGCACGTATACCCTTTTCATAGGTTCATAATCCCTCTGGGGGGTGAACAAGAACTTCACTCCTGCCCTACTACGCAAGGAAAAGAAAAAAAGTATACAAGAATGCTTGAGAGCCGAAGAGGGCATGCAGCACTCAGTGAAAAAGAGCAGAGGTTGTTTTAAACCTCAGCAGAAATGACATAAAACTCTATGTTGAGCTACTTACGTTCCACTGTAGACTTATTTATCATATGATTAAAATAGGTGTGGTAGATAACAATTGCTGTACTTTCTGTTGGGAAAGGACAGCAAACGTCGGAACATGTTGTCTGCGAGTGTATAGTGGTGGCCAGATACAGAATGAGGTAGTGGAACACTGCTTCCAGGACATCCAAGCACGATTAGTCTTACAGCAATTACGAGATTCATAAGGAGTCTTCGATTGTAGTTAGGATTCGATTATAATAATAATAGATAAGTGTATTTATTACACTTGAAAATTATTATTTTCATTTTATATTTACCTGATACAAATTTAACAGCAAGTATTTAATACAGAACCATTTTAATTAGTGTCCAGAGTAATCGAATAACTTGTGAAATTATTTGCCGAAATTAAGATTGAATTTTACAAAAAATACATTTTTTTGCGAATGACCACGTTAATTTTGGTGTGTTTTAATATTTTACACATTTATTTCACTATCTGTCCATCTTTTATTACTCCTGTTTTGCTTTCGTAATTCAATTCTTTCTGTATTTTTTTAAGCAACAATTCTTGTAACCAGCGTTGCCATTTTAGCCTTTTTTCTCGCATTTAACATCTAGCTTTTTTCCTAGCCTTTTTTCATTTTCAAAATAGCCCTTTTCTTTTTCGCAATTTTTTTTTGCGGATAGAGCGAAAAAAAATTTTTATAATTTTTTCAAAAAAGTTAATGGTAATTTTTGGCGAAAAAAAATTTTTTAATTAAAGCCAATATGTTTATCTATTCAACGCAAAAGAAATCAATTCAATATATTAATAAAAAAAGTAACCAATTCTACTAAATAAAAATGGCCGGAAAGAAGCAGTTACCTTTTTGATCATAACTTGCTTAATTTTCAAGGTATCGCCTTGAATTCTTTTGCGTTGGATAGATAAACATATTGGCTTTAATTCAAAAATTTTCGGATAGAGCGAAAAAAATTTTTTTTTGCCAAAAATTACCGTGAACTACCCTCTTTGTTATTTTTTTAAAAAATGATAAGAAAATTTTTTCGCACTATTCAACGCAACAGAAATCAAGTCGATATATTGAACACTTATCAAGTTATGAGCAAACAGGTAACCAGTAGAACTGGTGGCCTTTTTCCGGCCACTTTTCGGGCTTTGATTTTTCACAACTAATTCTACTCAACTTGAATTGATTTAATGTTGTATTTTGTAACGATAAACTGAATTAATTTTTAATAGAAATTAAATTGCTTTCAGTCTGGGTAAAGGCAAAGGATAGTCGTAACTGCCGTTAGTCATCATTATTTGAATTAATAAAGAATTTATTTTAAACTGTCAATGACAGGCTCGGTTAATTCTGTTAACGCTGCAGGTTGCATTTAGTGCCACAGAAAATATTTTACAATTATTGTTTTATTTTCTATTTTTAGATTTTTTCTTTAAATAAAATTCTATTTTCCCTCACTTGAAAGGGTTAAAACCAAAGGGGAACACAGATAAACAATTGTTTCTATATGAGTTTCCTAATAAAATGAAATAGTTGGAGAAAAAAATTTGTTTTCATTCATTTAATTCATTTGTTGGATCAAAGGCATATTTTAATTTATGTTTTACAAAGATAACAAGTTACTCAAGTATGTAACTAAGGGTGTATCTGCCTGTGGGTCTGTCCTCTTTATCAGGGTATTTAAACAGACTGTGCATTTGACAAGAATGACTGAAACTTATTAAAACAAATTAAATGAAAGAACTTTAAGTAGCATTAAGTGGAACGTACAGCAGCTTAATAATCTGTTTCTAATTAAGTAGTTTTTTTTCTAATTAAAAGTAAAGGTAGCAATCCTTTCAATTATTATCAAGTTATTTGAAGAATGAAAAGACTTAAAGCTTAAACCAAGCATTAGTTGGGCTTTGCTATTAAAGGAAATCATGAATATGTTTGTTTTTTTTTTTAGGAAACGCTTAACCAAATTAGAACTAAAACCATTTAAATAACAATTAATGCAGCATTTCAATTAAACTTTTGTGTGTGTTTGTGGTGGCTCTAAGGGATTGATTGTGTTTGTGACAGAAAGCCAAAAAAAAAGAAAACTAAATTCCAATTTGTTAGTTTTATTTTCATATTTTCCAACATTTTTGTAAGTAGTTTTTGTTCGTGCCATATCTAGTTAATGTTTATTTGGTTCTTTTTCCTTTTTCCTAATTTCTTTTTTCATTTGCATCACATTGAAAAGCCAGCAAACAAATAAAAAGACTTACAGGCGATTAAAAATAGTTTCTGAGCAAATAACGTGGAAAGAATGTCTCAATAAATCTATAAAGCTTTTGTTGTCAATAGTTTTTTTAACAAAAAAAGAAAAAGAAAAAGTGACAGTGACAGCTCTTTTAGACTAGACTAAATTATTATGAGGAAACAAAATAAAAATGGGAAATTTAGACAGCAAGAGGGAAAATTGTTGATTGGGTGGCTTAAGAAACATATATTGGCTCTTAATTAGAGCTTAAAGCTCTAGGCAGGAGGTGTGTTTATTTAAGTCAAAACCAGACAAATTGAGAGCCCCATAACTCAAATTTTTAAAATCTAGCTCAAAAAGGCTTGGTCTCACCAACTTCAGTTTAATTAAATCACAAATTCCAATTGATCACAGAAGTGTGTATACCCTAATGCACTGAGTAAACAACTTTGTTTGTGAAAACTGAATTTGTTACAAATCAAAAATTTTTCAATCATGCACACAGAAAACAGCTTCGGTTTTGAGAACTAAATTTGTTTCCAATCGGTAATTCAGTTGTGAAAATCGAATTTTTTAGTTCTAACAATTGAAAATCGGTCTAACAGCCCAAAACATTTTTAGGATAACTAAATTTTGATCTACACTATGGAATTCTGGTTATTAAAACTGAAAAATTTTATGATCACATCTGAATTTTTGATTGGGAACAACCTAAGTTGTTTTCTGTGTGTATCAATAGCAAATAAAAACTGAAATTATTTTTTAAAAACCATGACGGCTGCTTAATAACTCAGTGACTTTTTGAATAAAAATAATTTATTTTTCGGCAAATAAATATTTTATTTTCCAGCATAAACAATACATTTTTTCGTTCAAAGTTTTGCCAATTTTTTCATTTCTTCCAAATAATAGCACCCTGTGGAATCCCTCTCTCGGTCTGCTAGCAGCAAAAAAAGAGTATTTTTTTTTGCGTAAGGCACAGTGCAGATTGAGAGGCGAACGAATGTGCAATACAGCGGCTTAGGGTTTACTGGAATTTTAGAGAACCCAGTTGAGAAATGTGGTGCGGAAATAGCAGGCCACTGCAGTTTTGCTAACCATGCCAGGAGGAAGGGATTTACTACTGTTGATTTAGTCAAGACGAGGAAAAGGAGGATATTATGGAACATCTTCTCTGCCTTTGCCCTGCTCTGGAGGATCAGCGCAAGTTCTATTTCGAGGAGCGCTACCTACAAGGTGGACTATAGGGGTCGGCATGCTAGATGGCTTTATTATGAGTAGCCACTGACGGACTCGTCTTGTTGTTCTTGTTATTCTTTCGCATAATATCTTTCTACTTCCTTTCACTCTTCTATCCTTTTATACAAGTGTCACAAAGAGGTCACATCAGAGAACCCAAGCTGGGCTTCCAGGCGCCCTGTGAAACCTAACGCTCAAAATAGCCATTTGTTTCGGTAATTTTCTCTCCATTCGAAACCAAATCTCTTACCACCCAGCAATTTCTGCAGATTTATAGAAAATATTTACAGAGGATGCAGCAGTTCACAGCCCAATTTATCGATTTTTGCCATAATGACTTAATCAACATAAAAAATCATATATTTTTTCAATTATTGTTGAAATTCAAGAGGTTTTGCGGCTTTTTAAAAGCTGATTAAAAGATGGTGTTGCATTTAAGCTTACTGCGAGCGAAATTCAGAAAATATTATCGACTTCTGTCTGCTACAACTAAAATAAATTTTTGTTAAGAAAAACATTTAGTTCTCACAGACAAAGTTGTTTTTTGTATGCGAATTCCCAAAAACTGCTAAAGCTTCTTAGCGCTAGAAGTTGTTTTTTTCTCCTTTTTAGTTTCCTGCTATTTCGTGTGTGACACAGTAACACAAAGGAAAGTGTCCAAAAAAAAAAATGTATAAAAAAAAGAAAATAAACTTTTTGTTTTTGGTAATTCCAGTGGTCACACGTTACATACGCACAAAAACTTAATTTGTTTAAAAGTTTGCATTTCTTTGCAACAAATTTACACGTTTGGAATAACAAGCAAGAGAGAAAATTAAATTAATTTTGCTTACATACTGACACGAGTCCTCTGCTATTTTATTCTCTTTAAAAGGACATTTGCGGTATGCGTTTTAATTTGTCAATTGAAAAAGTTTGATGTCAAGAAGTTTTTTGAAAAAAGAAATAAAAAGTAAAAGAAAAGTTTTTCATTAGAGGATGGAAACTGTATTAAGTTGCTTTCAAGTTTCTTTATAACGTGAGGACTAATTAATAAATTTCAATTAATTTAAGCTTAAATGCTGTAAGCCGTTCTAGTTTTTTTTTTTTTTTTATTTAATTAAAGTAAATTGAACAACGAACTAAGCAATACTTAAGCAGTATAGGGCTTGTGTGAAAACGACACTAAAACCCCGTAACACTCTACAATTGCTGGTTTATTAAAATTATTCACAGATTTTTATAAAATTATGAATGCCAACTCTGAACAGAAAATATTCTTGTAAATATGTAGTAAGCGAAATTTTTGTTTAAAAATTATAATTCACAATTATTTCTTTTTATTTAAAATTGTTTTTTTTGTTTAATTTTTTTTATCAAATGTTTTTAGTAGCAACTGAAAATTTCGATTATTGCAACCTAATTTTTAAATTAATAAAATTTTTAATTAAATTTTGATTTTTAATTTTTTAATTAAAATCAATTAAATTTTTCACTAAATCAATTAAATTTTTATTTAATATAATTATATAATTATGTATAAACATATATAAGTGAGTGTGGTCTGTCTATTACAATAGACAAACATGAATCAATCCAAACAAAACTGGCAACAGGCAACAACAACAGCAGCAACAAAATCAACATAAAGCAAAGGAAAAAAAATAAAACAAAACAAATAAATCAAAATGAAATGGCCACAATTATAGCCACCAACCAGTAGTTATTCTTGGTTTTAAACATATTTTACATTTTTGCTTAGCACAAGAAGATAACGTACATCGGTTCCATTAACATTTTTTTTCATGCTTACCTACACAGACATCAGTAGAACCAGTAGTAGCATAATATTTGCTTTATGGACCACAATTTATATGGGAATCTGTGTGTCACTGCTACTAAAAACCAACAAGACAGCATCTAACAACCAGCAGCAACAAGCAAGCAACAGACAGCATCATGCAGTATTTAACATGTGAATGCAATTTTATGTTGATTTTACTAGACCATTTGCCATCAATTGTTACTTGTTCCTTTTCTTTTTGTTCTTTTTCTATGCTTTTCTAAAAACCACTCACTATACACAACTCATGTTTTATGGATTATTGGCTTTTGGAAATCCCTGTGTGAATTCAGTTTCATGAACTTTATGCAACAATAATTCCATTACCAATATAACAGCAAGCATCCTTACAAAAGCACACAAGCATATTTCTATGGTTTATGAAATAAAGAAAATTCGAAATATAAAGCAAGGAAAAGCGCAAAAGATACACTTTTTGTTAATATTTAAGACATGTACAGTGGTTTGAAATTTTAAGTCTCATAACAGTGGTTTCAGTTTAAACATTTTTCAAAAGAAAAAAAAAAAAAAAAAAAGTAATTAAAACAAAATAATTTATTAGGAAAAAATTAAAGCTTACGAATTTTGAGTTTTTTGCCTTAAAAATTTTTGTTAAAAAAATACAGGATATTCACGGATTGCAGTGAATTGTAACGAAATTTGTATTACATTCTGATAAAAATTAATTTAATTTAATAAAATAAATGTTTAACAGGCAAAAAAATATATTGACATAATTACTTTTCTTCTTTCTTAAGCAAAATATTTTCTTTTAAATAAATTTAAATAAAACTTAGTGGTATTCCTGTGTGTGTGCACATTTTGTAATACATAAGATAAAACTAATTTTATGTGTACCATTAGTCTAGTTGTTTTATTGATTTGTCCAAACTTTAACTTAAATTTTTATATACAATTAATGTAAATAGTAGGCTGGTGTATCCTTTCACAAATGGAAATAAAATTTCTTGGAAAGGTTTAAAGCAAAACTTTTTAAACAAAAATAATTTTTTACTGCCTCATTTATTGCATTTATGGCTAAAATACACTTTTTAAAATAAAGGATATATCGGAATGTAGTTATATCCTTGACGTGATTAAATCAAAATTTTGTAGAGTTGTTATTAACATAATTTTAAAAGTCATAATTAAAGTTTTAAGAATTTTTTTTTTAACAAATTATTTGTAATAATTTCTATTTGGAATTTAAAAGTTTAACAAAAAATTAATCTTTATTTGTGCTTAATTACAGAAATTATTACATATAAAAATACAAGTGCTCATTGTAGAAAAACCTTATGTTTTTTTTATTATTTTTTTATAATTTTTTGTTTTTGTTTTTCATATACTCTTTAATTACATTCAGTAATACCCACCTGGCATTCAAATGTAAAAGAGAAGAGAAGAATAAAAATAGAATATATAGTTTTCAATATTAAAATGTTGGTTGGGAAATTTATTTATTTATGCAGTTCAATGCTTACTGAGTTTTTTGTTTGAATATTTGAATTTTTTTGTAACTATTGATTAATAATTCTTATTTAGTTAATAGCTTTTACAATATAAAGGTTCTAATGTTTGCGAGAAACGTTGGGAGTAACCTACTGAGGATTCAGAGTAGCGTCTGATGAAATGGTCCATATAGGTATGCTATCCCCTTCACTACTTATTGTACTGAATAAATAACTCATGAGAATATCATGAGTAAAAGAATAAATTTTAAAACCAACACAATTTCTGGAATTAAGCACAAATAAAGATTAATATTTTGTTAAACTTTTAAATTCCAAATAGAAATTATTACATATATAGATTAATATTTTGTTTAACAAATTATAATAACTTTCCTGAAAACTTAACTAGAGGAGTTCTAAAAATTATAATTGCTGCTCAACTTACAGATTTTAAAAAAAGGATATGTGGGAGGGTAGCTTTAGCCTTGCACTGATTAAAATTAAATTTATTTTTATAAATACTAGCTTAATTCAAAATGTTGTTACCATTTTCACAGACATTTTACTTATAATTTTAGTTAATTTTTTTTTTTTTTTTGTTTAAAGGATATAAATTAGGATAGAAAAAATTATTAGAAGTTAAAAAAAGCAGCATTTTAATAATAAATTTCAATGAAAATTTAATTCCAATTTTAATTTTAATTGAATTGAATTTTTTAATTGAAGGTTATCAGGCATGTTCTGATTTTAAAACCACGTTTGTGATTTTTTGGTGTTCTGGAAATCACGAGATTTTGGCTTTTGAGTAGTGATTTTTACAGTTCTCAATCACGAGCTTAAAGCTCTTTTTTTTGTTTGCAATAAAATTTACTCAAAAAATATAAGAACAAGAACTAAAAATCACGAAAAATATAAACAAAAGAAAAAAATTCCACACACAAAATAAAGCGTATTTTAAAATTAATAAATTTACGGTTCCGTTTTGAAAAATAATTAATTTTTTTTAACAAAAACTCATAAAAAAACAATTCAATTTAAGTGTATTTAATCATTTTGTTAAAGAATTCAAAGCAAAATACTTAAAATGTCTTAAGTGATTTGAAATCGTAAGGCAGTTTGCTGGCCAGTTTTAAATCACAAGATGTCATATGATTTTGTGCGCAGAACACCTTTTTGTGATTTTAAATAGTGATTTTTTTGCTATTATCTTTTTGGCAACACTAGTTTTGACAGCTCACGCACGTTTTGTATCTTGTGTCACTGTCAAACATCTACAGTTTGGTCTATAATTTAATCATGAATCGTCTTACAAACGAACAACGCTTGCAAATTATTGAATTTTATTACCAAAATGCGTGCTCTGTTAAGAAAGTTCATCGCGCGCTTCTTCCATTTTATGGTCAGTTTAATCGACCTACTGAGGCTTCTATTCGGGCTATTTTAACAAAATTTCGCACCAAATTTACATTGTTGGACATTAAACCACCAACACGCTTACGTAGAGTGCGAACTGAAGAAAATATCGCAGCCGTATCGGCCAGTGTTGGTGATGACCTTGAATTATCGATTCGGCGCCGTTCGCAGCAATTGGGCCTCTGTTACTCCACTACGTGGAAAATTTTGCGGAAGGATTTGGGTGTGAAGCCTTATAAGATACAACTGGTGCAAGAATTGAAGCCAAACGACCTACCACAACGCCAAATTTTTGGTGAATGGGCTCTTGAAAAGTTAGATGAAGATCCACTTTTTTATCGAAGAATTGTGTTCAGCGACGAGGCTCATTTCTGGTTGAATGGATACGTGAACAAGCAAAACTGCCGTATTTGGAGTGAAGAGCAGCCAGAAGCATTGCAAGAGCTTCCAATGCATCCACAAAAAACAACCGTTTGGTGCGGATTATGGGCTGGCGGCATCATTGGGCCGTATTTCTTCAAAGATGATGCGAATCACAACGTTACTGTGAATGGTGAGCGCTACCGTGCGATGATAACAAACTTTTTTTTGCCCAAAATGGAAGAGCTTGACTTGCATGACATGTGGTTTCAACAAGACGGTGCCACATGCCACACAGCACGCGAAACAATGGACCAATTGAGAGGCGAGTTCGGTGAACAGTTTATTTTACGCTTGGGACCAGTCAATTGGCCGCCCAGATCGTGCGATTTAACGCCTCTAGACTATTTTTTGTGGGGCTATGTTAAGGCTAATGTCTATAGGGACAAGCCCGCTTCGATTGACGCACTGGAAGCCAACATTGCCGACATTATTCGTGAGATACCGGCCGAAATATTGGAAAGAGTATGCCAAAATTGGACTAAGCGGATGGACCATTTGAGGCGCAGCCGCGGCCAACATTTGCATGAAATAATCTTCAAACATTAAATTATATCGACCCAACTATCGATCCAAATAAATATTTCATGCATTTTTCTCAATTTTATGTGTTTTTTTTTTTTAAATTTCCGATAGTTCTTGTAAAATCACCTTTTAAATCACTTTGAGAGAAAGTGATTTTCATAACATGCCTGTATATACATAGAGAAATTGCCCTAGCCTTGCACGTATTAAGATAAAATACATTTCAGTTAACATTAATAATTTTTAAAGATTTTATTGATTTTCACGGCATTGTTGCAAAAATAATTTTTGTTTTTTATGAAAGGGAGGCATGGGAGGTAAGAAAATGATTGTGTAGTGTGAACTGTTATTTTTCTAAATGCTTAGACTTATAATGTTTAAAGCTTTTACTGATTTTCACGGCATTCTAAAGAAAATGTTGGAGTATCGAAATAATCAAATTTTATTAACAAATAATTATACTTTTGACATAACACTTTCATTCTAATTTTATACTTCAATAAAATAACTTATATTAGAAACAAAACACATTCGTTTCAATAAAAAATTGTACCAAAAATATTTTTTGTAAATAAAGGATATATGGGAGGTAAGAAAATCCTTTCGAGATGTGAACTTTTTTTTTTTTTTTTTTTTTATAATTTTTAACAACTGCAACATACTAGCTGATATCTTGCGTAGCTGAAGTGAAATGCATGAACCTGTATGCTAGGTGTGTGTGTGTGTGCTTGTGTTGGGTTAATATTAAGTTAAACCACTTGAAACCGGATTCTGATTAAGATTTATTTGCCAATTTGTTTTCTTTGCATACAATTTTATTTTTGTTGGTCAAGCAGTATTATTTTTTATATAGTTCATTAAATGCCATTTCGTGCTTTTTGAAAAAAAAAAATTACAAAATTGCCAGCCAACAAAAGAATTGAAAATTATGTATAATCAGACACTTCAAAATTAACAAAACGAAAGATAATATTATTAGTTTTTATACTGCGTTTTGCTAAAAAAAAAAAAATTTTTCAAATTGTTTTCTTGTTGGCCAAAAGAATTACGCAAGAAAATTAAAATAGATAACCGTTCATACATGCTCGTCTACTGCCTAATGCCTGTGATGCTTCATATTAAAAAAAAAAAAAAAACTTTTTCTGTTTGTGGAATTGTAGGATAAATGGAATTGAGTTTTGATTCTCTAGAGAAATGAAAAATATGCAAATTGGACGAAGCAAGTTTTGCAAAATGAAAGAAAGAAAGAAAATAATAATGGATGGTTTTTGTTGTTGTTGTTATTATTATTATTGCTTTTATTGCTGTTGGTGAAAGATTAGGAAGGTTGTAATTCTTAAAAAAAAGAGACCAGGACAAAACAACTGCAAATCTAGTAATTGATGGTTGACTGTCTGATTTTTTGTTTGTGTTTTTTTTTTTCTGTTTTCACTTCACACACAAAGTGCTTAGTTTTGCATGAAGAAAAATTTAAATACAAACAAACTGCAAAACAAATATTTAAATATTTTTCTATTGTAAAACCTTCACTCACATACACAACCTTTTTTAGTTTTTGTTTTTGTTACTTTTGGTTACATTTGGGAATCGTGTTCATAAACAGACTTTTTATTACACCCACACGCATGAACATATTTGACAGTTTCACTCTGCTTATGTTGACCATCATGTTGGCAGCAGTTCTTTCATTCAAAACATAAAGTTTTTTTTTTGTTCGTTTTACTGTCTTTTTAGTTGATTCACAACCTCAATCCCATAAACTTGCTGACTCCATTTAACTTGTCAATATGAAGATTGGTAACATATTGACTCCAAGGATGCTGTTTGTTGTTTTATAATTTCTTCCCACTAGCAGGTTTTATTGTTTTTAAAGTCATTCATTGTTCAGTGTGTGTTCATGTCTTCTGTGTGTGTTTTTAATTTCAGTGTTTTACTTCATGTTTGTCACAGTCATCCAGAAATGTAATTTCGTTTGTATTTGCAACAATAATTATCACAGTAGACTTTGTAGTTTTTGTGACTACACAAAACACTCTTGCATATTTTAAAATTTTAGGCAGCAAAAAAATTTTATTAAACGAAAATAAAAAAAGGCAGCACTGCAAAAGAGCTTGTGTAGGCTATTCAGTAGCAAAACAAACGTTATTTCATTTAATACTTACTTTTAAGTTATTCCTGAGTTCTCCTGTAGTCTTAACCTTTTTAATTATTAGGCTGTGATCTGGAGAAAATTTTTAATAAACTTATCCAAGAGTTGTGCAGAAGCTTTAGAAACAAAATATTTAAAAAGCTTTTGGTGTGCTCATAAAAACCAACAAGAGTGCAAGCTGCAGTTAAGCCTGCAGCTGTTATTTAAATAAACTATGGGAACAGATCCGCTTAAACTAAAAACTACTTCAAACTCATACTATGATCTTTTCGCTTTTGCATTTCGGTTTTTTAAGAAATAACCAAGCCAAATTTAATATTCGTTTGAATATCTAATTAATCTAAATCGAATGTGACGATTTTTTCTTAGGATTTTGCTTTGAAAAGCCGACTTTTTCTTCCAAAAATTAGCGAGTTTTTAATAAAAAAAAAATAATTTTTAAACTTCAAAAAATATTAATTTTTCATACAACAAAAAGCCGATTTCTTTTTTAACTAAAACTTTTTTGTTTCTAAATAAGACGCTGTTTTTTTTAAGTTTTTGATATAATAATTGATTTTTTTTTTTTCACAAGGTCTGTTGTTGGTCTGTTGTTTGTACAGAAATTTCCATAAATTAAAAAATTTTTCTTTCTTCCTAAACTAACGGGCTTAATATTGGTAATAAATACTTCTTAAAATTCTCAAAAGTTTTTCAGTAATTTTTAAAATTATTTTAATTAATTATTTTCTTTTACATATGTATAAAAGAACCGGATTTTTTTTTAAATAACACCGCTTTCTGCAATAAATTTCTTAAATTAATTTTTTTGTATTTTGCTTCGCGATTATTAAAAATTTTTTTAACCCCTATTTTTTCATACAAAAAAACAAATCAGTGTTAAAAAAAAAAAAAAAAAATAAAACAACCGGTTACATAACCGGATTTTTAATGCTTTTCTGATTTTTATCAGAAGTTACTTTGAACTATTTTTAACATTTTTTTTTAAATTTCCATATACCCTAGTACTCTTGCTATGAGGGATTTTTACCATTCCCGATTTTGCTAATTCAAATTAATGAACCCAAAAGGAATTTAATCTGTAGGCTCTAAGCTTGCTGAAAATGTTTTAACATTTACGGACTATTTTGTAGTTTTCATTTTATGATGCCAAACGGAAATTGCCAAAACCCTTCACAGCAACAGCACTGCGGTATATGAAAACTTAAAAAAAAAAAATTTTTAAATATGCAAAATAATATCTTAATATTTGGTTGGTAGGTTAGAAATATAGATATTTTAAAAACATTTAATATTTAATGACTTAAGACGTATTTGATAAATATGCCATTAAAGCTGAAAATATATTTACAAATCTTAAAAAACGTAAGGGGTACGCTAAAACATATTTAACGCGACATATTTATATTCACTTACTTAATTTTTTCTATGGAATAATAATATCAAAGCTTTTAAACAAAAATATTTGCTGTTGTCGAAATTATAAAGATAAAAAATAGGAAAAACTTAAGCACGTGTATTTGTAATAAAAAAAAGTAAATTAATCTAAATTTTATCACAAAAAGTTGTTTTTTTAAAATCCAAGCTTTTAATATAAACAAAAATATTTGCTATAGTCGAAATTATAAAGATAAAAAATAAATAAACTAAATTCGGTTGTGCCGAGTCTTATATACCCTTCACTGTGTTAGCGAAATATTAATTTTTTTCACTTTCCACATTCTTTATTAATAGCAAAACCATAGAAAAAATTAAATGAGTGAAGATAAATATTCCGCGTTAAATATGTTTTAACGTAAAACCCGAAGTTTTTTAGTATTTGTAAATATTTTCAGTATTAATGGTTTATTTATCAAATACGTCTTAAGTTATTAAATATTATATGTTTTAAGCAATAGTTTAGCGGAGATCATCTGTATTTGTAACCAAACAATCAAATATTCAGTCCTGTTGCTCTGAGGAGTTTTGGCAATTTCCGTTTTGCATCATAGAATAATAACTACGAAATTTCCCTTAAATGTTAAAACACATCCAGAAAGTTTAGAGCCTATAGACTAAATTCCTTTTTGATTTTGGTAATTTTTCTGGGCAAAATCGGAAATGGTACCTCCGCAAAATGGGGAATGGTAAAAACCACTCAGAGGAAGAGTACTGGATTATGAGGAAATTTAAAATATTTTTTTTAAATAATCCAAAGACTTTTCTGAGTACTTGGTCGATAGATTAAAAATCTAGACGACCTCTTGTCTTGGTTCGTTTGCAATCTCTTAGACAAATCAACGTACTTATGCACATTTGTCTGTATGTATGTACTTATATTTCACCTAAACATATTTATAAGAATGTCATAAATACTGTCAATATATTTACAAATACTAAGAAAGGAAGGACTTGCATTAAAACATACTTAATTTGACATATTTATCTTCACTTAATTAAAAAAAAATTATCTAACTGAAACGACCTCAACTTAATAAACTAGTCTTTCAATAGCAAAAAAGACATCTAAACTTACAAATAAAAAATTATATAAAAATAAAAAAAAAAACAACTCATATTGAGAGAGAGATATTATAAAAATAATTTTCTTTCAATTATTAATTTCAGTTCAAGAAGCTAAAAGTAACAATCGTTTCTGAGAACCTCATTTTTAAAAGCAATAAAATGTCTGCAGGCACTAAATTTTTAAATTAAAAAAGAAGAAATTCTAAGAAAGATATTAAATAGAAAAACAAAAAAATTATTTTCATTTAATTTTGCAAATTTTTGTAAATATTTGTAAGCCAAACATATTTAATTAACGAGAAAGATCTAACGAACTCTCTTTCATAAAGATGTTTGTATTCGTAATGTGAAATGCCGGTTGTATTTTTGATTTTTCTGGTCCATTTGTGGACCGATTTTTCTGGTTTTCATTTCACAGACATTACAATTATTATTTGTAATAAAACTTTGTACCAAGTTTGTTTATCCGTCTTATAGTTTAGAGAAATTACGCAAAAAACTCACCAAAAATATTCAAAAATAGAGGTAGTCGCGATTTTTAACTCATACCTCAGCCATTTATGGACCCCTCCAGCTGAGTTTTGGTTAGGATACTGTGAATGTGATGTTTAAAAAAACTGCGTACTACTTTTTTCAGTTTAGATAAAAATCGCATAAAAACCACGCCATAATTTATGAAAATCTAAAATTTCTTAGGCCATTTGGAGACATATTGCTTTCATTTTTAGCACATTTGTACTTCAAACAAAACTGCATACCAGGTTTTTTTCTCCGTGTCTTCGTTTAGACAAATTACGCAAAAAAACCTACTCAAAAAATGGTCAAAAATAGAAATAGTTTCGGTTTTTGACTCATAGCTCCGCCATTTATAATTCGATCTGGCTGAATTTTAAAAGCAATAGTCTTACAGAAACAACTGACTGCTGGGTATGCTTCTGTATGTTGTCTAGATTCTTCTGAAAGTTGATTTCAACGATTACACGGACAGACAGACGGACAACGTTTATTAAACTTTGCTATTCCCAAGGATTCAGAATATATATATACTTTATAAGGTGTCCCATGTACGGTGTAGAAATTGAAATACTTACTTACTGTGCAGGGTATAAAATCAACTTGTGGTACATCATAAAAATTTAAGTCTATTTTTGATTTTGTAAGCAAAAATTTTTGTTTATACTAAAAAGTTTTAAAATAAAACAACAACATTTTTGTGATACAATTTAGTTTAATTTACTTTTTATTTTATTACGAATATAAAGGGTGTTTTTTATAGACGTATAGAACTTTAAATTGCAATAAAACAACGATGGATTATTCGATTGATAAATAGCTCGTCGAAAAGTGCGTGCCCCTTCATATAAGATATAGGTGATTTGCAGCGATCGCACGCGTTTATCGGAGCTCTCTAGCGAGGAAAATAACAAACTTAATAAAAACGTGCTTTTCTCGGTATTAAGATTAATTTTAATAAATACTTACATTAGTTTAGATAATATTAGATTAAAACTATAATTTATCAATTCTATTTCTTCTATTAAGATCTTGGTCGGAATTTAAAGGGAAGGCAATTTAGTATTAGTGAAATTATTTTGTAAATATTTTTAACAAGAAAGCTGTTAACGCTGTACTCGTATATACAGAGATTCTGTAGTATATTTATTGTAAAAGTAAAATAAATAAGTAAAAATGTAGTGCATGAATGCACAATACGAGTATAGGAAAAAAGGAATTGTTTTACTAGTCAAAAATAAATAAAAATATTTTCAGTTAAGAAGAACTTGTTTAGATTTAATTCTATAGAATGTCTAAAATATTTCTAATAAATTTTATTAATTTGATGGCACAAAAAAAAAATAATTTTAATAAAAATTTATGATTTTATTAGAATTTTCACTAAAATTCTTAGGAAATTATAAAATTCTTCTTTATGAATAAATCACATATTTTGCCAAAGTATAGGAAGAAACCTCAACAATTTTCTTTCATTTTTTTTTTCTTAATTCTGTTAGGAAATGAAGTTGATTTTGATAACATGTTCATATAAAGAGCCACATTAACCTCTTGTTCATACAACAACAAGAGCAAACTTGAAGGTTTTTTTTAATGTCAAGAATTTTTATTGCAACAACTATAGAAAGATACACCTACTCATCTCACTCCCTTTCACTTAAACACACTAAATAGTAGTTACTTTTCAGCAGACACTTTTTACTAAAGCAGCTGGTAAGTAGTAGAGTAACTATTTGTTTTTCTTATTTAAAATATTTTATTATTGTTATTGTTGCTTTCATGAAACACATTTTTCACATTCTGTTCATATTCCTTAAAAGTCTGTGTGACACTCATGCACTTTGTTTAAGGATTATATGAAATATAAGTTTAAATTAAATCCTGATTATGAGTTCAATAATGAAAATTTGCAAACTTAATAAAAATATTCAATAGAGCAAAAACAACAATTAAATAGCGAGCGAAAAAAATTAAATGGGAGATATTAAGAATCTCTAGCATAATTTTTTTTTAACTTTAATTAGTTTAATGAAAAATGTACCTACTGTGGCCTACAAATGAAGTAAAAAAGCCCGATTATTAATCGGTTGGTGGGATGCATTAAAGAAAATTAATTAAATAAAATAGAATAGAATAATGACGGACTAAATAAAAAATAAAATAGAGAGAAGATATCAGTTATTTATCTGTGGTAATATGAAAAACCGCTTACGTCTTATTAAGTTGTTTTAAAGGAGTGCACTGTATTCTTTTCATTGTAATTTCGTTAATTATGGAATATATTTTGCCTAAACCACAATAATAAAGTTATTAAGTTAATGTTGTCGCAATTTTTCAATTTTTACTTAAATCGATTTAAGCGTTAATAAGGAAGACACAGATATGTTTATGCTTTGAAAAATAAAAATTAAATTTTATTTTTGTTCATTAAAATAACAAAAAAGTAAAATTAGAGTCCACGAATAACATGAATTTTGCAAGTTTAAATCCTATTTGATTTTAATTTACACTTACAAAACGTTTGAGGTCCTAGTTTAGGTTCGACTATAATATGATGACTCTTGTTAGCAAATTCTACCAAATGCGGAGGTTCTCAATACTTTCTATTTGTCCCGAATATACTTTTACAAAATATGGGAAATTGATCACTGTCTTTCTCGTATCAGTGTACTTTAAGTATTTTGATTTAATTATTTGCAATTTATGGTAGTCATTGATGCTTAACACTATAAGTCAAAATTGTGTTGTCGTTCTGCGACAATGGAGAAGTAGAAAAATATTTGCTCTTACGCTCAGTACGCCCATGATTTGGCGGGAGGCTCGTAATCATTATAACTCAGCAAACTGAGCTAAATGGTCTTCTGCTCAGCAGAATGTTATACGCCCTAATCATATAAAACTTATTATTAAATAATTTGTTAATCTTTCGAAAAAGTTTTCTTGACTGAGAAACCAAAAATTAAAATCAGACATTTTCCTTGCATCCCAAATGAGACAATTGCAACAAGAGTCAAGTTCTTTTAAATCTAGACACAAAAAACATTTTCGGTTGTGAGAGCGAAAAATAAAAAAAATTAATAAACAAAAAAGTTATTAAACTTTTACACCCCTTGGTTTCTTTTGGCCCACCCTGTAGCAACCAGAATTCGATATTGCAGTTTTAAGTGTAAGATTGATTTTTTATTTTCACGATTAAAAATTCAACTATCAAAACTGAAGTTTTGCTTAGAAACAAATTTATTCTCATAAATGAAGTTGTTTTCTCAGTGTATGAATCAATTTGAATAGTAAATCTCTGAATCTTTTTTTTCAGTAAATCAAATTGGTTTGGAGAATAATAAATCAGGAAACTATTAGTTAATCATAGTAACAAAAAAGTTTGCTTTCATTTAGAGCAGACTTTTTTTTAAATAAAAACTTCATGTATTTAAAATCGATTTAAAAAAAAATAATGACTTTGTGACTATGATTATTGGGCTAAAATTACGCTATTTGCATTCTCACTTGGAATCCATCCATGCTGAAACTTTAAAAATTACAGTGAACCATAATATTCAAACTGTTCGTAAATTAAAAACTACAGTTGCTGGAAAAAGCCAGTGCTATTTTCATAATCTACACACTTTAGTTAAAGGAATATGAGCACAAATACTTCGGAAAACTTTTCAGTGTTGACCAGTGTTATTGTGCTTAAACTGTTTGTTTCATTTAAAATTAAATATTCTACGTCTCTCCATATCATATAAAATTTGAATAAAAACAAAATAGAAAAATATATGACTATGGAGCACCGTATTTGGGCTTGTATTGTAGTCTCTGGCGAAGTACATTCACTAACTCTATCGCTTTGAATTTTTTTAATTAAGATGCGTGCCATTAGTAGACCAGTAAAAGTTGGTCAAATATTTTTGGAAAACAAAATTGTTTATGTAACTAATGTCAGTTGTTATTTAAATGTAAAGAAGACAAAATTGTTATAATTGCAGTACAGGTTGTATACGTTACAAACAATTCAAGTGCAATCAATATTAAGTATACGTACAGTTGACTAAAAATAAAATCTTACCAATTGTTCAAATAGTAATGTACTCGTATGTACTATATGTATGATAGTAACGAAAAATCTCTTAAATCAACTTGAATTTGTATGGTAGGGCAATATGTTACACAATTAACGAGATGATGCTGTAACTCCAACCAAAGTGACAAATAAAATATTTAGAACCATAATTTTAGGCTTAAATTAAGTACGCGTTAGTCTATTATATAAATATATCAGAGGCAATAAAAGTATTTATTTTGATATAGATCAATTTGTTACTAAGAAATATGTATTGGAAATAAATTATCAATTTCTTTTGTAATTATGGTTCACTATTTTGACGATAATTGCTTCCATATAAGAGATAAACATATAAATATGATGACTCTTGCTAGCAAATTCTTCCAAATGCGGAGGTTCTCAATATTTTCTCTTTGTCCAGAATATACTTCCCAAATTAGACAATTGCAACAAGAGTCAATTTCTTTAAAATCTAGACACAAAAAACATTTTCGGTTGTGAGAGCTAAATTTGTTTGTGCTAATCAAATTTGTTAGTTATAGCAACTAGAATTCGATATTGCAGTTTGAACTGTAAGATTGATTTTTTATTTTCACGATTAAAAATTCAACTATCAAAACTGAATTTTTGCTTAGAAACAATTTTATTCTCATAACCAAAGTTGTTTTCTCAGTGTATGAATCAACTTGAATAGCAAATCTCTGAATCTTTCTTTTCAGTAAATCAAATTGTTTTGGAGAATAATAAATCAGGAAACCATTAGTTAACTATGGGCCATAGTTAAAAAAAATTACTTTAAAAAAGCTTTTGTAAAGCGAGCAGGGGCCAAATCACAGCATTCGAAATCGAGTGCTATGTTATCGAAATGTTCTTAACGTGGATCACGGCATTCGTTATCGTAACGTATTTACTCGAAGTTGCACTCGATTGCTAATATACTATCGAAAACAAATAAGCTCTATCGTTTTGCAGCGAAACAAAACAAAATAAAAAGAAAAAAGAAAGAAGTAATAAAAAATGTAAGTATTTTCCTGATATTTTGGAAAAATTTGTGAAAAATATATAATTTTAATTGTTTTTAAGGTAAAGTGAAGATCAAAAAAAAAAAAAAAAGATTGCACAGGAACTAGTGGAAAAAATTTAAATAATAGAAAAAAGTAAATGGAAAACAGAAAGAATTATTATTTTATCATTTTGGAACACAATTTGTTTTGTATTTCCTTTGTAACGAATTTCACAACTTTGCACATAGTACTTCAGTTTATTTATTTTTTGTTTTTTTTTTTTTTTTTTTGTTTTTCTTATTGTCATATGCTTACAGCAATGTAAAAATTAGTAGTAGGTAATATAAATTGCGATCGAATACCGTGATCGAAAAAATTTTAGCTCACGAAATATTTTTCTATACGAACGTGCACTCGATATCGAATGCGGTGATTTGGCCCCAGATTTTGTGTGGGCAACAGTGATTTATATAAAAAAAAAAAATTTTTATTAAAAAAAATTTTTTTTATTAAAAAAAAATCACTTAATTAGCTGAACTGCTTATAAAATTTAAAATTTTTGTAAAAATTTTCTTTTAATATTAAATTTTTAAAAATTAAAATTCAATAAATAATTTTCAACTCAGCGGTTGTCCATAGAAATCATTGTAGCTGTGACCTGGTCATACCAATTACACTTTCAAATGATTTAAAAGAAAATTTGGCTTTTATGAAAAATTATAATATTTTGCAGGTATCAAGCATGTGAAAACTTTTAAAATGAATTTTCTTTCAAAATATTATTAATTTTAAAGATTTTTCCAGTAATTAAACGATATTAAAGAACATAAGTTCTATTTATTAAAAAAATATTAGAAAAATGTCTCCTCTCAACTCTTCAATAGGAAAGCAGAATATTGTGTGGGTTGTGTATGTATGTATATGTGTAGGTGTATCCTTTATATCTTCTTTAATAAAAATTATATTAAAATCATGTCTATAATAATGTGAAGCTGTAAAAGTAGAAGTATTTTTTCTTCCTTCTTTAATAACTGCATATAAAGTAGATGAACGTGCGAGTACACAAGTGTGTTAGTGTGTGTTATTGTGTAAATAAAATTAAAATTCAAAATGTGCTTATAAACGAAATTTCAGACATTCTATAACTTTATATCAAATAACACAAAAGATTCTTTGGCAGCAAAAAAAAAAAACTGAAAAAAAAAGATGATGAGAAAATATATGAGGAATGAGAATGTAACTAAACAACGAACTCGCTTACAAGCTGACTCACTCATTCACTCATCTATCTGCATACCTGCCTGAAAATGGTTCTTCGCTCTACACACAAACAACGCCAAGTCATGCACTCATGTATGCACACAATATGTTTTAAATAGCACAAATAGGAACCCACACACACTCTTACTTACTTTCATTTTAAATAAAATTACGTTCTTCATAAAAGTAACTAATGAAGCCTTACAAGCCCATTAACATGTGTTTTCTACACCCATTAGTTACACACGTTCGTTTGTTCGTTTATGTATTTTGTTTTAAATATTTTTTTTTTTTTCAACAAGTTGTTGCTGTTGTTATTTTTATGCGCTCTAGCCAAGTTATTTAGCATGTGTTTAGTTAAATTACATTACCAGGAGAGAGACCCGCTTGACATTATTAAAATATATAAAAGAGCGATACTATTTCAAGGATATTTTCTTTTTAATTTGTGTAACTTTTTCTTTTTTCAATTTTAAGGGAATTACTTTGGAGGTACTTTTATTTGTTGACAGAAATACAGGGTTAACAAAAAATTTACCACTAAAACAAAAGCCTTAGAAAACTACTTGGTCTTCAGTTGTTAAGTGATCGGAGATCTTTTTTGATTTTAATGTTTGCTTATAATGTAATATCTGGAAATATAAACTATCCTGAAATAATAGACGTTTTTGCTTATATAGCCCTCCAAGAGTTTTGCGAAATAATCTTACTCCTTAAATGAGCCTATTGCACGGTGTTTGCATCTATGTAATAGTTTTAAGCCGATTTTAAATTTTAATTTAAGTTAGAGTTTATTTAAGTTACTTTTATTTAAATATTATAATTAGGTACATAGTGATCTGTAAGAATTTTATTCTGTAGATGAAATGAATAAATAAAACAAAATGTTACAACAATTAAATAATTGACATGTAAAAATAAAAACAGATTAACAAAGCAGCATAACAGCTTAGAGCAGCGGTTTCCAAACGTTCTGATATTGCAAACCCACATAAGTAAGAAAAAAAAAATTAGAGGCCCCCTTATTAACAATAAAACAACAAGTTGTAGAATAAAACTAAACAAAAATTAATAAAAATTTATTATTATACTAGCTGATCCGGCAAACGTTGTTTTGCCCTAAAATTTTTTGCATATTCGATCTATTGACTTTAAGAAATCGTACTCATAGAGTAAAGCACCGTACAAGACCGGGTTAGATTAGGTAGTAAATAAATAAGCCAGATAACGACTGCGGAGCCACCTGCCTGCTTTTCAGTAAAAATGAAAAAATTATACGAAAAATTTCAATAACGTTAACCTTAAAGTCAAAGCAGTCCTAATAAAGTAGCTCCTTTTGCATTACGCTTTAACATTTTATTCACATTTATTTTTGTAATTTTTTTTTTTTTTTGTTCCTTCAGTCTTTGTTATTAAAGATGCTTATTTTAAGCAAAACGACAGTTACTTCTTTCTTAATGTAATTATTAATAACAATGTTAGCAAGTTATAAAATTTAAGGACATTTTGCATTCAATCTAGCGCCACCACTCAACTCTACTCACTTTAACAAATGCTAACGAAAATTGCGCCAAGACACTAACGATGTGAGGTAAAAGTTAAATGCGCTTTCCTTTTTTGTATTACAGGAAATTACAAATTAAAACGGAACATTTTAAGCTAAATTTAACAAACTTAAAAAGGAACAGGTAAGAACAAAAAATAAATGAAATTAACGAAAAGGAAATTTTTAAAATTTATAAGATTGATTTGATTGGAAGAAAAATAAATTTTTTTTTTTTTTTTACAAAAAAAAAAAAAAAAAAACAAAAACAGTGAAATATTTAAAAAGAACGTGGCTTTGTTTGTCATACAAAATTTTGTAAAAAGAAATTCATTTTAAAAATGTAGTCACAGAAACAGTGCTCGCAAAAGCAAATGATTTAGTCAATACAACAACCAAATGAGCATATTTCATATGCCCTAAAAATACCTCAAACGTCAATAAACCAAAAACAACCAGAACGTAAACACAATTGACAGATGAAGTTAAGGCTCTCAAATTTTTTTCGGCATTGATTATGGTGTTTGCAAGCAAAAATTTGGGAAATTTAAAAACTACACCACCAGAAGAAAGTTTCTATCAATGAAATGTGATAAAGATTTTGTGTAGGGCCGTTTAATACGCTTATGAATTCTTGTTGAGGGCCAACTTTTTATAAAAATTTTGAAAAGCAAACAGCCTAGGCGTAAGTAGTTCAAGGTATGTAGTGATTTTCATAGTTCTAGAGCGTTACATTTTTTCATGTGCTCATTCTCAACTGAATTAGTTAAAAAAATATATTTTTATGATAGCAAATAGCGGAAATGGGAACAAATTACTAGGAAAAAATTGTTCATGGTAGATTATGAAGCATAAACTGAAATTACTGCTCAATAAATTCATAAAAAACCATCTAACAATTCTTTTTTATGGAATTAAATATTTATTTAATTTAAGATTTGTTTAATTGACGAAGAAAAAAAGCTTTTTACTGATCTCAGATTTGATTATCTCAAGTAAAGTTGTATTCTTTGTATAGAAAGAGTTTGGTTTTTTTGATTTTTAAACTTTTTGAGTTGTCTGCTCCTCCATTAAAAATTTCTTTGCATAATACTTGTTTTGCTCATTTATGGTATTTTGCTTTCTGACAAAAATGTTCCATATATTTTACCTATAAAATATTTTCGTGTTCCATTCTGAAAATGTATCAACTGTTAAAATGAAAATTGTGTTCCTTTCTGTTTATGTCACACAAAAAATCTGCACTCAGTTTTATTTAAGGATGAGATAGTACCTTTTTTTCAACTGTGTTAACTACTTTGTTTGTACAACTCAAAAAAATTAT
The DNA here is from genome assembly GCA_947397855.1 of Thelaira solivaga. NCBI lineage: Eukaryota > Metazoa > Arthropoda > Insecta > Diptera > Tachinidae > Thelaira > Thelaira solivaga. Next base: position 75,574,842 of record OX377610.1, read on the forward strand.
TTTGTTACATTTTAATTTTATTTTGAACTTGTAAAAACAATAATTAAAAGAAAAGAATTAATTATTAATGAATTATTGGAATCAACTACATCATCTGAAGAAGATGAGGAGTTAATCCTATTAAATAGAAATATTCAACCGCGTGTCAAAGGATTTGTAGCAACTGTGGTCTATACATATGCGGATACTGATGTAAGTGCAACTTTCTTAAAACTTTTTTTGAAATTATGCCACAAAATTTTTATTTGTATTTTTGTCATAAATAGCAAAAGACTATTAATAGTTAAATAAATTATTTTCTTGAAACGCTACATTTACAAAAATGTAAATTTACAAAAAGGCATCATGTTACGCACATGAAAAGAAAACACCATTAAATTTTCAATTTCTCAAATTTTGTTTTCTAATTTAATTTGCTAATTGATTAACAAAGCCAGGCAAAAGCAAACTTGCTTGCTGTCTACTGTGTTAGTTGAGTTTTGTACACAACAAAACCAAAAGCAAACAAAAAAACTCTTAAAAGCTGCCAACAATTTTTGCAAAAACTGTTATTTAATTATTATGATGTGTGCATGCCTGTGTATGAATGGGTTTGTGTTTATAAAATGACTTGTATAGACTTCTTACTTAAAAGAATTACAAGAGCTTAAAAGCAAATATGGGTAGCATACAAAATGACACAAATGAACCAACCAACCAGACGCTCGAGATTTCCTTTACAAAAAATAATTCTAAAGTCATACTTGTTCTTAAAAACAAACTTAAAAATATTTTTATAAAACTTGATTTAATTTAAAATAGAAAATTATGATAAAATTGGTAAATTGAACATTCAATAAATAAATATTTGAGTTTTTCACTTGCATCATCATGATCTCATACGTCCACATTTGCTTGCTGTAAAAAAGTCATATTTTTAAGGACTTACTTGTATTTGCAGACAGAAACAAAAGCCTTAGAACAGAGATTTATTTTCTTTTTTTTTTTATATTTTGTATCCACAAGTAAAGAGAATTTGCATGTAATTTTGAAAATTATTATTTTAAAATATAATAAAATTTATGTTGTTTACTTTCGTATGCATGTGTAATTTTGAAATGCATTTAAGTAAATGTATTTCTGACTTTACAAATAAGTCCTTTAAGTTTTCATTCACAATATGGTTTTATTAGTTTTCCAAAATAAAGAAAAATTATAAAATTATTACTTGAAAATCCTCAGTTATGTTTTTATAAAAAAGTGATCCAATAGAATGTACAATAAATTGTCTTACAATACGAAATACTTACAGAAACCAACCTTGATTGTGTAAACTTAATTTGTCACCAGTGTTAATTGAAGTTTTAAATAGCAAAAATCGAAATTTATTTTTAACCAAGGCGAATTCATAGGAGGTGGGCGCACAACTGATCAGGTGTTTTTTATTTATATTTATGTTTTGTATAATTTAATGTCAAAATATTTTTTTCATTTTGCTTTGTGTGTTTACAACATATTAAGAAATAAAATTTATTAAAATTTTTTATTTCGAAAATAGCACTACCCTGTTAGTCGTAATTACTAAAATATAATCATAAATATTAATATAACTTAATTTTAAATCAATGGCATTTGTTAAAATAGAATTCGTGGGTGAAAATTTTGTCAAGCTAGGCGCACCAATGGGCTGGAAACTGTAGTTATTATTGATGCTTAAATTTTGATGATGATAATCAATATTAAAGTCGGGACATAATGAATTTTCTGTAGAAAAATTACCATTTAGCCTGTCATTTTGCTACTCGAAACGTGAAGAATGTGAAGATGATTTAGATATGCATTCTTCCATAAATGTTTGAACAGATTAAACTTGTGAAGCTGACATAACTAAACCAGTGTGAGGTATTTCAGCTATTTAGAGTCTTTCATTGAAGTACCAACCGTATAACCAAGAAGCATTACATGATTTTAAATTACTTTTACTACATCTAGGAGAAGAAAGTAACTTATGATGAGCTTTGGAATTTTAATTGGGATATTGCTGACGATGATATACTGCACTACAATAAATGTATAATGGTTTAGCGTAATCATCAATAAAACTGCAAAAACTACAATTGGGCGATATTTGAGTACAGGATAATTTCACAAACACTAAAAACAAAATTATATTACACAATTCAATTAATTAAATTTGTTGTACGGTTTTTATTCCTTTTTTAATTATTAAATTAATATTTTTTTTTTTTTATAACAAATTTTATTATTTATTTACTTGAAAATTTTATTTCATCCCCATTTTTTCTCTTTCTTATGTTTTTATTATTTTGACAGTGAATTATACATTTTACACTAACAAAATACATGGTAAGTTCACCTTCTATGAATTCGCCTTGTTTTTAACTGTAAAATTGAATTTTTTCTTGAGAGAACTAAAAATTTTAATTTTCACAACTGAATTTTCGAATTGTGAAAAACTTGGTCCGGCTGAATTTTAATAGCAACTGAAAAACAAAAACATCTGACAGATTGATTTACTAAACTTTTCTGCACGCTGCCTAGGAACTTTAGAAAGTTTATTTACAGGGCGGACAGATAGGCAAGCAGATAGACGGACATCGCTTATTCGGCTATTCATAAGGATCCACTATAATGTTGTTGTGAAGGGTATAAAAACCAAATTGTTGAGGTTTCTTTGTAAATATGTAAGTTATATTAATCACTGGTTTTTTGTTAATTTTTATACGAAAATAAATAAAATAGTTAACAACGAGAAGTTTTATAAGAGAGTAGCATTCAACTCGCTACTTCGTTATCTGCCAAGTTAAATATGATTTAACGTAACCCGTTAGGTTTTTTAGTATTTTTAAATATCCGTTTAGTATATAAATCTAGATTATTTGACCTTTTTATCTGAAAGTAAATAAATAAATATTTTTTAAGCTTTTAAATCTTTTTATATATTTTTATTTATTATTAAATTAGTTTCCAATATTTCGATACGAATTCGTGTGTCTTTTTCAAGGAAAATAATTTTATTTTTACTTTCAGATAAAAAAGTCAAATAATCTAGATTTATATACTAAAAAGATGTTTACATATAATAATTTTACAATAAAATTATTTTCCTTGAGCAAGACACACGAAGGCGTATAGAAATATTGGAAACTAATTTAATAATAAATAAAAATATGTAAAAAGACCTAAAAGTTAAAAAATATTTATTTATTTATCCTTTTACTTATGACATATTTAAAAATATGTTTAAGAGAAATATAAGTACATACATAGAGACAAATGTAAATAATAGTTCAAAGTAACTTCTGAGTGGTTGGCCGGTAGATTACAAGTCTAGACGATCTCACCTTTAAAATAGTATTTGTCCCATGAAGTAATTTTAAGTTCGTTTTCATAAAAAAATCAAAAAGTACTATTAAATTTAATAAAAAGTACCATTTTAACCCTTTAATGATTTTTGACTTTGCTCAGGATCGTTTGAGTCCAACCTTTTAATTCTATTTAAATACATTCGCTTTCATTGCAAGTTCGAAAAGTACTTTTTTGTCTCTTAATTAATTATTTCTTATTACATTCAATACTCTTTAATTTTACTGTTACAGTTCGTAGCACTAAATATAAATTCCAATCTTATTTCCCCCTTTTGGTTCTTTTTTACTCCTTTGATTATTATTTTTTAAATAGAGTTTTATTGGGTTTTACAAATTAATAATAGAATGTTCATATGCTACATCAATTTACATAAAAGTACATATTTAGCAGTTTTAGTAAAAAGGGGTAAATATTTACCCCTTATTTGCTTGAATTTTAAGAAAGTGCCAGTACACATTTTAGATCTTTTTAAGAAGAGAAGAATAAAATTTGGTTTTGTTGCTGTGATTGTTATTTTTAAAGATAAATGCGGTTCAAAAAACGTACTGTTTTGGTGAGTACTGGGACTCTAGTTGGATACTTTGTTTGGCTTTTAGTTTAGTTTGTTTATTTCAGGTAGATTGTATTATTATGGCTTAATAAATATTTTCATAAACAATTTTAGTATACGTTGGTATAATATTCAAAAATGCTCACGTAGGTGAGGAAGGCAAAAAAGTAAGTAAAATGATAAAAGAAATGTTGAGGCACCAGTTAGAAACCCGTTCAGTCACCAATAGTCCTTCCAACAGGGACTATAAAAAGGGTAAGGTTTTAATCAGAGACGAACCTCCAACAGGGGCCTAAGCAAGTACAAACATTAATTTTTACGATCGGCTTATATTTTTAGTAGAATATTTTGCAGTTTGAACTTTGGCTCTATCTGTAGTAGTTATGGGAATATAATAATTTTGATTTTAGCCGTTCTTACAATTTTTTACCCCGAATTTCTTGTTCTTCCTACACATTGGGACAGGAACCTGCTCACTGAATTTCAAGTCCGTAGCTTTAGCCGTTCGGGCTGGGAGATGATGATAAGTCAGTCAGTCAGTAACGTTATTCTTTTATATGTAAAAATATAATAAAAATTCTAATAAAATCGTAATGGCTTATAAGCATCTTTTTTGTGCCAACAAATTAATAAAGTTAATCAGAAATATTTTAATCATTCTATTGAATTAAAAATCCTTTTTTGGTAAAGCTAAGCAAGTCATTCTTAACTGAAAATATTTTAATTAATTTTTTTTTTGTGTCAAAGATTTACTATTTTTATTACGAAAAAATTACATTATTTTTTTTTAATCGAATTTATTTTTCTAATTAAAACTTATTATTTTAAATTAATTTTAATTCTGAGGAAAGTAAATACAATTAGTTGGATAAATGATATTCCAAGTTTTGTGCAAATTTATATACGCAAAAACCCATTAATACTCATTTATGGCAGTTATTTTGAACAACTACTCGTGTAAGTAATACAGTGGGGGATTTGAAAAAAAATTAAAGTGAAATATACAATGTTACAGCTCCAAAAAAAAAAGATTAGCTCTGACAAGTTCGAAGATGGCATATCAAACGCCATCGATTTTGATTTTAATAAAACAGATTCAGAGCAAATTCAGCGTATCCTTCTGCCCGATTAAAATTAAATTAAAAAATTAAAAATTAAGAATTAAAAATTAAAAATTAAAAAATAAAAATTAAAAATTAAAAATTAAAAATTAAAAATTAAAAATTAAAAATTAAAAATTAAAAATTAAAAATTAAAAATTAAAAATTAAAAATTAAAAATTAAAAATTAAAAATTAAAAATTAAAAATTAAAAATTAAAAATTAAAAATTAAAAATTAAAAATTAAAAATTAAAAATTAAAAATTAAAAATTAAAAATTAAAAATTAAAAATTAAAAATTAAAAATTAAAAATTAAAAATTAAAAATTAAAAATTAAAAATTAAAAATTAAAAATTAAAAATTAAAAATTAAAAATTAAAAATGAAATTTTTAAAGTTAAAATCGCCCACTGTGCACTCTGCCCTAGATAAACAGAAATATAAAATCGAAGCGCCTGCTTTGACTTGGTTTACTTATTAAAGTTAAAATTTTTAACAAGCCCTTATAGCTACTGCCAAACAAATTGGAAATTCGTAAAGCATCAACTCAACTTGGCATGATGCAGTCAGCGCATCACATAAAATACAAAAGCAAAAGTAAATTGGTTATAACTTTGCTGCAACTGGAGAGCATGTGAATGTGTTTTGGAAGTTTTAGTAAGAGTATGTGTTTTTTGGGGGAACGTTGAAACAAGAACCTCTGATTAAACTGATTAAATTTTCGTATAAACATTTCATATTGCAATTCAAGATGAGAGCATGCAGTTTCTTTTGCTAAATCAATATTTACATTTTCTATTTATTAAAATGTTACAAAGATGGCTTGATGCAAAGTAAAAACTACTTAAAATGGCAATCTACTTTGCAACTTTTAAGCACTTAGTAAAGTTTATAGATTTATGGTCTTTGAGTTACAAAGGGCCAATAGAATTTTGTCAGCAAAATGCTGACTGCCTTTTATATTCCAACAAAAAAATTTGTTTTAAAAGGTTTAATTTTAAAGAAAATTATTATTTTAAAGTAACTGCTAAGGCTCAAGATTATGGAAAATTTAATAGACATATTGAAGTAGCTGGTGAGTGATCTTTTTCAATTTATTAGTTAGTTTTATTTGACCTTTTTCTTTTAAATAATATAAAATAATTATATCCTGAAGAAGTTACACAAAATGGAGCGAAATATCGATATAAAAATAAATTTTTGAAAAATAAGACCTCAAGCTTAATAAAATGATTCTTTTCAATTTAATAACTTTTTTGGCAAAAAAAAAAGTAAAGGCTATCAAATCAATAAAAATTTAATTTTAAGCACAATCTATTGCCTTTCCTTATTGTAAGTCTTTAATATAAAGAAAATCTTTTGCTTCAAATACTTTTTTTATTTCACTTACTTTAGCTACCCAAAATATTAGTTTAACATTTGAGAAAAAAACGTTACACCTTTGGTAATTCAAAACTCTTGCAGAAGAACCTGAAAAAGTAAATTAAGAAAATCACAATAGTAATAATCTTAAGTACAGGGTGGGCCAAAAGAAACCAAGGGGTGTAAAAGTTTAATAACTTTTTTGTTTATTAACTTTTTTTTATTTTTTCTTTCAGATTATATAATATACAAAATGGAAATTTTTTTACACTAAGTATGAAAAATGATGTCTCTTAAATGACCACCGTTTTCAGCTTCGCACTGATGGGCTCTTTTTAGAGCATTTTCCATAACATCTTTCAAAACTTGTGGCTGTAGCGTTCGAATTTCTGCAACAATGTTTGCCTTGAGTTCAAGGATTGTCTCTGGCTTGTTCACATACACTCGCTCCTTCAAAAAACCCCAAAGAAAATAGTCGAGTGCTGTCAAATCTGGCGATCGCGCTGGCCAAATAATTTCCGAATTTCGAGAAATTATTCGCTCTCCAAAAATTTGACTTAAAAGTGCCATTGTGTCTCGGGCAGTATGGGCAGTGGCTCCGTCCTGCTGAAACCACATACCAGGTCTGTTTTCAAGAGCAGGACGTAAAAAATTTTCTATCATAAAACGATACCGCTCTCCATTTACGGTTACAGCACTTCCATCTTCATTCTCGAAGAAGTAGGGCCCAATGACATTTTCAGATGTGATCCCACACCATACTGTACACCTGATGGGGTGCAATTGGCGTTGCTGAATGGCTCTTGGATTTTGAGAACCCCAGAACCTACAGTTCTGCTTGTTAACAAAGCCATTCAAATGAAAATGAGCTTCATCACTCATAATCAAATTTTCAATAAAGTTGATTTCATTTCTGGCCAACTCTAAATAATAAAATTCTATTGTTCTGGTTCTCTGTTCAGTTGTGAACCTCTCCATTATAAATTCTCCAAGTGTTGTCTATATAATCTGAAAGAAAAAATAAAAAAAAAATTAATAAACAAAAAAGTTATTAAACTTTTACACCCCTTGGTTTCTTTTGGCCCACCCTGTATATTAACATTGAGAAGGTAAAAGGAAAAAGAAAAAAATGCATGAATGAGTGAATGAATGAGTTGCCAAAAGATGTGCTTGTTAAATTATTTCAAGCAGCCAGCGAGCCACAGAAGCAGACAGTAAGCTCTGTAGCCAGCAAACTAGCCAACTAGTCAAGTTTGAGGAATCATCGCTTTTTATATTTTTGTATAAATTTACTTTGTCATAATCATTGTCATTGTTTAAGAGTTCCATATAAAATTTTAATGTTAAATGCTTGCAAGTATAATGTTGCTTCGTTTTGTTGTACTTATTTAATTAAAATTTTCCCAACAAAACCCACCCGCTCACCAAACAGCCAGACAGGCATTCATTGAAGAAAACATTTTTCCCAAATTTCAAAATAAAGATACAAAATCTTTCAAAAATCTGACAAGTACTTGTCAAATGTTTGTAATATAATATACAGCGAACGACTGTGTAATATTTATGTTACACCAGTGGCTTTTGGCATGAGTAGTTTGTTAGACTTATTTTGTATCAGACGCTGCAAATGGTTGAGTCATTAAATTTAATTACAAAAAAGTAGTACACAAACAAAAAATTATTTTTAGAAAATAGAGTAAATAAAATTAAGAAATAGTATTTTATTTTTTAGAAAAACTGAACGTTCAATTATCTCTTCCCTTAACTGTTGAATTTTTCTTGTCTTATTAAAGTACACTTTTTCTTTTAAATATTCCCAAAGAAAGAAATCCAACAGTTTCAAATCACATGATCGTGGCGCACAATTAACATCGCCACGACATGAGATTACACGGACATTGAATTTCTAGCGCAAAAGAGCCATACCCTCATTTCACCAATTTCTGGCCACAAGAAATGTTTGTGAGATGTTCAATTGTTGGGCGCGATGACTTGTCGACACTTTTAAGAACAACAGTAATGTTTTCAGCAGAACTAACTGAGTGAGCTGGCACTGCTATGTAAACATTTCCTAAAGACATTACACCACGCGCATGATTTCCCGGTAGATGATGTCGATTGTCCAAAAAAAAATAATAAATTTTTCTTTGTCTCTGTAAATTATTGGCCAATAGGAACACATCACCTGACGTCGTTTGTGCTACATGCGCAGAAAATTTCTATTTTATGTTCGTGATGGCGTAATCCTGTATTTTATAATTCTGGTATTGAATTATGCTGACCAAACAAATTACAAAGTTCACGAAATGCATTTCGCCCTTTTTCGTAAAAGCCTTTAACAAAATTAACGCGCTGCTCAATTGTGTGCCTCTGCATGGTTGGACCACCCTTTATGATTCAATTAAATATTTATTAACTATTTAATGAACCTGTCCCACTAATGCTCTAGATGTCTTGTTTTAATTAAATTAATTTTTTAACTGAAAAAATAAACTATCATTTTGATAAAATTTGTTAATAATTAAATCAAAACTCTTAGTCAATATGACACTTTGCTTAATTAAAATGCAGCGGTCTTTTTCATATAACAATTCACTGTTTTACACTTCATTTTGTTTGCTTAATTCAGCAACTAAGCACAGGATATACAGGCAACAGACACAAGACAACGTTTTTTGCAGAGGTTCTTGTTTTCTTTTTACCTCTTTCTCTCTCTCCTTCTCCATCTTTAATTTTTGGAGTCCCATTTTGTTTTTTGTTCTCTTTTTCAAATATGTCATTGTTAAACTTCAGTGTCAAAACTAATATTGTGTTGGGAAAAATTAAAATGAGTTGTTTATGAAGTGCTGCCTTGCCTGCACACAAGTGTTCTTTCCATTGATGAGCAAATTGCTAACCGTCCTTGCTTCAAGTAACAAATACTTACATATACAACAACAACAATAACAGCAACAATGGTAATAATAATAATAATAATAATAATACCGACATCAAAAGTAAATAAATGGGAGTACGTGATTACAAGTAAAACAAGATTAACTTTATGAAGATAATGTGTCAAGGATAGGAGTGTTATTAATATTTCAAACACTTTTGAATATGACACTTTATTTTAAGCAAAATTTCTATATGGAGAGCTTCACTTCATTAAAAAATAAGGGTTTTTTATTAAAAAGTTTTTTGTTTTAATCTATTTTGCAGTCAAAAAAAAAAAATTATTGCAATATTCCAGTATCTACGAAATCTTTTATTCTTATCAGTATAATATTGTAGAGCCGCTTCCCGCGTCTGTCCTTATGTCTGTACAACGGATTTTGATGCAGTTTTTTTGTAAAAGATAGAGTGATTCAAGAGGAAGGTTTATATGTATAATATGGGAAGGTGTAACGTCACAAATCCGCCCAGCAGGTAGCGTTATAGTCGGTATATGGCTTATTTGCCTACTACCTGTTTTTACCCGGTCTCGCACGGTTCTTTAGTGTAAGAAGATCGATTTTATAAAAATTTTAAGGCAAGACAACGTTTGCCGGGTCAACTAGTATAAAATAAAATAAAGTTTTTCAATAAAAAAAAAATAAAATAAAAATGAAATTCCCTGATGATCACTAGTGAGGACTTGTTCAATGTTTTAAAATTTTTTGAAATCTTGTTTAAGGATTTTTGTGAGGTCTAAATTTTGATTTAACAGAGTAGGAAAGTAAACAAAATAAAATCTTTACTTTGATTTAGTTTTGTTCCTTTCAGTAAGTAAAAATTGATTATAAATTAAATTAATAAATATTTTTCACTTTCCATATTCTTCCTAAATATAAAAAAAAATTATATATTTAATTGAAACGGCTAGTTTATTGGTGCGAAATATTGTTTACAAAAAATACATTTTTATAATATGACCTCAAAATGCATAAAAAAATATAAAAATAAAAAAAAGATAAGAAAAATTTGATATAAATAATTTTATTTGAATACCAATTTTTTTTACTAATCATAAAATAAATAATTTATTTAAGTTCAGGAAACTAAAACTAACAATTTCTTAGAAAAAATCTTTTCTGATAACCTCATTTTTAAAAGTATTAAAAGGTCTGCAGGCACTCAATTTTTAAATTAAGAAAAAAAGAATTTCTATTCCAATAGAAATGCAAAAAAAAAAATAAAAAATAATTAAAATTAAAATGTTTATTAAGACTTTTTAAACCAAATATATTTAATTAAATATTTTATATCAAATAAGGATTTTGAAATTGATGGCAAAAATCAAAAAGTCATCTTTATACTTTAAAGGGTGTCCCATGTACAATGTAGAAATTACAGTGAAGGGTATAAAAAACTAATGAAGCGTAAAAAGAAACACTTCATTCAAAATGTGGTTTATGTACATACGCGCTCATATACAGGCTTGCCATTCAGTGCTTATTCTCTTTTGTCTTTTTTTTTATACCCTTCACAAAAAAGTGAAATATTTATAAGTATATATAAGTTAGTCATTATGTGTGTAATTTCTACACCATACATTTTACACCTTATATATTCTGGACCTTTATGAATAGCTAAGTCAATTAAGATTTGTTTGTGCATATGTCTGCATGTGTGTATGTTGAAATCAACATTCTGAAGTCCTTAGAAAACGTACAGAAAAGCTTAGTATGCTACTCTGTTGAAAATTCCTGTTGTCAGTTTGCTTTTGAATTTCAGCCAAATTTTTACATAAATAGCTGAGCTATGAGCTCTGAAGTGCAACTACCTCTATTTTTTTGACCATTTTTGATCGTTTTTTTTTTTGTCTAAACTACAAAACGAACAAAAAACTTTATATACAGTCTTATTAGAAATAACAGTTTTAATGTCTGTTCAAAAAATCATAAATATCGGTCAACAAATAGACCAGAAAAATCAAAAATACAACCTAAATTTTAGATTTTCATTAATTTCTGCTTTATATAAATAAATATTTTTTAATACGACCTCAAGCTTAATAAGCTAGATGTTCCAATTATATAATATTTTGCATATTTTTGAGATATAAGAAGTGGCTATATAAGTGAAGTATATATAAAACTCGGTGCAGCCGAATTTAACTTGTTTTTTTTTTGTTTTTTTAATAAAAACTAAAGCCAACATTTTCTTTTTTACTTGAAATCTTATTTTGTGTACTCGTAAATGTGTGGCAATTTTTAAAATTATTTAATGGCTTTGAAAGCGATAACAATTGCACAAACACACTCGCACAACAATTCAATATGAATTTGATTTGTTGGTTCTCACGTTTTTATCCCAATCGTGAATGCTTTTAGTAAAACATATTTGTTTGCCTGTTAAGGACATTAAGTTTTTTTCTTTTTTAATATTAAATTATTGTTCGAGAGAAAGTATTTAGTTGTCATACTCGTATGTATTCACTGCATTTAACAAAAAAAAAAAAAAATATCGAAATGTCACACAAAATCATTCAAGTGTTAAGTGTCACAAACGTTTGTTTTCATCAACCAAAAAGATTTTAAACAGGCCTTGTGCTTTATCAATGCAGCCAAAATATATTTTTTTTCTAGCATGATCTCACGCATTTCTTTTACTTATTTCTTTTTTTTTTTTAATATTTTTGGGCAAAAGTGTGCGGCTTAAAATGTGTCTTTTTGCTTTCCACTTCCTTCCGCTTATCAGTGGCATCTTGCAAACACACATGCACGCACACATAGCGTTAAACAGTTTTCAATTGATTGCTATCCATTTTTAGGGATGAAGGAGAGTTTTCAAAAAAAAAAAAAAAAAAAAACTTTATAGATAATTTGCCACTCAGCAAATGCAATGGACATGAGATCTACTGCTGCTGTTGTGTTTTTAAAAGCATCGAATTGTGCTTATCAACAAGGAACATGAAAAAACACTTATAAATATTGTAGAAACAAGAAGCAAAACAGCGCAAAAATATAAATTGAATTTAAAAACAAGATTGAACATGTCTTTTAGGAGTGCGCGTGCAAGTGTTTAAGTAAATAAAAAAAACACACACACACACACACACAGGCCAGAGTTAATTTTTTTATTTAATTTCAATTGAAGGCATTTTCTTTCCAAATGTATGAAGTATAAAAAAAATGAAAATAAAATTAAAGAAATCACAAGATTTAATTAGTTAAATTAAAATAATAATTAAAAACAAGCAAATAAATTTAATTAAAAATATTAAATAAAAGAAAATAAAATCAAAGAATTAAATAAAGAGAAAATTAATCATAAAACAGAAAGTGCTAAGAGTCTCGTTATATAAAATTCAATGACACTTTTTTTTATCTACAGGAAGCTTAGTGGGGTACTAACGTTAAGGCTATGATCTTCGTTAATAGCCTGATTATATTGGGAGAAGATCCTTTCGGTGGGTGTACAACAATAAAAAAAAACCAAATAAAAAAGTAACTAGATGAAACAAAAATTCTCTGCCCTCATTTTGGGTATTTTTAGAGCCCATTTTTAATTAAATTCGCTTAGAAATATAATTTTAATCTTTACGATACACTAAAATAAATGCAGTCATTCAGCCTTTGCTAAATTATTAGCAGAGGCGCCAACTAAAATAGAATATTTCAAAGCATAACTTCAGGCTTTTACTAAGTAGGGGTACAAATCGCCGTGGCTGATCCAAAAGCATATGGAAACCTTCCTTTAAGATAAACAAGCAGAAAAATAATTTTATTTATATAGATGATAATTCAATGTCCAAATGGATGGTCGAACAGACGTGCAGTATATGAAGGACCAAATTTATTAGCATAGAAGCATTCAGCGGACTATAGCTGTTTAAGCTAAGTTTTATAGAGTGGCTGGAAAGAGAATAGCAACAGTACTGGCTGGAAACAAAAGGTATCAGGGTAGCGAAAACATTCATGCATGCTATCCAAATCTCGGAAGAGAACAAAAGAATTATTTAGCGGTCACGTGATACCTGGCTGGTCATTGCAGAGTAATAAAACTTTTAGTAAATATGAAAATTAGTCAAAATGACCTTTACAGTTTATATAACGAAGATGAAGAGACAGTAGAGCACGTATTGTGTCACTGTAATGGTCTAATTACAACCGTCGGACAAACCATTTAAGGAAGTCTTTGAATTCTTAATGAATACTAGACTCAAGCAGAATTTGCAACTTGAGAGCAGACAACTTGGCACTTGCATTTGCTTCTCGTGAATCACTCGAGGATTTTCCTCGCCCCAAATGCGACAATTCTGCCTATTGAAGATGATTTTATTGGCAAAATCAGCATTTTCATGTTGTCGCTCCAATACCCAATTAAGAAACTCCCTTCGCTGTCTATGGTAATTTTTTACTAACCTCGTACCTTTTACTAGCAAACAATAACAATTGTTCAAATGTCAAACAATGACACTTGGAATGGCGCCAAATTTAAATCTTGCGTTCTTGTTCGGGCACCCTTTAGAAGTTGAAGAAGGAATATACTGAAACTTTAGAGACCCCAGTTGAGGAATATAGTGAGAGCCTTGACGGGCCACTCCAGTTTTGGATCGGCATGCTAGCTGGCTTTGTTAGAAATAGCAACTGGTTTGCTCCTCTTATTAGAAAAACGATTTTTCCTTTTTTGCCTTAAAAAGTGCTGATGTTTGATGAATTTTGTGATAAAAACGAAATTTAAAACAAAAAGCACAGAAAATATTTATAATTAAGGTGAATATCAATTAAAAATAAACCTGTTTTTTTTTAATTCTGCTAAGTAGGCCACAGGTTTCTGCTAAGCCGCTCAGAATCATTCATTGTTAAGTTCAACAAAGTCACCTGGCCATTACATGAACTACATGAAATCATTGTAAAAGTCCAACACAACTAAAAGCAAGTTGTTGTCCTAACTTAACACTTTAAGTCTACTCTTCTACTGAGCTAAGCAGTTATCGAAAAGCCTTAGCCTCTTAATTGTAAAAAACATTTTGAGTTTATTTATTTCAGGCTAAAAAAAGGCAATTAAAGCTGTTCTTATGGTCAATTAAGTCGTGTTCTGATTCAAGGCCTTTTAAAAAAGACCAAAGAAAAATATTTATGGCAATTTATTTTTTCACATTCTTTACTATTTACACTGAAAGAAAAAATATTTAATTAAACCAATGAAACGATTACAATATCTATCGTCGCTACTAAAAAATTGGTTTATGACAACTGAATTTTTGACTAGTAAGAAATAAGATTCTTTTAACCAAAGTTGTTTTGTTAGTGTACGTGTGTAAGTGTGTGTGAGTGTTTTGTAATTTTATATTTATTTACTTTACTTTTTGCTAATTGAATTCAATTTGTTTTCCAATTTAAATATATTTTATTTATCTTTATCATTTTATTTCTTATTTTCAAGAGCAAATAAATGCAATAAAGATAAGCAAACAAACACACACACACACATACACACACACACACATACACATGCATATATTTTTATTAGTCTTGTAAATATTTACTTTTATTTTTAATAGTTTTACAAATCAATTTGCTTCTAAATACCAATTCACTAATATCCTTGATTATCCTCTTGATATTCTATGCCTTCATCTTTACAAATGTTTGCCTACTTTACTTGGCATAAAATAAACAAAAATACACTTGTAAGCTGTTTCTACATATGGCTGATTATATATATGTGTGTGTGTGTAATAATGTCCTTACAAGTGTAAGTAAATAAGCTGCAGCAATTGTTTTCAAATAAACTTCTATTGAAGTTGTCGTCTTGTCTTCTAATTTACCCTTTAGATTTTCTTAATGAAAGTTAGTAAATTAAGTATTTCCAAAGAAAAAAACTGTCTCAACTGTCTATTTGCTGTCATAGTCTCTCTTTACTCCCTCTCTCTAGGCAAGTAGTTTTAAATAAAATAAATCTAGTCTTGATATCTGCAGGAATTTGTCTGTATTTGTTTATTTTTTCTCTGTGTGTCTATGTGTTTGTAAATTAAGAGAAAAGATTAAAAATTAATAAATAAATTCCTTATCTATAGCAAAATGCGTAAAACAAATTTAAATAATGAATATTTAAATAAATCCTTTGTAAAGACTTTAGTTAAATATTTCTTTAAAGCATGAAATGAATACTTTTGTTGTGGGGAATTTTGCTATGGCAACATCTAGAAGAAGGGGTTGCAAATGTTTTCAACTAACAAAATTAACAATTCACTAGCTATACACAACATCAAGCTCACTTTTGCTTTTAATTTACAAATAATTTTGATCATTTAAAATGTACTTAAGTAGCAGGGTTTGCCATGGAGTGATGTCCTTGCATTCTTAATATCCAGAAAATTTAATTAGAGAACAGAAAGGAAAATAGAGCATAACAGGGACTATGTCACTGTAATGATTTAATTTGAGCCCGTTTTTCTTAATTAGGGCATCACTACCTACAACCGGCGCACAATTCATTTAAGATAGGCTTTGAATTCTTAATGAATACTAGACGGGTAAGTTGAGAGTAGTGTAACAATAGGTCTCTTCTGGCCACAGTGATCAGATGTCTTGTTCTTGCTGCTAATTTTAGTCTTCATTCTAAAACACAGTTTTATCGTTATTAAGCCCTGTGCTACCTCTAGGCAAAATTCTAAAATTCAATGCTCTCATCGTCTATTAACTAAATATTTTCAAGTATCTTTATGTTTACTTGTTTTAGGTTTAGAATACTTTTATTATTCATTCCCAATGTATGTCAATGCTGAATATGGAAAGCAATGGTAGTCTGAAAACATCTTTACGCACAGTGACTTACTTGGCTTATTCATTTTTTTAATCAATATTTCCCTTCAATATTGTAATACTACAGAATTGCAAGGGCTCCGGAAAAGCCAATTTAACCGTCTATTTTTCAACTAAAGTGTGATCCAATCACACTTTAACGTCAAGTGTTTTGCTCAACTTAATTTCACATTTCTTTGTTTCAGTGTTTGACTAATTCAACCATGGAGAGGTACACAATTGAGCAGCTCGTTGAGATTACTGAAGACTTTTGCGAAATGTCCGTGCAAGTCAAAATGGGTACACAATCGTTAGAATTGTGTTTAAATTTCAACAAACCGGGTCTGTAGGAAATGTAAAAACATCAGTGATAAGCCAGTTCGTTATGTGGAAAATATTGTTGTTGAAGAGCCATCAACCGGGACTCGTGAATGTTGTTTGCTATTGCGAATGATAACGTACTTCTTGTAGCTAGAACGAACGATAAGTGACTGCAACACAATGTTGCCACTTGTCACACAGCCAAGGAAACAATGGATCTTTTGCCGTGTTATTCATATCGTGGGGATAGTAATTGGCCGCCACGATCATGTGATTTGACACCGTTGGATTTTTTCCTTTGTGGAGATCTAAAAGAAATCGTGTACGAACCTCGATAAGCCAAGATAAATCGACACGTGAACCTCAATTATCCTAAAAAGGTCATTTGGAAAATGTGGACCATCGTGACCGTGTCGAGCATTTAGCCGATTTTTTTGTTTCACTCACAATTGCCATAGATCTTTCTATTATAATAATTGTCTGAAAACTTTTGGTTTTACAATTTACATCGTGCATTTCAAATGGATTACCGGAGAATTCGTTTATTTTTTACTGAAAGACTATTTTATTATTTTTCATTCAATGATAACGTTTTATGAGACCTATGACAAAATTTCATAGATTTAATGAAATATTTCATTAAATCAATGAACAGTTCATTGAATTAATGAAATATTTCCATGAAAAATTTTCATTAAATTAGTGAATATTTCAGTAAATAAATTAATTTCATACATTAAATGAAAGAATATTTCATTGAATTAATGAAATATTTCATTAGTTTAATGAAACGTTGTCGTTATTTGAAAAATGCAAAATCTTTTCTTTGCATTAAAGAACAAAACGCTTTGTGTGTAGTTAGATGCAACCATGTGGTACTACCAGCAGCAAAAAAAGCAAAAGACATATAAACGCTAAAACTTTTAAGAGAGAAGGATGTTATGTATGTCTGTATATCAGCGTAAGCGATAGTAAGTTCTATATTGTGAACTACCAGTAGAACTTGAGTAAAATCACTGTATTAGAGGATGATGATTTCTGTTGGTTCTCTTAAGAGGGGGAGAAAAAGCATTCAAACAGGTTCTAAGCGCTTGTACTGCTGTTAAAAGATGCTAAATGAGTTATCTAGGTAGTGGAATAATGGTGCCAGTTACCAAGTTAAGTAGACCCTACAATGATTACTAGAGTTTGCAAAAAATTTTGGTATTACTTTAGCTGGTCACTGAACTGCTTAATAGATTAGTGGGTTAAGCAGTAATCTATCAATCTAAATAGAGGTCGCAGGTTCGATTTCTCCCCTACTGGGCCATATGTAGCGCAAACAAAAGATATTTGTTTTACACCGTTCCAAAGTTATTCATCGAAAGAAGCCAATTATCTTGCCTAGTGAGAACTTTCTTCTGATTGTGGGAGTTCACAAGTAGTCTCCCAGAAGTCTTGCCCTACAGTCACCAAGTACATGCTCTGAGGTCCTAGATGGTTTGAATGTGAAATATATACACAAAAATGAGCACTCACACACGTTTTAACATAAATATTTAGATAACCGTATGTGTTTGACTGTGTGTATGGGCATGTGTGCTTGTGTTTGTATATTCCTTCAGGCTTGGTGTGGTTTTGAAACAACAATTTGTCAACATTAATTTTCCCCATAATTTCCTTGAAGCACCATCATCTTATGTATGCTTATGTATGTATGTAAGTACGTGTATGGACATATATGTGTGTGTATGTAAGTGTGTTAGTATAAACAAACATAAACTTAAAATGCAACTTGAAGAACAAACACAAGCTCATAAATACTAGCACATACAAATATTGTTTTGTATTTATAAATTCAAGTGTGTTTTATTTAACAATAAAATTCAATACCCAGCAAACAATTGTATGCTACTAAGCTACTTTAAAGTTGAGAGACAATAATGGAAATTTTTCAAAATTTTCTTGGCTAAAGTGTTGTTAGTTCATCTGCAACTGTTGTGTCTTTTACTGTGTGTTAACTTGACTTAATTGCAAAAAAAATCAAAAGTTTGGTTTAGACATTTTAATAAAATGCAACTCATTTTGTGCGAAACTTCTGAGATTTTTGTATTTTTCTATTATGAATAATTTTTTTTAATTTTTATAAAAATTGCTTTTTTCTATTTACGTGCGATATCTTTGAAACTTGTGGGTAGATTTAGTATGAATATAAAAACGACTTGAAAGAAATTTCATTTATCAATTTAGATTTTTTTTAGGAAATAAAATAAAACGTTTGGAAAGTAACGTGTTACGTTCTTCATTTAGAAGATAATTTAAACCAGAGGCAGTTTGCAAAAAAAAAAAAAATGCCTTTTGGAAATACTTTGGCAACAGTTTTGCAAAAGAGTGGTCACTGCGGTCCTCTGGTGTTATCCCCTTATAATCCCTGTATTAGAGAAAAGATTTCAAGGAAATAGCATTCAGAAGGATATTGTAAAGTAATGGAATAGTAAGAGAAGAAAAAGGAAATTTCATGCTAATCCTGGAGAGAAGTTATTCCTTGATTATTTCCACTGTTAGTCTTTCAATAAATTAAAAGGAAAAAAAAATTTTCAACACAAAAAAATTATTTTTTTTATATTTACTTTTAAATTGAAGTTTTAAAATTTTAATAAAATAATTTATTAAGCAATTATTTCTGCCGGTGTAAGCACACAATTTCAAATTTCAAAACTTACAAATTGGAAATACAATATTTTAAATGTTTTTGAAATTTTATATTTTGGTTTATGACGATGTGCCCGCAAAATTCCATGTGTGTTATAGAGTGAGTGTTAGTGCATGCATATGAATCAAATAGATATAAAACACAAATATGTTTACATAAGTACACATGTAGTAAGTGAGTGTTTATATTAAATGTGTGAATTTGTGTTTTCAGCATCCTGGAGTTGAGTTTGCTTAAAAGTTTTTGTCTTTGTCATTTACTTAAGAGTTTCCTTAATTGTAAACAACATTCAAGCCAAGCAAGCAGCCAACCAACAACAAAATATTACTAAAAACAAAACAAAAATAGTAATAATAACAACAACAACAACAGAGACAATGAGAGAGCAATGAATAAATGAAAAAAGAAAAGTTGAATCAAAAGCAGAAAATAACAATAAAATTTTGTAGTAAAAATAGTAGAGCAACTAGAGCGCATATAAGCAGCAGCAGCAGCAGCAGCATCGTTGGCAGATTTAGCAAAGTAAGAAATAATCACAGAGCAAGTGGTAAAGTGTTGCTAGTAGTGCTTGTGTTAGTGTAGCCTCATGCATTCATACAACAGTTGTTATAACAACGAGATGTGCTACAAATGGATGAGTCATTTAGAGCATAAAATTATATTAGCTTGAGTTCTCTGTCTGTCTGTCTGTTTGTCTATTTTTTGCCAGCATCATCAGCATTTCACAGAAAACTGTTGGCTCTACATTCAAACACTCACTAGTTGCTGTAAATTAAAATTACAAGTAAAATTATAAATAAATGCATAAATAACTGGTTATTTAAAATAACATTTATTTCAGAAAGTTTTCAACAGTTTAAACCAAGCAAGCGGGGATATCCTGTTGGCTCAAGGCAACAATTAAAACGTTTGCAAAAGAAAATTGTGTAAAATGATTTAAATCACTCTCATAACAAATACAAAATTTAACGCACATTTCAAAGCATATTGAAGAAATTAAATTCACTTTCATTTAAAGAATTTTTATACGTTAATTCATTGAAAAAATTAATTAATTTTACAACCAATGGCAACATTTTATAAGACTAATGAAATATTTCATTAAATCAATGAAATTGAAAATTATACGTTCAGTAAAATCAATAAATTTTTTGTTATACTAGCAAAATTATTACACTCAGGGAACTCAAAGTGTCGCAGCAAGAGTGCGACACTAAATTGTTTGTTTACCCGCTGTGTAGCAGGTGGCACAATCTGACTCAAATCATATGGCGTACAGATCCATGCTGTTCATTTAAGACCACAAAAACTTCGCTATCACGTTTCTTTAATGAACGCCATTCACAGCCACCGCAATTTCGGGGCCATCTTCAAAAAAGTAATACCTGACCAAAACTTTGCATCAATTTAGTTGATAAGTGTTTTCTAAATAATGAAAAAAGTTCTTTAAAATTTATAAATATAATTGTTTTTTGTTTTATTTTTAGGAGAAGTGCACCCTTTATGTTGTTCTGAGGAGATAATTGAAATGAGTGTGGATGATTTAGGTGAGCACCTGCCGCTAGGGCTTTATCTCACCGTAGTCAAACCACGAGTGGTATTCATGCCTACCAATATAGCCCCTGTGACCAATAAAGGACACAGGTAGCAAATTATGTCATATCGCACACACCTCAATTGTTAAGGGAGTTGGGCCGATCCAAAACCCGTGTCTATGACTTTCTGTTTCAATGAAACAGCACATCGAAGAACATGCCACCCTGCCAGAGGTGACATGAACTCCATTGCCAGCGTACATTTTGGTCTCAACCATAGCCCCCACGTGAACCCCCAAAGGGAACCTCACCAATAGGAAATTAGCTTAAAAAAGTAGGTCTGTTATATTGTTAAAATTAGTGTATGTTAGTTGCAGAGGGTTAATTTCGTTCATAAAAATTAGCTTTAAATATAGTCAACTACGATATTGCTTGCAGAGTTGCTTTTTAAGGGTGTTTTTTATAGACGTATAGAACTTTAAATTGCAATAAAACAACGATGGATTATTCGATTGACATGAATTGTGAAGTGTTAAATCACAAGATCTTGGAGGCCAATTCACAGGTCCAAAATGTGAAATTAGGAGGTCACCAAACGTGTCTTTCAATAAATCGATTGTGGCACGAGCTGTGTGACACGTTGCGCCATCTTGTTGGAGCCACAGCTCCTGGACATCATGGTTGTTCAATTCAGGAATGCAAAAGTTAGTAATCATGGCTTTATACCGATCACCATTGACTGTAACGATCTGGTCATCATCGTTTTTGAAGAAGTACGGACCAATGATTCCACCAGCCCATAAAGCACACCAAACAGTCAGTTTTTCTGGATGTAACGGTGTTTCGACATACACTTGAGGATTAGCTTCACTCCAAATGCGGCAGTTTTGTTTGTTGACGTAGCCATTCAATCAGAAGTGCGCTTCATCGCTAAACAAAATTCGCTTATGAGTCTATTCATGATGAATTGCCAAGCCAAACTGAGAATAAATCACTTGACAGCTGTTACATCGGTCGCCATCTTAAACAGTAATGCCAACTTAAAGTTCTATACGTCTATAAAAAAAAACACCCTTTATTACTGTTTATATGTTTGTGCTACATTTTTTGAAAATCACTTGATTTAAAAGTCACACACTTAATTATTATGGTCGTCTATATTTCACATGCTTTGTTGAAAAAGTTTTTTTTCTTTTTTAATATTTTTTTTCTAATAAAATTTATGGGCGGAAATTTTCTAATAAATTAAATATTTTTTTAAAGCATTTTGATAGTTTTTACTTTACATTTGAACAACCCAAGCTTTAGAGCTGCACAACAACCACATTTGCTGTCTTTATTTTGGGTAAGAAAAAAAATATTATTTCTGTTCACGGAAATATTTTATTAAGCTGACATTCACAAAATTGAAGAAAAAAAAAAGAAAATAATTTTAATCTTTTTGAAAAAATCTGAAAAAGAAAATAAAAAACAATTCTAGCTTTGGACACTCAACAATTAAATAAACACACAATTTAAATGGTCCACACCTTGCAATAGCTTGTCACACACACACAAACGCTGAAGTCATTTCAGTTTGTCTCTGCTACAAAACAAGAATGGAAAATTTAGTACCTACTAGTGTTTTAAACGTTATATTAAAATAAAAAAAACTCCTTAATTATAAGCAAAACTGTTTTATTTGATTTTTATTAAAGGTATCAATATTTACTTGGCTGAGAAAAGAATAACTGAAACTTTTTTTTTAGATGGGAAAGCTGTTACGCATATCTGCCCGATCTTTATTAAATGACAGGTTATGTTAGACTACGCAAAGAGCTTAGCACAGGTAAACCCATCTACTTGGCATCCTGGGACCACTCATCGCAGTACTTCGGGATGGCCCCTTTATTTGGCCTCCTTGTCCTTCTCTATTATCATCCTTTTAAAGTCTTCAATTTCTTTCTGTGGTGGTCTAGATTTCATATGTCTTCTTGTGTCATATTTAATAGCCTGTATAATTTTTTAAACTGTGAGTGGGCCGCCATATTTGTCAAATTCTGCCCTTTCCTCCGGCCATCTCTCGCACTTAAACACTATATGCTGTATGGAAGAAAGGAATTTGTTACCATTTGGTAAACCATACAGGGTTCTCATTTTCCTTATACCTCTTCAGATTTTAGTATTTTTAATTTCTAAAAAACTTCTTTTAATTAAGTAAACCTTGGCGTCTGAGTGCGATTCGGTAACTTTTATGGGTTCAATATTCTGTTATTTTTTGCTCCATATTTTTCTGTTTGGACTAAGTAATTTTCGAGTACAGACCGGGTGCAACAACCAAAAAGGCTACAAATTATCATATACAACAACCAAAAATGGCTTATCTTAATATCTTATAAAATTCGACTGTACGTGTGTTTGACATTGTACTCCGCCTAAACGGCTGGACCAATTTAAATGAATTTCTGTGTATGGCTTTGAGTAGCGTCTAAAATCCGTCCGGCAGATGGCGCTGCATTCATTATCTGCCATTTTTTATCTACTACCTGCCTTTACTCAGTCTTGCACGGTCCTTTACTCTATGAGTACGATTTCTTAGAGTAAAAAGATCGAAAAAACAAAAAATTTGAAGGCAAAAGCATCGTTTTGCCGGGCTAGCGAGTTTATTATATATATATATTTTTTTTTATTTAAGAGTCATTCACTGTTATTTTGTGGTTAAGTCAATACAACACAGCTGACAGTTTAAATTTTTTTAACTGAATCACAATTTGCTTAATTTTAGCTTTTAACTATTTTTAACCAAAATTTTTTTCTTTAAAATTGAATAGTGCAGCGCACTACTGATGTTCATAAAAGAAAATTTTTTTTTCTTTTAAATGAATTTCGCCATAAATCAATAAGGAAAATCTAAATCTAGCTGTTAAAAAAAAAATAGCCAAACCAAATTTAAAAATTCCATCTCTGCTGGTAATTAAATTAACAACAACTAGTAGTTACTATTGTTGTAGTTTTATGACCAACAATTTATTATTTCATTTCATTTAGGTTTCAAGTAGTTTCTTTCTGTTTAAGGTTTTTCGGTGGAAGATTAATTTCATTTTTTATGTCATTTACTTTATTTCTTTTTGTTGTTGTTGGTGCTGTTGTTGTACAGCTCAAGTCACAGGTGACTGCTCTAATTTTACTAATTTGATCATATTAGATCTTGTTTTTGTTTAATGGTTCAAGCTAATTAAGTCATTGGTCATAAAATTAAACTAAATAAATAATAAAAAGAAAAGAATGAAAACATTAAATATTAAAAAAAAAATAATTAATTTTTAATTACAACTAAGAGTGTGTATAACTTAAAGGTTTGTTGTCTCTATTACACTCTAAAATAAAGGGTGTTTTTTATAGACGTATAGATTCGTCGAATGGGCCCAAAACGAGATTGCTGTTGTTCGCGATTTTCATAAGCGAATTTTGTTTAGCGATGAAGCGCACTTCTGGTTGAATGTCTACGTCAACAAACAAAACTGCCACATTTGGAGTGAAGCTAAACCTCAAGTGTATGTCGAAACACCGTAACATCCAGAAAAACTGACTGTTTGGTGCGCTTTATGGGCTGGTGGAATCATTGGTCCGTACTTCTTCAAAAACGATGATGACCAGATCGTTACAGTCAATGGTGATCGGTATAGAGCCATGATTACTAACTTTTTCATTCCTGAATTGAACAACCATGATGTCCAGGAGCTGTGGTTCCAACAAGACGGCGCAACATGTCACACAGCTCGTGCCACAATCGATTTATTGAAAGACACGTTTGGTGACCGCCTAATTTCACGTTTTGGACCTGTGAATTGGCCTCCAAGATGTTGTGATTTAACACCGCTAGACTACTTTCTGTGGGGCTATGTAAAGTCATTGGTCTATGCGGATAAACCACAAACGCTTGACCATTTGGAAGACAACATTCACCGTGTTATTGCCGATATACGGCCACAAATGTTGGAAAAAGTCATCGAAAATTGGACGTCGAGATTGGACTACATCCGAGCCAGCGGTGGCGGTCATATGCCAGAAATCACATTTAGAATGTAATGCCACAAGATTATTTTTCGGATAATTAAAATTCATGTCAATCGAATAATCCATCGTTATTTTATTGCAATTTAAAGGTCTATACGTCTATAAAAAAACACCCTTTATAAATAAAAATGGGTACATGCTCAGGCAATGCTTCAACCAGAGCTTCTTGTTCCTCCATTTTAAACGTTTAATCATTTATTGGCTTGACCATGTTATGTTTTAATAAAAAAAAATAATTAATAATCTGTCAGATTTAGTTTTATAATAACGATTTTGTAAATTGTAAATGATTTTATAACCACTTAAAGCAGATTCCTTTTATTATTATTTTTTTTTTTTTTGCAAGCTGATAACGAGTATTCGGATTGCAGGCTGAAAAAAATAAAAACAAATAATTCTGCACATTTTAATAACACGTTTTACTTCAATTGTTGCTTTACTTTGTTTTAATTTTGTTGTTGTTGTTTTTGGTTTCCAACAATATTGTATATCAAACGTTAAATTTTATTCAATTTTCATTTAATTGTTTTTTTTTTAGTCACTCTCATTTCATTCAGTTTTTGTTTTTAATTAAATCATAGTGAATTTATAACAGAAGTATTTATTTAATTGATTTTTATTTTTTGTTTTTATCAACGTTTTCTCTTTTTTTTAATAACATTTTGCAATTTAATTTAATTTAGTTTAATTTTCAATTTAATTTTCTCCTTAAACTTAAATCACATAAAAAGTAAAAAATTTATATAATGACTGTCAATAATGTTTAATTATTTTCTTTTTTTATTACAACACACACACACACACACACACACACACACACACACTCATATCCTCATTTACTTATTCATTAATACTAACATGTGTGGTGTGTTTGCTGAGTGTATTTTTTTTTTTTGTTTTAACGAAAAAGTTTATTATTTATTTTCTCCTTTTACCCATTTTGTATTTTTTTTTTAAACCCAGTTTTAATAAATTAACAAAACAACATTTAAAGTTTGTTGTAAACATTTTTATAATCCTGCTTAACCATCTCTCTGCATATTTAGACCAACAAATTGTGGTCACTTTATTTAATTATATTGCATTCCTTTCATTTACAAATATGCCCAGCAAACACTTCAACATAATGTTTGTGTAAAACGTAGTCGAAAACTAAGTGAAATCAAGAGATCAACAATTTTTTTGCTTTTACATTGGAAATTTAAAAAATTTTCTCTGCAGATTCTTACTCAGAAATGAAACATTTTCGAATTGAAGTGCGATTAAAATTTAAAAATTTTGAATAATTGTAGCAGAAAATTCAGCTCATTCATGTTATTGTTTTAAAAAATTTTGTTTACTCAAAAATTTTTTTTTTACTTTTACCTGGCCGAAGACAGCCTGCAAGACCATGTCGTTCACAGTGTCATGCATAAAAATAATAAATGATTGACACCAGCTTGTGTTATTGCTAAATTTATGCACGACAATGTCAGCGACAAAATCTTACAGTTTGTTATTAACCAGATAAAACGAAAAAAAAATCTTAATTAAAAATTTTTTTAAATAAAATTACAAACGGAATCACAAACTTATATAAACTTATCTTACTTACAGTGAAGGGTATTATAAGTTTTAGCAAAAAACTTACTTCTTCGTTTATCCAGGCCATCACTGTAAGCTTAACCCTGTAATGCTAATGTAAAGGTTTTTTCTAATTGTGACTGCACACGTGTGCTTTCAACAATAGTTGTTAAGTAAGAAAAGAAGGCAAAATCATAACGTTAGTATTCCAGGGTTAAAATTACGTATGCCGTCATGTTGCTCAAAATAACCAAATAATGTCGAGATATACATATATTTATGTGTGTATGAATTTTTGTATATATTTTTTTTCTATTTCATTTTTCTCTTTTTTTTAATCATTTTTTTTTAGGTGTTTGCGCAAAATTTTCCTCAAGGACTTTTCATATTGTTTTTATGGTTTTTTTCTAGTTGCTGCACCACTACTTACAGCCAAAAATTTTGGAATGAGTAATTTCGTTTGTTTGTTTCTAAAGGGTGTTTTTTATAGACGTATAGAACTTTAAGTCGGCATTACTGTTCAAGATGGCGACCGATTTAACAGCTGTCAAGTGATTCATTCTCAGTTTGGTTTGGCAATTCATCATGAATAGACTCACGCCTGAACAACGCTTGCAAATAGTGCAATTTTATTTCGAAAATAATGGTTCTGTGCGGAATACGTATTTTATGAATTTTGTTTAGCGATGAAGCGCACTTCTGGTTGAATGGCTACGTCAACAAACAAAACTGCCGCATTTGGAGTGAAACTAATCCTCAAGTGGATGTCGAAACACCATCCAGAAAAACTGACTGTTTGGTGCGCTTTATGGGCTGGTGGAATCATTGGTCCGTACTTCTTCAAAAACGATGATGAACAGATCGTTACAGTCAATGGTGTTCGGTATAAAGCCATGATTACTAACTTTTGCATTCCTGAATTGAACAACCATGATGTCCAGGAGCTGTGGTTCCAACAAGACGGCGCAACATGTCACACAGCTCGTGCCACAATCGATTTATTGAAAGACACGTTTGGTGACCGCCTAATTTCACGTTTTGGACCTGTGAATTGGCCTCCAAGATCTTGTGATTTAACACCGCTAGACTACTTTCTGTGTCATTGGCCTATGTGGATAAGCCACAAACGCTTGACCATTTGGAAGACAACATTCGCCGTGTTATTGCCGATATACGGCCACAAATGTTGGAAAAAGTCATCGAAAATTGGACGTCCAGATTGGACTACATCCGAGCCAGCCGTGGCGGTCATATGCCAGAAATCATATTTAAAATATAATGCCACAAGATTATCTTTGGGAAAAATAAAATTCATGTCAATCGAATAATCCATCGTTGTTTTATTGCAATTTAAAGTTCTATACGTCTATAAAAGACACCCTATATATGTTGATCATGTTTATGTGTCTCTTTATGGATGAATGATTAAATTTGTTAAATAAATTCCCAAACTTTTTTTTAATGCGCATTAAAAATTGTCACAATTCAAAATGAAATTTATAACAAATTTTCTTTTTTAAATAAATAAAATTCAAATCAATTGCTAAGAAAAAGTAAAGAAGAAGAAGTGTAAAAATCTTTTAATATTGACCTGCAATTGAAACTTTTCACTGAATAAAACCCGCATCTAAGGAACTTTTTCAAAGCAGCTAGTAATTTTAGCTGCCAAAAATGCTCATGCTCATGCAAAACCGAAAAAAAGCAACAAATCTTTTAAAATCAAATTTTGAGACAGTTTGCAAAACAACTGTTTTTTTTTTTAATTTTTGTTTTTGTTATTGCTAATCACTAAAGCTACGGTCATATTAAACAAATATTTGTCCAAATAAACATAACCACTATGTCAACTTCAAATACGTTTATATCTTTTGAATTAATATGCTTACTTTATTATATTATTTGAATTAATTACACTGGTCGACAAAAAAAAACTTTTTGTGTGTAACATGAAAACTTTTGTCTTGCTATGTTTAGGACAAGGAATAAAAAATAAAATTAGAATGCTTCCAATACGAATAGTTTTTTTGTAATTAGATGTTATATAAATTTAGAAAATTTGAGATTTTGCTTCAGATACATCTCGTTGTAATGTCCAACAGTAATCCGGTAGCATACGTGGACTCCACTTGCCCTGGTATCGTTTTTCCATGGTAGAAATGTCTTGGTGGAATCTTTCACCATGTTCATCGCTGACGGCGCCCAAATTTTTAGGAAAAAAGTCTAAATGTGAATGAAGGAAGTGTATTTTCAATGACATATTACAACCCAAAGCCTTATAAGCAGATAGCAGCTCCGCGACAATAGTTTTATAGTCATTTGATCGGTGATTTCCTAGAAAATTGAAAGTTACTTTCATGAAAGATTCCCAAGCAGATTTTTCCAAATCACTGAGTTTTTCTTTAAATATGTCGTCTTTCATCAATTGTCTGATTTGTGGGCTAACAAATATGCCCTCTTTAATTTTTGCCCCACTCAATTTAGGAAGCTTTTCCTTCAAATATAAAAAGCCGTCACCACTCCTGTCCATAGCTTTCACAAAATTTTTCATAAGTCCAAGTTTAATGTGTAAAGGCGGTAAAAATAGATTGTCAGGTTGCACCAATGGAGGATTTTTAATATTTTTTTGTCCTGGAGTAAGAGATTGCCTTTTGGGCCAATCTTTCTTAACATAATGATTTTTTCGATCTCTGCTGTCCCACTCACAAATAAAACAACAGTATTTTGTGTACCTTAGTTGTAAACTTAAAATTAGGGCAATCACCTTTAAATCTCCACAAACTTTCCAATTGTGTTCTTCATATTTAATTTTTTCCAATATAAATTTAATCGATTCAAAAGATTCTTTCATGTTGGAAGCTTCACCTAATGGTATAAAGGGCAGTTTATTGGCGATATGTAAAAGAACAGCCTTCAAACTTATTTTTGACCCATCGATAAATAAACGCCACTCTTCTGATTTATATTCTATACCCAAGACAGTTAATTACGCCATGGACATTGTTACAAAATAGCAGCTGATCATCTTGTGAAAAAAAACCTTTTAGTTCTTCATCTCGATTGCGAAAGTAACATACTTTTGTTTTTCGTTGTAATAAATTCCATCCCTTTAATCTAGAGCCCAAAAGTTCTGCCTGTTGTTTGGACAAATTTAAGTCACGTACCAAATCGTTAAGGTCTCCTTGAGAAAGTAGATGTGGCTCGTTAGATGAGGAAGCTTTTCGAAAGTCAGGATCTAATGCGTCGTTTTCCACTGTTGATGGCGTAGCGGTCAAATCGAAACTTTCTGGTGGTTCTGGTACAGGTAGTTCCTCACTATGAGCGATCGGTCTTTTAGCAGATGGCAGGTGAGGATATGTTATTTTATTTTTTGTTTTAATTGTGATACCTTTCGTATTAGTAACACAAAAATAACAATCAGATGAGTGATTCGTTGGTTCTGTAAAAATTACGGGGATTGCAAATGGCATAGATCGAGATCTCCTCGCCCATCCAGTAAGAAGACCCACACATGTAACACAGCAGATGTGTGGAACCCACGCTTTGTTTTGCTGTCCGACGGCAAAGCCAAAATACTGTTCATATAGCTTAGTCACTAATGGTGTCAAATTCCTTCGCTGAGTTTTAAAAGTAATGTTACCACAAATATAACAAAACCTGTCAGGATCATTTTTGCACTTTCTTGACATTATTTAACAGTCGCTTAACTCAATAAATAGAAAAAAAACACTATACTATTCACATAAATAAAATCTCTGAATGCAAAAGTGGAACAAAAATGGTTAATTTTAAATTTTACCGGTAGTAGCTGTAACACGAAAACTAGAACTGATGGAATCAAAATAAATACGGTGATAAAATGAGGGTATTTAGGTAATTCCAAATTGGTAAGTACCTTTCTTGTTACAAAATTTTGTTGACCAGTGTTATCTGTAATAAATACAAGTCATGTAGGACTGTAAAACTTTTGGCCTAAAAGTAGTGGTTACGCTTATTTCGACATATATTTGTGTAATGAGTTTGTGGCTTTAGTAAATATCATTCGACAGCAAACTAGCTGTCGTACACAGTTAAGAAAAAGTTTAAAAAAATTTACGTTTTACTTAGTTTTATGTTAAAAGAACTTAATAAATTTTCATTTTTTGAATCCGTATTAAAAAAAAATTCTTTTAGCACAATTGTTTATAAAATGTATTACAATTTGAAAAAATAAATGACAATTCGAGAAGTATCTTATAGGGTGACTTGCTTACTCGACACATATCGAAGTATTATTTTATACGATAGTCTGCTCGCTATCGAATGCGGAGATTAGATCCTTGAACTTTCTGACTCTAATTCAGTGCTTTCTAATCACATTTTAAAACCCTTTCATTTATTAATTAAAATATTTTTTTTCAAACTCTAGAAGACTTCTTGGGATGGGATGAAATTTTTGAAGATAAAGCAACGATTTAAAATCACAGACTAAAAATGTCTTCTTACATATTTCTCCTTGTACTCAAGGAAAATTAAAGTAGACTTAAAACCGATATTGTGAAAATTTTTTCATAATTTATTAGTTATTTTGAATACCAGCCTTAAATTATAACAATAATTTTTTTTTTAACTGAAGTGAGATGCACTGCAATGAGAATCAGTTTCATTATTTTTTGTTGGGAAACTTAAAAGTACAGTAATCACTTGATATATATTAATATGCTTTACTACTGAAAAAAATTATAAATTAATTAAATAGTTTAATTAAAAAATTATCATATTGATTAAATTTTTAATTAATACATTTAATTGATTTTAATTAAAATTATCATACTTTTATTTCAAACAAAAAAAAATTGTTACATTAAAAAAATATTATATTCAATTGTTTTCATTAAAAACCTAAATGTTTCAATTAAAATTTTTTTTTTAAATTTTTAATTTATTGTAAAATTTTGCGTGGTATTTTTTAAATTTAGTTTTTTTTTTAGTTGAAATTAAGTGCAACGAGTTTACCTTTTAAGACTCTCTGATTTAGCTTTAATATTCTATTTACTTCAATTTAAAAATAAAACCAGACACAAAGTGAAAGAGTAAACTGGAGAGAGTGTGAAAGAAAAACTACTGCATTGTCAGCAGTTAATTTATTTAATTAAATTTTACTTTAAAACAGGTTGTTGCCATGTTATGTTAATGCATTTTGGTTTTTTATTTAATATTTCTTTCGTTCGTTTTTTTTTTTTTTTTTTTTGCAGTTTTCCTGTTGAGAGGAAAATTATTTGTTGTTTATACACTTTGTAGCACTTAAACATACAAGTATTTATTTATAAAAATTTCATTAAAAAAATTGTATTTTATTTTCACCAGCTGGAAATTATTTTATCCAACAAAAACGAAAAATATGAAAATTTTAATTAAATTAATGAGAAATGGATGTTTAAATAATTGAAATTTCTTAAATATGTATTTATTCAAGTGATTGTTATTGTTAACAATTAAATAAAAGATTCCTTATTATTAAAAGCGATAGAATAAAAATGTTTTATGCTTCTTTGGTTTAAATCAAAATAAACAAAGGAATATTATTATTGGCTTTCTCTTTATATTACTTACAATTTTTTTATATCTCACTGAATTCCTCCTAAACGGTTTTACCGATTTGATAAAATTTTTTTAAATATATTTGTGTGGCGTCCTTTATGGTATAGTAGGTGGCACTGCAGTCACACAGAACAACGCTTGTCGGATCTGCTAGCTTATTTATATAAATAAAAATCACATGTCCTTCGTTGGTAATCACATCTTTTAAGAACGTCTGCACGAATTTTCCAAATCAATTTTTTTTACTGTTTGTCATAACCCTCAACTTAGGATTTAGCAGAAAAAAACGTTCACTAGGATGACTTTTTTGTAATTTATATCTGAAATCTAAGAACGGATGGTCATATTTGCCACTTTTATTTTTTAGGGAGGGAATGGTTGAATTAACCACGCCCACTTTTTTTATATATCTATCTGTATGCTTAAACCGATTTGGTTTTTCAAGGAAAAAAAATCTTCAAGGCCACTTTGTTTTATAAATCCTAATTTAATTTAATTTGCAAGTTTTACTGTCGAACCAAAAAAAAAATAAAATTCGTATATCATGAAAGAGGAAATGCAATTTGACAATAACAGTCTAAACTAAATTAAAACGGAAAGCGTAAGGTTTTTTGCGCCCAGTATTTATGTTAAAGCGTATTTTCTATAGAAGTGCTTAATAAAACCCACTAAGGACAAACAAAAATAAAGTTAAAAATTCTTAATTAAAAAAAAAAAAAACTACCTAAAATCTCACTATTGTTTTGCAGCCAACTTCAGTACAAAACACGATGTCGAAATTGGATTTTCCAATTGCTCAGCTTTGCCGCTTCATACATTTTATGTGGGCATAAGAATTTTTGACAGAGAAAACACACTTCCCAAGCCAAATTTAGGTAAGGCTGTCTCACAAATGCCCGCTTTTTCTTGGGTTTTAATGCTTTTTGAAATTCAAAAGTTGACAACGCTTTTTATATGTACGTAGCGGCACTGCAAACTTTATAAAAAATTGATGAGTGAATTTAGTCTAAAGTAATTGGCCCATTATCATACTCAGACTGAAGTCGGAATCTTTTTAAAACCGATTTTAAATTCATTGAATTCTTATAAACAAAAATCAACTCTTTTTTGTGACTATTTATTTAGCCACGAGGGTGGTCTTTTTTATAATTATTGTAGAATTAAAAACCACAGTGTTAACAAAATATTTTTGATATTGTTATTTTGTTTATGTCTTTCTCACATAATCTCTGGTTTAACCAAAAGTCACACATGCGCTCAAATATTTTATTTTATTTTTGTTTGTTCAACAAACCGTCAAACGTAGCATCTTTACATCATTATTGTTAATTTGGTTGCTGATAAAATTAACTCACGCAAAGAATTTTCCATTTTAATGATGCTGGGCGCAAATAAACAAATAAAAGAATAAAGTAGAAAGTAAACTTTTTGCTGAGAAGAAAATACAAAATTTTATTTAAAATTAAAACCTAAAAAATAAATATTTTCTTTAAATTTAAAATTACATTCTATGGGTAATAAGTATTACCCAATTGGTCATTATGAGCAAATATTGTAAAACAAATGAAATGTACTTGATGACCATGAGAGACTTTAGCTAGTGTATGTGTGGTAGGCGTTGTTCAGTGTTTGCTTTTTATTTCATGAATTAACTGAATAACTAAATATATGGAAACAGTAAGAATTCAGATAACCAGCTCTGCATACAACAGCATCATATAAAAATCGCAACGAAATCATATATCTACAAAAAATTAAATGTTTTTTAATTGATTCTGGTGCCAATAAATAACTCTCAACATCAAATTTCGTCTCCTGCAATATTTGGTTTTCACTACAATTATTAAAGTGGTCATGAAAAAGAGTGTGTCAATACTTTTTACATGTTTTATATCTCTGCTGTCAAAAGAAAACGAAACATTTCATAAATGTTTGTTACAAAGTCAAAAATCTTTAAAAAATTTTAATTTGTTTTCTTCAATGTATAAAACAATATATAAAACGACTTACAGTAAAAAAATTAACAAATAAAATGCTTGACTTTGCGTACCGTCTTCTTTTTGTTAAATACCAATTCAGTCGTACTGTTGCCTATAAAACAAAAGCTGAAACGTATTTTTTGAAAGAATGAATCATTTGTTCTTTGGTTACTAGCATACCAGAGACCTTCGTACAAAGAATTATTTACTACGTTGGTCGGTTTACCTGGCGGCCTAAACGGCGCTAAATTAGAGTAGCAAGACTCCGTTTTGAACCATTTACTAGCCGTAAGGTGACCTAAATCCACCCCGTGGCATTTACTACATAGTTACAATATATTTTTTTTTTATTCATTTGTTTTCGGCCTGTCTAAGTTTAATTGAATGGTACTGTTGTTTAGATTTAAAAATAAATCAGAGCAAATGTTTGCTGTACTTTTTATTTGTATTTGTTTTTACTCTGAAATACTACAAAACGTTACGAATGCTTCGCTTTGTTTCTTTGCAAACTTTAATGAAAATACATTTTTAATTCATTAAAGCTCACTTTGTTTTAAGCAGTTAGAATCGTATATCAGAAATCATTAAGAAGAGTACAGATCGGCTTCTATTTATGTTAAAAAATTTTTTTCAATAAAACGAATTTTTTATTTTTTAAATAATTATATTTATATCGATAATTTGTTTCCAATTTGGGTAGTTTCTTCAAGATATAATTTTTTTTTTATAACAGACTTTTCTTGCATCATGTCTATCTCCGTGATTTGGTTAACTAGGTAAGTTTTGTTATTGCATTTCTTGAGTTTATATACGCATGGGTATTTGCTTAAGACTGCATGCAATTGAAAAGGAAGAAAAAATTCAAAATAAAATTAAAGACTTGCGTTTTTATAAGTCTTTAAAGCATATTATGTGGCTAAAAATTTTTACGTTTAACATTATTTAACTTTAAGTTCAGCTTAAAATTTAGTTTAAAAAAATTAAATTTGTTTTCGAACTTAGCCCCCTTATCCAAAAAAATTAACGTTGACTTTAACGTTAACGTTATCTAAATTTTTCTTACAATTTTTTCATAAATTTTACTTTAAAGTCTACGACAACTTTTTTCGTATAAGAGCAAAAGTGTTTAATAAAATAAGCAATAAAGGCCTTTACCTCAAAATTTATTTACGTCCCTAATATACTCATACAAACATACAGGCACACCATGTAATAAAAAAATAAATTGTATTTGTAACAGTGTTTGTAATATAAATTATGAAGTAAACAAGAAAATATGTTGATAGAACAAAAATAAGGAAGAAATAAAAACCACTTTTCTTTTCAACTTCTGAAAAATGTAAAAAATTCAAGAACCTTTAAATAAAATTTTATTTACCATAACAGTTTATGTAAGAAAACAAAAATAAATTATTTTATTTGAAATTAATTAACTCTTTGCTGCATAAACAAAAATAAAAAAAAAAAAATGTGAAAAAATATTTGTCGGCGTGATTAAAAAATTCCCTGTGATGTAATTTTCCCTACTCATTTTAATTTTCATTAAGATTTGTTAACTAAAAGAAAATATTTTAGAAAAAATATCACCACGTGAGTGTAAACATTTTATAAACATGAATTTCAATGTAGGAGCACAATGAACCAAGCAAGTTTACCTACACACTTTCATACAATCAATAGCACAAACAGTGTTAGGAGAGATTATATACTAGGGTTACTTTTAGGCTGAACTGACCTGCTGGTTCAAGTCAAAAAATTTTTATTTTCATAAAAATATAGGAAGGAAACACAAAGCGTGAAGACGCTTGTCTTCACTTAAGCTGAATTGATCCACTCGGTGCAGACAAAATTTTTGCTCGTATAACTATTATTTTTAAATATTTTTTATTACCATAATTTTTTTTGGTTTTGGAAGAAACACTTTAATCTACAATTAAAAAAAAATTGTGCGGACAAAAAATTTTGTTCAGCCTTAAAGTAATTATCTTTATACTTCGTTAAACTCGTAAGACTAAAGCTGACTTCTCCTGTTCCGAAAAAATTTTTTTTTAAATAATAAAGGGTGTCCCAACAAGAACGCAAGACAGTCAATGGTAACCAGTTTTTTCTTGCCTAGAATTGAAGAAATGAATGTGAAGGGCTTGTGGTTTCAACAACAACATATCATACAGCCAGAGAAACAATTCAATTACTGCATCAGTCACAGTAGTGTTATTTCGCGTTTTGGAGACCGGAATTGGCCGCCTAGATCGTGCGACTTAACACCATTAGACTTTTTTCTTTGGGGTTTTTTGAAGTCGATGGTCGACGACGACTCAAGCCTTAAAAGAGGAAATTGGACGCTGCATTAATGAAATACCGCAGCATTTATGCAAAACGGTCATTGAAAATTTCATTAAAAGATCGCGTGTGGCCATCTGCCCGATATGTTGTTCCATACATAACCTCATTCTGTCTACTTTACGATATAATAAAGTTTCACGATTTTTTTTTTAAATATCTGTGTTTTATTTTAAATTTAAATCTTGCGTTCTTGTTCGGACACCCTTTAGTTTGAGCCCTCTCTTTAAAAGACACACAAACAAAAAAAAATAATAAAAAAATTGGGCGGACAAAATTTTTTTCCGATTAAGTGGACCTTAACTTTTCTTCTAATTTTAATTTGAAAATAAAAAAAAAATATGAGTTCGCTAGTAAAATGCTCAGTACTAAACTTGTGTAACCGGCACTAAATACATCTTACAGGTCTTGTCTCTTATATATTTTCGATTTTGTGAAAATAACACGAAAACATGTTCTGACATTTTGTTTTTGTATTGCTTGTACACAATTACTTTGCTTATGGAATGTGTTTTAAAATAAATCAAAGTACTGTATTTTCGAAAAAAAACTACATCGATAATGATAATTTTGTTTATATTTTTGCTAATTTTCAGCATAGTGAGGAGCACTTTAAAATCGTGCCTAGTAGAGCTTGTGTGAAAACAATGGGCCATAATCATAGTCACAAAAAAGTAGACTTTTTATTAAGAGCTGACTTTTGTTCATAAGAATTTAATGAATTTAAAATCGATTTTAAAAAGATTATGGACCAATAAGTCTAATTTGAACTACTCGTTATGTAGAAAATTTTTGTTAGTGCAAATTTTCTTTATATTTAGTTTGTAATAGACACTTCAAAATAAAAAAAAATTTTTTTTGAGCGGACAAAAATTATGTTTAGAACAAGTGAGTGAAGCCAGCCTTAAACCTTTATATTTTGTTAAAGTAATGAAACTACCGCTTAATTCACCAAGTTGTTCCAAAAAAATTTTTTTGTCCGCACAAAACTTTTTTTATTTGTAGTTGAATGGCTCTCAAACAAAAACCTATAAAAATATCTTGCATGAATAAAAACTTTATAAAAAAAATTTTTGTGTGAACAATGGAACGTTTATAATAATTTTTAGCTGAAAAATTAATTTTAAAAATTTTTGTATCCGGAAAAAGAATTAAATTTTAATTCTACATTTCTAACTTTTTTGCTACACTGTAACTATTTATTTATAACAAATATAGTTTTAAAAGAAAGATTTCTATTTTCCCTGGAGAGTCCTTCCGCATGCATTCATACGTTAAAGAATTTAATGCTTTTTAATAATTTTGTTTTCCTGCTTTATGCTCTAAGCAACTTCTTTGCATCGTTGGCACGTTAGTAATTCAGTTGTGGATTAAAATTTTAATATATCTAAATGAGTGTGTGTATGTAGCAGCATGTTGATATTTGCACATGTGAGTAGGTATAGCTACAGACATACAAAAGTGTGTAAATAATTTTTTTTGATTTTCAATTTAAAATTTTTAGGTAAATAGTAAATTACAAATAACAAGCAAATGTCAACAGCATTTATGTCAAACAATAACCAAGTAATCGTCATCACATCATCATCATCATTATAACAAGCTGCGAAAGAGATTATCCTTGTGTCACTCATTTAACATGCCCGACAACTAAAGATTTTTACTTGAATGCCTTCAGCAGATACACAAACACTCACTCACATGCTTTTGGCAGACAAGTCGTCATAATAAATGAATAAATAGGCTTCAGTGTAATTTTTGGTTTCGAGAAAAATTCTTTAGTAAATAAAAAGAAAAAAACTAACCCATAGAAAACAAATTCTACAAATTTTTAAGAGTTTCTAACCTTCTTTAGTTCCCTTTAAAAACAGACAGTTCGATTTTCAATTTGAAAATATTTGCTAATCATTTGCGTTTTACAAAAGAGACATTATTTTATTTACTATTCGATTTTACTGCGAGGATTTCAAGTGATTTGTTTATTTGTATTTAAGTACTTTTTTTTGATATTTGTTGTATTGTAAAAAGATTTCAATTGAACTAGGGTTCAGTAAAAGAAACTCAACAACAAATTTGTCAAGTGAGAGATTTTCTGTTTTGTTTCAAATACTTTTACATTTATTATCACCATATGCTTTTATTTTATATTTCTTTGATTATAATTATTTAATCTAGCTTGAAATCTTTTAGATATTATAGTTTTTATTGTTGTTGACATGGAATAAAGAGTGATGTAGTTCAATTTTTAATGGCTTCTTTTAAAAGTAAAGTGTCCTTTAAAAAGAGAAAAAATTTTCTGCAGTGTGAATTCCTGCAATCGTCGCAGAATAATTTTTTTTTTTAATTTTTTTTTTTGGAAATTAAAAATTTATCCGAAACAACTGAGTGAATTTGCCCTAAATAATATTTAATATTAAAGAGCTCTAAAGACAGATTCACTCATTTGCTCATTCGTGCGGAGAAAAATTTTTGTCTGGACAAATTTTTTTTTCGAACAAAAGTTTCTTTATACGCAACTTGACTTTTATCTTTCGAAAAAGAGAATCGAAGCTTAAGCTACGAATTTCATATCAAGCAACTTCTATGAAAATTTTGAATTTTTTTTTCACGCAAAAAGAGCTAAATTTCATTCCTTCTCATGCGATATCGAATGTGACGATTTGACTTGAAGCGCCTACTGAAATTACATTAGGTTTTTTTTTTTTTTTTTTTTTTTTTTTTTTTTTAAAGTTGTAAGGTTTGCATAAAACATTTTAACATTTGGAAAGCAAACTATGAAACAAATTGCGAATAAAATTTTGAAGTGGCAATTCGTGACAGAAGTGAAAAAATATAATGAGCTTTAGTTTTCTAGACAAATTTTTAGAAATGCATGCATATTTTTAAGAAATGAAGAAAATTCTATAGGGAAAAAAATATTTGACATTAAAAATTTTTTTAATTAAAAAAATCTCTATTGTCCAGAAAATATTTTTTCTTTTCAGTAAAACTATTTTTTACAAAATAAATATTTTGTCCAGAAAAATATTTTTTATTTAGCAAATTTTAATTATAAACTCCTTGGTAAAATAAATGTACTTTCATTTGCTTTACAATTTTTCTATTTGGAATTTAAAAGTTTAACAAAATATTAATTAATAAAGATTAATATTTTGTTAAACTTTTAAATTCCAAATAGATTTTATTACATATACAAACACACGTTCTCATTGTAGAGAAACCCTATGTTTTTCTTATTATTTTTTATAATTTTTTGTTTTTATTTTTGTTTTTCATATACTCTTTAATTACATTCAGTAATACCCAGCTGGCATTAGAATGTAAAATAGTTTTCAATATTTATTTATTTATTCAGTTCAATGCTTACTAAGTATTTTTGTTTGAATATTTGAATCTTTTTGTAACTATTGATTAATAATTCTTATTTAGTCAATAGCTTTTATAATATAAAGGTTCTAATGTTTGCAAGAAACGTTGGGAGTAATCTACTGAGTAGGGTCCGATGAAATGGTCCATATAGATGTACTATCTCCTTCAGTACTTATTGTGCTGAATAAATAACTCATGAGAATATCATGAGTAAAAGAATAAATTTTTTAAAACGAGTAATTTTAGAAATTTTAGAAATGTAGAAAATTCTGTATAAAAAAATTTTACTACAAAAAGTTTTTTGTTCTCAATCAAAAAATTTTGTCCGGAAAAAATATTTTGTCCAGACAAAGTTTTTTTTTTTTTTAAACTCCTCTGTAAAAATAAACGAGCTTTAATTTTTATGGAAAATTTTTGTAGCAATGAATAAATTGGGCTGTAGAAAAAATCTCAGTCAAAAAAAATTTTTGTTCATAAAAATTTTGTCCAGAAAAACTTTTTTATTTAGCAGAAAAATTTTAAGTCAAGAGACCAGTTTTTAATTTATCATACATTGATTTTAAATTCCTCTATAACATTTTTATAAACGCATAAAATTCTGCTGATAAACCAAAGCTTTTTATTGAGCAGAAAATTCTCAGTCAAAATATTTTGTGCAAATAAAATATTTTTTTCAGAAAAAGTTTTTTATTTAGAAGAAAATTCTCAGTCAAAAAATTTTGTCCTGGCAAAATTTTTTTATATTATATAATTTTTAAATTAATTTATATAATTTATTAACACATGTTAAATTTTAAAATTAAAAAAAAAATTAACACTTAAGAGTGTACTAACAACATTAAGTACTTGTATTTGTAACTGTGTTTGTACTTGTTTGTTTTTAATTTGAAATTTCAATTGGAATACAATGATGATGGTTCCCAGCAAAAGTAAGAGTAAAAACAACACAATGACTAGTAAAATAAATAGGTATTATCGTTAACAAACACTCAATGTCATTTACACTCTAATAAATTTTATTTTCAATTCAACAATTTAATCCTTCATGGGAAATCCTTAACATACACCCAAAGTAAATTAACTCACATGAATTTAACACAGCTGCCCCCTTTTTTCAAACCTAAAAAAGAGAGAAAATCTTTTTTAAAAATTTTCCTTAAAATCATATTGAAAAGCCTTCAAATGACATGGGCAAGTAAGCTGGCTGTAGGTTGTCTCTTGCACACCACCATGGAGATAATAGATTGTTTGTTTGATTTAAAAGTAATTTCGAATGAAATATTTCAAAACTTTAACAGAAATCTAAATAATAAAAGCAAAATGTCATTGGCACAGCAAAGCCGTACAACAGATTGAAATGAAAAGTCCTGTTTTTTGTTTTGTTTTGTTTTGTTTGGTTCATGAAATGAGTTACACCTTTAAAAAAAGTCAAACTTAGAGAGACAACTTTACTTTGTCTATGCTGTTACACGTGCCAAATAAGCTGATTTAAAATGTTCGATTTTCTAACTTTGTTCTAGAACAACAACCACAAATTAAAAAAAGTTAAAAAAAAATAAATATAATGCTAACTTGCTGACAAGTTTAAACAAATAGATAAATAAATAAATAAAATATTTTATTTCAAATCAACAGCAACAGTTTTTCCCCATTCAAATCCTCCTTTAGCCATTCTTACCACTAGAGTCACTCTAATGCTGGCATTAAAGTGCTTAAGTACTCACTTAAACTCTTGTTGGGGTCATGTTAAATAAATTTTAAAGAAATACGATGAAAGAATAAACAAATAAAAGAAAAGAAAACAACACTCATAAATCGTAGACCAACAGAAAAAAAAAAACAGAAAAAAATTAAACAAGAATCTTGTTCACACATTTATTAATTTTTAAATATTTTCCCACTTTTCCTTATTTTATGTCTTTTGTAGTAAATCGTTTTTTTTTTCTTTTTCTTGATATTTAAAAGAATTTATTCTTTTAAAGCAATAAATGTCTTTCGTAGAATTCTTAAATTTAAATTAATAAATAATTTCTTCTTAAACCTTCAAAAATTGGCTTTGTTCATTGAACAAATATAACACAGACAAACGAATCCAAATCAAAATCGTCACATTCGTTAACTCCTACAAAGATCAAAATTTAAGTATTTTTGTACGATATGAAAGAAGTCTCAATAAAAGTGCACTTTTCGTTTTAAAATAAAAAGGAAGTTGGGATTTTTTTATTGGTTTGTAAAGAAGACATGTTCCGATTGAGTATGAAATAAAATATCTAATCCAGCAAAGTGAAGTCAATGGCTATTTTTCGAAAAAAAAGTCATATCCTTCGATGAAATGCTTTTCCATCTGAAGTATATGTGAAAACACAAAATTGTTGAACAAGCAACTGTCTGGTACTAATAATTTTTATCAAGTCTTACATTTTTGAAGAGGAGGCATTCGTTATAAGAACATGATAACGAAGGATCTCAACATAATGTGGTTTTAGCAAGACGTCTCCACCTATCACACATGAAATGAAAACTGCGCTCTTACTCGGACACTCTGTATTATAAAAAAAATTTTTAGCGTATAAA
The DNA here is from genome assembly GCA_947397855.1 of Thelaira solivaga. Taxonomy (NCBI): domain Eukaryota; kingdom Metazoa; phylum Arthropoda; class Insecta; order Diptera; family Tachinidae; genus Thelaira; species Thelaira solivaga. Next base: position 75,616,942 of record OX377610.1, read on the forward strand.
ATGTTATAGAAAGCAATGATTTAGTTTCTGTTTTCTTTTAATTTTTTTTTTCTCCTTTTCTCAAATGTTTTTACTCTTTTACATGTCTTTCTCTCTTTTCTTTTCATAATTGTATTCAAATTTATATTTATAATTTATTTTATTGTTTTTAATTTTAGTTTTTTTTTTTTTTTTGGTTTGTTTTTAATATTATTGTGGTTTAAGTTGAGTTGGTTGGGTGTCTTGTAAGTGAATAAAATTTTAATGGGCTTTTAAAATGACAAGGCAACATTATGGAATGATTATTATTGTACGAATAAGCTGCTGCTGCTGCTGCAACAAACTGTCAACATTTGGTAATTTACGATTAAAAAATACGTGTAAATCGTAATGAAAGAAAATACGCCCATTTTCATTTCAGTTTCAACAGATGGACTAAAAGTAAATTGAGTGTGAGTATATGTGTGCATGTTCGTTGAAGAGAATTCCTATGAAGATCATTGCCTACAGAGCTGCCTGCAATTTTTTCAAAAACGATATACTTTTAATGCTAAAATTTATATTTTTTGTTTTTGATTTCGTTGCTTTTCAAAGTGGGCGTAACTTTTACAATGAGGAGCTAAAGAGTTGAATTTTGTTTTTCTGTTGCTTGTTTCTTCGTATTGGCTGCCTACTTTTATTTTTTCTTATTGATATTTTTTTATGTGTGAAAGAGCATGTTTTGCTAGAAAATGTTTTAAAGTCATTAAATACTTGCCCTCTTCCATATATTACATTTCATTGAATGTCTTATGGCTCGATCTTGCTGCCAAGTTCTTGTTTACTGTCAATTTAATTTAAAATATGCCACAACCCATCATTCTGTCCATTTGAAATTCTTTTGGAAAAAAAGAAAAAAACTTTTTTTTAATTTTATTTAAGTTTTTAATTTAAATGCTTGTTTGAGTATTTAGAAATAGACAATGTGTGGATTTTGCCGGCTCTCTAGAGTCTTGGGAATATCGCAAATTATCTCATTATTTAAACATAGAAATTTTACATACAAAATACCTACTTTTGCTCTAATCATCTATCATTTTAATTAAATATTTAATTAAATCAATTAAATTTTTTAATTAAATCAATTAAACAGTTTTTTTAGTTTAATTAAAAAACTAAATTTTAATTAGTGAAGTAATTATTGGCTTCAAATTAATTTTTTATTTTTAATCTATCTTAATTTTTTTTAATTAAATCAATTAATTATTTAATTAAATAGTTTTTTTAATTTTTTATTTTGAATCTATAAAAAATTTTGTTTGTAATTTATCCTCTAAAATTTTTTTAATAAATTATTTAATTCAATTAATTACATTTTTAATTAAATCAATTGATTTTTTTAATTAAACAATTTTAAAATGTTTTTAGACTTACATATTTAAGAAAATTATTAGTTTGATTAATTTTTATTTGAGTCAACTAAATTTTTTTGATGGATTGGAAGTTATGAAATTTTTAATAAAATAAAAAAATATTTTTATTGTATCAATAAAATTTTTTAAATTAATTAATTATATCGTTAACCAATTGAACAAGTTTAACAAGTGCTGGTCATCCGATTGAATCGAATATTAATCAACCAAATAAAAGAAATCGTGAATTAGTCAACCAAGCAAGCCGAGATTAGAGTTCAAGCGAGTGAAAGGTGTAACCCAGCATTTAATTTAAATTGTTTTTAATTTTTATAAACTTAAGTAGCATATAAGCCTCATTAATAAAACTAAACTGCATTTTATACAAATCGAGCCGACGGAGATCGCTTCTAAGAACTTGGTCTTTAGCAGAAGCTAGTTAAACTTTTGCTTGGCGCTGTAGCATTATTCCGAATAAAAGAGGCCTCTAAATATGATTTTAACAGAAGTAGTTAAGTATACGCTGCTCCAATATGACCAATCTCCTTGAGGTTTAAGCAAGTCGTATTTATTGTGCAAGATTGAATAAAGTGACCAGATTGACAGCTTTGAGAGTATACTGCACCTACAGAACAATAAAAGATTAAGCTGGTATGATTCCAAAAGACCTGTTGGCCATTGATTGCAGTTTAGTCTAAGGATCAGGTTTGGACAGAGATTGTAAAGAATTGATAGGATAGTTGATCTAACAGTATAAGAAGCAGGAGAACGATTATTTAGCAATCCGAAGAATTGAATGGAAAGACTGCAAGAAGACTTAGAGTACTGTATTGCTCAGTTTCTTAGTGGGCATGGTTCTTATAGTCAGCATTTGTATAGATTCTAACTGATCGACTAATCATCTAAAATATAGAGCATGTATTTTTCGAAATTTTATGCCGCAACGTCAAGCCGACAATTGAAAAGCGAGATTGCACTTCACAATATTATTCACAATACCTGATAGATACCCTACTTTGCTCTAGTTAAAGATCTATGAAGTTTTAAAATCATACGTACATCGAAATGTACAAGGTGGGCTAAAAGAAATCACCCTATTGGAAGATGCTCTTATTTTTGCAAATGGCGGCCAATGTCAAATTTGCTTTAACATTTGTGAACAAGACAGATGTAGAACACAAGTGAACAAGCCATGGAGCAATACACTCCCCAAGAACGAGGAATAATCGAAGTGCACAATTTTTCGACTAAAATCATAATGATCGACGAGATTCATTTCCACCTCAGCGGGTAAGTGAACAAGCAAAACTATCGCTTCTCGGGAACTGAAAATCTACGAGTGATGCCATTACACCCGTTTAAAGTGACTGCATGGTGCGCTGTTCATGCTGGAGGACGCTGGAGAAGTCATCGGGCTGGTCAAACGACAATAGTAGACGGTGCGCGCAAATTGAACGAATTATGACTGGAGGACAAGTTTGTCCAACAGGACGGAGCAACGGCATACATTTCATTTTCATTTAGAAAAAAATGAGAGCCAAATAACACCGGACCTTGTACATTTCGGTGTACGTATGATTTTAAAACTTCATAGATCTTTAACTAGAGCACAGTAGGGTAGAAGGAACTAATCTATTCTGGCGAAGTAATACCTTTACGTAGTGCCGACGGGATCTGTTCAATGTTGTTGCACGTTGCGGTGAATAATGCTTTGCCCGCATTGCAAAAAAAATCTGTTTTTAATACAAAAAAATTAGACTTTTATAAGATTCTTAGTTGACTGAGTTATACCCTGGCTGTGAAGACGAACTTTGTTACACGTTTTTTAATCATTTGCCTTGTAAAGTGAGCAAAAATACTTTGAAATTATTTTATTTATTTTTTGGTAGCCGTTGTTTTGTGTTCCTTTTGTTAAACCAACAAATCTAATACTCGCAAAATAAGATGATTTTATTTATGATGATGGCCAGTTTGGTTTACAATAACGAGTACACTCAGAGACAAACAAACCATTAGCATTTTCGAATTTTAAAGTTATTCCCACATCTCTACCAATAAAAAGGAAATCTATGGCTGAGTGTAAACGAGCTGAGCTGCCTTCTTTTAGGCAAAAATATGCAAAAAAAAATTTGAATAAATAAACCAAAAAAGATAAATAACTTTATGATGAGTCAAAAAACAGACAAGACAAGAAAGTAAAAAAATAAAATAAAATGCAGCTTTAGTTTGTCAATCATAATCATCAGATGTTTCATATTGTTACGGATCGATTTGTTTAAATTTTGAAGCCCAAAAAGAACAACAACAAAAAAGAAGCAAACCCGTCTGTATTGCTAAAATCAAAAAATAACAATGAACATGGTTTTGGCAATACAAATGATGAATGATTATGGCCAACAATACAATACAACTGAATGCAAAAAAAAAAAGCGAACAAACTTTTGAATGATCAACAGACCGTATTAGTTGTATTTTCCCTTTCCTTTCCTTTCCTTTTATTTATTTATTCATACATTTTTTTTTTAAATAAAAAAATATTCACAAAATATAACAAAAACATTTTTTTTTTCTTTTTAATTTTACACAAGTCAGTCAGTCACAAATTCAAAAATTTCCAAGAAACTTTAATTAAACAAAATAAATGAAATTTCACAAGGCAAAAGCCTCTTTAAAATAAATTTTATTTTTGTTTTTATTTTTAAATATTTAAAGAAAGAAAATTAAATAAAAAAAATAAACACAAATGAAAAAAAAAATTGTTTTATAAATTTTTAGCAACGGAAGTATTTTAAGCCTAAAAATGTAGGAAAATTCTCTTACAAGCTAAGCTAAGCTAAGTTAAAAGATGGCAAAAAAAACTGCACACACTGTAAAAAAAGTTTTCAAAAGATATAACTAAACCTTAAGTGCAGACCACAAGCAAAGGAAAGAATAAACTTGCTAAAAAAATGCAGAGCTTAGAAAATATATTATAAATACGCTCCATGCAACAAAGTTGGAGTGTCTGCGACAAATACGTTTCAAAAAAATACAACACCAACAACAGCAAGACGATGCTGGCTGCAAAAGCTATAGTGCAAAAAAATATCCAAATCAGAGTGAAAAGCCGACTCCTATTTACGATAAATTGTTAACAAAATTCAGCAACTACCTTATTAGGACGATGCCGATTCAAAATCCCAATACATGAAATTTGGTAAAATAAATCATGATTTAGCAAACAATTTGCAGTTGGGGCCTAAACAGCACGACGTTTATCGTCTCTTCAAATTTGACATCAAACATTTTTATCAACGATTGCTGCCTCTAATTAAAGTTTTTTCTTTTAAATATTTTATATATTAAATTGCTTATAAATACTACCAGATTTGGTGTGAACAATGCCTTGAAAGCTTTAACTATCACAACTTAATATTTGACTGGTAACAAATTCAGTTCTCAAAACGTAGTAGGCTTTATTTTACTTAGATTTCCCAAAATCAGTGGGCCTATTTTGCTCATATTGCTTGACTTAATAGTGACTTCTACTGATTAGTAAATTGTGTAAATTGTATTTATAAAAAAACTTTCATATTGATTTAAAAGTTATATTTAATTAATTACAAATTTATATGCATTAACTATTATATTTCACTGATTTAATGAAAACAATTTTTTTTTTTTTTAATTGAAATAGTTTATCAATTAATGATTGATTGTTCTGCTTTGCATGTGCAGAAGCCTTCTTAATAACAAACAACATTTGCCTTGATATTAAATTTAATTTTTTTATTGAAATAAAGCTTAATTATCTAATGAACAGCCAGTTTATAAAAATTAACTTCAAGTCATTTAAAGCTATTTTATAAAAATAAATTCTTAGACTATTTTATGACATCTGAGATTTTTTAGTTTCTTAATTTCTTGTTGCTGATTTACAAAGTGAATTCCTTAAAAAAAACGTAAATAGTTTGCAAGTGATATTTTGATTTCCTTAATAATAATGTTTACTTAATGAGCAATTTAAAATTCACTCATTGTAAATTATAAAATAACAAAGTGACAGTTGTTGCATGCCTGCATAAAATATTTTCAACAAATAGACACACAAATTTATTTTCAAGCAAAAAATAAATAAAAAAAATTTTGCAAATGAATTACGAAAAAAATTAAGAAAATAAATCTATACAACCAGAGGTGGTTACAGTTAATACAGTTAATTTCAATAGAATTCAAATGGAAACATCGTTCGTTATCGAATACTGTAATTTGGTTTAAGCCAGAGATTTACATATAACTGTGCTAATAAAGCAAAATCGTTTTGTTAACGCAATCAAATCAATAATTTTCTCATGGCGGCTTAGGGATGATGGGGTGATATATTCCCCAATTAACCAGATGGCAAGAAAAATAATAACGTTTGCCGTAAAGCCGAAGTAATTTTAAAACTTTTAAAGTTGTATTCCTCTAAATTAACTTAACAACACATAAGCTGCTTTTCCATACTGCCACAGATGTATTATGGCCAAAAAAAAAAATGTATTCTCAATCCATTGACAATTACAATTTACTGTCACATGAAACTGGTTGTGGTCTAGGATTATTTTCAAAAGTTTTCGAAAATGATTGTGGCCAGAAATAGAAAATTTTTTTATAAATTTAATAAAACGATTTTTTTTATTAGTCAATAGCAAAAGATAAGCAATCAAACGCATTCAAGAGTACCAGCTCTTCCATTTCGCCCCATTTTCGTCCCATTTTTATTTCGCATGGCCAAAGAGTGAAACCCCCTAGTTAAGCCTCTGCACAGTGAGACAGTCTCACTTTAGTGTAATAATTCACCTAGAAAAGGCAAATAGATAGCCAATAGTCGTGGCCATTATAAGAATTTAAGAAAAAATTTTGATTTTCAGGCTCTTCAAAAAACTTTCTATTGCAATCAGGCTAACATAAACAAAGAATTTCCATTTTTGTATGCAGGCAGTGCATAATTTTGCCAACAAAAAAGTAAAGTCATGTGTTAAAAGAAAAATATAAAAATAATCATAAAAGAAAGAAACGTTTATAATAAAAATTATACATAAATTGTGCTCTTGCTGCTTTCATTTATAAATAACAAGTGCTGGATGCATTGGCGAAACCAAAAAAAAAGGGAAGCTGCGGCATCCAAACAACAAACCAGACACTGCGGCATAATAAATTCTTTTTTTTCTGTTTAAAGTAAAAATGGTTGGAATGTGAAAATGATTTTGAAATTAGCAGATACACAAACGTATTTGCCAGATTATGGGAAATTTCAAGCTCAACAGTTTCTAAATTTTTTTTTCTTCTACAAAAAACTTTCAAAATCTTCTTTTCGCTTTTTAGTTCACTGGGTATTTCAATCAGTAAATAAAAAATAATTTCCTTCAATAACACTCTAACTGCATACCCACTTCTCATCTAAATCCTCTTAAAAAGCTTGCAAGTGGAAAATAAAAGCTGGCAACACATTCAACAGACCACGCAAATATACTCTACTCTAACCATCATGTGAGACTCATTCCCATATTTATTTGTAGTTTTATATGTGCAATTGTAGACATAGTCAGAATCATCATCAGCCACATCATTCAACATTTGTCTGACTTAAGTAAGTGGCCTCTTAAGTAGCATGCTACAAGTGTATGCTGATAATGGTGTTGTTGTTCATCATGATGATGATAAAGATGATTTTATAGCTGCTGTTTTTTTTTTATATTTATTGCTTAATTCTAATGACTTTAATGAAATTTTAATACATTTTGAAGTGAATTTATTGCATACAAAGCTTTTGCAACATAAAACAACACTTATGCTTGTGTGTGGCATGAGTATTTTTATTTGCTCGTTATGTTGCCTCTGTTTACACAACTCAAAAGTTCATAAACAAATGAATACTTTCATATATTACATATGTAATTAGTAACAGTGTTCATTGAAAATAACAGATTTTTCTTGATGAAACAACAAAGACAAGTTTTGAAAATTTGTGTCAATTAGTTAATTAAAAATTCACTCAAAAAAGAGCTCGATTTTTGTTATAGATTTATGTTAATAGAAGATATTTACATGACACTTACAGGATAATGACATGACATTTACATGAAACTGATAACAGCTTGATATAACATTTACCCTATAGCTGGAGTCACACTGAACAGCATAATTAGCTTTATTCGAAGCCTAAATCTTCAACAGTGAACTAACTTATGGGGGTACATATGGCCTAGTAACAGTCATACCTAAATTGGTGTGACAAGCGTTTCTTTTTTTTTCTCAAGAATTGCATAAAAAATTTATGAAGCGGTTGGAAGATTTAATTTTGAAAGTATGTTTTGTAGTGAAGTTGGTTGCAAAACAATTATTATTCAATATTTATTTTGTTAGTGTTGACCAGTAAAGACATATTAACTTTATTTTTGTTGTCTTTAGTGGATTTTATTAAGCAAAATGATTAACACTAATATAGAGAATATGTACATCCAGCGCTCTTATTTAGGTATGACATAAATACTGGGAGCTAAAAAAACGCTACGCTTGCAGCTCCAATTAAGGTTGGACTATAACATTAATAAAACATTTATCTGGAAACTAGAATTATTTTGATATGAGATGGACATGACTAATGTGACACAGCAATGACTGACATGATATAGCGATTACATAACGCTGTCATGACACTGAAAAGGCATGGGCATGACATATGTATCTCATATAAATGACTTGACACTAAAGTGACTTGAAACATTAGTTAAGAAAGATTTGGACATGACACTAATATGACAATGACATAACTTTGATATGACACTAAGATGAAATTAATATGTATAACACTGATTTGTGTCTAAAATGACACTAACATTATATGACGCAAATGTGAAATCGATATGACTTTAACTGAAATAGCTGATGCATGACAATAACTTAAAATAACCATTATATTGACAACGTCAAGACTCGTGATAATGACTTAACAATAATAAAACACTAAATTTATTGGTGACATGAAATTAAAAATTTGACATGACACTAACATGACATAGATATGATTTACATGACACTAGTATAATTTAAATATGCTGTAGAAATGGCTTTGTTATGACAAGTAAACAACATGACACTGTAATGACACATAAATAGATAACATGGTCATGAAAATAATTGAACACTTAACATATTTTAAGATTGCATTAATATGAAATTGACCTTAAGTCAATAAGATTTTGACATCGATATGAATTTGACTTTACATTGACATGACTGTATGCAGTAGAAATGGCTGTGCCATGATACTGATATGAAATGAAATGACATTAGCAGGGCTACAATATGATTTTTGATTTATTGTTATGGTGTTACCTTTTTACCCTGCAATTGTTTGGCCGGCCAACTCAATTCCAAAGCCTGGCGAGGGTCTCAACCCACAGCTGTAGGCAGGAACCATAAAATAACTGACACTAATAAAACAGTAAAACCTTATAGAAGAAGAACTGGTGTTGCGGTCTTCCACTTTGCCCTCCTTATCATGAGATACAGTCGCTCCGATTTCTAATTGTTTTTATACCCCCAAATAAGACTGATATGACACTGCAATGAGAACAACAAGACAGTAACAAAACTGAATATGATTTTAATACCATTTTAATATAATTTTGACTAATACTTATAACATCGCATGACTTAGGCTTTGATATGGAAATGACTTTAATATGCCGTAGACATGGCTCTCATTGACATGGAATTTTTAATTTCTAAGTCAACCTCTGGCAATTTCCTTGCATCACTCAATAGCCCTATTGTTTAAAAACGCCTTCATCGAAAAATATGTAAACAAACATAACAAGACGTGCTAAATTTATAACAAAAACAGCCTAAAAACTACGAGTACAACCACAATTCAGATGATAAGTTACAAACAAGAGTCTTTTGTGTTTGGAAGGTACAGAAATTTACTGTATGTGTGTCTTGTTTGTTGCCACTTAAAAATTCTTGAATGAATTTGTGGATTTTGTATTTAATAGAACCTCTCAATTAAAATGAGTTTATGAATTTAAATATTTTCAAATTTTCAGTTTAACTTAAGTTAAATGCCATTAATTAAAGCTCTTCAGTAACTACAGAGTACGTACGTGTGTATGCCCATCAAACGAAAAAAAAAAAAAAAACAAATCATTTGTGTATGATGATTGAAATTAATAATATCAAGAACATAAAATAATTTAATAATGGCCAAAGCATTAAACTCACTCAATTACCTTAAATAATTATTTAATTAGAGCCCTTCAGTTTTTCCTTATGAATTAAAACCATTTTCATAATATTTTTATAACGATTTTGTTCTTTTCATATGTTTTTTCCTTTCCTCTTTTATTTTATTTTCCTTTTCTTTTGTAATTTCTGCTCGTTTAACTTAACAATTACTTATTTTTATATATATTTATAATAGCATGTAGGTACTATATAAAAGCATCCGTTTAAAATATCTAACCTTCCCATTTACTATGTGGCCGTGGTATTTAGTTGTGCTTGCTAGTCAGTCATTATTATTATAGATAAAAGTGTTAGATAGATGAATCTACTACTTTATTGAAAAAAATGTATTAATTCACAGAACCTTTAACTTTCGTGGGGTTTCTTTTCACACTTTTATGCTCTACAGACTTCATTTTTTCTTCTTTCTTTTTGCTTTCTTTATTCAGTGATTTTACTGAATCATGTTTTATAAATTAAAACATTAAAGGGGCACTTGAGCAAGATAAGCAGAAATGGAAATAAATGAATTCGTTGACAAGGCAAACATTTTAATGCAAATTAAAAATATTCACCTTTATTTATTTTCGCGTTACCAAAATGATAACAAATTTTATGGTAAATCGGTATTAATGCCCCTATTATGATTGGGTTAATTTGTAATTGAAACAACTGCTATTGATGAGTTGTCATTTCTGTATCTTTTTCTCAACTGCACAAACAGAGAGCTGGAATCATAATAAATAGTAACATTAGGTTCACAATATTAATGGGTGCGTTAATGAGATGTAAATGTTGAGCTCAACTGCTACACAATTGTTGGCAACTGTGGTGGCGCAAAAGTAATCCTGATATCAGAAAATGCTATAAATTATGCGATTGGCCCCTAATGTCACAATCAACTGTGGCGGCGGCCATTTACATGACATCATATTCTCAACTTGATGTAAAAAAATTAAAAGACCAAATAAAAATAATCCACAAGAAGAATCAAAGTTTTTCATTTTTTTTTTTTTTTAAATTACAGCCAAAAAACATCGGAAGGTTGTTTTTGCGCCACCTTGTATGTTAGAAACGCCTTGATGAATATGCTACTAAATAAACAACTGATTGAAAAAAGGGGAAAAAATTACAAAATAAATAATAATTAAATAATTTAACCCATCTAAAGTATAAATAATATGAAATTTTTAATGGATTTTTTTACCGATATTGAATTGCAATAATTTGCATTTAAGCGAAGTATTTTTCTTTTTCATCTTAGATACGACAAAAACTTGCATGTGTGTAATATCCCTCATTTTACTTAACTGCATTTCACTGTTGCAGAGTTTTTTATTATTAAACATGTATCTTTCCCTCTATAAACCAAAACTTTGAAATATTTAGTCAAGCTGAAAGTAATTCCTTCAAGTCTCTGTATTATTACAACGATAGTCTTAACAATTTTATAAGCATTCTTCGAAATTTTAAATGTCTTTTTAAATACACAAAGAGACCGATTAATTTTTGTTGCTGGCGACTGCCTTGGCAGTCATTTATTCAAATTGTTTTTTAAGTTATTCGGAGTATAAATGATTTTACATTTTATTAATTTTTGTTGTACAAATGTGAGCCCTTTAATTATTACTATTTTGGGGATAACCTGTAGCTTTTCCTTGTATTATAAGTTGTTTCATAGAGCACCGCTTGCACCTCTTCCGTTCTTGTTAATAAAGTCATAGTTTGAGTTAAAAAAAAAAAATCAAATCATTTCCCTTTTACACACTAAATTTGAAATTGAAAACACTTTTCTAAATTTTTATTAACTGCATTTCGTGCTTCAACATACGATTACGGAATAGTGAATTGATGCAACACATGTGTCTGTTTCTGTGTGTTTGTTTGCCTGAATACTATTTTGTATGTTTGAACATGCCTATTTTATGAAATGTTTTACATTCATGTTATGGTTGTCATGATTATTTATTAGCTGACATTTCGTTATTTACCTGTAATAATCACTGTTGTTTTCCTCATTTGCTCTTAACAAGTTTCGATCGTCATTGAGTTTTGAAGTTGACCGACCGCTTTTGTGGCCTGCTAAGAAAGGATACTAAATGTATTCGTTGTTAATTGATATTTGTTGTACGTTGCCTGGCATGATTTTATTTGTCTGCCTTCTTTTTTTTTTTTTTGTATTATTATTATTATTAGTCTATTTTGTTATTCCTCTCATTACTAGTTTGGTAAAACATTTCTTTTAGAGGGATCAAGGTGTCATTGTTGCTTAAAAATATAATGACTGCTTGTTTTGTTTGTTGGTTTTATGTGCTGTAAATTGTATTGGTAAATGAAAGAATTTATTTGTTTTCATTTTCTAGCAGTTTGTTAATGTCAAATAATTATGGAATTTATTCAGGCTTACGAGTACTTAGTTATCAAAATGATTCTTTGAAATGGGTTTTTATACTCATGACAAAGTGAAAAGTTCATTTTAGGTAGTTTCCATGATAAATTTTCATAAAAAAAATTAACTTAAAGAGAAAAGTTAATTAAAATATTTAAGGCCCTTTTGATGATCTTAGAATTAAAAGTATTAGGATCAGCAGCAGTAACTAGTCACCTGGTCACTGCAGCCAAAATATACCTAGTGGGACACTAAGTACTCTCGTTAAAAAGTTTAGTATACCTTAAGAATTCAAAAACTTCCTTGGGTGATTTTTAAGCCAAAATAGGTGGCTGTACTTAGAGATGCTCTAAGTAACGAAAATGGCTTCAAATTAGACCATCTGCTATATAACCAGCAGAGTTCCTTTCGACTTACACTCATGCCAAGTGTAATACTGATACTCTTTCCCAGTGTGTCAATATTCTGCAATGCCTGACATTGCGAGTTCTCAACTTAGTCAGTCTTAATAAGTCATTTTTCTTTTGTGAGAAATAAAGGTTTTCGCTACGCTGATAATTCTTGTGTGCAACCAATATATTTGCGATTCCTTTTCCAGCCGCTCCTTAAATCTGAGCTTAGTAGAACCTCAAAAGAATCAGCAGAATAGCCTTGAGTGAATGAAATTACTAGCCGCATTTTTACTTACCAGTTCATCTGCCTTCTCAATAGCTACATATTCGCTATGACCTAACACTCATGTCAGGTGAAACCTGTCATTAGATGCTAGTTGGAAGGCAGTTTCCATTTATCAGGAGGAGGTCCACGCCTAGGTAATGTCTACAAAGGGGTACTTGTGGTACCAGAATATAAATTTTTTCAGACAATCAAGCAGCTCTAGGTTATGTACATTGGCAAGCTCTTCCTTTCGATAAAAATTGGTTTGGGATTGTTACAAGCTTCTCAATGCAATAGCACCGGGTACCGGGTTATAAAGGGTATATAGGCAATGAAATGGCGGACTATCTGGCCAAAAAGGGCGGCGATACCCTCTTAATAGGTCCAGAGCTCTTCTCCGGGTGTCACCAACCACTTTACCAGTGGTATACTATGCAAATTCAAACCCTGAGCGCACATAAAACTCTACGTTGAGCTACTTACGTGCTACTGTAGACTTAATTATCACATGACTAAAATAGGTGTGCTACAAAACGATTACTATCTTTTCTGTGGGGAAGGACAGGAAAAGTCCTAAGCAGAATGAGCTGCTTAGGCAGTGGGATACCCGTCCCAGCAGACCTAAGTATCATTCGTACGGAATCTTAGGTTGTTGTTAGGAACTGGGCTGCACAATAGATTTTAAAGGTCGAGGAGTGATTATAGCCCAGAGTGATAATAATAATAATAAATAGTTGCGGCAGAAGTCTTAGGCATTAAGGGATCAGTTGCCATGTTATCTTAAAGGTTGTCTAATTAAATACAGATGTGACTGTTAATATTGTCTTTTTCTTTATTTAGCTAACAGCTCTAGTTTAGACGATGTGCTTACTTTTACTTAAATCACAGTTGTTCGGATACAGAGGGCACTCAAATAAGAAGCACAGGAAGGGGCTCAGCTTGGTACAGTGATATTGTCTTTTTGTGCCAACTGTTTGAGAAAAACAAGGAAGTATTTAGTAAAATAAATAGGAGGCAAAATCATAAAGAAGAATAGGGTAGTAGGTAATAAAGTTTATACTTATCCTTCAGGGTCGTACAAAGGCAGTCCAGAGAACTTGGTGAATAGTCATTTTTGGCCAAGCCCATTCTCCTCGCATGGCTGCTAGAAATGCAGTCGTTTGCATTTTAACTGAATACGTTTTATGCCACAGTTCATATGTGTGTACTTAATCAGTTGAATTAATTCGTTCTTCTAAAGAAATATTTCATAAAAATTTAAGCCAACAAAAATTGCTTACGTGCACATTTTAAAATGTTTTGAATGAAAGATGTCGCTGTCATGTCAATTATGATTTAAATGTGACTGAGCGACTTACTTAACTGACTGACTGACTGTTACATAAAATAAACAAACAAAAAATTGTGTTTGTGTTTCACATTTCGTTCGTAGCGACTTAATTAAGACATTTAATTTGCTAAATTAGCGGTTCCGATTTATCCGGCATAAAAATGACAATAAAGGCTGACAGGCAGGAATATGCTGGCTGCTGCACATGTTTTTAAAAAATGTTCAAATTATTTTTGCTTTTGCAAAGTTTATTTTTTCTTTTTTTTTTTTTAAGTAAAGAAAAAACAAATACTGGTGTGGAGAAATAAGACGACAGCATATGAAACAAAAACAAAAAAATCTCTTTTAAATTTAAAAATTTCGTCATCAAAGTCGTTTTTCAATCTGTTGCAATTACGTATGAGACAAATGATTTTCTTGAAATATTTTGACATTCAGCGTGCGGTTTGTGATCAAATGTTTAATGCTGTTGAATTGAATCATTTAAAGGAAATGTTGACAATATAATTAAATTCAAATTAATGTTAAATGACAGGTGTGTTTAATAATATTATATAGACAGAGATACATAGAACGGCACACAGAGAGAGAGAGAGAGAGAGAGAGAGAGAATATTTATTTAAAGTAATTGCAAGTTTTCTTGCAAGTTTGGGTGTTTGTGTGCAATAATGATTACCCTATACTAGTGCAAAGGTTTGAGTGCATTTGCTTTTCAATTTAAATTATGTAGTTTGTCTCCTTTTCTTTTTACTAAACGAATTTCTGTCAGCGTTATTTGTGTTGGTGTGAGTCTCATTATTTTTATAATTTTTGTTGTTGATTTTAAAGGTTCTTCATTTGCTAGTTTTAGGTTTCCCTTTGGGGTTATTAATTACGCAATTGTTTGTTTTATGTAAATTCACATAAATCAAGTTAAATATAGCATTTTTTATGTACTCGTACTTTCAACGCATTTAATTACCCTTAAATAAGTGTATGCAAGTTTGTACACAGAAAAAAATTACGCTAAAATTTTAACTACATAAATTGATAAAATTTTTAATTAAATCAAGTAAATATCTTATCTAGAAAAAAAATTACAGGCTTTAAAGTAAAATTTCTTCAAAAAAATGAATATCTGTGCGGCAAATGACAGCAATAGGTCCGAAAATGGCCGAGGAATATCAAAAATATAACCAAAATTTAGATTTATTTTATCTAAACTAAAAAACTGTATCACATTAATAGTATTTGGATAAAAACTTGACTGGATCGTTCTATAAATGGCGGAGCTATGAGTCAAAAATACATTAAAGTTGTACAAATTATGTATTCTTCATTTTAAGTAAAAAAAATATTTGTATATGTAATAATTTCTATTTGGACTTTAAAAGTTTAACAAAATAATAATCTTTATTTGTGCTTAATTCCAGAAATTGTGTTGGTTATACAATTTATTCTTTACGCTAACACAGTGAAGGCTATATGAGACTCGGCACAGCCGAATTAAACTTGTTTATGACTATGATAATGAAGTATTTTTGAAGTATTTTTTCTATGTATGGGTTTGTGTAAGATAGTTTGCTTGCATAAAATTTCTGTAGTGCTTTGACAGCGTTTGTTATTGCTTTTTTGTGTCTTCTAATTGAATTAAAATTTTTCTTATTTATTGTTTGTTTTTTTTTTTTTTTTTTTTTGTGAACTTGTAGCATAAAATTATATTTTTTTTTTGTTAAAATCTGTGCACATCTTTGGTTTATTTTTTGCAGTTCTATATTTGTTAAAAACGCCGCTCATTAAATCTTTTTAACGACTTTGTTGTGGTACGTTTTATTTCTTTCAACGTCAGTCTTTACCCTACAAAGCAAAAATATTTCACCAGTCTTGTGTTAATTTTTAGGGAAATTACTGCAACGAAACACACACGCACACACACACACACACAGCTTAGGTATTCTAAATGGCCTTTATTTTATGCTAAGATCACAACAAAAATAAGCCAAATATAAATAAAACAGCCAGTAGACATAAATAAACGGAAAATAAAACAAGAAATACAACTCAATTTGATGTGACATAATAAAGTCAAGGATTGAACTTGTCGTCATTAGTTTACGTTTGCCAAAACCAGAAAAGTACTTTTTGCATTCCTCTAAATTAAAAGAAGAAAAAAAACTATTTTTTTTATAAAAACTAAAACTATTATCACTATGGGCTATAATCGCACCGCGACCTTTAAGAAAGAAAACTTTTATTTAAAGCAGAAACTTATTGAAAATCTCTTTTAAAAACTTTATTTTTTTTATTTAATTTGAAAATTTTTAAAATTTTTAATGCAAAACAAATTCTGAAACATTTTCTTTTAATTTTCCTTTCTTGCTACTTTAAAATTTACATTAAAAGAAAACTAAATTTTAGTTTTTTTAACATGAAACATTTAAAACAAGTGATGTAACATAAATCTTTGAATTATGTCTGAGAAAAATTTAAGCAAAACGTTTGTAAAGCAAAGTATATGTTCAGTTAACATATAAAAAAATAAAACCAGAGAAAATAAAGAAAGACATTGTCTTGTCTGTATCTATTTATTCGAGTACAAAATTTCAAAAAAAAGGAGAGAAAAAAAGAACGAATTGCATAATGTTTAATATCTGTAACGACGACTGCGACTACAATAAAGCGGCGATACGAGTACATCTCAAACCAACAAATATGTTCATATATGTTTAAGCTCCAACAAATAAAATAAATAAGTAAAAAAAAATTCGCGCATATTTTTTGGCCAACAAAAGATGGTAAAAACTGCATACATTTTATATGTAACTAATGCTGCACATGTAATAATAAGAACAACAACAACAACAGCAACTGACATTAAGCTGGCAAATGTAACTCTACAGTTACAGGCGAATTCAGATAAGCTTGCAGAAAATCCCCTAAATGCTTGCAACCCTTCACTTCAAATTGAATACGCATAAAAGTGGAATTTTCAATAGAAAAATTCTTTCAATTACAGAAAATCCTTCAATTACAGTCAAAATTGTATAAGCAGATGATATTCATTACGCAAACCTTGCTTAATTGCTTGAAACGTAGCTTGGAATGCTTAATTCCTAAGAAAAATTGCTTAATTTCAATTACATTTGAGTCCTGAATAACGTAAAATGCTTTATTCATCTTCCTTATCTTCTTTTGTGTTTATGTTATTCTCTATTTTCTCTTGTATGCGTACACGCAAAGAAAAAATATGGTTGAGGCAACCATATTCTGGTGGAAACATAGTATGGTTAGATTTACGGTTGCTTCTAACCATATATATTTTTAAATCAAAGATATTAAAAATAGTTTTCAGCTGCAGATGTTGCGGTTCAACCCCCGGTCAAGACAAGAAATTTTAAAAAATTTTTTTTAATACATATAATATATGATTTAAAAAACTTTATTTAAATTTTTTTGTATAAATAGTTTTTTATTCCATTGATTTTTCTTTTCTATCAAATTATTTATTTATTTATTATATAATACATCGCGTTTAAATTAATTTTTTAAATTTTAGTTGACTCTACCAGGGCTCGAACTTGCGAACACTTAGTTAAGAAGCATTAACTCACCACTCAACCACTTCAGCCACAAAGCTCGGTTGAGTTTGAACGATTAAATTTTTGTTTTATACTCAATTTATTTATATGGTAGCGGAAGAAACAAAATAGAAAGCAATTTACATTCAACCATATTTTTATCATTAATATGTTTGCTATGAACATATTTATGATTTCAAGTAAAATTTTATTAAACATAATATGATAATTATATGGTTGATCTAAGACACTAAACATAATATGGCTAAAAATAACTAGAAACATGTTTATCGTAATCAGAATAATGTTTAGATCCTTAAAATTAATAATAATATTTTTGTGGAGAACACACTATGTTTGAGGTGACCATATGAAACCATCTTTTTTCTTTGCGTGTAGGCTCTCGATAGTAAACCGTTTTTTCTCTTTCTCTTCTCTGTTTAAAATTTTTACAGTGTCAAAATTTATTTTGTGTTGTGACTCTTTAGCATGTTGCGCTAGTGCGCAAGTAAAATTTGTATTTCTGCAAGGAGCCAATGGGTCTAATTATTCATTCCGTTTCGCATATGCAGAACATTTGCAATTATTCATTCCGTTGATGTGGTATTCTTCCGCAGTTGAGTTGTCATCTCTACCTCGCTGGTATTACCATATTATTGATTCTGCAAGATAGATAAATTTCTACATTTTGCTTACGCTTAAATTTTCTCACGGAAAGCAAACGGAAAGATCAAAAATGTAAGAAAAAATAAAAAATTTCGCAAAAAATAAAATGTGTTTTGGTTTAATTTCTTTTATTTGTTGAGAATAATTTCGCTTTATTTGTTGAAATTTAAGTTTTCTTTTTGTTTATTTAAAATTTGTTTTGGTGAAAAAATTAAATTTTTATCCCATCACCAACAGCTAAAATATTAACACAATTTATTCACAATTATATGAAATAATTCAAAATAATTAGACCATTCCGCAGCAATGAATAATAGCAATTTGCATATCGCTTGATATTTCTTTACTCAAAATTTTCATTTTCGTGCGGAATCAATAATACGACCCAATATATTTCATGGTGAACCTTAATTTTGTACTAAAATTTCTACATTATCGCTTCATTTTCTTTTCATTAGAATTGTTTTGCAACCATATTGAATCTGGCTACAAAAAAAAAAAAAAAAAAAAACAAACCTCGCTTAATAGCAAAGCTGTTTTCCTAGTAGATCTGTATTAAGCTAGCGATAATCTACAACAAATATTGCACGCTAAAACCAAAAAAGAATCTTAAAATTGAGCGGAATATCTTAAAATTGCACAAATTAAAAATTTTAAATAAAAAAAGTGCTTGGGCTATTACGCTTACAAATATTGTGTTTAAATTTTTTATATAATATATTTATTTACCATCAAAATTATGGAAATTTTTTTAAATCACTTAATTGCAATGATTTGCATTTATTCTTCTTCTTATTTTTTTTAGACGTGATAATTGAATAGATTTAAGCGAAGTACTTTTTATTAATCTTAGATAAGCTTAGCTGAATTTCACTGTTAAGAAATTTTTTTATTAATAAAAGTATATGTGTGTATGTATAGGTGTGTAACGTATGCTGCAGGCACTGCAGATTTTTCATTTTAGTAAATACACTTGAATAAATTAAAAATAAAAGAGTAAAAATAAAATAAAATCAGCTACAGAAATCAAACAGTAAAAATGCAATATTTACTTCAAGGGGAACAAAAGAAAATCCCTTGCACCCACACACACACACACACACACACACAGATAAACAAGCAAACAAGTTTAAGCCATCACTCATGCTTTCACATACACTTGCTTCATCTAAGAAGCAAACGAGTGAATTTAGTGAAATTTACACTTTGAGGAGCAGCAATTGCATGAAATTTTCAATAAGAATTAAATTAATTAAGCAAATAATTTTAATTTCAGTTTTGCATTTGTAAATGCTTATAGTAAATTTCCTATATGGAAGATTCCAATGTTTTTGTTTTCAACAGCAAACTGAGAGTTTTAATTCAATAAATTTTAAAATTTTAATAAACACTCGTATGAAGCCCCCTTTTCTTGGGCATTTAAGGCAAAACTTGCTTTTTTATTAAGCGTTCTTTATTTATGTTTTTGTATTTTGTTTGTATTAATATTTCTGTTAAAACTTGCACCTGTCTGATATATTGGGCGTGGCATACCATAGCCGTACAATGCTGTTGCTGTTGAAAATCGTCCCCTATTGACAGCTTAACAAAATGGAGTGCTCGTTAGCACGCAAATTCACCATAATCATTCTGGGTTAAGGCATTTTGTGTTGGTTGATTGGTTGGCCAGCCAGCATTTAAGTTTTAAAGTTTGTTTTATTAGTGTATTACAGTTGCTTTGGGTATAATTCTCAATTTATTGTTATTATTGTTTTTTTTTTCAAGTTTTTTTTTGTGGTTTGCTTTGCACTTGCTTGTTATCTTTGGTTAACCCTTTAACTTCATTCAGTGCAGTACAAAGAAAGACAGCAAGAATGTAAGAAAGAAATTCACCGAACCAGCGAAGCATTAAAATTGCTAAACGCCATTCTTGTTGTAAGCCCTTCTTCCTTTGTTTTGTGTTGTTAATGTTGCCTGTAGAGTGTTTTTGTTGCAAGTAATTTGCTATTGTTTAAAAATTTTGTTTCTTTTTTTCGTATTTTCGGTTGTATATTTTCTCACTTCCGTAGCCATGAACAGGCATTGTTGCTGCAGTTTTTGCACCAAAAAAAAAAATTGTTGATATTCTTGTTGATGTTTTGTAACACCCACTTCCTGTTTATGTTAATTTTTGTTTGTTTTACTTTTTTTCTGTTTCGTTTTTTGTTTGGTGCATCGTTTCACACATAAATAGTAAAATTTACGGTTAAAACACGCGTACGTACCAACCATTAAATAGTTGAGCATTACCAAGGGCTGTGGTTTTTTTTCGTTTTTATTTTTGTATACCAACGATTAATTGCTGATTCGTTTTATTTGAAATTAAATTAAAATAGTTAAACTAGTGAATTAAATTAGTCTTGACAAGGGAATTAAATTTCAACAAAAAATTCAATTTCTTTCTAAGAAAATTTTTTGCCTCACATTTTTTAAGACTTTTAAAATTTCAAAAAGATCGCCATAGATTTCAGCAACATTTCTTGCTGATACTGTTGTTATGTCTGGTTTAGCGTCGCAAGATTTTGTTTTGAAGCAAAGAAAGTCTGCGGAATGGTGAAGGTCATTAAGCTAAAAAGGTCATCGATAATTCTAAGAGTTTGTCCCTAAAATGTGCACTACAAAAGCTATATATGTAGCTAAGCCAGAGAAACCGGAAAGGTGAAAGACTATCTTCGCAACTGCGACAATGTACGTTGAGGGGCAGTTCCAATTTTTTGTCTTATATGCCGCTGGCAAAATGACGGAGATATTCATATTATAACTGCTTAACACCAAAGTGCATCATTTATTACCATTATATAGCCTATCAAGACCGTGTCATCTGGCTTCCGCCTTCTCTCTTCTCTCATGGTAAGCCCCCTTAGACCTGTTTTCCTGTGCTGTACTTAACTGCCAAATATGGTTTAAGCCAGTATAAAAATACAGGCTAAGGCGTACCTGCATATGCAAGGTGACCGCATTATCGAATTCATTCATCAGCTGTTTATTTCGATTTACAATTTGAAGCGGAAAATTTTTTGTGAATTTTAAAAAATTAACTTTTAGGAATCACAAGCTCTCTACTAAAAAAAAAAAAAAAACATAAAATTTGCTTTAACATTTTTGACTAAATCACAGTCTATAGCCCAAATAAGAAAAACAGAAGCTGGGCTTACTTGGGTAATCTGACGTGGTCTCTTTGTGATAACTGCATAGAAGGAAATGAAGAAGAAGAAGGATAGCAATAAAAGAGCGAAAGGAAACAAATAAAGGAAATAAAGAAGAATGATAAAATTGCAAGATTAAGCCACGTGAATGATTACCCGTTAAGTGCCGTAGATTGTCCACTGTTTTAAGAAAAAAATAATAAACTTCTCTCTCTCTATCTCTTATTTTATTAGCCAATAGTAACACAATGCGTTATGTCATTTGTGCTATATGCGCAGAAAACTAAAATTTTTTATTCGTGATGACGTAATCTAGTATTTATATCATTCTTGGTATTTAATTAATTAAAAATTGTGAATTTGAGCCTCATAGCTTGCACGAGGGCAAGTTCTTAAAATTAAAATTTATTTGTGCTCTCAATTAATTGAAATTTATTTAATTTACTATAATAAAAGCTCCTTCAAAATATAAAGAATTTATTTGGTGCTCAGTTGGCTCGTCAGCTAACCTTTACTTAAAAATAAATCCAATTGACTTTAGAAAAGTATTAGAGACAAAGTGAATTTTTAAAGAAAAAGTTTTAAAAAATTTAGATATTCTCTGGTCCTCTTGAAGCTCATCAGAAAACTTTTTACCTCAAAAAAAAATCCTTAGACTTAGATAAATGTCCAGTGTTAACATAAAAAAATTAGGCAAAAAAGTTAAAAAAAAAATGAAAAAATTGTCGGGTAATGAACCCGGAAATAAATTTTTCTTCAAGCACGCCCTGGATTTCTTTAAAAATTTTTTTAAAAATGTTATGTTGACAATTAAATTTTTACCCGCCAAATTATTAAAAATAAATATTTTTGCTTTTTAAAAGTTTTTTTTTTTTTTTTTTTAACGTGAAGATCATTACAAACTAAATACTTTTTATCATTTAATTCTTTTAATATTTCACAAACAAAGTTGCTGGATTATTTTTGTTAAAAAAAAAAAAAAACAGTAAAAATATTTGCTGAGTAAAAAATTACATGGTGGATGGATGTTTTCATGTAAAGTGTTTCCTTAAATAAAAGGAGGCGAGGCGTATTCAATACGTACGACTTTGAATTTTTTTTTTTTTTTTTCAGATTTGAATGGCAACAAAATAAAACATAAATTGTGAGAGTTTCAGAACGGAATGCATTATTTCTCTGTTAATTTCTTTTCTGTATTTTTTTAATGTCGTTCATGTTGTTCATTTCGTTTGTGCAAAAGATAAACAATTTTGTAGGCGTTTCACATATCCATTGCTCATTGTTGTATTAGCATTTGTTGCTGTTGTTGTTAAGCCATATAGTAGTTGCATTAATGCTGTTTTGTAAATTTGCACTTGGCTTGATACTGCTGGCTGCTGACAAACAAAAAAAAAATAGAAATGAAACGAAAAGAAGAAAATTCCAGACTAAATTGTTTCGCTTGCTATTGCTAACAGCTTTCATTTATTGTTAATCCTTAATAAATGAAGAGTTTCTGGAATACCAGAAATTAATAAAAAAAAAATTTAACAGATTTATCAGTTAGAAAATAATCATTGTTATGAATTATATGTCATTTCTGCCCAAACTTAGGATTTGTTGGCTGGCTCGATATAAGCACCAGAACCTCACTTTGACATCTTTCCTGCTTAAATTATGGAGAAAAGTTTTTCCTGGCTCGTACCTTAATTCTCAAAACATTTTAAATTACTGACTGGTCTCAGATATATGAAATAAATAAGAGTGACCTCAGACTTCTAAGGGGATGATTTAGCTAACATTGTAATCTTAGATACCACCAGTTTAATTTTAAAAATTTTGAGATCAGCCAATGAAGGTTTTACGGTTTATATGGTGAAACCTCAGATCATGTACTTTATGGCCTTTGAATCTTGCTCTCACTGAATAAAATAACTGACTTCATGAACGGTGAACTGTATAAAAGATTTCCAGATCCAGATTACATATTGCTTAATAAGTAAAATTATTAATAGAAAGCACCAGCTTTAAAAATTCTAACTGACACCACTTCAATGCATTTTGCGCTGAAGGAGATAAAAAAGCCAGTGCAACTTTAAAGTTACATACAGAAAACAACTAAATTTGTTTCCAATCAAAAATTTAGATGTCATAATGAATTTTTTTTAGTTGTAGTAACCAGATTTCCATAGTATAGATCAAAATTTATTTCTCCTAAAAATGTTTTCAGCTGTTAGACCGTTTTTCAATTTTTACAATTAAAAAATTCATATTTTCACAACTGAATTTTTGATTGGAAACAAATTTAGTTCTCACAACCGAAGATGTTTTCTGTATGTAACCGGTTTAATTCAACTACAAAAAGCAAAAGTTAGTGCAGCTTTACCCGGTTAACTCAACTAAAAAAGGACAAAAGTTAGCGCAGCCTTGAGGTTACCCGGTATAACTGATCTAAGGCAGAGACGGAGAGGGAGAGCAATAGAAAGATAAAAAGAAGGAGAGCGAGTGACAACAAGAAAGAGATAGATAGAAACAAAGAAAGTGCGAATGAGAAAGAATGAGGGAGAAAACGAGTGAGAGAGAAAGACGAAGAAAAGCCTATCAGAATTCTAAAGTTTGTCTGAAACCCGACATAGCTCACCATTTCAGGTCTAACCTATTTGAAACAGTCATCCGTGAACTCTCAGCTTGTAAAGAGAGTGTCTAATATTTTTTTCTTACCCAAAAAAAAGGGCAGAGTGCAAACAAGACTTCGTAGTGTCATGAGAAGTATAGGAATGTTTTAGTAAGGCACTGGGTTGCAAAAAAAATTAAAAATTACAGTCACTCTCAATAGTTGTGGTATACTGATGGATACAAAATGGAAGATGGTAGTGCTGGTCCGGGAATTACAGGACTACATTTCCTTAAGGGCATTTGCAATAAAAAAAAGTTTACATTTTTTAGGTGAAGGTCCACACCTTAAAACTACATGTGCTTTAAGGTGTAGAATGTCTACGAAGGCCACTTACGGTACCGGAATATACATTTTCTCAGAGAGTCAAGCAGCTGTAAGTGAATT
Organism: Thelaira solivaga; assembly: GCA_947397855.1. Classification (NCBI taxonomy): domain Eukaryota; kingdom Metazoa; phylum Arthropoda; class Insecta; order Diptera; family Tachinidae; genus Thelaira; species Thelaira solivaga. The sequence goes on from OX377610.1 coordinate 75,641,365, forward strand.
GGCAAGCTATTTTTCTCGATCAAGATTATTTTGGAATTGTTACAAGCTTCTCAGTGGTTTAGCAGAGAGGGCCACGAAGGGCTTGTTGGCAATGAAGTTGTAAACTATCTGGCTAAATGGGTTCAGAGCCTTTATGCGGGGTAAACAAAAACTTTACTTTTGCCTTAATCTGCAAGAAAGAGAAATAAAGTCTACAAAACTACTTTATAGCCGAAAAGGGTATGCGGCAGTCAAAGAGACTCATTAACTTAGAGCGTATTAGCGCAGAGGTTATTTTAAGCCTCACCAGATATGACATATACGTTGAGCTGTTGTAAATTTTCCTATTAAAAGAGTAAAATCGTCGTTTCTGTCGGGAGGGACGGGATACATCGGAGCATGTTCTGTGCGAGTGGCTAGTGGTGGTAAGATGCAAAATGAGCTGCTTAGGCAGTGTGACACTGGTTCCAGGAGAAATAAAGCATGATTAATCCTATCACAATTAGGAGATTCGCAAGGAGTCCCGGCCTGTAATTAGGAATTGTCAATGGTGATAATAATAATAAACTCTCAGCAACATATTTTATATCTTGTGATTGATAAGAATTTGTGTTTCATTTATATGGTCAACCGCATGTTTTGTTGCATGAGTTTCTTTTCTTGTGAATTTTATGTTTAACTGCTTGTGCAATCAAAATGCTTAAAACAAATTATTTATTTCGCTTAATGTAAGCAATTTAAGGATGTAAAGGATATAAATATTGCAGAATTAATTTTTTTATGTAATCAATTTGTGAGCCAACTGAGAAGCATTAAAGGTAATGAATGTCAAACAAAACACAACAAAACAAAAAAAAATTAAAACATTTTAGAACTGTCAACAAAATGTCAATCAATTGTCAAAATTTAATGTAATAAGGGTTAAATGACTGTTATGTTTTGATAAAAAAAATTATAAAAATAAAACAGAAGAATGAAAATGACAGGCAGCATTCATTCATTCAGTTAATCAAACATTTTGTTAAAACTAAGATGGTCGGGTACATTCTAAATGACTGTGCCTTTGTCTGTGTGTATATGTTTGTTTTTTTTTTTTTATTATTTTCAACATGCCACGCACTCATACAAATCCCTGTTTTATTTATGCAATTTAAAGATCATTTTTATCTCACACTTTTTTTCTTATTGTGTTGGTTATTATTGATTGACATTTTTTATTTCATTTATAACAAGGGTTGCTTTAACGTGCATTTGAGCTTTTTTTTACAAAATATAGAAAAGTTACATGATGATTTAAAATTTCATTTGCAAGTTAGAAACTTTTATATAACAGTCATTCTGGGGTCTCGTTAGACTCTTGCTGCTTGCTGCCAGAATGTGTGTAATTATTTGTCCAATATTTGCAAAACATTAATCATTAGCATACGATTCAATTCGAATGTCCTTTGAGTATTTTGTAAAATTGAAAGCCATATAATTATCAGTATAATTACATGCATAAACAGACACAAGCAGGACATGTGTGTGCAGTGCAGTCCTTCTTACAACGGCCTGCTGATGTTGGCTGTCTTCTATTACAAGCAATTGCTGCTACTACAGTCATCAGCATTTAACTGGTGTGATGTGATGTGTTACTCTCCCCATTGCAGAGTTGGGATGTGTCGTTATGTTTTGCATTTATAAAAATTATGATAATTGTAAATTTTCATGCTGCAATTAAGTATTTTGTAACCGAACGAACGGGTGTTTTTTTTTTCAAATTAGTCTCAATAGCCATTATGTGAGTGTATGTTTCCATTACAACCATAATAATTTAGGGATTAAAAATATAATCTTCGAAACGAAAACACAACAAAAACAGCTTTAGAAACATATTTTCTCTCACGTACTCACTTTTGCCAAAAAAAGAGGCATAAAAAACAAATGAAATAAATTTTAAAAGGGGGCGTAATTATAAACCGTGTTAGATATTGAAATTGTAAATCGCATTTTTGAAATTATTAATAGAGAAAGACTTAATCATCAGGGATAATATTTATTTTGGATTTGAAGTGCAATAAAAACAAAGAGCAAAGCACAGACAAAACACATGCACAAACCAACGCACAGCAATACTTACACTCACTAATTACAAGTGCTAGTAGATGCAAAACAGTAAAGGACATTTTTAAGTTCGTTAAGCTCATGAGTAAAGACTGCACAACTGAAAACTATATTCCAATTAAACATTTTATTAAAAAATTAATTGTCACATTGATTAAGTTTTTAATTTTCTCTACTAAATATTTACGCTCTTATCCAAAAAAATTTTACGTAGACGTAAAGCAAAATTTATGAAAAAATTATATGAAAAATTTCGATAACGTTGACTTTAAAGTCTACGTTAATTTTTTTGGATAATTTTATAAATGATTGAATTGAAAATTTAATCATCATCGAAATTTCCTTTATTAATTCATTTAAAAATTTTAAAAATATAACAAATTTTCATTTGATCAGATTTTTGATTGATTTTATTACAAATTTAGTCAATAGGGCAATTTTTCAATTGATTTCGTTAAAAATTAAAAAATAAGGCAACTTTCTTTATTAATTCAGTTAAAAAATTAATTAGAAGGCAAATTTTTTAATTGATTCAATTAAAAATTTAATCAATTGAGCAATTTTTCAATTGATGCAAATAATAATTTGATCAATAAGGCAATTTTTTCATTTGATTCCATTGAAAACTTAATCAATAGATCAGATTTTTGATTGATTTTATTACAAATTTAGTCAATAGGGCAACTTTTCAATTAATTTAATGGAAAATATAATCAACAAGCAGCTTTCTTGATTGTTTCTATGACAAAAGAAAAACTTTCTTTATTGATTGATTTATTTAACAATTTGACCAAATTGCAATATTTCGATTGATTAAATTAAAAATTTAATTAACAGGACAACATACTTTATTTATTACAAAATTGACCAACAAGGTTCAATTAAAAATTTAACCATTAAGGCAACTTTATTTATTAATTCAGTTAAAACTTTAATCAAAAGGGCAATTTTTCAATTGATTTCGTTAAAAATTAAAAAATAGGGCAACTTTCTTTATTAATTCAGTTAAAAAATTAATTAGAAGGCAAATTTTTTTAATTGATTCAATTAAAAATTTAATTAATAGAGCAATTTTTCAATTGATGCCATTAATAATTTGATCAATAAGGCAATTTTTTTATTTGATTGAATTGAAAATTTAAGCAATTTTTCTATTGAAAACTATAGTTATATTTTTATTTAAAAATTAGATATTTTTGGTCCATGTTTGCCCTATTCTAAGCCCAAACCCCTAAATACAGACATAAGCTCTCAATATTTTGCCAATATTAATCACATTTGCTTGTAACGTTTACGTACTCATAAAGTATATGGCGACATTTTAATCTCTAATCAAAATTCAAAATCATTTGCTTTTGCTTTTGCTTTTGCATACAAACAAATGTCAGCACCCGCTGCAGTCTATCCGTATGTGTGTATGCGTGTGTTCGTGCCAATTTAAATATTATCATTTTGAATATTATTTTGTGCGATATGTTATTTGCCATAATGCCCAATAATAACAACAGCTAACTATTTGTCCCCTTCCATGCATTCACACATACGAATTCAATGCTCATGGTGCATTTGCTTGTTTGTATGAAAATAAAACACATACACAGATAGATGAATTTTAACAAATATAATATCTGTTAGGCCAGAGATCGCCTAATTTTTTTGTTGGAGATAGTCTCGTTGAATATGGAAAAACTTTTACTGAAATTTTTAAATTATTTCATTAATTTTTATTTTTTTTTTAATTTTCCTCAATATCCCTGACTGTGTGTTTGGCTACCTCTGATTAATATTGCACATTGCTAAGCAGGCGTTTTAATCCCTTGATGATAGTCAGTTGGTTTTTGGGGGAATTATTGGCACAAACAAAAACAGAATTAAAAACAATCTTTTTCACATGAAAAACATATTCATTCAATAAATGCGTGATGTGCAATCACACGCTCAGTATATTGTGTGTGGGTATAAATTTTTTTTAAATCTCTTTCTATTAGTATTATTATTATTTTATAATTTTGTTTTACAAAGGCTTGCCGCTTTTCAATTCACCCTGATCAGCTACAAGAAATTTATAAATATAAATTTAAAATAAATTTTTAAAGGCCAATTTTACCAACATTAGCTAATTGTAAGACTAATCAATTTAAAAAATAGTGAAATTCTAATTTATTTAAGGCTTAAGTTGCTTGGTTGGTTGATTGAGGGGCGTTGTGGTCGTTTTGAACCACCTATTTACCAAGACAACTGAAAAACAAAGTGTTCTAGACCCTGCCTGCTACATTAAGATATCTGACCGCATCCAAGGTAGTCCGTCTATAAAACTGGCACCAAGAAATTTAGGGTCAGGTAACCAACAGCTGCTACATTTTACGTTGAAGAGCAGTGTCATCCCGTGTCGCTCGCTCAGTGATCAGTTATCTCAGCAACCAGTCTGGAAACATGATTTCTATTCCTGCTTAAAATCTGAGCGAAGCGTTTACCATCATATAGAAGGCATAGTTGACGAACAACCTTCCACGTTTTGAGATTCTGCCATTTGGTATGTTGTTACTAAGCGGTGTAGCGAAGCCATATTTGATTCACATCCTTCCACGTTTTGAGATCCTAGTATTCGACTTTCTCTTTTTTTCCAGAATGCCATCCATCTCTGATGCTTTAAAGCAGTATATCGAACGTTACTGACATAGAACGCTTAATGTTATAGCCGGCTTTCCTTAAGCTACATTTTTTTTTTCAAGCATAGCGTATTTCGATAAAAAATTTTACAAAAAAATAAAGATAATTAAAAAAATTTAAGTTCTTATATATAAACGAAAGCTTTCTTCACATAATTGTATTGAATAGAACAACAATACACGAACAATTGCTTTTGTTGTCAATACAATTATGCGAAAGAAGCTTCGTTCGCATTTAACTTACCAATCCCAAAGTTTTATTAAATTTTCTTAACAAACAACTGCTTTTACTTGTAGTCTTTAGTTCACTAAACAAAATTAAATTAATTAAAAAAAGCGCAATGGAAAAAATCAATAAACTCTAATTTGCTTACTTCAAGTAATAAAATTTTAAAAGCTACAGAATTCTTTCTAGAAGAAAATTGTTCAAGTGGAATGATTATTTTCTTATTCCTTGACAAATCAAATAATTTTTGCTTTCATGGCCTCTTGACGTAAAATTTTTTAATTGACAGCTAAATTTTTAAATACAGCTAAAAATCTATATAAATAAATTGAATTTTCTTTTTGTTTGTTTGTTTGCTATAGAAATTTTTGTCTTCTAACAGATTTGTCTTAAATTTAGGGTACATATAAGGACTGTTCAGCTAAATGCGAACGAAAGCTTCGTGTAGTGTTTTTGTTTTCAATACAATTATTTGAACGAACCTTTCGTTCGCATTTAGCTGAACAGGCGTATAGTCAGAAAGGTCACCATATTCTTTAGATGTGTGTCCGTACTGAAGTAGTTTAACCTGAAATTATGCTTTGAAATATTTTATTTACCAATTTGGTTGGCACCTCTGACAATAATGCTAGCAAAGGCATGAGTTAATTTATAAACTATTTATTTGGGTGGATTTTTTTTAACAAATAAAATTCTGTTTGTATGTACAAGCATACTTAAAAGCCACACATGACTACCAACATGTGTAATATTTTATAATAAAAAGGGCCTGTAACCATTTTCAAGTAAGTTTATAAGGACCAGTGCAGGCAATAGCATCTAGTAATTAAGAAAAGAAATAGAGAGAATTATAAGAAAAAACAGAAAAGACCATCTGCTTAAAGTTTCCATACTCGTACACGAGATGTTTTCGCAGTGTATATGCCACATTTTACATATGAAGTTTTATATTTGAAGATGGTATAAGTCCATTTTTTGTGTTGAGAGATATTTTAAGGTTTGTGTTTGCGTTAATTTCAAAATATTGGCAAACGTCAGCTTTCAAGTTTTATGGTGAAAAAATATTTAAGAAAATGAACTTACAGCACTTTCAAAAATAATAACTCATATTTTGTGATAAACAAGTATTGTGGTCACTTGGTACATTCTCACTCAATACTCACCCTTCTACTTTGAAGTGGAAAAGGGTTAAAAAAAAAGAATTTCTTGTAAAATATTCATTAAGTGAATATTTGATGAAATTTATTTCTATTTTTGAAGCTAGTGTTTTTATTGAGGAAAAGAGAAAAAAGAAAGAAAGGATATTAAGAGTTTGCTAATGTCACTTGCTGTTGTAAAATTACAATATTTTTTTTGTTAATGTTAGAAAAGAAGAGAAAAAGAAAAGAAATGTGGAGGTCATTGCTTTAAATAAAAATTAAACTAAATTAGATGTGCTCAAGCGAGTATAACAAAAAGGATTGATGGGTATCAACTGTAAAACAACAAGAATTGTAAAATGTTTGAAACAAAACAAAAAGAAATGTCAGTTAATAAAAGCTGACAGCTGGTCAGAGTCACACAAATATTTGAAGAACAAAGCATAAAACTAATTTTTTTTGTTTTTTGTTATGTAGGAGACATTTAAATGAAAAGCATTAACAATAAAGTTAAGCCCATTTTCTCGTTGTTGTTGGTTGTAAGCAACATGTTAACACGTTCGAATTTTTGTTTGTTTTTGTAACCCTTTTAGTTTTTTTTTTTTTTTTGGGCTCAAAAGAAAAAGCGTTAATAATTTATTAAATTGTCTTCATTTGGAATTTTTTTTTGTTTTTGCTTGTAGTGTTCCCAGCCAGCGTATTTAACATGAGTAGCCACTATTTAAAACCATGTTTGTCATTCTCTAATGTGCCCTCTTGCTAGCAAAATGGAATATAAAGGTTTAAAAATATAAGCCGGAAGTTATTAACAATTTATATTTTCATTTTAAATTCTTAACTAATTTACCCTACCGGGGCTTTTTAACCTGCTGTAGTAAAGAAATTTTGTTTCAGTTTTTTTTTTTTATTAAAAATATTCTTGTGTATGATGACTGTTGACATTAAACAGCATTTTTACGTTAATTAAATGCAGATAAAAAGGGTTTGCTGTGTTACACTTATTTATCACTAACTTTAATTTCTGTTTTCTTTGTTGTTGTTGTTGTTTTTGCTGCTTGTAATAACTTAATAAAAATTTTTATAATGTCACGTGTCCAATTTGTATTAAATTTACAAGCATTTCTGTTTCTTGGCCAGCTCTTGCTGGCTTGTTCTCTCTCTCTATATATATGTATATATATCTCCCTCTCTCTCTCTCTCTCTCTCTAGTTTTCCCTTGTAAAATGTATTTCACAACGGAAAAAAAAATTTAAAATTGATTATTGAAGTTTATTAAAATAATCATTAAACGTTCTTGACATTAACTAACGTACATAAGAGTGAACGTATTTTACCATAAAAACATTAAAATTAACATTAATATTGTGTGTAAAATGTTGGGTTGTATAATTAACATTCCAACGAATTTAAGATGTTTTCTCTGGCATTGCAATCCAGTGGACTAACTTGACTCTCCATACCACTAACATAATAACAGTATATGGAATCGTGTTGTAACTAACTGCCTCCTGTTTCTCCTTTTATAATCATCATTGTGTTGTTGTTGTTGTTGTGCCTTATAGACATTTATTGAATTTTAATTTCTCTTGTTAAGACCAACCAAGCAGAAGGTTAATAACAACTCTTAACAGCAGCCACAAGGCTCTTTGGTTTTATTCTATAGAAATTAAAATAACAACAACAACCATATAAACAAAATGTCCTTTTTTTTTAACTGTACTAAAGCAATAAATAACTTTATTTTGTGGGGAATTGGAGGAACAAGGGGTTATAGCAGTAAAGCAAAATATCAGTGACCTTTGTTTTAGCAACAAGCACAAGCGTATGATAATGAAGATGCCATAAACAATTGCTAGGATTTTTTGGAAACACTTTTTCAGACGCTGGGTAATACTTACATAGAAACATTTATGCTAACCTTCCATTGCTTACCTTTTTTTGCAAGCTTTTCACTTTCACTCTGAATTAGTTTAAAATCATTATAAACTTCTGCATGTTTTACTAGAGTAAGAAACTCGTTTACTCTAAATGGGTATTGGAATATTAACTTCGGTTGTGGGAGCTACATTTGTTTCCCATCAAAACTTCAGTGTGTTGAGATTTTAAGGGAAAGTGAAGCGAATACAAATAAAACTCATATTTGTACACATAACCAAGCCTTTGCAATTGACAACCACACCCACTGTCCATAACCACTGTTAATGCTAACGAGGCTCTGTCGATCGTCGGCCTGGAGACATACTAACAGGATCGGGTGGAGAAGTCCAATCAGCTACTACTTTCTAAATAAAACTATTACTATTGCTCCTTATAGGAACGACTGGAATATGTTAAAAAGTTCAATTGTGATAATAGAATTCGATAATACAGTTCAAGATTTTTTAATTTTCTATAAAAAGTCTATGTGTAATGCAACCCAAAGCATTTTTTGTACAGAAAGTAAACTTGCGACCCCCAGATGGTGATGTTATCCACTTAACTTAGTTCTCTTAAAACTATTTCGAAGTGTAATGCAGATTTTCTGTTGCCACGTTTAAAAAATTCAATTTTTTACTGCTAACAAAGGGTGACCCCGTTGACTAATAGGTAGCATATTAAGCTAACAATTTTTGGGTCGCAAATTCAATTAAGTCCTAGACATTTGCTGTTTTTTGAAGACAAACCAGGAAGGTTCGCGGATTTGTGTTACTTATATTTACATAAAAAAGAACTAATTTCTTAAAACCGCAGTTGTTTTCTGGTTAAATGATTACTGAAAAGCCCAAAGGAGCTTGCGTTTGTCAAAGAATTTTATAAAAAAAAAAACACTTTACGGCAAAAACTAATCTGCATAAGCAGGGAAATACTAAATACTTAACCTCAATAAAATTTCTCATAATGCAGGATAATTCCTATTGTCTCTTTAAAGAGGTAAAGTAAAAAACATGGGAAACACTGCTGGAAAGCCAAAAACACTCATTAAAGTTGGCCATACGCATATAATTATTGTGCGCGATTTTTGATTTGTTGAATATATAAAGCTGTTTGCGAACATACCAGTCAGAATAACTTTAAAAATTGTCAATTACAGTAAATTTATTGAATGTTAAAGGGCTCGTACGTCAACATTTTCCATTTTTTTCATTTTAATGTGCTACAAGACTTCAGTATGTGTATCGCGCAGATGGCTAGCAATAGTTTTAGTATTGCTGATTTGTTCGATGTTAGTGACTATTATTAGTAGTTTTGTGTCCAACTAGTTCTCATGGCATTCAATAACAAAAATTTAATTTTTAACTAAATTTGAGATAAAGTCATTAACGAAAAATATGCAATAAAAGATATACCCTATTAGTCAAAAAAAATTTACGTAGACTTTAACGTCAACTTTATCGAAATTTTTCATATAGTTTTTTCATAAATTTAACTTTAAAGTCTACGTCAACTTTTTTTGGATAAGAGCAATAGAGTGTCATTTTGATTTTAAGCTTAGATCAGGCTTAGTATGTTCGAGACCGAGTTTGATCTAGTTGTACACAAGCCTATAACTTAATGCTGAACGAATTAAGGCAGAAGTTATCTTCAAATTCAGACATCGAACACTACGTTAAGATGCTGATAGGCATCAGGAGTGTCTTTTCTGATAAGGAACGTGAGATGCAGAATGTGTAAAGTAGGCAGGGGCACGCTGGCCCTAGAAGAACGTAGTATGATGATTCCAACAATAGCCACGAGATTAGGCTTCAGAATATATGTTAAAGGTCGTGGAGCTATTATAGCCCCTGATAATAATAATAAAATAAATTTTAAAAATAAAATTGTTACTGCACATCTGGCGTATTAACTTGCTGTACCAAAACATTACAACTGTGACCCCCATAGAGTAGTAGGTAGCATACTAACCTATCAATCTGGGGGTCACAGGTTCGATTCCTGTCTAGACCTTGGGTGTTTTCTGCAGACAAGCGAAGAAGCTTAGCAGACTTGTGTTGTTTAAAAAAATACTATCATATTTATTTGATATCGAATGAAAATCATTGAAGTTTTCATATTTTTATATGACAACTTTCTAAAAGTTTGATGGAAATTGCTAGATATCCAATTAGATTTGGATCAATTTTGTTTAAATTTTTTAAAAGTATTTTGTTCACGTCTAAAAATGTGCTGCTTATAGAAAACGAACCATTAGATTGTCTAGCAAATTTGTGTGAAAATTATTATAAAATATTTAAAAAATTTCTAGACGATCCGATCCTAGTGTTCATTTTCCTTAAGCAGGTTTAAAAGAAGTCAGGCCCAAGTGAAATTCTAAGGATGCAAAAAATATCAAATACTAATTAACAGCTCTTAGCCATTTAAGGTCTCGTTAAGACTTTTTAGTGTAGAAAATAACTTTGATTGTTAGAACTTAATTTGTTTTCAATCAAACTTTCCGTTGTGATAATAAAATTTTTAGTAGTAGCAAGCCAGCATTCAAGGCAAGCCTGATTTTTATTGCTCCAATTACAAAATTCTACTACGACGACTGTATTTTTAATTGATAACAAAAATAAGTTAAACAAATGTTCACTGGGCTAACAAGCAAAATACAAGAGTAAGTAACCGAATGTTGTCTATATTTGTATTTGGTTTAATATGTGTTCAGGTATTTGGATCTGAGCAAGCAGTGGTCATGTTTAGCTGCTGGTAAATTTAAAGGCTCTTGTAACTTTGGTCAAAGTACTGCCACACTTTGTTTTGTCTAGAGTACATATTTAAGAAGGTGTGTGTAAGGTTAAACTTACATGTATTTGTATGCAGAGTGGATATTTGCCAGGTATATTAAAACTAAAGTAATGCTAGTAACAAAATCTGTTTACAATTTGAAATTTTTCAAAACAACATTTTAAATACCAGCACGTACTAACACTTCAAGGGTCAATAAGAAGAATTAATAAATATTCTTATTTAAAAAAGATTATTTTTTGAAACATTTATCGAATGAAAATACTATTCATCTACTACCTTTTTGATTGAAGAAGATGGTTTATAAATAGTTATGCTGAGAAAACTATTTCATTTGTGAGAAAAGAGTTTGGTTAAGCGCATTTGTTAATTGTGCTCATAGAAATTCGATGATTTTCAAAAGAATGCAGAAACGCATGGGTTTTAGTTACGACAACGGCACTCATCAAGAGGTCTATTATTTTCTAATTTTATTTTATTGGTTTTTTAAGTATGAAAATTTAATGTTAGTTCAGTTACATATTGAAGTTTAAAAGAAACAAGTTAAATTCGGCTGTGCTAGATAGGACTTATATCACTTTTTACACAGAAATTACTTTGAACTATTTTTAAAAAAATTTTAAAATTTTTATATACCCCCGTCCTGTTGTTTTGCGGGGTTTTTACAATTCCCCATTCCCGATTATGCCCATGAAAATTTCCAAAATCAAAAATTAATTTAATCTTTACACTCTAAACTTTCTGGAAGTGTTTTACTCGTAACATTTTCCGAAAACTTCGTAAATTTTATTTTATGATGCAAAACGGAAACTGTCAAAATCCTTGAGAAAAACAGTACTGAGGTTAATTGAAATTTCAAAAAAAAAGTTTAAAATAGTTCTAAGAAATTTCTGAGTATTTCGGCGGTAGATTACAAATCTAGGCCACCTCTTGCTTAAAATGATATCAGATACTATGAATGTGTTGTATAAGAAAACTATGTACTACTTGTTTTCAGTTTAGATAAAAAATGCAAAAAAAAAGCAGAAATTAATAAAAATCTAAAATTTCGGTTGAATTTTTTATATTCCTCAGCCATTTGTAGATCGATTGCTTTCATTTTTGCAAGGTAATATGACTGATATTGCAAATAAAACTGCGTGCTACGTTTTTTGGTCGGTTTTTTTTTTGTTTAGACAAAATATGCAAAAAAAAAAAAAAAACCCACTCAAAAAATGGTAAAAAATAGAGGTTGTTGTGGTTTTTACGCATAACGCAGCCATTTATAAACGGATCTAGCTGAATTTTAATAGCAATAATCTAACAAAAACAACTGAGAGACTCGTGTACTAAGCTTTTCCGTAAGTCTTCTAGGGACTTCAACAAGGTGCTTTCAACATACACACGGACAGACGGACATCGTTAAATCGACTCTGCTATTTACTTATAAGGATCCAGCATATATGTACGGTGTAGAAATTAGACGCGTAATGACAAATTTATATACTCGTATATAAGTATACTCACTTCTTTGTGAAGGGTATAAAAAAGGGCAGAAGCTAAAAATTTAGTGTAAACAGTTTTTATTTAATTTTATTGGAAGCATTTTTAGCTGCTAAGCAGCTCAGCTTGCATCAACGTTGTCTATTTGTTTTCTACATTAAAATTCTATTTGTTGTGTAAGGACTCAGTACTTTTTCTTATTTTGTTTCAGTCTCTTTAGTAATACTTATATTTCTATTTTTACTTAATAATTTTGGGTGCTTCTTGCAATGAATGAAAAATTTTATTCTAAAAAATAGATCAAAATTTTATCAATAAGACTAGTTTGTAAATGTTGTTGTTATTACTAATACTTGACCGAAGTTTTGTTGTTGTATTGGTATTTGCTCAATGTTTAACTACAAAATTGAATTGTAGAACATTAATTTCCTTCATTCATTGATTCTTCCTTCAATTGTATTGGCAGCTCTTTCAGAGAGTAATTTAAAATAATTAGAAATTAATTTTAAATTACAATTCAATGTGTGTTAAGGGAAATGTGAAATCAAACAAATTTAAATAAAAATTTAAGGCGTGTAAAGCAAAAATTTGTTAATTTACTTGACTTGACTCAGTAGGCAATAGCCTACTGATTCTAGGATTCTAATAAAGTCTTTTTTATAAGAGAATTACTGTGCAAAGAATTTAAAATTTTTGAAGCTTGTGAATTGAAATTTGAATATTAATTTGTTTGCATAAAAAAGGACCTTTAGCTGAAATACAAATAAATTAGGTTCAGTTACACAGCCTGCCACAATTATAGTGGGGCTCACTTGGGTCCTCTGATGTGGCGTCTTTGTGATACCTGCATAAAAGGAAAGAAATAAAGAAGAATGAACAATGAATAATTAAGGATATAGCATTCCGACCTCTATAGCCGGCAGTGCAGTGAGATCCTGCAAGTAGTGCTTAAACTAATCCGTAACGACAGGACACAGGCAGAGAAGGTGTTTCACTATTTCTTTCTTTTCCTCGTCTTGACAACTTCTACAGTACGCATTAGATGGTAACCCCATTCTTCTTGTTTGGTTACCAAAACTGCAGTCACCTGCTATTGATGCCACCATAGGCTAGATTGCACGTCCGTTCGTTCTTTCATCTAGACGTAAGAACATACTCTCAATCTGCCACAGGGTGTGTCGGTATTCGGCCTTACAGGTGCCCCCGTAGACTAGTAGGTAGCATACTAACCTAACAATCTAGGGGTCGCAGATTTCATCCCTGCCTAGACCTTGGGTGTTTTCTGCAGACAAGCCAAGAAGCTTCATGGACTTGTATTGTTAAAGCAAAATATGAGGATGACCACCGAATGTTCCGCTTTACTCTTTAAGAACGTCCAGCATTCTCGGACCAGTACGGATGTCTAATAGACAAATACTAAAGATCTAATTGTAGTTCGATTGTTAGTATAAAAACAAATATTCCTTTCAAATATTCCATGGTACCACAGTCAGCTGCTTTTCTTATGGCCGTCAAATTCAGTTTATAAGACAACTCAAATTTAAAAAATTGTATCATTAACTAAAAAAATGTTTTCATCATATATTCATTCATATATAATAACATGATAAGAATAAAAAATTTTTCATTAATTCAATGAATTTATTAAATTAAATAAAAGAAATTATTTCATAGAATGATTGGAAATTTTTCATTAATTAAATGAATTTAATTCATTAATTCAATTAATTTATTTCATTAATTCAATGAATTTATTTCATTAGTTCAATGAATTTATTTCATTAATTCAATGAATTTATTACATTAAATGAATGAAATTCTTTAATTAATCAAAAAAAAAAATACTTTTTCATTAATTCAATAAAATTATTTCATTAAAGAAGCCAATTAATTTTATTATATGAAAAATTATTTCATTAAATTAATGAAATTATTTCAGAGATTTAATGAAATATTTTATTATTTTTGTGAATTTTATTAAAATCATTACCGCAAAGAATCTACTCATAAATATTATATTAATTTGAAAATCTTTTTTTACACAATTTTTTCAGCAGTTCTTTGCACAGCCTGCCTAAAAATAATTTCATCAGGGATAGAATGATAGAATATCATTTATGACAACGCATAATAAGGCATGATTAGGCGCATTCTGTGAAACAATAAATTGATGTTCTGTAGCAAAAAAACACTTGATATTTTTGTCCGAATTTAATTTATACTACTAACTGTATTCGAATCAGACAATTTGCAGTGAAGAAGCTTTAACTCGTTAAAAAGCATTAATTCAGCCGCAATGCTTTTTTAAGTATGAACGTTTAAGTTTTTGCTTCATTTTTTTATTTTTATTTATTTATTTATAAATTATTTCATCATTAGAATAAATTCTAAAAATAAATGTAAATGGGGAGCGCTAGCTGCATAGGCTATCGGTTCATTTTAATTTTAATAAATACATGTGTGCACACACTCAAAAGCAAGAAGGCAGTCGATATATGTACCCACGTATTTTAAAGGAACATTGCTCCTAATCCTCGCTACTGCTTCCAACTCAAGATTTTTATGCTGGATTTATGGTTAAAACTCTTACAGCAGTGTAGCAGATTGCAGCATCATTTTTTTCTGTAATTTAGACAGCAGCCACAGTTACTGTAAGTAGTTTTGATTTATCGAAACCTCATTCAAATGAACTGTCATACAAATGTTCGTGAGGTCTTTGATTAAAGCTTGATTTGATTGTCCAGCATTAGCTTTTTAAACAGAAAGTGAGTATTTATCAGACAGCTTATTTGTAAGGCTTTAAATCCCTGTGGTTAACACGATTCACTAGCACGCAGAAGATATTTTTTGTTGTTGAGAGAAGCAAATTTACTGCCCTTACAAAAATTCAGTTATGAGTAGTGAATTTCGTACTCTGAACTTTATTTTTGACTGTATCACAGAATTGACATCTTCAAGATTTTGATTTTTGCCGGCTTAGAACGTTCAATTATTTACTTTTACATGTACTCGTAGAAGCATAATTGCTTGCAGGTAATAGTGTCAAAAACAAAACAATAATTTAGCAACAGCAACCTCAGGCAAAACAAGAAAAATCCCTTTTTCTTTCAGACTGAAAGTTTTTTTTTTTTTTTGTGAATGATTCATAATACCTTTTTAGTATTTTATTAAATCTATTACAGCAGAAAAATTAAAATTCTCAAGCTCATAAACTAACGCCTACAAGTGAACACTTTGTCAATCTTAATTATAACCAAGTTAAAGGAAAACAAAAAAAAGCAAAAGTAAACAGAGAAAACATGTGTTAGACTCTTTGCTGAAATATGTAAGTCAACAACATGTTGTTACTGTTAATCTTATTGCTGTTGTTGTTATCTGTTTTATGGAAAACTTTCATATAAACATTAAGCATCCAGCAGGATTTTATGCATGTGAGTTGGTATGTGTTTGTTTTACACATTTTTATAGATGAAAAAAAAAAAAAAGAAAATCATTTATTCATTCAAATATGTTGTGTGTACTTACATTACAGGATTATATTGTTATTGTTACTCACTTAACATCCACAAACATAATGTCTAGTAACTTAAAAAGGAAAATTCATAATACGCCCATTTCAAAATTCTCAATATTTTTAACACACAAAGAAAAAAGATGGTTGATTATGGTCACCGGAAACATAGTTTGTTCTTCACAAAAATATTATTATTAATTTGAAGCATCTAAATATTAGTATGATCACGAAAAACATGTTTCTAGTTATTTTTTACCATATTTTTTTTAGCGTCTTAGATCACCAATGGCATTATCATATTATTTTTAGTAAAATTTTAACTGAAACCATAAATATGTTTATAGTAAACAAAATAATGAAAAAAGATAGTTAAATGTAAATTGTTTTAAATATAAATAAAGTGAGTATAAAACAAAAACTTAATCGTTCAAACTCAACTAAACTTTGTGGCTGAAGTGGTTGACTTAATGCTTCTTAACTAAATAATTCAAAGTTGGAATCCTGGTAGAGTCAAATAAAATTAAAAAAAATAAATTCAAACCCAGAAACGAAAAACTCTATGCAATAAAAAAAAAAATTTATTTATACAAAAATTTATATTAAATTTTTTTTTTAAATTCATATTTATACCAAAAAATTCTGTATTTAAAAAATAAATAAAAAAAAATAAATTGTAGCCCTGACCGGGGGCTGAACCGCAGCATCTGCAATTGAAAAGTATTTTTAATATGTTTGATTTAAAAATATATATGGTTAGATACAATATTATAAATTTAACCATATTTACTGTTTATAAAAGAGTATGGTTACCTCAACCATATTTTTTGTTTGCGTGTACGGCTAACAAACGAATAGGTTGACAAAATCTGCGAGACTGATGTTTGTATTTTTTACAGTAGTCACAAGCAGTAACTATTTTCACTGGTGACTGAAAGTTGTTTAAAAAGGAAAAAAATCATGTCAAAGTATAAAAAGAAATATTTGGCGCAACTACTTTATTTTTATATTATAGACCATAATTTAGTTCTCCTACAAATATTTTGAGCTATAAAATCGAATTTCTATTATGAGGATAAAAAAAATTCATTTATCTTAACTGAACTTTTGATTGGGCACAAATTTAGTTTTCAAAACAGATGTGTTTTTTTTTTTTTTTTTTTTGCAAAACTTTAAAACACAACAGAAGTCTTTCATTTTTAACCAATTTGAAAACGAATTTTTGACGACAAACGTCTAAAAATAGTGGAATCAACCATTAAAGAAGCTGATTCTAAAGGCAAGCAATCCTATTTTTTACATATTCTTAATTTCCTTCCAAACTCAAAAGCGTTTGCTGGGCACCTGTCTTCAACATAAACCAACTTGTACCCAAGAATGTTAATAAAATAAAATTTGTTTATAAAAATAAACCTAACAAGTTAAATTCGGCTGTGCCGAGTTTTAAATACCCTTCACTATATTAGCGAAATATTAATATTTTTCACTTTCCACATTCTTTTATACAATTAAAACTATACAAAAAAATTAAATGAGTGAAGATAAATATGCCGCGTTATATATGTTTTAACGTACCCCATTACGCTTTTTAGTATTTGTAAATATATTTTCAGTATTAATAGCTTATTTATCAAATACGTCTTACGTCATTAAATATTAAATGTTTTAAGCAATAGTTTAGCGGAGATCATATATATTTGTTACCTAAGAACCAAATATTCAGATATTACGTCGGATCATTTTAAAATTTTCATATACTCTGTTGTTGCTCTAAAGGGTTTTGGCAATTTCCGTTTTGCATCATCAAATAAAAACTACAAAATTTAAGGTAAACATTTCCAGAAAGTGTAGAACTTACAAATTTCATTCCAGTTTGGTTTCAGTAAGTTTCTGTTGCAAAATCGGGAATGGTAAAAACCCCTCAGAGGAAGAGTACTGGATTATGAGGGAATTTAAAATATTTTTTTTAATAATCCAAAGACTTTTCTGAGTACTTGGGTGATAGATTAAAATGATATGCGTATTAACCCGTAATATTCTATGGTTCGCTTGCAATCTCTTTTAGAAATCAACGTATTTATGCACATATGTCTCTATGTATGTACCAATATTTCTCCTTAACATATTTATAAGTATATCATCATAAGTACTGAAAAGATATTTACAAATACTAAACAACATAAGGAATTACGTGAAAACATATTTAACTCACTTCAAAAAATCATGTGACTGCAATGCATACTTTGTTCAACTTGAGCTCATATTAAATATAAACATTTATTTATTCAATATTGGAAAGAAATATCTATAAAAAAAATTTATTTTTATAATGCGACCTCAACTTAAAAATCTAGCCGTTTCAGGAAAAAAGGTCATATAAACTTACAATTAAAAATTATATAAGAATAAAAAACGAAATGACAAATATTGATAAAAAATAATTTTCTTCGAATACCTATTTTTTAATAATCCTAAATAAATAATTAATTTCAGTTCAAGAAACTAAAGTTAACGAGTTATAAGAAAATATTCTTTCTGAGAACCTCATTTTTAAAAGCAATAAAATGGAAATTCCAAGAAATATATCCCATAGGCATACAAATCCTACTAAAATTATAAAGCCGAATGTTTGTGAGTGTGGATGTTTATTCCTCTTTCACTCAAAAACTACTGAACGATACTTTATGATAAATTAGCTTATAAAAGGTTTCCGAACAAGAATGCAAGATTTAAATTTGGCGCCATTCGAAGTGTCATTGTTTGAAATTTGAAAAATTGTTATTGTTTGCTAGAGGTTAGAAAAAATGACCATGGTCAGCGAAGGGAGTTCGTTAATTGGGTATTGGAGAGACAACATGAAAATGCTGATTTTGACGATAAAATCATCTTCAGTGACGAGGCCCATTTCCATCTTGATGGCTTCTTCAATAGGCAGAATTGGGGTAGGAAAAGCCTCGAGTGATTCACGAGAAGCAAATGCTTCCTCAACGTGTCACTGTGTGGTGTGGTTTTTGGGCTGGAATAATCATTGGACCTTTTTTTAATGAAAATGAGGCAGGTCAAGCCCAAACAGTCAATGGTGTTCGGTATCGTGAAATGATAACCAGTTTTTTCTTGCCTAGAATTGAAGGGCTTGTGGTTTCAACAAGACGGCGCCACATATCATACAGCCAGAGAAACAATGCAATTGCTGCATCAGTCATTTATTTAAAATTTAAATCTTGCGTTCTTGTTGGGACACCCTTTATAAGACTCGGCATCGCCGAATTTAACTTGTTTTTTTTTTAATTTATTTTATTTTTTTTGTTGTTAAAGCAGAACAAATCAAAATGATTTTAATGTTTGTTGTCATACCCTTCAAACGCTTTATAAGGTTTTGGGGGAATATTTAATTGTTTTTGGTGTAGCTGTTGCTTGTTTGCTGTATGACTTCAATATGGTTTTTTTGGTTTCCTGTCTTGAGTTTCAATTAAATTTTTAATTGTAAAATGAAAAATGAATAAAATTGTACTCATTACAAATATGTACTTGTTGTATAAAACAGATAAAACACCAACGGCATTTCAGATACTCTTTCTTTTATCATTATTTACACAATAAGCATTTAGTAAGCATTCAGACAAATTACATTATTTTACAAACAAACAAACAAACGTTACATAACATTATCATAACAAAAGACAACCCTTAAAATTGCTTTACTTTTACTGGTAAATCAAGTTAATGTAAGTAAAGGAAATGAAGCTGCAGTTGAAGCAAAAGGTGCGTGGGTGCTGTGAACCGGAATCAAATCAGCAACAATATACAACAATTAAACATTTTAAAAACCAAACCAAACCACACATACCAACCAGCCAACTGAAAACGTTTACTTAGGAATATAAATACTTTTTGATGTGACCTCTGTCTGCTTGTTCAATGTCATTTAGTGGTATGAGTGATGTCTCTTAAAGGAGACAAAAACTTCAAAAACACCTTTAAAAATATACAAATTACGTGCTGTAAATTTCTTTAAACCTTTGACCACCATAATGGATGTCATACATTCTTTTTTTTTTTAACTACCAACAGCTTTGAAGTTTTTTCTTAAAAATTCTTTTTTCAGACTCTTAATATATAAAACAAAATTAATTATTTAAAAGATAGTAGATATTCTTATGGTTCTGTAAGGGTTAAAAAAATCTTTAAAGGTTTTTATGCAAAGACGATTTCATTGATTTTTTTTTTTGGTTTTTGTAATTTTTAAAAATTTTTTTAAGTGTTATAGTGAGATTAAAATCATTTAAACTTTATGGTTTTTATATCACATAAAAAAATTTTAAATATTTTAGAGCTTACTAGATGTTTTTCCCAGGTCTCACCCTGCCAAATCCTTTATTACGTGAGTCGATATGTAATAATTTTTAGAAAAATCCGCTTACAAATAAATTTTTTATTGTTAAAAAATTTAAATAAATACAGCCATTCACTACTTTATAAAATGGCTCAAGTTTTTTGCTAAGAGTATTATCAGAAGCGCCAAGCAAAGTTCTAAATAGAATATTTCGAAGCATAATTTCAGGCTTAAATTAAGTACGAACAGTCAGCTCCACGAGCAAGGAAAGTTAAAATCGTTGATAAGTAGGATGGAAAATAAAAATTTGTATAGCTAAGAAACAAACAAACTGAAAATGAATTTTGTTTATATAGACTAATTTCATTTAATTCCTTAAAAGAGTACAGAGCCTTCATTATGTCATTCATTCACTATAACACATGTCGGCCTTCATTTTGTATTCGCTTTTGTTTCCCAAATAGTTTGTGGCCCATCACAATTGCAAGTTAAAAAGAAAGTGAGAGTGACACTATAAGCGTAGCGGGAATATCTGTTAGTTACCCTTTCCACCTGTAGTTAAGCGTTTGTTGTTAAGAACATTGAGAAAAGCTGGTGTTGGTATTAGTGGTGGTTGTTAGTTTAGTTAACCCGGCAGTTCGTTACTCATTTTATTAATGGCTTAACAGAAACTTTACACACGTGTATATTTTTTTTTGCTTTCCGTACATCATGACTGACAACCGTGACTAAATTGCCAACACGTTGTTACATTTGCTAAAAAAATTAAAATTATTTACGAGTATTTGTTTGTTAGTATTGCAGTTTATAACACAACACAACAACACAACACGTGTTATGTTGTTTGTTACCTTATCCCCGTATTGTTTACACAGCCATTCCCTGATGTTAAACTTTTTCCTTATTTTGCTTTTAATTAGAACGTGGTTATTGCTTTTTTTATGACATTTTAAATAAAACTCAATATTTTAAAAGTCGTACACAACAAAGATTTATGATGAAATAAAAATATTTTAAATAACTTTTTGCTACGTGGGTAAGAAAGTTTTTTAATTAAAAAAAAATGTATTAACCAGTGAACTGTTAAACAAAAATAGCAACTGGCAGGCTGTCATTTTTAACTGTTTTAAAAAAGCGCGACACGACAAGCATTTTCACTTACACAAAATGTTTGAAGCGAATATTTTGCAATTAAAATGAGAGGCTTTGTGCGCAAGTTTAGTTTAACCAAGATTTGGCGAATTTGGCTCTTAATACTGCACAAGCATTCTTGAAATGGCTTACATGCTGTATGGCTTTGAAATACGCTTGTGCACATCCTCAGAATTTTGTAATTAATTTAATAAAAAATAATTTTTCTGTCATTGACATGAAATATTTCATTAATTTAATGAAATAATTTCATAATTCACAAAATTTGTGAAATATTTCATTGAATCAATGAAAAAGTTTATTGAAATACTTATTAATGTAATGAAATAATTATTTATTTTTTTAAGTAATTTCATTAATTTAATGAAATTACTTTATTCAAAAAATTTTTAAAATGTTTTATTGAATCAATGACATAATTTCCTTCATTCATATAATTTATAAAATACTAGCTGTTTTTGACTCGGTCTCGGTTGGTGCTTTACTCTATGAGGGGGAT
This sequence comes from Thelaira solivaga, assembly GCA_947397855.1. Taxonomy (NCBI): domain Eukaryota; kingdom Metazoa; phylum Arthropoda; class Insecta; order Diptera; family Tachinidae; genus Thelaira; species Thelaira solivaga. The sequence continues at coordinate 75,663,162 of OX377610.1, forward strand.
TTCTTAGCAGTTTTGAATTTTTTAAAATTAACAATTTAAATTTATTGTAAAGTAAAAATGGGTGACATAAAAACGACCTTTCTTGAGTGTAGAGCCTGTATTTCAAAATAATCCGATGTAAAATTGGATTATAATTACTAAAAAAATTGCTTTGCTTAAAACACAGCCATAAAAAATAAACACTCCTTGAAGTATAAAACGTGTATTAGACAATAAGATTAATGTATGTATTTCAGCAAAAAAAAAATTAAGCAAAAAGATTTTTATCAAAACAGAATTTTTTGTTTTCCTAAATTTTTAGAGCAAAAAACTAAAAAATTTTCAAATTATTTAACTAAATTTTAGAAAATGAAAACATTTTTGATTTAAATGTCATTAAATGATTCTTAGTTGTGGTAAAATTTACCCCAAGCAAATACAAATTCATTAAATCAATGAATAAAATTTCATTAATTTAATGAATTTTAGAAAATGAAAATAAAATAGAAAGCAGAAAAATTTATCAAGAGAGAATAGTTTTATTTGCATAATATTTTTCAAGAAATATAAAAAATATTCATTCATTAAATCAATGAATAAAAATTCATTAATATAACAATTTCTAATTAATGAAAAAATGTTGAAGAAAAATTTTTTCCACAGAGAGGTTTTTGTGTGCCTAAAATTTATTAACTAAGAAATAAAAATTCATTAAATCAATGAATAAAATTTCATTTAAATTAAATTTCATTTAAATTTCATAAATGTAATGACTTCCAGTAAATGCAAGAGCTATTGGTTACGAAAAACTGTTTATAGTTTAGCAAATGTTAGCTAAAATAATGGAAATTCCTATGGTTAATCCCAGCTTTGCTTTTTTGGACAAATAAAAGTTAAAGCTGAGTGTTTTATTTCGTCAATATTTTATAAAAGTCTTGCTTTGTTTAGGAACGCCTTTCACTCTAAAAAACACTTAAGTTTTGTTTATGCTCTATAGCTCTTCTTGCTCATATCAACAGCCTCTTCATAATCATTCATATAAAACGAGAAGAGGAGATGGACAGGCATAAAAAATCTCTGACTGTGCGTTTCTTTTAATTTTTCTTGTAAAAATTTTTATAAATTGGCAAAATTATTAACTAAATCCTTGATGTGGTTCCAGGCACTTAAAAAAATTACCCTTTTTTAAATGTTGTGATAATAAAAAGGATCATTTAGTCTGGATTTCTATAAGTAAAGCAAACACTGTTTGTAATCAAAATACAAACACATCATTTTAATTTCTAGTTATTTCATTTGTATTTTAAATTTAAATAAAAAAAAAACTTTTACAAGAGTCATTAAGTTTTCACTTGTAATTGATTTGGTGTATAAGTTTAATTGATTTTAGATTTTTAGGGCTTGATAGTGAAGTCTTTATGGCTTAAAATATTGTTTAGGATTTAATAAAAAATTTAAAAAATTTAAAAATTTCCCTATGTGACATTTGAAAATGATATAAGTCTACCGCTAACTTTTATTTAATGCACTTATACGACTTTTGAAAATAACATCTTATTTATTTTATTGCATTTCATTTTTAAATGTAATTTTTTTTGCAAAACTTAGAAATTTTATTTACAAATCTGTGCTTTTATTTATGTGGATGCCATAAAAATTATTTATGAATTTCGCTGCTGCTTGTTTAATTCTAAGCAAAATGTTTTTTTTTTTTTGTAATGCAAATATGAATGCATAATTTTAATAAATCAAAAACTAGCATTTGAAAATAAAATATAGCAAAAAAAACATTGCCAAGTTAAGCTGCAGAGGGACTCAAAAGGACCTCCTGTGTTTAATAAAACATTCTTTCTTCCGGCTGTCAGTGCCAATAATAAAAATAAATTTAGATATGGCAAAAAAATGATGGAAATGAATCAGTAAAAGTAGTAGCAACAATTATGAAATGCATCAACACAAGGCAATCTAACTACCACCATCACCACCCCACCACCACCAACGTGACCACGACAAACATGTGAATGCATATAAATTAATCCATACTTTTTTCCAATTTACTTGCAAAGTCTTCCTGTAACACCTAATCGCATTAAATGATCAGAAAAATAGAAACAGAAATCAGAAAAAAAATATGTAAAAGCCATATTACTTTGCTTTTATAACAATAATAGAACACTGACGAGAGTTTAGTAGGGAGTAGGCAGCCCTGTGCTGTAAAATAAATCTCACAAAAAAAATCTAAATTTGTTTTTATTTAAGCTATTATATTTAAATAGTAATTTTAGTAAAATATATAATTGATTAATTAAAAAAAATTTGGGCTTATACTATTTTTTTATATAACGGCTTACTTGTTAAAATTTTTTTTTAAGTTTTTTTAGTGCAACAAAATATTAATCTCTATTTATGCTTAATTCCAAAATAGTGTTGGCTTATTCTAAATTTATTGTCCTCTTCATGATATTCTCATGAGTTATTCATCCAGCACAAAAAAGTACCGAAAGGAATTAAGCACAAATAAAGTTTAATATTTTGTTAAATTTTTGAATTCAAATTGTTTTTTTTTTAGTTCTTTTATGTAGACACTCATTTTACAGAACAAGGCAGTTATAGTTTTTGCTTGTTCTTATCAAATAAGCAATCATGAAAGTCACTTCACAGTTTTATTGATTGACAATAAAAAGGAACTGCGCTTAATTTTAGGGTCAATTTTGTTTTATTTGTGTGGCAGAGTGGGTACTGGGTGGCAGAGCTGCTACTAAGTATTATTTCATGCAAAAGTTTTTTTCTTTTTTTATTGAAAACTTATTTTAGTATTAAAATCCCTCAATTGTTTGGATTTTAGTTGTGCAATTAGATGGTTAATAAACTCACAGTAAATTAATCACAATTACACTAAATACTAAGCGGATTGAAATGAACCAAACAAAAAATAGAAGGAAGCCAAATAAAATAAGTTTTTTTTGTGTGTTTGCTTAGTAAAAAAGGTAATTAACTCACAGTGGCTTTATTTATTTATTTAATTGAAATTAAAAAAATTGCTAATTATATAATTTTATAAAATTTTACTTTAATTAAAATTTTTTATATGTAATAATTTCTATTTGGAATTTAAAAGTTTAACAAAATATTAATCTTTATTTGTGCTTAATTCCAGAAATTGTGTTGGTTTTAAAATTTATTCTTTTACTCATGATATTCTCATGAGTTATTTATTCAGTACAATAAGTACTGAAGGGGATAGCATACCTATATGGACCATTTCATCAGACGCTACTCTGAATCCTCAGTAGGTTACTCCCAACGTTTCTTGCAAACATTAGAACCTTTATATTGTAAAAGCAATTGACTAAATATGAATTATTAATCAATAGTTACAAAAAGATTCAAAAACTCAGTAAGCATTGAACTGAATAAATAAATAAATTTCCCAACCAACATTTTAATATTGTAAACTATATATTCTATTTTTATTCTTCTCTTCTCTTTATTATTACTTTAATAATTAAAATTCTAATTGTTAAATATTTATTATAAATTTAGAAAAATTATACGTGCATCACATATTGGCTGTAAATCGTTACAGTTTACTTTTACAACAATTACCTATAAGCAAGTGATGAGCTTATTTTCTTATAAGAGATGGTGAGTTTTTCGTGTGGAATGTAAAAATCTATTTGCTATACATTCCTATGTTATTGGATTTGTCAATATAATTATGAATAAGCAGACAGCTTTTATCAGGTGATTAATTACATTAACCAAATTATTTTATTAAATTAATGAAATTATTTTATTAAATTAACCAAATTATTTTATTTATTAGTTAATTTTATTTGACCTTTTGTGTTTAAATAATATAACTATTTTATTAAGCTTGAGGTCTTATTTTTCAAAAATTTATTTTTATATCGATATTTCGCTCCAATTTTTGTAGCTTCTTCAGGATATAATTATAAATTAATCAAATTATTAAAAATACATATTTCAAAAATTTTCTTGACAAAATTAAATTAGGGTGTACAATAATAAGGTCATCCCAAACAAAATTCGAAAAATATTTAAAATTATGTGTTTATATACATAATATAGTCTAAAAAATTATAATAAAAGTAAAAATAATTATATCCTGAAGAAGCTACAAAAATTGGAGCGAAATATCGATATAAAAATAAATTTTTGAAAAATAAGACCTCAAGCTTAATAAAATAGTTATATTATTCAAATTATTTTATTAAATTAATGAAATTATTTTATTAAACTAATGAAATTATTTTATTAAATTAACGAAATTATTTTATTAATTTAATGAAATTATTTTATTAAGTTAACGAAATTATTTTATTAAATTAATGAAATTATTTTATTAAATTAATGAAATTATTTTATTAAATTAATGAAATTATTTTATTAAATTAATGAAATTATTTTATTAAATTAATGAAATTATTTTATTAAATTAATGAAATTATTTTATTAAGTTAACGAAATATTTTCATGGAATTATTTAAAAATTTTCATGTAACTAATGAAATTATTTGATTAAATTGATGATATTATTTTATTATAATTATTTTCATTAATGAATATTTAATTCAATAAATGAAATCATTTCATTTTTTATAAAAAAAAATACTAATTGAAATAAAGTTCTTGCAAAATTTGTATTATTTCTTGTTGTACTGTTTATTTAAGAAAACTTTTATAAAAAATAAAACATGGTTACGTTGGGAATGATTTTATTTTTCTATTAAATGAATTTACTCATTCGTTACCATCATTCAGTTTTTGAGCTGTGGTTCTCCCACATAAAATTTATATTATTTGATTGTCTGGCAGTGACACTCTTTTGTAAGTGATGTGGATTGCAATAGCAGTGAAGTAAAAGCTAAATGGTGGTGGTTTTAGTTTGGAAAAAAATAACAAACTTCCAAAAACGCATACATCACACATGCATATTGCTGTTTGCAATAAAATACAAGTCCGGCAAAATGAATTTGTGTGAGTTGAATGTAACAAAAGGTTTTCATTGATACAACATTAAAAGTAAACAAAGAGTGTGTATTTATACATGTGTGTGTGTGTGTGTGTGTGTGTGTGTGTGTGTGTGTGTGTGTGTGTGTGTGTGTGTGTGTGTGTGTGTGTAGTTTTGTCTGTCACATAAATGCAATGAGCAAGAAAATGTAATAAAATAAACATAATTAATATCGGTTTATAATAGAAACGTACGTTGTAATTTTTTTTTTTTTTCATTTACAAAAACAACAACAACAATTATAATAACAAGAAAGAAGGCAAAGTGTGTGAGCAATATTATATATTAGAACATGTGTTGCAACTACAACGTGATCATTAGATTATGAACGTTAGTTAAAAATGAGACATTTATGTACTCGTAACTGCAACAACAACAAAAATAATACAATAAAGAACAACTATTTAGTAATGCAATTTCTAAAGGCAGCTAAAAGACATTTTTGTGTTTTACTCATTTAATTTTTTTTCTTTTTATTAATAAACGTCAAACGAATGAAATAACAAAACAGTTGGATGCTAAAAGGATTTGCTACATGAATGACTGAAATGAAGTTACTAAATTAAAAAAAAAAAAATTTAAATAAAAGAAAACTAATAACAGCTGAAAAATATTTTTGACCAATCACTAATTTTTCTAATGCGCTTTGGTCACCTGAATGTCACAATCTATGGAGATATTTTTTTTGTGATTTTTTTTTTATTAAATATAATTTTTGAAGCAATCGAAGCTTAAATTAAAACAAAAATTATTCGTAATCTACTAAAAAAAACCATTCAAAAATTCTAATTAGTAAACAAATAAAATATGTGTTTTTTTTTTATTTTCTCAATAATAACTTTGGAACTAAAAATAATACTAATAACGCACTAACAGTACATTGCATCCGGAATTTCTCCCGAAAAACTAAGGTGACATAAAGAAGAACGATTTAAACCATGAATGAATAAAAATATGGTGAGAGATTTTCTTTTGTTCACACTTAAAAGTTATGGAAAGAATAACAGAAGCTAAAAACCATAGTAAATCGTTTTCTTTTTAGTTTGACATATTAAAAAATATCTACTGCACCCTAGAATATTCAAAAATAATTAAAAAAATTCCCAAGCTGTGAATACTTTCACTTTAACAAAACTAAAATCAGGATTTAAAATTCAATTCATTTAAATTATATGCAGTTTTAAAATTTAATAATAAAACCGGAGCTAGAAAAAAAAATAAGCTGAACTTGCCTAAAAAAAAGCTAGAAAAAGGTAAGTTGCTTACAAAAAAAACTAGGAAAAAATTAAAAAACTATCGGTTAAAATTCAAAATAATAATTATGATTTTTATAAAAAATCAAGAAGAGAACATACAATGTCAAAAACTAAAGAAAATTAGGTCATAACTTGACGTTTTTTGAAAAAATGGTAAAAAAATTTTTCACACTAATCGCAAAAAAAAAAAAATTTGCATGAAAGCGAATACGTTTATCTAACCAACGCTAAAGAAATCAAGTCGATATATTGAAAACCTTGCAAGTTATGACAAAAAAAGTAACCAGTTCTACTGAAAAGTGGCCGGAAAGACTTACTTAGTTTTCAAGATACATATTGACTTAATTTCTGTTGCGTTGAATAGATAAACGTATTAGCTTTAATTCGAATTTTTTTTTGCGGATAATGCGAAAAAGAATTTTTTCGGAAAAAAAATTTTCGCACTATCCGCAAAATAAAATTGCGAAAATCTCTATTTTAAGCCATTTTGAAAATGAAAAATACTAGGGAAAAAGCTAGAGGCTAAATTATAAATTTCAAGGCTAAATTCGAAAAAAAGCTAAAATGGCAACGCTGCCGGTTAGGTTTAGGTGCTTCATATTTTTTTTTTTTTTTGGAATTTTTAAAAAACAATACATTTTATAATTGGGATTTTCATGGTAGTGTCTTATCAGTCATAATGCCTTACAGTCATATTCTTTAAAGTAAAATTTATAAAAAATTTATAATAATGTTGACTTTAAAGTCTACTTTAATTTTTTTTGGATAAGGGGGATATTATTTTGTTGATCTTGCAATAGAAATATCCTAAAATAATAGTACTTTTTCCCGGTGTTTAATATTTTGTCATAAGTACTCGATAGATGTCTGAGCACTACTGCTGAAATAGCACACAGAGTTATAAAGGGTCGCTCACAGCAGTCATATTTTTAAAACCTATGACTTTATGACTACTTTGTAAGTCCTCTAAATATAAAAAAATAATTTTTTTATAACATATTTTTCAGTAACTCGGAAAATTACATTTTACAAAAAAATAAAAAAAAAAAGATTAAAGGCAGTGTAATTTAAAATTTTTTAAGATATTTTGTAATAAAAACATATAAGTTGTTTAAAAGTTATGATGAGTTGAGGGGAAGCAGCCTGACAAAAAAAAAAATAAAAAATCTAAAGAAAAAACTTATCCATAGGCGACTATAAAGCATAAGCCAAAGTGGCAAGGTAATTTGCGCTGCTTTGTATTACAAATCTGAATATTTTACTTGGAAGTGAAAGTTTTAGCACCTCATTTCTACTCAGTGGCCGTTTTCAGGATTTAAAAAAAAATATTTTTTTAGATTGATAAAACAGCCTAATTACATATTAATCGGTTATTTTTTAATAGTTTTAAAACCAAAAAATTTTTTTTTATAAAACAAATTAGAAATAAATATTAAATACAAAAAAGTTCATGTGAAAAAATTTTTATGTTGAAAAAAAAGAAAACAATTTTGTTTATAATTCAAGAAAAGAGAAAAATAAAAACTCCCGGGGACATGGTACGATAAAATCAGGTAACTTCAAAAATACAAAAATAACAACATTACAAAAAGCCCGTATATTTTGTTATTACTTTTGAGTCTCCTCCTCTCAAGAACTATTTGCGGTAGTTGATTCCTTTTTTGATCTCTCTTTAACACATTGATATCTCTTAATTTTTGACAGAACGAGCTTAAATCATACATGATTCAGCTGGCGTCATAGTGTCACCTGGTTTTCTTACACCATGACCGGGGAGTTTTTTGTTCATACAGGGTGGGCCAAAAGAAACTAAGGGGTGTAAAAGTTTAATAACTTTTTTGTTTATTAATTTTTTTTTATTTTTTCTTTCAGATTATATAGACAACACTTGGAGAATTTATAATGGAGAGGTTCACAACTGAACAGAGAACCAGAACAATAGAATTTTATTATTTAAACCAGAGATCAATTATTTTAACGCTCATTTTCATTTGAATGGCTTTGTTAACAAGCAGAACTGTAGGTTCTGGGGTTCTCAAAATCCAAGAGCCATTCATCAACGCCAATTGCACCCCATCAGGTGTACAGTATGGTGTGGGATCACATCTGAAAATGTCATTGGGCCCTACTTCTTCGAGAATGAAGATGGAAGTGCTGTAACCGTAAATGGAGAGCGGTATCGTTTTATGATAGAAAATTTTTTACGTCCTGCTCTTGAAAACAGACCTGGTATGTGGTTTCAGCAGGACGAAGCCACTGCCCATACTGCCCGAGACACAATGGTTTAAGTCAAATTTTTGGAGAGCGAATAATTTCTCGAAATTCGGAAATTATTTGGCCAGCGCGATCGCCAGATTTGACAGCACCCGACTATTTTCTTTGGGGTTTTTTGAAGGAGCGAGTGTATGTGAACAAGCCAGAGACAATCCTTGAACTCAAGGCAAACATTGTTGCAGAAATTCGAACGCTACAGCCACAAGTTTTGAAAGATGTTATGGAAAATGCTCTAAAAAGAGCCCATCAGTGCGAAGCTGAAAACGGTGGTCATTTAAGAGACATCATTTTTCATACTTAGTGTAAAAAAATTTCCATTTTGTATATTATATAATCTGAAAGAAAAAATAAAAAAAAGTTAATAAACAAAAAAGTTATTAAACTTTTACACCCCTTGGTTTCTTTTGGCACACCCTGTATTTTTGTAATGAATAGAAAAAAATGTATGCCACATTTTTTAATAGAAAAAATATATTTTTAAATTTTTTATTTATTGGCGAAAACCTGCTACTGCTACCCAACTGCTAATAAAAAAAATTTCAATCAAAAAATTTTTAATAGAATATTTTTTATGATTTATTTTAGCTGCCACAATTTTTTCTTATTCATTTTCCGACATTTAAAATAACATTTACATACGTGCTACTGTTAAAGTTGCTCTTAAGTGAGTGTAACATTAGCTTGGAAAGCCTTTAAAAAAGGATTTGAGTTTTACTAAATGAAAATGAAAAAGAAAAAAAAAATAAAAGAATGATACATCTCAGAATTTTTACAATTTCGGTTTTATTTCTTTGCATAATTTAAATAATCTTTATATTCTATAAACTCGCGTACAGTACATAAATATTACAATAATAAATCTAATAAAAATAAAAATAAATATGGAAATGAAAGTGAAAATATAAAAAGTAAAATAAGAAAAGAGTAAAGAAATATTACAAAATTTGTAGCAGCCATAAAATAAATATGAAAATGTTACTTTCGTAATGTATACTCACACTCACTAGTACTCACATGAAATTGTAAAATATTTATTAATATGGAAATGAGCACAGCCCTCCTTCACTTGTTGTTTTAATAAAAACGGAAAAAGATTTAATTTAAAAATTACACACACACAGTCAGTGAAGGCTCCATATTCATAAATAATTCTATTTGTTGTTAAAGAAAAATTTAAAAAAAAATCTCTCATCAAAAATTTTACGTTTCATAAATTTCTTTTTGATTTAAGTTTCTTAAATTAATTTAAACCCCTCTTAAGGATTTTTTAAATAGCTTGTAGAGCTGAAGATTAATACGTTTGTAAATGAAACTTATACTGTTTTCTTATAATTTCTAAGTGACTTGTAAGCTTTTGTACTTACACACCGAAAACAACTTGGTTGTGAGAACTAAATTTAAACAAAAACTCAGTTGGAATAATCAACTAGAATTTTATAATACAGTTTGAATTTAACAATTTTAGTAAATTATTCGATTTTATAAATTTATTACTAATAAATACAATTCAAGCTTAAGATTTCAATGAAAAATTTTTGTTTGTTTTAATTTTCCAATATTTCGACTTTTTTTTTGAATTTCCCTGAAGGAGACCTTCAAAAGAAAGTCGAAATATTGGAAAATTAAAACAAAAACAATTTTTTCATAGAGATCTTAAGCTTGAATAATGTTTGAATTTAACATTATTATCATAAGCAACAATCGTTGTGCTAACTTTAAGATCTATTGAAAAGCCTTCAACTACAATCCGAGACTCGTTATGAAGCTTTTAATTTTTATAGGATTCATTATACCTACGCTCCTTGGATCTTGCGTTCCAATCCTCAATCGCATAGAATATGTTTAAATTTTACTTGTTCTTCTTGACAGCAATAACAGGAGTCGTTTTGTGAAACACCGATTTTACTAATGCGGTAGTTGAGCCAGTAGCTCAATGTAGAGTTTGATGTTATTTCTGCTGAGGTTAAAAATAGCTTTTGCCTTAATATAATAGGAATTAATGGAGCTCCTTAACTGATGCATATACACTTCAGGTTTCCAATAGGCTGTATCTTCCTTGAATAGTAGGGCCACCCTACAGAAGGTCTTTGTGCTAATAAAAGTTATATTCGCGCCCTATTTAGCCAGATAGTCATGCTATTATATTGACCAAATTCCTCGATATCCAAAATTTACGTCTCTGAAAAATATTTTGAGCTCTAAAATCAATTTGCTACTACCACGATTAAAGACTTGCACTATCAAAATCGAAGTTTTAGTTGTTTCAATGGAAATGAAAGTTTTGAGTGGTAATAAATTTAGTTCTTACAACCAGAATTATTTTCTTAGCTTGGAGAAAATAAAATTTATTGTGAGAACTGAAGCCTTCATCAAACCTAAATTTTGTTGTGATAATCAAACTGTTTTAGTTGTAGTAACCATAATGCTTTAAGTCAACCTACAATTTAGTTCTTTTAAAAATATTTCGAGCTGTAAGATCAGTTTCTTTTATCTAAGTCAGTTGTAACGATTGAATTTTATAGTTGTGGTAATAGAAACTCGGTAAAAAATTCTGGACTGTTTTAACGAATTTTGATTGTTACAGCTAAAAAAAATATTTTAAACTCATGACAAATTAAGTTGTTTTCTGGGTGTAGTCACTGAAAGTTGATTTCTTGTTTCTGTATGAGTGCGTTAATACTTTTATCTGATTTTTTTGTTTGTTTATATTTTATATGATTTTTGATTTTTCATTTGTATTTTATTTTTTTTTTGTTTGTCCTATTGTAATTGTAGACAAGTGTGTTTTACCTTTTAAATTTTAAATGGTTTTTTACTTTTCCTTCTTTTTATTAAGTTTTGCGTGTTTATTTCAAAAAAAAAAAAAAAAAAAAAAAAACAAACAAATCCTTTAATATGCAAAGCTTTAACTCAACTCAATTCCTTTTTTTTAGTCCCTTATGCATACACTTGATAAATGTTATTTTGTGTTTCTATTTACCGAACAAAAAAAAAGAAAAAAATAAATAAAACAGACAGAAAGAAATTGTGAAAGGACTCACATAACTTGAAACGCAATCAACAAATCCTTAAATGCAAAACAAAGCAAAGAAAAGACAAGATTTACGAACATTCGAATAAAGTCAACACACAAAAAAAAATTGTTTTTTTTTTAAATCGGCTTTTATATGAGGGAAAAAGCCCATATGTGCTTGAGCTGCATGCCGTTTATAGCCAGGAGACCAAGTGATGAATAGTAACGCACATACACATTCATAGAGTGAGAGAAACTAACTTATATGTGAAGCGTGTGCGTGCGTTCTGCTTGCCTTGTAGGGGTGCCAGCTTGATTGGGTTCGTACGTTAAGAACTTAATCCTATTTCGCGGTAAACTGCATAAATAACTGACTGACTCAATCACAAACTGATAGCTGCTGCGGATACAAAAACTCAAAATAGACAAACCGTAAAGTATTAAAACCTTAACAAAGAGTGTCTAAAAACTTACCAAAAAAAAAAAAAAAACGTTACAATATTTTTAGTTAAATAACCACAACACTGACAAGATATTCACAAAAATGAAAATAAAGAAAATAACTAAAATTGTAAATGCACACAATTGAATGGATAGATGACAGTAATAGTGAATTAAGTTCGACATTAAAAAGAGAAAAAACAGTCATAGCATTAATTAAAATTTTAATTGCAAACATAAAAAAATTATTATACAGTGTTGGGCCCCTATTGAAGTCTAGACCTTAAATAAATTGCTAAAAGAAAACTTTATTTAATTTAAGAAACAAAGTTTTTCCCACGACTATAAAACCAGCTCTTCTGCTTTAGTATCTTGGGCACGTATGCACAATCTTTAGTTAGTTCTATTGTCTAAGTTGCAAGAATCAAAATTTGATAAAAATTGTAAATATTATCAGCTTTATTATCGAATTTTTATTGTCACAACTCACTTAGACAAGTGAAAATGATTTTGCAGCTGGAAATATATTTAAGAGAACTAAATTTTGGGTTGACTTATAGCATTATGGTTGCTGCAACTAAAACAATGTACTTTAATATTTAAAACAACTTTGGTTGTGAGAACTAAATTTATTGCCACTCAAAAATTTTGTTTCTATTGTCACAACTAAAAATTCGATTTTTTTTAGTGAAATTTTTTTAGTCGCAACAAGAGGAAATCGTTAAAGATAAACACAAACTAAGACTTTAGCAGTGATTATATTTAACATTGACAACTTATTTCTTAATAATTGACAACTTTATTTTTGAAAGTTTTTTTTTTTGTCTATCTAAAAACTATTTTCAAAATTATAATGAGAATTTCTAATAATTTTTTTTAAGGGTTGATTAGCTTCCCGGGAGTTTTGTTTAAAAACGTATTTTTTTATCTTTGTTTTGTTTATGTGTCATGCTTGTTTTGTTGCTTTCATTTTATTATGGTTGTTGATTTCATTTAAGGCGTAATTTTTAATTCCTTTTAATGGCTTTCAAAGTCCCTTTAAAGTAAACAAGAGCATTAAGAAAATTTATGAATCGAAAAAGTAACCGCATTTAGCAAATAAAAATATTTTAAATATCAAAAATAAAAAAAAAAAATTCTAATAATAAAAAATAAAAGTACTTTTCATAACACACGCTTAAACATATGCTTAGGCATGCTATAGCCCAGCATACAATTTGAAAAGCATTTTTAAAGCAACTGTCTGCAGGGACTCACTGCGCTGTCGACTTCTTTGATCTACCTGATATTTAGTAACAGGTAGCAATTGGTTTAAGTGTCTTCTTCTTCTCTTATTATTTGTCTAATTCTGTTTATGCTCCTGCCTCTTATTTCTTTGACACCTTTTTGTCATTTTTTTTTTTCACTCAAAGAGCACATCAGAAGAACTAAATTGACCTATTTCTGTTTTTCTTATAGGAGCGAACTGTATAACTTAACCTCACCTAAATGCTTGTGAGCTTTCAATCTAGAAATTGTATTTATGTTTTATTATAGCTCATAACTTTTTTTAAAGTTTGACGTGGTTGGAAAAATTTTCAATAAATTTTTGGTTTTATTTATGCACAATCAAAAAAAATTATTTAATATTTTCAGTACTCGTATGTTTGCTGTATATTTTGGGCACATGACATGTAATTGTTTGGTTGGTGTAGCTAAGGTTTGGTAAAACTAAAATTATCATTAAAGATAAACACGGGGATGGGAGTATTTTAATTTAGTTTTTTTTTTTTTTTTTTTTTTTTTTTTGTTTATTAAAATTTATATTTATTAGATATTTATTTTAATTAATGACAAACAACAACAGCAAGCAGCATCGACTTAAAGGACATTAACAATAATAAAAACGCTAGAGAAACCCAACAACCAAGAGGAATAAATTTAAAAGAAAAAAAACCCTAGTGTAACCCTTAAAAGAATACGAACCCAAAATTGCTGTTCAAGTACAACTCTATATGCTTGATATATTATTTACATTTAGTATGTGTTGCTGCTTGGGTTTGTGTATACATATGATGTGTAGTAGGGTTGAGACAATCCAACAATATGCAAACACTTAATATGGCCATAATCACTCTATGGGTGGGCATTAAGTGCAATTTACATGATTATATTTTTCAGTTTCTGTTTCAGTACGGGTGTTCTTTTTTTGCCTTTTCTTTTAGTTTCTTTATATACGATTGACGTGCTTGCAAGGTGTGTTTTATTCAGTAACCCAAGCCTTACATACACATAAATAAAAACTACAACACAAAAGAAATATTTTAACAAGCTCCTCTACATTTACAATTTAATATCATTCATATTCAAATCATGCAACTTTTTTTTCTTTCTGTTCTTCGTTTGAAATAAAAATTTGCATAAAAATAAAGTTTTTATTTCATATTTTCATTTGGAAGAGTGTGTGTGTGTGTGTGTGTGTTAGTATTTGTGCTTAAGCATTTACAACTTAAACTACATGTAAAGGACATTTTTCCAAATAAAAGGGCAACTGAAACAACAAATACAAAAAAATAATATTTTTTAAATTTCATTTTATTGATTAACTAAAGTTAAATTGTTTATTTTGGTGAATTATATAAAAGAAAAATATAAAAAAATTTAATATAATAAGTTTTATAAAAGCTGTTATTTTTAAAAGTGGTATAAGTCCACTTGGAGGAAAAAAAAAATTATTCAGCGTTGATTTTAGTTAGATATACGAATAAGCACCATCTTGTGCTAAAATTACCGCTGACTTATACCACTTTTACACCAGATGTACTGGTGGATTGGACTCAGTCAGCTCTGGTTTCTTTCCGGAGCTTTTCAATTTCAACAAAAAAAGTGTGGTTGTGCAGAAAAAAAATTTTTAAGCAGTTTTTTCAAAAAAATTTAAAACTGATATATTACACTTTGCAAACACTTGGGAAAAATTTTTTTTTTTAATAACCAATATTTTTTTTTTAAGCGCTATTGTCGTCTATGTGTAAAAACTATTACAATTTTAGATTATCTGGATACGTTTTTTCTTAAAAATTTTTATATGTAAAATATGAGATTTTTGAATAGGCTGCTTCGCTTATGTCATCATAACTTGGAAACTATTCGATTTTGTTTCTAAATACCTTAATAACTTTAATTTATTTTCATATTATTTCTTAGTGCAGCTATTATTTCTCGATTTACTGGGAAAATACTAGCTAAAAAAGTAAATATTGTTTTTAAATTATGAAATTTTTGATTTTTAAAAATTCACATTCGGCGTGTTTTAGTCTTTTCTAGCGTTTTTTTAAGGAAATATAGCTTAATTTTTTTAAAGTCCTTGCAACGCTGTACCTCAGTAACGAATAGCTGCAATTTTCATCTAGATTGATATTTCTTTACATTTAACACTTTTGAGAAATATTCCTCTTTATTTGAAAATATTTATGGCAATTAAGTACTTTACCAGTGAATTGGTCAACTGGGTTGTGCCACATATGCATGCATGAGCTAAATTAATATACAAGGTAAACTGGAAACCAGGAATATTTAAAACAAAAGTTACTTTCGCTTTTTTGTTTTATCACAACAAAACAAAAAATAGAATATTAAATAGCATGCGATAAGAAAGGGAAATGAAAATTTACATAAAAATCCTCTAAATAAGTTTCTAATTTTATTTATTATTTTTTGTTTTTGTTTGTTAGTTATGGCTATTATTAAATGATATTCTTTTGCAAATTTAAAAGTTTCGTTTAGAGAAAATTGTTTGTATGAATCAAAGTTAAGCAAATTTACTAAGCAACTTCAATTGAAATTTTAAAATTATTTCATACGCAAAGGTTAAATTTCAATCAAAATCGGTGCAATATTGAATGCCATGCTTTGGGTCAAACAGCCAAATTACTATACTCAATAGTAATTGAAATTTATGTAGAATTTAAATGAAAATTTCGATTAAAATCGAATGCCTGAAATAGTTTTTTTTTTTTTTTGATATGGAATAGTTATTTTTTTTTTAATGGCTGCTTACTTAACCATTGGACTTACACAATGGATATTAGAGGACACACTGCTCTTATCAACAAAAAAAAAATTTAAGTTTTAAACTACTCCAATTCAAGATTTATTTTAAACTAATTGTTTAAATTAGTCCCAGTCCTTTAACCTCAGTCGGTTTACCCAGTCGGTATCCTCAGAGAGAGAGAGTATGTATTAAAGAGTTGCACAAGGATAATTGAAAGCCACACAACACTACAAAGATGTGTAATATTTTATAATAAAAAGTGCTTGTAAGCCTTTTCAAGTATGCTTGTGCAGCCCTTTAGTAAGTACCAATTTTTAGAGAAATCCGTTTCAAAACAGAACTTTAATTGTTAAAAAACTAGTCATTCACTAAATATTTATATAAAATGACTCAAGCCTTTGTCAGCATTATTTTCAGAGGCGGCAAAGTGCTACATAAATAAATAAAGCATAATTAGAGGCAAACATCTTTTTGAATAGTTTTTAGTGCAAAACGTTAAAAATTGGCTTAAAAGAGGGCGTGGCCGTTGCAAAAGAATTAGCATGACCATATATATATATAAAATTTTAGACAAGTCGATTAGAAAACAAATATTTGTATAGCGAACAAACAATTAAAAAAAGAGTTTTATTCATATAGATTAAAAAACAAAACTAACCGCGGAAAATTTTTAATTTTTTTCCGTTTTTTTTTGCAGCTGATAAATTAAGTTATTAAGTTAAGTTGCTGCTTGTAGAAATTACTTTTAGAAAATTTGTTTAAAATCAATACCATGTAATTAAAATTGTATTAAAACGTATGGCTTACCAGAAACAAAGAAAAATGTTTTTATAAAATGATATTAATTTATATCGCACCTGTCGGTAACGCCTTTTTTATTTTTTTTTTTATTTTTTAATATAGAAAGAAGTCAGTCATGTCATTTAAATTTTTTTTTTGTAAATAATAATGTAGTTGTTGTATCTTTTGTAGTCATGACACGCCCCCAATACATTCACATAAAAAAGGTCTTATTAAAATGATGACTTAATTTAAATTAAAAGGAAAAAATTTTATATGGAAAAATAAAACTAAAAAAAAAGAGTTGTTTATTGTTTTGTAAAAATTAAATTGTAGAAGTAAAGCAGACACATAAAAGTTATAAGTAGAAAAGAAATATTAAAAAACACAAGGTAAATTCATTTTATAATGCCGCGCCGCCTACCCCCTAATTAAAGGTCGTTATTATGCATGAAGCCCAAAAGACCAACACAAAACAAACACTGAAACAAACGATTGAATAAATAAATTAAAAAAGGAATCATTAATACTTTAAAGTTGTTTGTTTTCATGTCTAACCAATGGCCACAATGGCTCAGCAGCAGCAACAGAAAAAAGAAAAAATTCACACATTCGGTTGAAGAGCTTGTGGTTTTAACAAATTAAATTGTTTCAAATGAATTCCGCGCTACCAGCCATTAAATCAGTTTTTGGTGCGATTTAACAGTAGCAGTGAAACATAATCAAGCCATCAAGCCTCCCCACTCTCATAATAACACTCGTACACCAAGAAAATAAAGACAAAAAGAAAAAAAAAAACAAGAAAATAAAAAAAATTCATTTTACAAATACCCCATAAACACAAAGTTAAACTGATTTTATGGTATAAGAAAAAAAATTTGGTTGTGAGCAACAAATTCTTTTGTATTAATTAAATAATCTTAAATAGAATGATATAAATTTGAGCTGCCACAAACAAAAATAGTATTAAGAATATTAAAATTTTATCAACAATTTCGTTAGTCACTATTAAAAAATTCGGTTGTAAGAATCAAATAATTTTAGTCGTGACAATCAAAATTTAGTAAAGGATTAAAAAAAGTTTATTAATAAAACTAAATTGTTTCTATCAAAATTCGGTCATCATAATTAAAAAATTTGGTTGTGAGAATCAAATAATTTTAGTTTAGACTATAGAAATTTTTTTATACCAATAAAAAAATATAATTCAGAAGACTAAGTTAGAAATCTTAATTTAAAAATTTAGTTATGACAATCAAACTATTTAAGTTGTGCCAACTGAAATTTAATAATACCAAAAAAAAAGATAAATAAAATTTTATTTTATTAAAAAAAAATAATTTTTGTTGTGACCACGAAAATGTGATATTTAATACCAAATTTGTGTCATCGAATTTCGATCATCATAAATAAAAAAGTTAGTTGTGACAATCAAATAGACTAACAAAAGTCTTCTTAATAAAACTAATTTTTTTATAATCAAATAATCACTATTAATTTAAGTTGTTAAAATCAAATAACTTTACTTGTGACATCAGAAATTTTTGTGATACTAACTAAAAATATTCTTAAGAAAATTTTGATAAGCAAAAATTAAAAAACCAATATCACAACTGAATTTTTTTCCTGACAAAAAAGTACATATTAATTTTTTTCTTTTTTGCGTTATTTAATTTGAAGCACTAATGAGTTGCAAATCTATTTTAAAAGAGAAAAAAATTTTAAATTCAGTTTTATTAATTTTAATTTTCAAAAGTGAAAATCAGCAATTGAATATCGACAAAATTTTTCAAATGTTTGGTTGTCGAACCTGAACGCTTTTCAAAGATTTCTTTTTTAAAAAAAGACGCACTTATTTGTTTGCTGGGCGTCAGTGTCTTACATTCATTTTTTTAACACAAATAAAATAATAAAATTGCCTTTTGTAAAAAATACGAATTTACTGTCAGTATGAGAGTAACAAAACTAAAACTACTTTTGTTTTTAAACGAATTGAAGAAGAAAAAATTGTATTTCGTCTTTGGCATTCTCAGTCACGCAAATCTTATGGTATGAACTTTATTGTTACATTAAAGGTGCAATATTTTGCAACAAAGTTTGTTCAATTTAATTCCCTTAAATAATTTGCATGTGAATTATTATTATTTTTTTCCTTTTTCTTCTCCTGCTTTTGCCTTAAATTAAGCAATTGTAAAAAAATGATGAGCAAAAAGAAAATATTAACAAACAAAACAAAAATTACATGCCATCATTGCATTTGCATTGTATAACTAAATACCATCTTTCATTAATAATTTTTTAGCATGATCAGGCAAAATAGGTTGGCTTTACGCTTGCTTCTACAAGTAAAATTTGCATAAAATCGTTTGTTACTGCTGGAGCAGTGCAATTGAGGTGGTGTTGAGAATGGTATACAAATTAAAATTCTTTTTACAAAATCCAAACCAAATGCTACAAATTAGTTACAATTTTATTTGTTGTACTGTTCTGCATAAAAGCTTAAGGCATAAATGTGGCAAAAATCACTGCAAATTCACACAAAATATGCAAAAATCTGTGTTAAATAATCGCTAGCAAAAATACGCAAAACAATCAACAACAAAATGATGAAAATACAAAACATATTTATGCACATATTCATAAATTCATTAACAAAAAAATAAATAAAATAAAAATATACATAAATTACACACGACAATTGTCAGGGATGTAAAGAAGTGTAAGTGTTAGAGAGCTTGTAAATAAACGAAAAAATTCGTTAAGTGTTTTAACATGGTAATTTTTATTATTATTAAGTTCCACGTAAATCGGCCAATCTTTTACAAAGTTTGCTGTTGCAATGCCACACGTACTATGGACTCAAAGGACCTTTTGTACAGCCCATGAGTCCTTTGTTCTAGCTCTACCTTTCTGGTAGTCAAAAAGAAGTTTCCAAAAGTCTTGGTCTATCAGGCCCTAAGGCATACAGTCACTAGGTGCAAGTTCTGATGCTTCGTAATGTCAATTAAAAATTCTGCATGGCTTTGTGCTGAAGGTTATTCAGCCACAACTTACCTAACTCCCTATAGAGTCAACAAAACTTTTCTAAGATTAGGAATCTGGCCTTAGAAAATTTCAAAGCCAGCCACTATCCTAATTACTGTGCTCAAGTTGCATTAAACAACCTACATTACCCTATCTGACATTTATGTAAGACCAGAGATTCTGGTTAAGCATATAGTCTGGACCTAATGTGCTACGAAAATTTGTTTACTTTACTTAAGTGTATATCGCCATTATACTTGTAAAACAGCCACACCCACTTTTACGCCCACTTTTTACTTAATTTTCCATTTCCAAAGGATTTTTTTTTTAATTTTTTATTATTGGCGAATTAGTTAGTCTTAGAACTTAAAACACAATCGATCAATTCATCTCAAAAATTTTATATGAAAAGTATTAAAAATATTGAGTGTTTTTCATATCAATTTTTTAGACGAGTTAATCGCTTGTGTTATAGAAACAGAACATTAGTTTTAATTTTAACACGTTTTGCTAGAAATATTCAATGAACTGTAAAATATATTGTAAAGCCCGCTTCTTAACTAAAACAATTCAAAACTCCTCACGAATCTCGTAATTGTCGTGGGACTCATTTTACTGATTAAACACTTAATTTAGCTTGTAATTGTTTTTATATTTTATGGATCCTTGGTATAGCCTCTGGCTAATAGTTTTTTAATAACCTCTCCATCATTCCTATAACGATCATAGAGCCTCAGCAAATCTGATAAACGTGGTCCTAACTTGCGCCAATGTCTTACTCTCTCTCACTAAAGTTTGCCAATCATTGTCATTTCAGCTCTGATTTGTCTCCTCCATAAATGAGCTTTACTCTATAGCACTCCACTAGCCTCTCTTGCCTAAACTAATCTTTTAAAGGAAACTCTTTTGATCTTCTTCGGATTCGCTTTTTTTTACTTCTTAAAAATTCATAAATTCTTTTTAAAAGAAAAATGTTTAGTTCTTTCAAGTTTAAGTTCATTTTATAATCATCATTGAAATTAAAAATTTTTTAATTTAATTGTCTGAATATGAAAAAATTAATTCTCTTAATTGCGTTTTGTCGTACCCTTTTTAACAAGTTAAAATATTCAAACGAAGCAAAATCGAAATTCTCTTTTTTTGGCCTGAGCTCTCCTCTAATGAATATTAAATTTGCATACAAATTTACTTTTGCACACACACACATAATCAGAATCCATATTTATAAAATTTGCTGAGTGTTTGCATATTTTTTGTTTACGAGTTTTATTTGTTGATGCTTCAAAAAAAAAATCCTGTTCACACTTGATGCTTCATTGTTTCCTCACATATTCATTCATGAACTAACAAATACTTGATGTTGTTGTTAATGTATTAACAATTTTTCAAAAGCTCATTAAAAACTAATTTTTGTTGAAAAAGGCCAGATAAGTATTTTTTTTTTTTTTTTAGAAAGTTTAACAAAAACCTAAAGCAGTTTTAAAGGCTTTCTATCTGCTTAAATAGTTTTCTTATAAATTAAACTGACTTGGTTTTTTAAAAGGTTTTTTTTTAAGAAATTCTTTTTTCTTTTTTTTTTTTGTAACGGTTTAAAATTTGATTTAATTAATTCTTTTGTGAACAAAAACAAAAACACAAAATTGAAACTGAAGTCTTAGAAAAGGTGACAAAAAAATTTTTGGAAGCAGAGAAAATTTCTGAAAATTAAGCAAAGAAGTAAAACCAAAAATTTCATCAGCTTAATAACAAAACTTCAGTGCATTAAGCGCTCAATAGACAAAATAGCAGCCAATTGAAATATTTAAAATACAATTAACGTTTCTCAAGTCTTATTAAGTCAAGGACAACAGCTAAAAATTTTTCTTTTTAAATTATTTCGATTCTGGCCATTTCGCAATTATAGAATATATCGCTTCACTATCTCTGAAACACATTAATAAATTTATTGAGTCGACATAAGAAACTTTTTTTATTAGCCAAGAATTATGGTGGCTTACAATTGTAACTAAATTTAATTTTTTAGAAATTTGCTGAAAAGTACAAAATATTTCAAGGTTTAAACTTTGAAGCCGATATTAAAATCTTCTTTTTAACAGTCAAATTCTAAAAAAAATTTTAATTAAGTAAGGGCTTATTAAGGGAATTTTATTAAAAGGAAAGTGTAGGAGTTAGACTATATAAATGATGTCAGATAATTAGGCTGCACTGCTGAGTTTACACTCACCTGAGCTGAGATCAGACTGTCTATCGTCTTTGAAAGTTGACTTAACGATGTTTTATTACTTTAGCGCATTTTACTTTAGTTTGAAACTACTTTTGTGCCAGCCTGTACTTTTTTCTTATAAAACACGAGCAAATAAATTTTGGAAAATCCCTTAATCGATAATTTATTTTAATCAACAAGTAAAACAACAACAAAAAATTCCGTTCACCTTGCCTTTTACTTAACACGACACCTCCACTACCAGATATGACAATGTTTATAATTGATTTTATTGTTTTATTTTAAAAGCCTTTTAAAATAATTTGATACTTCATGTCCTTTATTCTAGGATTCTGTTCCTTTTTTTGTGTGCTAAACAAGCTTTAGTTATTTATTATGAATTATGCTGCTGGCTGCTGTTAACTACTATATGCAGTGGATCATTCCCAAGGCTAGTGTAGGTCACATCTTCAATGCCCTTATTTTCTTAAAATAGGCTATGAGCTGCACTTTGTTGAATTTTATTTTTAACAATGAGTTGCTTTCTTGTTTGGGATCTGCTAAGCGGATGTATGAATACAGAGTACTCGCTGGCTTGAAAAAAAAATATGTGCTATCGGGTGTGGTTTGATTGTTGAGGTTGAGGTTGAGGTTGAGGCTGAAAAAAAATTTTTTTTTTTAATATAAACCCAAAAGGACATATAAGCAACAGTTATTCTTCATAGTGTGCTTCATATTTATTGTACGCCAGTACTAGTAAATAATTGTAGTTGTAAAGGGTGTTTTTTAAAGACGTATAAAACTTTAAGTTGGCATTACTGTTCAAGATGGCGACCGATTTAATAGCTGTCAAGTAATTTATTCTCAGTTTGGTTTGGCAATTCATCATGAATAGACTCACGCCTGAACAACGCTTGCAAATAGTGCAATTTTATTTCGAACGAGATTGCCGTTGTTCCTGATTTCCATAAGCGAATTTTGTTTAGCGATGAAGGGCATTTCTGGTTGAATGGATACGTCAACAAACAAAACTGTCGCATTTGGAGTGAAGCTAATCCTCAAGTGTATGTCGAAACACCGTTACTTCCAGAAAAACTGACTGTTTGGTGTGCTTTATGGGCTGGTGGAATCATTGGTCCGTACTTCTTCAAAAACGATGATGACCAGATCGTTACAGTCAATGGTGATCGGTATAAAGCCATGATTACTAACTTTTTCATTCCTGAATTGAACAACCATGATGTCCAGGAGCAGTGGTTCCAACAAGACGGCGCAACATGTCACACAGCTCGTGCCACAATCGATTTATTGAAAGACACGTTTGGTGACCGCCCAAATTCACATTTTGGACCTGTGATTTGGCTTCCAAAATCTTGTGATTTAACACCGCTAGACTACTTTCTGTGGGGCTATGTAAAGTCACTGGTCTATGCGGATAAGCCACAAACGTTGTTTTATTGCAATTTAAAGTTCTATACGTCTATAAAAAATACCCTTTATAAGAATAAAATTTATTTTCATAATAATTTTACTTTCCAAAAAAAGAAAAAAGCAAAAGTTTAATAATATTTTTTTTAGTAGAACAAAATTATTTTAAAAAGTTAACTTTAGGTAGGAAGCTCTAAATAAAAAATTTAATATTGTGGGTAAAAGAAAATTTAATTTGCGTGTCGGCCTGACAGCCTTCAATTAGAATCGCGAGATTCTGTTTTGAAGTCTATACATAAAAATATATTCTTGTGCTTAAATTTATATATTTAATGAGACATTTGGCCAAAACTACGTAGTAATAAAGTGACTTAGAGCCAAACTATAGCATTGAGATATTTGATAACATCTTTAACTTAGTTTAAAAAAAAATTCAAAAGGAAACTCATATTTTTTCTGAAGCGTTTGAAAGTCTTTTGTGATACCAATATTGAGGAAACTTTTTTTTTTTAAACAAACAAAATCTCAAATTGTTTATCAAAACTTTGAAGACTTATAACTCGAAAAATATAAGCTTTTTCAATAAAACTGCACGCCAAAATCGATTTAATTTTTTTACAATCACATGTTTCTAACCAAAGATCAGCTAACAAAGAATCGCTTTTTGACTATTCAGAGTCACTTATTAATTGCCAGCCTTGCTACTTCGATGCGAAGCTAAAGAAAAATATCGTCAGAAAATGTGGCTCACTAACGTTGTTGAACGTTACTAGAAAATAGTAAAAATTCGTTATTTCCAATTTTAGTGACTTCTATGCGCTTTGTATTGGTTTTGTAAGAAAAATATCCAAGCGAGTACAAGCAAACAAGTCAGTGATTTTGACATTTACATTCGCACAAAGAGAAAAAATATTTTTTATATAGAAATTCTAGCGTTATTGTTCGTTTTTCTTTTCATGAGAATTGTTGTGAATAAAAAATTTTAGGGAGCCGCACATCACATGTTTGTCATCTGAAGTAAAAGCGAACGATAGTCTTCCACAAAAGCAGCCTGGCTGTAAGTTCTAGCGTTATTGTTCGTTTTTCTTGTCATAAGAATACTCGCTTAAGAAAAGTTTTACAGAGCCACAAATTAGCTGTTTGTCTTCTAAAGTAAAAGCAAACGATAGTCTTCCTTAAAAGCAGTCTAGCTGTAAATTTTAAATTTAAGTGAGTTGACGTTATTGAAATTCAAGTACTCTGATGGATTCATTCTCACAACAACTTTGGATGCAATAAACATGAATACGACTTAAGCATCATACTCACTCTCTCTCTCACCCTTTCCTTTCATTTAATAACAACTTGTGTTGCTTGAAATGCATGATAACTTTAGAAAAAATAAAAGTTTTGTTAATTAAAATCAACAAAGTTTTGGTTTTTGCATGTCTAATGAATGTTTAGTTGTTTGTAAGTTTGGGTTTTAAAAAGCAAATAAATAAATGGAATACAATTTACAAATAAGTAATGTCTCACAAAAAATAAATAAAAAAAAGCAACCAACAACATTAAAATGCAAAAAAACAAAAATTGCATTTCATTTGTAAATATTTAAGAAAAAAAAAAAAAAGTTTTGCTTTAAAATCAAATCACTCACCAAATGTTATTCAAAAACAAACCTTCTTAAACAAATAAAGAACAACTTGAGTCATTTTATTTGAGCAGCAAGTGATTTATTTGTTATTGATGTAACAGTCACGTGTCGTGGCCTCTGGCCTCTTATACTTTAGCAAGTTTATGCTTCAACTGTTAATGTTAAAGGTTAATCATTTTGCTAAGGTCTCAGCAGTAAATCAAACTTTTTTAGTTTTATTTTCTCTTCAAACTGAAATCCTTTTTAGAAATCACATTAACGTTAAGAGTATCAGCAGAACACAAAAAAAAAACAAATCAAGTGTTTGATAAAATCTTCTCTGACTCTGACTCTGACTCTCACTCTCCTTGACTTTTCTATTTTTTTTTTGTCTGTAGTTTACCGTCTACCTCATTATCATATCGTTTAATGTTGGGATTATTGTTGACAAAGTGTGCGTCATTCTGGTTCTTTGTTATCCTTTATGTTTTTTTTTGCAGTTTCTTTGTCGTTAGACAAACAGTGGCACAAAACTGCCATTAAAATATACCAAAAAAAATTAAATTATTTTTTAAGCTCAATACTTTAACTTTATTAAAGCAATAAAATCTGTAATTAACCTTCAACGCATCCTTGTGTTGAAAATCATACATACAATTTATTTTTGTTCGTAGGCCTCATTATTTAATTAAAAAAATTAATTTAAAAATAAAATTTTTTTCAAACTCCCTGCTGTGGGTTTTCCCCCAGATATGAAATAAATACCCGTTCGTTCTCAAATATTTCTGACTTCATACTTTGTCTAGATATTTGCACTGCCTTAGCAGCTCACTTTCCGTCTTGGCACTGCTGGCCACTCGCACAGAACGCGCTCCGTCCCTCCTTACAGAAACAACATGAGTCGTTTTTTACGACATCAATAAAAACTCGTTAGCAACTCAACGTAGAGTTTAACGTCATTTTTTCTGAAGTTTAGAACAATCTCTGCCATAATGGCTTATGAGTCTCTTTAACTAACGTATTTACACTTTTTCAAGCTTAAAATCTTTTTTTAAATATTTTTTTAACACTTCAATTTCAAGATTAAAGTATCATCTTTTTACTTCTACTTTAGCTTATAAATCTTTTTTTCTATTTGGTTCCACTGTCTCTATTCTATTTTTCTTTAAACAAAATAAACAATTTCACTTTACTTATTGTCTTCTAAATTTTTTTACTCGCTTTTATTATTAGAATTTTATTGTTTTTTTTTCCATGCAAAGTTTATTTTGCGTCACATCATCGTAAGGACCAACCACTTACTCATGTATTGTCTGCATAATCTTTGCTCTTTGTTTATAAAATTTAGTAGCAACACTAAATGTAAATAAATAAAAATCTTTGTGAAAGGAATGAATCAAAATTCCATGCATATTTGTTGTGTAGTTTTGTTGGTATAATTAAGGTGAGATGGGTTAGAAGTTTTTTAAGAAAATATTTTGTTAAAGAGAAATTTTTATCAAAGAAAATTTAATTTATAGACGCAAATAGAAAGTGGATTTTTTAAGCCTTGTAGAACTTCCGTAAAGGTTTATTATCATGCTGGGCTTATATTTTTTATAACACAAATGTACGTACAGCTAGCGTATTAACTATTAATTTGTGGATCGTAGGTTCGATTCCTGCCTAGATCCTGAGTGTTTTCTGCAGACAAACCAAGAAACTACCCATAGAAAACAACATCAGTGGTAAAAACTAAATTTGTTTATAAGCGAAAATTCATTTGTGATAGAGAGCTCAAATTAGTAAATAAAAAAAAAAAAATTTCGGACAAAAAAAATTTTTTTTCGGACAAAAAAAAATTTTTTCGCTCGAATAGATAATATCAACCTTAGTGATTTCTTTGCTTTTAATATATCAAAAAGCATCTAAATATAAAGCTGAATTCCACTCATTTGTTCAGAACTAATATGTTTGACTGCACAAGAATTTTGTACTTACAAAATTTTTAATGTGCAGGATAAAGTGTCTCCAAAAAAAAGATCTTAAATTACGTATAAAAAAATTGTGTTTTCGGACAAAAATTTTTTCCTGAATGAGTAGTTTAATTAGGCCTTAGTGAGTTCTGGGCTTCTAATACATAAAAAAAGCATTTAAAAATAAAGCTGGATTTACATAGAATGCTTGTCCGCACAAAAATTTTTTACTTACTTGCAAATTTTTGTATGAGCAGTTTAAAGTGGCTCGCACAAAGAGAGAGCTCATGTTACGTATAAACAAATTTTTTTCTTTGCAAAAATTTTCTCTAATGAATTTAGCTTAAGCAATTTTAAGGCCTTTAATACAAAAAAGGCTTTTAAGTTTAAAGCTAAATTCACAGACTTGTAATAATAATATAAAAAGTTTTTTGCTTTAGCGATTCTAACGTTAGTGATTTCAATAAGCTAATTGAAAAGTAGAGTGCTTTCTTACACGTCAAGACCAGCAACTTGATGAAAATTGAGAACCCAAAGGAAATATTTAATAACCCAGGGATAAATGGCCAAGCTAAATAGCGTTTTTATTTTATTGGATGCAGTTGCTAAACAGTTGACTTTGGGAAGGCTGTGTGTTAACAAAGTTTATAACAGTTGAAAAGCTTTATCAAACAAAGTGTCCCCATAGACTAGTGGGTAGCGTACTAATCTATCGATCTGGGGGTCTCAGGTTCGATTTCGCCTTAGACTCTTAGAAGCTTCGCGGACTTGTGTTGCTTAACAAAAAACCTTTAATAACCCAGTAAAACAATAAGCATGACCAAACGAAATGATGTCTTTTTTTTTCAATTGTCAAGCAGATGACGTTAACTAGGTTTATGAAAGTTGCGTTTACAAAAAAAAAAAAAAAAAACATTGTGGTACTTCAAATTAATTTATAATGGACTTACCTGAATTATCAGGCCTAAATTTAAGGGATTTTCTGAAGTATCTTAGAGGAGATTCACATTCCTTTATTATATCGTAATGTTTGCCTGGGCAAGTAATAAAGTTCAAAACAGAATCCTGCATTTGTAATTGATGGCCTTTTAGAAGCCAGATAAACTCTGCTCCCACAGAGTATAAATTATTTTAAGCAAGCCGCTCTACTTTAAACAAATTGCTTTCTTAAACGTTTTTAATTCCTTGAGTAGTGTAATTATAAAGTTTTCAAAAACCCCCTGGCTTCCATAAGAATATCAAAAATATTTTTAGTTCATGCAATTGGAAATTCATTTAAAAAAAAATTAAAGCTGGAAGGGAAATCTCATTTTATGCTATTTTTTTCTTGTTTATTTACCTTCACTGGAAGGCATTGAAACAAAAATTACAGTGAATAGTAAAGGAAATTAAAAACTATAAATAAACGTTAAAAATTTTGTATGAATGCAAAATAAATAAATATTTTTGTTTCCATAAACAAATAGAAACAAAATTTGTAAGAGAAACAAATCCATAAATATTTAGTTAAAACAAAATATAAAAAATAGAACTTGATGCAAATAATTTTTATATTTTTTTTCCTTTACATTTTCATATTTTTATTTAGTTAAACTAATAAAACATTCTGGCATTGACATATTCAAATTTTTATACTAAATAACGTTTGTTTATTTTGCTTTTTAGATGCAAATATTAAAAAAGTTAATGATATTTTTGTTTTATGTTGCTTTCCGATTAAAAATAAATTTTAATTCATCTCCACTGTCTCCCTAAAAAAAATTTTTTATATGTAAGTGTGTGTGCTTTTATAAAAACAATAAACACAATTTTATAAAAACCATTTACCCATGTTCATATGAACTTGTAAAATTTATTGTTTTTAGTTACACTTTTTTTTTAGTTTTAATATTTCAAATAATTTTTTTAGTTTTATTTTCTGCAACTTTTTTTGTTGTTTTTGAATTGAAACTAGTGACATAGTTACAAGTGGTTTTTGATCCGTTTGCCCACCCACTCAATATGCATAAAGATTAATTAAAAAAACACAGCATAGAATAAACAATAACAAAAAAAACACAACAACAATGAATATTCATTACAAAAAAAGTCACCAAAAAGAAAGAAAATGTGACCCATAAAAAAGGGCAATCTAGAAATAAACATGCAATTGTTGCTAAAAAATAAAAAAGAGAACCAATAAAACTAGCTACAGTCGCTAAGCAAAGTGTTAATACACCAAACAAAAAATTATCAGAATTTTTAAAGGCCCAAAATATTTTTTTATTTGTTCTGTTGCTATTAAAATTTATGTAAAAAAAATAATTATAAATGTGTGTGATATTTTGAACTACATATGCAAAACTTTTGTGCGGAGAAAAATTTTATTATGTAACAAGAGAGTAAAACTCAGCTTTATTTTAAGAAGACTTTTTTCTATTCATAGAACTCATCTACTCGTTCTAAACACACATTTTTGTCAAAAAATTTTTTTTTTACATAAGATTACCTCTTTCTCGTGTGGACAAACAATTTGTTATTAACAAGTGGTTAAATTCAAACTTACATTTAAATATCTTTTTCTATTAAAAGCCTTTAAGTGAACTCAACTATTTGTTTTAAAAAAAAGTTTTTGACTGACAAAAAATTTTACTCATATAATTGTGAGACACTTTAAACTACACATATAACAATTTGTGCGGACAAAAATTTTGTGCGAACAAATTTTTGTTCAGAACAACTGGGCTGACCCAATTGATTTTTTTTTTTTTTTTTTTTTTTGTTTGTTTTTTTTTTTTCCAAAAAAGGCTGTATTTATCTACTTGTACCGAAAAAAAATTTTTGTCCAGCAAAATATTTGCTTTAGTAGTTTGAAGTCTCTCTCTTATTACTTATAATCCAAAAAAAAAATAATTTTTTTTGTGCAGATTGTGAGTGAAATTCATCTTTAGATTTAAGTGACTTTCTTGTATTAAAACCCCTCAAATCACTTAGGCTGAATGCAGCTACTTATTTCAAAAGACATTTATTTTATACTTAATATAAATTTTCTCTTTATGGTAGTCACTTTAAATTACACATACAAAGATTTTTACGGAAAAAAAATTTGTGAATAAATTCAGCTTTCGATTTAAATACCTGTTTTAAAACAGTTCATCTATTCGTTCTGTAAAAAAAATTTTTGTCCGAAAAAAATTTTTTTAAGGTAATTTGAGGTCTTTTTTTTGCGCAAGGCACTTTAAATTACAGATACAAAAATTTGTTCGGAAAAAAATTTTGTTCGTAACATATGAGTTGAATTCAGCTTTAGGGAAATTCAGGAAGGCTCACAAAAAACTTTCTAATTTAATTACTGTGAATAAATTATTATTTTTTTTTTTTTTTGCAGTTTTAATTTTGAAAAACTTGGACTTTCTAGCGTAGCGTTTTATAGCGCCCAGCATTTTTGTTAAAGCGTCATATCTAAATAAGAGTGCTGACGGTGCATATTATAAAGACAAACAAAATGGCATTACTGTTTAACAATTGCCGAAATTGGACTTTCCAACCGCTCCATACGAGTACGTTTTGTAAGGCTATAAGAATTTTTAACAGAGAAAAAACGCTTGCCACATCAATTTAGGTAGCACCGAAAAAAGAGCAAAAGTTTTTTAATTTTATTTTAAAAATCAGCATTCCATTATTCTGACTCAAGCATCATATTGAATTTTGTTTATGTTCGAAGTGCACCTACCCCTCCAAACTTCCAACATTTTACTAATTGGCTCAAGGTTTTTGGCAACAAAAGGGTGTCTGTCTGTGGCTTTATGAATTTTGAATGTGAAATGATATGAGCATTTCTCGAATGCAGGTAAGTATTGAGAAAAACCCCCAAACTTGCACTAGGCTGCGTTCTCTGCAGTTGGTTGCTAAGAATTTCCCATAATACTACCCAGCCCTTCAATAGCTGCTTATGAACATTTGTAATCAACATAAAATTGTTTTCGTTTTACTAGAGTTCCCTGTTTTTTGCTGCTTAATTGATTGCAAAACCAAATCTACCCGGCCACATCACCAACTAAAAATTTTGTTAATCAAAAAAAAATTTAGTTCCATTGAAATGCAAATCTTAGTTATTTTTTCCCCCTGTTCAATATTCTCACTGTTAGTTTATAGTGTTACGGCTTGTTGTTATGCTCGTGAATCCTTCTTAATTTTTCTTTTTGTTTTGTTTATCTCGTTGCTTTTTTATTATTAAATTTTTTGTAATTTATTACACCACAGTTTTTGGCTAAATTTACAATTGTATACTTTTCCCCCTTCACACATTTTCAATTATTTACGAGTACAGCTTTTTAATTTTTTTCTTCTTTTTGGTTGTTGTTGTTCAGTTTTCTTGCATTCAGAATTTTTTATAAAAATTTTTTTAATTCACCTCGCCTGAATGCTGAATGCAAAACAATTTTCAAATGTTGCGTGTAGTTATGTCTGTATGTGTTGGGTGTATATGTCTATGTGCTTGTATGTGTTCATGTTTTGTTATTATTATACGGATATAGAAACATAAGCCGGAAATATATGTGAAAAAAATGAAGTTTATTATTAAAAAAAAATATATAAAAAACAACAGAGAAAATGTAGCAAAAAAATACATGAATTTGTACTCGTATATAAAATCTATATTCATTGAGCAACAAAAGCCAAGAGAATTTTTATTTCTATTTTTCTGTTTATTTAGTTTCTGTTTCATTTCTTCTGTTTTTGCCGCCAACATTTTACGGAAATCAAGTGCACTTTATTTCCTAGTCATATATTCTAAAAATGCACATTGAACAAACCAGGCAAAGGCTTTCTATTGCAATAGTTTCTTTTTTTTTCCTTTATATTCACACACATACAATTACACGTATTTAAAATATCCCAACAGTTCATGTGTTTTTATGCCGGCTGCGAAAACATGTACTCCACTCCATATTAGACAACAAGTAGGTGAGGCAGTTTATGTAAATTAAAAAAAAAATTTTTTTTGAATCATACACGACAGAGTGTATGCCATTGTCGTTCACTTTGTCCTTGACAGAGTAAGCAAGTTGTGTTTGATTAGGTTATATAGGCTGATATTCTTCAGTTGTGTTCACTTTGTATTTAACACCTGTAAAGAGTGAAAAAGGAAGAAAACAGGAAAAGGGATAGAAAAATATTAAAGTGAAAAAAAAGAGGAAGTAGCAGAACAATGATGAATAAAGAAAAGAGAAGACAACTAAGAGGAGAAAAAGAGAAAGAGCAAGAGAAAGAAGAAAAATATAAATACAAAGCAGAGAGAGAGAGAGAGAAAAAAAAGAAAAAATAGAAGTAGAAGAGAAAGAAGAAGAGAAAGAAGAGAAAGAGAAGAAGTGAAAGAAGAACATAAAGCAAAGGCGAAGAAGAAGAACAGTACAAAAGGAACATACAAAGAAGAAGAACCAAAGAAAGTGGCAATAGGAAGAAAAAATAACATGAACAAGAAGGAGAAGAAGAAGAAGAGGAAGAGGAAGAGAAAGAAAAAGAAATATAAGAAGAAGAAGGGGAAGAGTAAGAAGAAAAAGAAAAACATAAATAACAAACAAAGAAGGAAAAGAAGAAAAAAGAACTAAAAGAGAAAGAAGAAGAAAAATTATTAAGAACAAGAGTAAAATGACGAAAAGACAGAAAAAGAATACAAAGAAAAAGAAGTGAAAGAAGAACATAAAGAAAAGGCGAAGAAGAAGAACAATAAAAAATCAAAAGACAAAGAATATGAACAAACGAAAGAGTCTATAGGAAGAAAAAGCATAAGAAAAAGAAATAAAACAAGAGGAAGAGTAAGAAAAAAAATAAGAAGAGGAAGAAAAAGAAATAAAAAAAGAAGAAGAGGAAGAGAAAGAAAAAGAAATAGGACAAGAGGAAGAGTAAGAAGAAAAATAAGAAGAGGAAGAAAAAGAAATAAAAGAAGAAGAAGAAGAGGAAGTGGAAGAAAAATAAATAGGACAAGAGGAAGAGTAAGAAGAAAAATAAGAAGAGGAAGAAAAAGAAATAAAAGAAGAAGAAGAAGAGAAAGAGGAAGAAAAAGAAATAGGACAAGAGGAAGGGATAAGGAGAAAAATAAGAAGGGGAAGAAAGAGAAATAAAAGACCAAGAAGAGGAAGAAGAAAATTAATGCATAAAGTAATAGGAAGATTAAAAAGAAGCAGAAGAAGGAGAAAAAGAAAAAGACTACGGAAGAACAAAAAAGGGAAAAATAGAAATACGACTTATTATTGCCCGTGTTGCAAAGAATAAAAGAAAAAAAGACTACGGCTTCATCTACTACTACACTCTTTACAAAATTCAGCTGTCTAGATACACGTCACATGCAAAGCAAGAAAAATAGAGAGAAGTTTTGTTCTTAACATAACCGCTTTTATAAAAGTTTACAATGAGCTGAATTTTGTAAACAGAAAAATAATTTCATTGTTTTCTAGCACTCTTGTTTGTTGTGAACTAATTACGAGTGCCTTATACAAAATAAATAGCCGGGACATTGCCAGAAACCAATATTTTCGTCCTGACTACGGCACTCATAATCAAAGGCCAAATCGAGCAATTTTAATTGCAATATTAAAATTATTGGATACAAAAAGCTTAATTTTTTATCGTTTTCATTCGATATCGAATAAGATGATTTGGCGACTAATTACAAATTTGTCATTTATGATTATAAAGTCTGCTGGGCTATGGAATATAAGTGGCATGTATTTCGGTGAAAATTTACTCCTGCACATGCTTTTAAAAATAATATTTTATAGTACAAAAAACAAAAAAAAAGGTTAAGTTGTTTACTACACATAAATAAATATTTTATGCATATGCATACATACGAGTATGAAAATAAGTAAGTAAATTTATACGTGGTAAATCACACACTAATACAGAAGCACTTATTTTATAAAAATATGTAAAGCATGCTTGAGAAAGAACAACAATTTGTGTACCAGTTGCAAAACTTAAAGTTTTTAGAAATAGATATTTGAATAGAAGTTCATGCTATTTAAGTGAAATAACTTTCCCTTTCCATATGAACAAAACGCTAAAATTTTTTTTTAAATTTCATCAACTTCACACATAAAATAAAAAAAAATATTTTTAAGAAATTTTCAAATAAAACGCACAGAAATTATGAGATGCTTAATTTTTCACCGGCGCATAAAATATTTCGAATGCGGTCCACAGGACAGAAGGCAAATTATGGCACTTGTGCACGCAAAGAAAAAAGGTGGTCACCTCAAACATAGTGTGCTCTTCACAAAAATATTATTATAAATTTGAAGGATCTAAACATTATTCTGATCACGATAAACATGTTTCTAGTTATTTTCAACCATATTATGTTTAGCGTTTTAGATCAACCGTATAATTATCATATTATGTTTAATAAAATTTTACTTGAAATCATAAATATGTTCATAGCAAACATAATAATGATAAAAATATGGTGGAATGTAGATTATTTTCTATTTTGTCTCTTTCACAACCATATAAATAAAGTGAGTATAAAACAAATACTTAATCGTTCAAACTCAGCTGAACTTTGTAAATAAAGTGGTTGAGTTAACTAAATATTCTAAAGTTCGAATCCTGGTAGAGTCAAATAAAATTAAAAAAAAAAAAATAAATAAATTCAAACCCACTGTATTATATATTAAATAAATACAAATTGATAGAAAAGAAAAATCAATGGAATAAAAAAAACTTTATTTATACAAAAAATTTAAATTAAAAATTTTTTTAAATCATATTGAAATATGTATGTATTAAAAAAAATAAAAAAAAAATTTCTTGCAACGTCTGCAGTTGAAAGCTATTTTTAATATCTTTGATTTAAAAATATATATGGTTAGAAGCAATCATAAATCTAACCATACTATGTTTCCACCAGAATATGGTTGCCTCAACCATATTTTTTCTTTACGTGTGGCAAACGAAATTTTAATGAAATTTAAATTTAAAAGTGAATCGGCTGAGGTGAATTTTAGATACAATAAAATGTTCAGCAAATTTATGCAAAACAATAAGAGGAATATTTTTAAAGAACATTTTAACCTTATAACTCTTTAAATAAGGGGCCGTTTTTGACCCCCTAACAAAAAGTTAAAGAGTTAAAGGTTTTACAAAAATATTCTTTGTTAAAATTGACTATAAGTTTATGATAGAAAAATTTTATTTTATTGTTAGAAATCAGTTAAGACCAAAATGTGCTTGAGGGTTAATTCTTACTTATTTAAAGTGGGCATAAAAATGTTTAATAGTTAAAATCATAAAAAAATTAATTGAATTGAATAGAAAATATTTTTAACTCTAACTATATCGCTATCGAATGCTGTAATTTGCCCCCAGGACAGAGTATTAAAAATTATCAGTAGATTATAATTGCCTTAAATGAAGTTTTACTCTTTTTATTTCCAATTTGTTTAAATTTTTATGTAAATAGTGAAAAGAAAAAAAAATTAATTAAAGACCAGCTGCTGTTAAGAAAAATGTGAAACCTAAACTTAATTACGCCTACATAAAAATTATTTGTCTTTTTCTTTGGATTTTATAATCACTAAATTTATAACCTCTTGATGTTGTACTCGAATCTTAAATAATTTATTGTTTGACTTACAAATAATTGTGTAACAAGATTTTTTATTTCTTTAAAAGGAAACATTTTTGTCATAAATTAAACCAGGAAATTGCATTCTGCTTTCCTTTCTACATTTATTGTTGTTGCTGTGTTGTGTGTTTAAAACTCATTACACATGCATTTACATGTAAAATAATGAGTAATTTTACACCTCAGAGTCGCCTACAATTTGGCGTCTTAAAGTGGTTTGAGTGTGAGTTGCAAGTGTGTGCGGATGTTTAATGATGAAGTAGCAAAATAGTATTTATTACATATAATTGATCCTTTTAACACACATGTTTGGCTCTCCTTACTTTAACACTATTTCCCAAAACTGTTTATATTTTCTTTTTACGAGCTTGTAAATCAATTTTACAGAAAAAAACAAAACAAATACATGTGTTGAGTGAAAACAACACTCACAAGAAATTTGACACTATTTTCATATAAACTTGGATACTTTTGTAAAAGTGTCAACAAGTGTTGCTCAAAATTGTTATGAAGAATATTTTCAGTGATTAAACAACCTGCCTTGTTAGAAAAAAAAAAATAAAACAATTTTTTTTTTCTTATAAAAATATTTTAGTTGTTGATTTGAAAAAGAATCTAAAAAAGAAATTTTTGCAATTTTTGCATTTATTTAATATATTTATGATCCATTACTATTATTCCTGCTTATCCTTTGGTTTTGCTGCATAAGCAGTTGTGGGCTTAATACTAATACTTCCTACTCCAAACAGTTATCAAAAAGAGTTCATTCTTGTACAAAAAAAAGAGAAAAAAATTAAATAATTTAAATCATTTTAATTAAAAAATTTTTAATTGACTCAAAAAAAAAAAATTTTTTTAATTAATTTAATAATAACATAAGATTTTCCCAGTGAAATAAAAGTTACTTTTCTTATTGCCTTTGCCCTGCTGTAAAGCATCAACGTGAGTTTCACCTGCAGGGCCGGCAGAGGTCGGCTTCATTAAAAAAAAGGTAACTGCGTTATCCTTTACTCTTCTCTTCTCGTACTATTGACATACTGCTCTTTTTTCCACTGCTTTCTATATTCTCTGACATCTTTCCATCGGTTTCAAAAAGGGACCAAGTCGGCTCTTTTTTGTTTTTTTTTTTTTTATTGGGACGTCATATGCAACATAACAGGGTGTTTAGCACGATATTATCTGTTCATTCGTTTTGTGTAATTTTTAAATTAAAAAAAAATTAAGTTCTCCAACAATATATAATTAGCGTAATGGTTTCGAAAACATCGTGGAAGTTATGAAAAAAAATCAATTAAAAAAAAAAAATTAAAAAAATAGAAAAAGCTGAAAACCGGTCATGTTTTTCTATAGTTCTTAACAAAACGAGAAATCGATATACAAATTTTTACCTAAAACTATTTTTTTTTATAAATTAAAATAAATAAAATTTCCTGATGATCACAAGCTAGCCTCTGTCAATAATGAATGTTTCTCAGTTGAGTTGTTATTGAAACAATTGCTATCTATTGAGGAGTTGTAATTTTTGTACGTTTTTCTAAACTGCAAGATTACAGATAGGTTGTAATATAAAAGTTTATACTAAAGTAGAGTTGAGTTGTGAACTATAATAGGGGAAAAATTTTAATTCATTTTAAAAATGATTTTTTATTTTTAAAGGTCTGCTTTTTAAACCATAAAAATTACATGAAAACTAATGCTTTTTTATGTGTGTTTGCTTATTATGTACATGTCACTTTGTTGAGTCCCAACATGAAAAATCTATTGGCAAGAATAATAAATGTTAAATGTTTTTGGTTTATGTTTTTCTTTTTGTGTTTTTTCCTTTCCTTTTTTATTATAACATCTTTCACAAAGCGCATTTCTTTTAAATTTCTTTATGACTTTTAGTTACCTTTAGCTTGACTTCAATGCCATAGTCCTTTTGGTTGCGGGGGTTGCTCCATTTAATACACAAATGCACAGAGACAGGAATCTAAAGTAATATTGCTTTGAGAATCCCCAAAAGACTTTCCTTTTTTTTTTTTTTTTGCTAATGTATTTTATTCTGTTTCCTGTGCTACTGCCAGGTATTTTATGCGCCACTAATTTCTATTCAACTCACATGTATTTTATAGGGCCAACAAAAGAATAATGTTGGTTACTTGCCAATTGTGTCCAGCCATTGTACGCTCTCTCTCCTATGACATTGATAACCTAATAAAGGTCTGCCTGGTAAGACATTTGGCTGCTCTTCCTTTTTGTTAGTTACAGATTTAATTTACCAGTCAGCCAGCTAACCAGCCAGGGGAAATAAGTAAAAAAAAAATACATAAAATTTTGTGTTTTAAAGCTCTTCTGCTGCTGTGTAATTTATATTTTGTTGTTTTCTTAAACTTTTTATAGATTTAATTCAAGATTTACCATTTTTTTAAGGGAGATGAAGGTTGAGACCTAGAATGTTTTAATTTATTTTTTTTCCTATTGCTAAATTTATGTCCTTTTTTGTGTAGCTATTTGTATGAACCAGCTAGAGTTTCTACACTGTAAACAATTTTTTCATATATTTTCTCTGCATGTTGTCATTAACACAAGGAAAATTATGTATTTTTCTTACAAAGACGGGTTTCATTAATTAAATTAAATTAATGAACAAATTATTTTTTTATTATATTATTGAAAGCTTTTATTAAATTTATAATTTTTGCTATGTAAAGAATGAACTTTTTTATTAATAACTACTTTTATTAATTTAATAATAATGTATTATTTTTAATTCAAATTAATGAAGCCTTCTTAAATTTATATAAACTTTTCTGTAATATTTCATTTTCTCTATGCAAAAACTAATGAAAAAATTGCAATAATATAACACAAAAATGTCACTCATTTAAAAAAAATTTCTTTCTCTTAACTGATTTTTTTTAAAGGAAATGATTTCATTCATTTAATGAAACAATTTCTTTTTTTAACTTAAATTTTTTTTAAATAAATAACTTTATTTATTTAAAGAAAAAATTCTTTAATTTAGTGAAATAGTTTCATTAATTGCAAGAAAATTTTATGAAAAATTATTTTTTTTTAACTTAATTTTTTTAAAGAAATAAATTTATTTATTTAATGAAGTAATTTCGTTCATGAAATGAAAAACTTTCATTCATTTAATGAAAAACTTTCACTCTTTTAATGAAACAATTTCTTTCTTGTAACTTAAATTTTTTTTTAAAAGGAAATGAATTTATTTTTTTAAAGAAAAAAATTCCTTAATTTAATGATATAATTTCAATCATTGCAAGAAAAAATTTCACTTTTTTAATGAAAAATAATTTTCCTTAATTTTTTTTAAGATAATAATTTTATTCATTTAATGAAATAATTTCATTCATGAAATGAAAAACTTTCATTCATTTAATGAAAAACTTTCTGTCCTTTAATGAAAAAATTTCTTTCCTTTAACTGAAAAATTTATTTTTCATTTTTATGTTTTAAATATTTCATTAATTCATAGTGTTCTTTGAATTTTTCATTAATTTAATGAATGTTTGTTGAGTAATTTCTTTGAGTTAATACAAAATGTTCCATTATTTTAATTAAATAATTAAAAAAAAAATTAAAAAATTGCATTCACATAATTAAAAAAAAAATCTTTCAAATAATAATATAAATTAATTAATTTCTTAATTTGTATTTAAAATTTAATTTATGTAATTAATTTAATGAATCATTAGATTAACGGTACCCCTGGCATTGAATAATTTCTTTGAGCTAATTAAAATATTTTATTAATGTTATGAAATAGTTCATTAAAAAAATTAAAAAAATTTTTTGCTATAAAGTAATTTCATTAATTTAATCAAATAATTTTATGTAATTATTGAAAAATATTCATTCTTTTAATAAAAAAATGTCATTCAATTTTTAAGCTTAAATAATTTCATTCATTTAATGAAAAATGGTCATTCATTAAATGAAAAATAACAGTCCTTTAAGCGAAGAAATTAAATTTCTTTTAACGCAAAATTAATTTTTTTAAATTAAGTATTTTCATTCATTTAATGAAAAATATTAAATAATTTAATGAAAAATATTGATTCTTTTAATGAAAATTTTCAGTAACTTAAACGAAGTAGCTATATTAATTTAAATTAAAAATTTCTTTTACAAAAGGAAATAATTTCATTTATTTAATGAAAAGTATTCGTTCATTTAATGAAAAATATTCATTCATTTAATGAAAAAGTTTAGTCTTTTAAGCGAAGAAATTATATTTGAATGAAAAATAAATTTTTTTAAATTTAAGTTATTTCATTCATTTAATGAAAAGTATTCGATCATTTAATGAAAAATATTATATAATTTAATGAAAAATATTATATAATTTAATGAAAAATATTAATTCGTTTAATGTAAAAATTTTATTTCTTTAAATAATTTTTTTTATAAAAGAAAATAATTTCATTATTTTAACGAAATTATTTAATTATTGTGAAAAATTTTACTCAATTAACACAACTTTTATGAAAGCGTTACAAGGTATTAACTAAAAATAAATATAAATATTTTCATGAAGCTGAATTCTTTCAGTGTAGTTACTTTCCGTTTTGGTAAAAAAAAATGATAAACTAAAAAAAATTTTTTTTTTGTTCATGCACATGTGTCTGTCTGAATTGCTGTTGAAACAATTTTACAATTAAATGTTGCCATAAAACATTTTTAGCAGCAGCTTCGTGATTGTAAGCATACAAGTTAAAGAGGGGTATGTAGAGCTGATAACTGTTAGCTGGTGGCTTACTAATGACATTTTCTATCATCTTTGGAATGTATTTTGTTTCCATCACATAAAACTAAACGTTTTGTAGTTTAAGGGAGTACGTACTACGTAAGTAAGTGTGTTGTAACATTATTAGATTTCTTTTCATTGTTTCCAAATTCATACAATTAATGAAATTATTTTTTAGTTTTCTTGTTTTTCTCTTTTCAAATGATGAAAAATGTTGATTGTTTACTACGTTTGTTGCGTGCGGCCGGAAAAGAATGTGTAACTGACATTTTAATCAAATTTTAATTAATTACAAATACATTTAAGCAAAGATGAGACCTACAATTAGAATTAATACTAACGTGAGCTTGCTGTACGTGTAAACAGAAACTTTGCTTTAATGAAATAATTCTTTCATTTGGAATTTGAATCAATTATTATAAAAAAAATCTTCAACAATTGCTTAAGTCTTTCTTAAAGAATTCTAATCCATTTAACGCTGTACACTTTTGCTATTGTTAAAGATTTCCTTTTGATATCAAAATGTATTCATCAAAATTATGAAAAAGAAAATAATTTTGTTTTATTTTAAAAGAAAGAAATTGTGTTGGCAAATGATCAATTGACTTCTGTTACACCTTGAGTTAAAAAATGTCAAAAATATAATTTTAAATTGGCACGTATCCTTTACTCGATGCATCAAATATTTTTGTGTGCATCTTATCGATGTAAAAGCAGAATAAAAAAACAAGAAAAGAGCAAACCTCTAAAATAACTACTGGAGTAGGAGGTTTTTTTCTTGCTAAAGAACGCCCTTAGTTTTTTTCTTTCCATAAAAAATTATTTTTTTCTTCTTGAAATAAATTCATAGAAATATTCGTGTTTCCACAAAATTTTTATTCATGTTTGAAAGTGGGTTTACCAGTAGAGATTGTGTTGAAAAGCATTACAAACCACAATCAATCATGTGAGTGTATGAATGCAGGCATGCATGCATGTTTGCATGTACATTTTATAGATTCGGAAAGTAGAAAAAATAAGATATTTTTGTATCTATTGTATGGCTTTTTATTTGAGGTTTTTTCTTTTTTGCTGCTGCATGCAAGAAAAACAGGAAAATTTGCTGGTTACTTTGTTTAGTTTACTTCAGTTGAGTTGCGTTGAGTTTTTTATTCAATAACACTAGTGCTGGTCTGTAGATTCATTTCTACACTTTCTTTTTATTTTGTAATAATCGACACCTTTGTTCATAGTTTTACTAGTTTCTTGTGTGTGTGTGTGTGGGTTATTGTTTTGTATCCTTGGTCTAGAGGGACTTTATTTGTAGGTGTGAAATTCTATCATCAAAAGATTGTAGATCATGCATATCCTGTTGATGTTTTTTCCTTAAAGGGAATATTTGTTGGTTGTTTTTCTTTATTTTCTTTGTCTAAAGTAAAATAAATTTTCTTTTCTTAAAAGAAGCCGCTATTTTTCTATGCGTGAACACACACACAGAGCAACATTTGCACAGTTGCACGTATATAAATAATCCTTGAGAACACATGTTGGGCAAATGTTAATAGACTCATCATTACCACGTGGTTTTTCCTTTTTTTTTTTGTAGCGTCATATTGTAATACATACTTCTAGTCACTCACTCACTCACTTACACACACACTTAGTCATTGATATTTGTTTAAAGGGATTGGTTTACAATTTTAAAAGAATTTGTTGTTTGTTGACAGCTTGTTTTGTTATTAAAGGATGCTTTATGGCCGGCATAGGTGACTTTCTGCTACACTGAAAGAAATTTCTTCGCTACAGATTGTCATACTTTAATTTTCAAGCAATAATAAGTTGCATAAAATTAATGAAACAAATTTCAATTAAATTATTTTAATGAAAACTTCATAAAAAACAAATTTCATTAGAAAATTGAATTTTTCTCAATCGCTACACAAGTGTCATTCATGTACTTAATGAACGCTTTCATTGAAGTCCCAGCAAATGAATTAGTTCATTATATTAATGAAATTCTTTTTTTATAAAAATTAACAGCAATAGTTCTTTCAGTTAATGAAAATATTTAATTAGTTTCAATAAATAGTTCATTAAATTAATGAAAAATATTCATTAATTTAATGAAAATTTCATAAAACTAAAAACATAACTTTACCAATACAGCAAAATAATTTATGAAGTAATTTTATTTATAAAATGTATTATGTTCATAGAATTAATAAAATATTTATTTATTTATTATTACTAACAGTTTAATTACAAATTAAGTGTTAGTATTTAATGAAATAATTTAATATTTTAAATGAAATTTTTTTGTTAGCTCAAAGAAATAATTTTATTTTTATAAAAATATAACTTTATTGAGTTACTGGCTTAATTTCATTCATGTAATAAAAAAAATTCATTGAATTAATGAATTTAGTTCATTCATATAATGAAATGAATTCATTGAATTAATGAATTTAATTTATATATGTATATATAATATGAAGTGAAAATATTTAACTAATTCATATAATTTGTGAAATGTTTCATTATTTCAATGAAATCATTTTTTTTTTTTAGATTTTTGATTCTTTAAGTGTAATTATTATTACCCGTAATTATTGACAATTTATTGCTTTAATTCTAATAGCATCATATTAAGACAACATTTTTCGTTTTTGAAAAAAGTAAGAAAAACCTCAAAGAAAAGAATGCAGCTGTTCTGTTCTTTCTTTACACACAAAATTTGTAAAGAAAAATATTTTATCAGTCTTTTTTTTTTTTTTTTTTTTGCTTGTAAAACCACAACGTGTTCATAATAAAGATTTCATTGCTTCATTCTTTGTTATGCGAGTATCTTCTTAATTCACAATATTTATGACATTTATGATGACGACTGCTATCCTGTTAAGAAAAACAAAGACAAACAAAAAGTTCAACAAAGTGACATTTGAATTTCTTAAAGTTGTTTATGAGTTTTTATGTTGCTTATCAAAACTCTACAAAATAAGTTTTTTATTTCGCCAGATAAAAGTTAAATTTTCAAAAACATATTTAAGCTAATGTTTGATGAATTTTTCTTGCTAGAAAAAAATTGTTGGTTAACAAAAAAAAAAATGTTGCTTGATATTCATCAAAAGCAAATTTATTGATTTATTCTTTCGATATTGTAAATATTAAGGTTTTAGAAAATTAAAAAAATGTAATTCTGGGAAATTTAAAAAAAATTTTTTTTACACTTCATTTTCTACTGCAATATAATGAACAGTTTCTATACAACTGTTTAAAATATTACATAGAGAATAGAATAGAAAACTGCCTAAG
The DNA here is from genome assembly GCA_947397855.1 of Thelaira solivaga. Classification (NCBI taxonomy): domain Eukaryota; kingdom Metazoa; phylum Arthropoda; class Insecta; order Diptera; family Tachinidae; genus Thelaira; species Thelaira solivaga. Next base: position 75,706,847 of record OX377610.1, read on the forward strand.
TATTTCATACTAGTAAAGGCAGCAAACCATTTTCAAATTGAAATACAATATTTTTTTAATTTAAAAATTAAACAATTTTCTACTCCCTTTAATTTAATTTTTTTTTTAATTTACTTTCTTTATTGGTTAAGAAAAAAAAAACGAATTCAAGGTAGTAGAACACATCCTTGAAAGAAAATTAGCTCAAGTAGTTACACACACTCAAGACGTTTTCAATTATTTTTTTTTTTCATTTGCTATTAAAAGATGATTTAAACTAGAATATGTACTTGCCTTTTTTTCATTCATTATTACCTGTAAAAATACACTATCTTTTTTGTTTATTTGACATTGTAATTAACGTTACACCCTTCAGGCTTAAGAACTCAAAAAGTAGAAAATCTCCTGTCTAAATGTAGGTTAATACCAGGCTAGTGTGTTTTATTTTTATAAAATCTTTTTCCTTTGTTCTTACCTTTGTTTTTTTTTTCTTTTGCTCTTAAGTGGAATAAGAAAAACTATAATACAGCAGATAAGCATCAAGTAATTGCAATTAAATACTGAAAAAAAGAAAACTGTTTTAAAAGAAAACTTGAAAGGAATACAAAAGGTTAAGGATTGTAAAGTAAAATAAATGGAATTTGCAGTTCTACAATTTCAGCATTTTGTTGTGCTGCTAAAATTAAATTGTTGCAAGTTGTCTTAAATAATAGATTTGTGTTTTACCACAACCTCTACCATTATTGTATTTGATGTTGCTTTGCTTTGTGTGTGTGTGTTGTTCGAAACCCTAATTAGCGGATTTGCAAACTATTTTGTGGGCTATTTTTTACAGTTTACAAATGATAAGAAAAATAATTAGAGCAACCAACCACAAAAAGAAAAGTACAAACGTACTTTTAAAGTTAGCAAAGAGCGCTTATTTTCGAAAGTGGTATAACTCCACTTTTGAAAAAAATAAATCTGTCTTAATTTTAGCAAGTTGATATCTATATCTCACTAATATCACCGCCAAAAAAATTTTTTTTTTAAAAGTGGACTTGTATCACTTTCATAAATAACGGCTAATTTTTTTTCTTTTATTTAACACAATAGAAATTTAAGATTTAATATAAAATTTTTATGCTAATTTTTAAGAAATTTTATAATACGTTTAAAATGAACTCAAAGCCAAACAGCGACTTATTTTAGACTTTCAAAAGAAAAAAAATTCTTTCAAGTATTTTATAATAATATTCAAATTAGACTTACAAAAGCGAATGTATTTAAGGGGGGCTTAAATGGCTGGCCTGGGTATTAGAATTTTAGTAACAAAGCAAAGTAGTTACCCGCTGAGCATTTGAGAAGCGTGGTAATCAACACGTGGAAGTTAACACCCACCTTAACAATGCGTTAAAAAAACCAAACTAAAACTAAAATCACATAAATTCTGTCAAGTCGAAGCTCATAATAGGCTACGCTGAAGTAACCATATATGGCTTGTTATGCTAGCAACTTTGTCTTGTTGGCATTTTCATTTATGATTCGTCAAGTTTTACCACAAATTCAACGTACAAAATACAGAAATTTAAGAGCAACCGATATTGTCTGTTATTATTCGTACAAAGCTTAACTCTACATTAATTTGCCTGCTACATATATGTTTTAATGTTTTAATGGCTGAAGCACACAATATTGCAGCAGAGCAATAATGGGTGCTATCAATACATATAAGAGCTTAAAGCCTTGTTTAGCTGAACGTTAGTTGACGTTAAAACGTTTGTGTAGTTATAGAACATTTAAAAACGTGTCATATGCTTTTCACATAAGAAAAAAAATTAAATTTTTTTTTACAAAAAACTGTATCACACTTTTTGTTGTAGTGTTTAATTATTAAATATTTTTGTTTTTAGTTGATTTTTGTTATTTTTAGAAAAGTTTTAAGCACTTTAATTATTTAAACTTTCTTTTTTACGCGCTTCACTTCTTTTTTTTTCCAATAAAAAACTACTCTGTCTCAGCTGATCATAAACGTCCCGTAAAAACGTTTGCTAAATTCTATTTTATACAAGTCTTGCCGTACCGTCAACGTGACATTTGTTTTCGATAAGCACTTTCATTGTTTTTCATATAACAAAACGGATCAGCTGGTAACGAAATCTTACGGGAAGTTCAGTCAATTCTAGCCTTAGACTGCCGACGAATTATATAAAAACTCCTAACTAAATATTTATGATAGGACTCACTAATACGCAGTCGCCATCTGTCATCTTTGATGCTTTGGACGATTTATTAAAAAATTCATGTGCGACGCTAAACAAAATTTTGGACTCTGTCATAAATGATTTAAAATTCTCAGCGTTTGACATGATAAATTAATATGACATTCGCATAGACACAAAAAAAAAATCTTTTTCTTTATAAAGACGGAGTTTGTTAGATAAGAGTCCAAAATTCAGTTGTTATAACTGAATTTTGTTGTTGTATGAACCAAAATTCGTTAATACAGTTCAAAAATGTTAATATTTTTGATTTCATTAGTGAAGGTTTCAGATCACAACTAAAAAATTAATTTATTTTTTTAATTGATAAGGAATTTGAATGTCACAAGTAAAACTGTTTCCTGAAGGTTAGATTAGATTAGGTTGAATAGGCCGCCCCAATAAAAGCAACAGAAAGGAGATCATTTGGGCATTCTGAGATTATCCGCTCTTTCGTAATATCTGTACAAAAGGATATTTGAGAAGAAGCATAGCGATATAAATAGGTGGCAGGAAGATAAAAAAAAGTAGCGAAATAGTAAAAGAAAATGTGATCGTACTGTGCTTGGTAAAGACAGAGCAAGTATTAAACAATTTCCTCCTATTGCTCGTACTTGCTACCCTAATAGCAACCAGATCGAAAGCAAAAATAAAACGTTATATAAGCTATTCATGTCATGCTATAATAAATCGAGTGTTTCACGTGCTATGTGCACGCAAAGAAAAAAGATGTTGAATTTGGTCACCGCAAACATAGTTTGTTCTTCACAAAAATATTATTATGAATTTGCCGCAACCCTATAAATAAATTGAGTATAAAACAAAAACTTAATCGGTCAAACTCAACTAAGCTTTGTGGCTGAAGTGGTTGAGTGGCGAGTTAATGCTTCTTAACTAAGTGTTCGCAGGTTCGAGCCCTGGTAGAGTCAACTAAAATTTAAAAAATAAATTTAAACCCGCTGTATAATGTAATAAATAAATACAAATTGATAGAAAAGAAAAAGTCAATAGAATAAAAAAATTTTTATTTATAAATACAAGCACTTCAAGTTATTAGAAAGATTTTCTTTGGCATCCAATCGGTAACTCTCAACACTCACAGGAACCAGTAGCCACACGGACGAAGCGTCATTGAAAGATTACTAATGATTGAACAATGAGAGCTTGGCGTATATATATTGAACTTCGTTTCAACCCTACAGGGTTTAATGGATGATATTGTGGGCGCAACATCCTTGGTTCGTTGTTCAGTTTGTGCAATTCATCGAATGTGGTAGCTGTGGTTGCTACCTAAAAATACGAAAGAAAAGAAAACATGTTACCTTTTGCAGGGTTACTTGTAATTCTATCTGATGTTGCATAATAGCAGAAATTAGCTTTGCGGCACGGGGCTTAGATCGGTCTCCTCTTCAAAACTAGTAAGAACTGATCAAAATCCGCACCCTTCTCATGGACTACATGAGGGTTTTCTGAGCCTAAAATTTCACAATTTTGTATACTAATGAAGCAATTCATTGGAGAAGATTAATTTTTTCTAAAAATTGGCATAGACTTCACTTGGTTTCATTACCCATTGAACGAATTGCTTGGATGAATATTTTATTCCAAACTTAAATGGAATATGTCTTCTAAGAAAAGAGGTATTTTTATTATAAAATAAAAAAGTGCACTTTCTTTTTGACACTCTTTTGCAATTATTTTTTTTGCTTAAGAACATCGTTAAAACGAATCAGGTGCTAAAAATTACAAACAAAATGACATATAAAAGACACAGGTGTAGGGTGTAAAAAAGTGACTTCAAACAATACAGCTGAATGTGATGGCAGGTAACATGAATAGATTCAAAAAAGAAAAAAAAATCTAACATTTCAATTTCATAAATAAACTAGAGTTTATTGAAAAGTTATTTTAAGCAGCCAGAAGACTTGCTTTTACAAACAATTTATGCAAATCAATTTACAATAAAATATAATAAAAAGTAAAGAAAAGAAAAAAAAAGCAAAGAAACACGACTTGATATACAGCAGCAGTCGTAGTAGTCGTAGCAACAATAGCAAAAGCTTTAACAAACGCAGGTTGTTGAAATTTATTAGAACGATAATGATGATGGTGATAATTTTGTATTCCAAATAGAAAGAATAGAAGTAAATAGTTTAATTCCTGTTGTCTGTTCTGACTCTTCAGCAGCAGCACAGTGGGTTACTTTTATTAGTACTTAAATATAAATTTAGATTTTCTTATTGTTTTAAATATTTTTAATCATTTAGAAAATAAATTTCAGGGGAAAGTTGTAAAGAAAAAAGAATGCATTTACATATTTAAGCAGCAGAAACAGAAAAGTAAAAAGAAAAAGAAAAACACATTTACCACTTAGAGAAATATTTAAAGTCTGTTTATTTCTTGTGTTAGCTTTAATTAAGCTGTTAACTTTATTATTAGCAGGTTTATGTTATTTTAAAATTGTTGTTGTTTAATCGTCACCTTATCTTAATTAATAAGATAAAATTTAGAAAGACATCAGAAAGCCAGACAGCAACCAAGCATTTAAACATTTAGCCCTCCGTAACCTTCATCAGTTTTAAATGTAACTACGCTAGGCTTGGCTTCCTATATTTTCAGGTTTTTTTTTTGAAAGAAAAGGTTTGTAATTTGTTGTTCAACAACCGCTTTCTTGTTTGCTTGTTCGTTTTCAGTTTATCACTTAAAAAAAATCTTTTTTCTTCATGTTGTCAAATTTTCTTTAATTGTTTTATTTAAGTTTAAAAATTCAATTTTGTTTTTTGGTTTAAATTAACATTTTTAATGATGGTCTAACGACAAATCTGCTTCACAACATTTGTGACAGCAATTTGAACACTTATTAACTCAAAGCATTTAGAAACTAACTGCTCAATTAAATAGAAAAAATATGTTGTTGTTGTTATAGTTATTACAAAATAAATTGCTTTTTTTAATTGTAAGAAATTTAAAAGATCCGGCTTAATAACGCTACACGACAGGCTTTATCGTTAATGATACTTTCGTGGCAAGAAAAAATTGTATTACTTGGGGGTCACACGATCAAGTTTTCATTAAATTTTTAAAATTTCTCTCATTTTTTTACCAATACACTCACACTTTTAAAATTTGCTGAGAGTTTGCTTTCAATTTTTCGTTCAATTGAGTGTTTCAAATTACAGTCAAGAAAACAGCTGACTGCAATTTTTTTATTCCAAATTTGAATTCTTATTCTGCCGCCAGTATTGTTTTGTTTTTTTTTAAATATGTTTGTGAACAAATTAAACAAATATAACGACGTTTTGCAGTTCATAGAGATATACAGAAGGCATGAATAATTTAAAAATTAAGGCATATAACTCTATTGCCGCCGAAACAAAACTGTCGGTGGAAGAGGTTAAAAAAAAACATCTTGTTGAAAAACTTGCTTTGAAATTGCGTGCAGCCTACGTCACAGCTTTCAATTTTTGTGAATTTTGACAAGCAGTATATGTAAATTTCTTGAAAGAGAATTGTAAAAAAACTTGATCGTGTGACTGCAGTGTTACAGACAAAAAGGCCGATTAGGAGAGTCGTTGTCGTGAAGAAAACAGTGATATGTGGCAACGCTTGTAGAAAAACCGACTACGGGAAGTCACTTAATTTTTAATGCATACAAATTTGAAATCTTACTTTGTAAACTGTAAAGTTTTGGAAAGTTTATAGAAAATATTTGCCCCCTTGACAGATCGAAAAATTCGACTACAAGAACGACATTCGTAATAAGGCTGAAAATCAGGTTTTTTTTATCGTTTTCAAAAAATAAAAAAAAAAACATTTTCAGCAAAGCCTTAATGCATACAAATTGGAAGAATTAGAAGTGCAAATTTTGTAAAACAACTGTGAGGAATGAGAATTTTTTTTAAAAAGATTTTCTAATCTGGCACGATCAGTAAATTTTGTGCGAAAGAGAAATAAGTGAAAGACATTCACTTACAATCTGCTTCACAATTTTAAAAGAAAATAAAAGTGAAAGAGAAAGGCAGAAACTCACATTGGAAATATCACTATCTTTTTTTTTGTGCTCTGATTTTGACTTTGATTTGAAGCTTTAGCCACAAGGAACTCGGATTTTTTAAAACATCTTTTTTGTTATTTGAAATCATCGTTCTTTTGAGTCATCGTTCACATGAAAGAAATCAAAATGAGTTTTCTTTCGCTTAATAAGCCAAAGAAAATGTTTCTTCTTCATTGTGAGATTGGACATTAATCCTTCTTTGAACTGTAGATTCAATAACTGCTCTGTTGCTAATCATTCTATTTATTTTTTTCCGCATCAGCATACATACAAATTTTCTACTAATTAATATTAAATTATTTTTTTTTTTTCATTTTGGTTTCATTGTTCAACATATAATTTGGAATTTGTTTCGTGTGGCTTAACGAATTTAGTTCGGAATGAATTAAAACAAGTATTAAAAGCTAATGTAAATTTTAATTGAAATTTTATCATTATAATTGCAGCCGTCATAGCGTAATTTGCATTGAAATGTAAAATACTTGCGCATATTTATGTGTGTAAATCTAAATTGAAGTGAGAAAAGCATTATTTTGGCTGGTAAATAACTGGCAACTTACTGTGATTTTAATTTATGTTAATTTTTTTTTTCTGTTTCTATTTATAATTTTCATGGTTTTTGTTTAGTGCTGCGGTTTTGTATTCCATTTTGCTAATTTGTATTTTTATAAAATTTCAACAAAAAAATTTATATTTTGTGTTTGATTATTTAAAAGCTGTTGGTAGTTGTGTGAACAATTAAAAATTCATTAAATTTTAAATGGAAATCTATTCATTTATTGTAAAACAATCAGTCTAATGACAATAATTTATCAGAGAAAAAAATTAACAAAAAAAAAAAAAAAAAAAACGAACACCAGCGTTACCAGCTTACACAAAAAAATATTAAAAGCCAATAAATAATTTTATTTATTCAATTAATGAAATTTTAAAATTAGTACATTTGTACTAATAAGGAAAAATTCTTGAAGTTGACTTAAGACTTCAATATCTCCATAACTTTATTATTGTTGTTCTGGGATGGTGCAGCGATGTATTCCACACAACTAACGAGATGACAAGGAAAACAATACCGTTTACCGTTTAGGGATTTTTAAAATTGTAGTGCTCCATAATAATTTAATAAAACATAAGCGGTTTTTGCATATTGAATAACTCTTATAATAAAAATGAATCGCAAAATGCGTTGGTAAGCGCAAAACTTGAGAATGGCTAGACCAGTTGCGATAATTACCTTTGTGTTGTGTTATTCTATAGTCGGGGAAGGTTTTTATGACAGAAAAAATATAATTTAATTTATAAACAGAGAAATAACTGGCTGAAGGCGGAATCTAATTTTTTAAATATAATTCTTGATTTTAACTAATTAATTATTGTTATTAATATTTTAATGACAATTTTTTGGTCTTTTTTCCCCTTTGACTAGAAAATCAATAACCTTCTTATCCAAAAAAAAAAAAAAAAATTGGGTAGATTTTAAAGTCAACGATATCCAAATTTTTCATATCATTTTGTTTGAATTAAAAGAAAAAATTTAGTATTAGAAGACAACTTTAATTTTTTTACAAGTGCCTGGCAGCGCTGAACAACACTAACCATTGAATATGAAATTTAAGAGGACATTTTTGTTTGAATTATTTAAAAGCATTTTTTTTTTTAATAAATTTTATATTTTTTCAGGAGCTGATAATTTTTTTTTAACTAAATACATAATGCTTAGAATTAAATATTGAATCAAAGTAAAATAAGTATATTCTTAATGACTACAAAAATGAAAGCTGATTTTAATTTAAATTTAATTAAATTCTAAATTAAATTTGTATTTTGGAAAAAAGAAACAAATATAATTTATTGATATAAAATTAATAAATTATGAGAAATGTGATTGACTAATTCTCGTAGTCTCATGGATGGTGCATTAACCTAAAAATCTTGATTTCTGAATAGCCTTAGGTTCTTGCTGCAGGCAAGCCAATAACCTAAGCCGGTTGGGTTGTTAACACAAAAAAAAAATTAATAAATTGTCATTAATTTCTTATGATTGTCGCATAACACTGATGTTTACACAGAAATTGTTATAATATTAATGTTCTATTAAAATTATAGTACCACGACATTGAAATCATACTAAGATGACATTTATATAATCTGATATGATATTGCTAGATCACTGCCATGACACTGATATATAACTGAAATTACATGCACATGTCACTAATATGACATTTACATCACAGTGATGTAGTAATGACATGTCATTAATACTATAATACTCACATATCAGTGTTACACTGATGCTGACTAGTCAGTGTTCAGATACTGACATGTTACTATTAAGATACCGCCATGTTACTAATATGACACAGACATGACACTGACTTGCGCTACTATGAAATTGAAATATTTGTACTATGACACTGACAAGACATTGACATATCGATGCTTTTACCCTCTCATGTCACTGTCAACATACTAACATGTCACTAACATGACATAAATATATGACCTCTACCTAAGGCAGTCACCTTGTCGTAGTGTAGAGATGTGATATTAGTCACAACAACTTATCACTGTCAAGATACTGACATGTCACTTACATGACACTGATTTGTCACTAATATGAAATTGAAAACTTTATACTATGACACTGACAAGAAATTGACATATCGATGCCTTGACCCTCACATATCGCTGTCAACATGTCACTAATGTGACAAAAAAACATGAGGCAGACACCTTGTCGTGGAGTATAGGAATGCAGGACATATTACATGTAGAACATGTGACATGCTGTAGATCGCAAACTAAAAACTATCTCAGACAAAATCGCCTTCTGGCATTAAGCTCAAGACCAGTGGGATCTTAAATATGTCACATTAGGAAATGTATATGGACTGACGACTTTGGACTGAGAGTTTAAGTATTCTAGAATCTTATTCTGTTAGAGTGATATTTTAAAGAGACGATATCTGTTCCCGTCCCAATAAAACGTGAGAAATCTCATGTTAAGGTGATGTAGTGAAGTGCAGATGACATTATGTTGATTAATACAGGCTTGGCTCTGAACGCGGTGCCTCATGAAAGCTCCACGTCAACCTTTACATGGCCTCTCTTCTTGCATATAAAAGGTGATTTTATAAGAACTATCGGAAATTTAAAAAAAAAACACATAAAATTCAGAAAAATGCATGAAATATTTATTTGGATCGATAGTTGGGTCGATATAATTTAATGTTTGAAGATTATTTCATGCAAATGTTGGCCGCGGCTGCGCCTCAAATGGTCCATCCGCTTAGTCCAATTTTGGCATACTCTTTCCAACATTTCGGCCGGTATCTCACGAATAATGTTGGCAATGTTGGCTTTCAGTGCGTCAATCGAAGCGGGCTTGTCCCTATAGACATTAGCCTTAACATAGCCCCACAAAAAATAGTCTAGAGGCGTTAAATCGCACGATCTGGGCGGCCAATTGACTGGTCCCAAGCGTGAAATAAACTGTTCACCGAACTCGCCTCTCAATTGGTCCATTGTTTCGCGTGCTGTGTGGCATGTGGCACCGTCTTGTTGAAACCACATGTCATGCAAGTCAAGCTCTTCCATTTTGGGCAAAAAAAAGTTTGTTATCGTCGCACGGTAGCGCTCACCATTCACAGTAACGTTGTGATTCGCATCATCTTTGATAAATTATAGACCAAACTGAAGATGTTTGACAGTGACACAAGATACAAAACGTGCGTGAGCTGTCAAAACTAGTGTTGCCAAAAAGATAATAGCAAAAAAATCACTCTTTATAACCATGGAACGGCTTTGAGTTGGGACTGAAATGCAAAGAAAAACCGAAACATGCCCCTAGTATTTCACTGACATGTCATGACTGGGAATTATAAAATTTCTGTGTGGCTGCAAAAACAAATTGCAGTAAAAGTATTTTTAAAACAAATATTTAGCTCACATTTTAACAGAGTTCACTGTATTTAAAATTCGCTTAAGAATAATACCAGCTTGAAACTGTTTATAAAAGTGTTTCTCATTGCAAGATTTTGGTTTAAATTTCTGTGACAATTTGATTAATATAAACTTCTTATACATATTTTCTTTTTCTCTAATAAAAGCATGCGGTAGAGTATTTTATTCATGCGATTATTCGTCTTAAATATGAGTAACATAAAAATCCATGACAAATAAAATTTTCAATAAGACGATGCTGCTTGCTTGCTTGCACTGCAGTTGCAACAAATGTTTGGTTGGTTGGTTTTTTAAGCATTTGGCTTATGTCAAATTCTTTAAGAAGGATTAAAATACAAACCTCGACAAACCAGAAAAAAAACATGAGGAAACAAATATTGTTTTAAACAAAACTTAATCACGTTATTACGCATTTTGTAATGGAACACTGATTATACTGATTGTTTTGATGTGAAAAAAGGAAACAAAAATTTCTTGATTTTCTTGTTGAACATTGATGATTCGAGGATTATTATTTTATTTTAAGTTTTTTTTTTTTATTTTGGGGGAATTTTAAACTTTGGGTATCTTTCTTTTTGGGCTTGAATGGTTAGGGCACTTTTGGGTGGCTTTTTTATGTTGTTTACACATTAAAGTGTCACTCAAGCTGATGTGCTCACTCTTTGTGCTTTCAGTTAGTTGAGTGTCACTGTCAGTTTGCTGTCAATTTTTGACAGGGGTTTGATGCTTAATAATGTAACAGTCATGTCGTTTATGATGTTACTGTTGCTTTTATTGATACAAAATCATGTTTTCAAAACATGCTTTCACAAACAAATCAGAAATCAAACTCATATAATGCGGGTGTCTCATACGTAATATTATTTAATAAAATCCGACTTGTTGTTATTTCAATAAAAATTTAAATGAATTTAATGTCATTACAAGTTTCGATTGTGTAGAGTGTTAAGCAAATTCAATGATTGTTTTAAGTATTTACTGGCTATAGACGATTATGCGTAAGTTTAATTAAGTAACTGGGGTATGATGAAGTCAATTTTGTTTTAATGTTTTCAAATTTTGTATTAAAAGGCTTTTAGGAAATTATGTCAAATTGTGTAAAGTAAATGTGAGTGGGTATAGGGTTTTACATAAATTAACTCTTTGTTTTTAAAAGTTACTGAAAACATGACTGTGATAGTAGCTTTTCTAGAAGTAAAAGTAAAAGTACTTAGAAATTTTTCCAACAAAAGTTACTAAGTTTGGAATTCAGCAGCTTTTTATTGATTTGTAAATATTAAAAACAGTTAATGTAGGTTTTGTATTTTAGATAAGAACACCTCAAAACATGTGTTTTGTGACTGCCCGGCCTTAAGGCTTCGTAGAGCCAAAAAATTCTGGCAGACTTACTGTTGACTCTCAAGCAAATAAGTTAGGAAATGGATTTCATTTGAAACTATAAAATATATTCTCTGCATCGCTGTACACAGAATGCTGGACTTTATGTTAGTAATAACCTAATAACCAGGGCAAAGTACATATTTCATGCACAAAAGAAAATTAAAATATGCTTTCAAAAATAAAAAATATTCACTAAAATATTTAGCAATGCCTTCATGGCATATAAATATTTTTAAGACATGTTTATTAAAAGTTTTATTTGAGGTACATAAATAATTGTAAAATTCCTTTTTAAAAAATATTTTTTTTTAATTTCTTTTAGATCAATTTTGAAAACTAAATGTCATATCCTCGTATGCAAATATGTTGCCACACATTACAAGACTATATTGACTTACAATTCTTACGTTTACAACATTCCGTAAAATCAACAAAGTGCCTCTTTTCATTTTACAAACGGTCAAAGCGTTTAGAAAATTTTTGTTGAGATAAGTAAGAAAACTGATGGTTTTCATATAAATTTTCTAGAAGGTTTTATTCCGTTCAACATTAAAACAAACAAAAAATTATTAGGTGTTCATCTTTGTCTCAGCCGTTTTTTTCCCGAAGATTTGTTGTAATAAACTGGTTATACATTCATGATTCAAAGTATTGTTCATCGCTGGCCACTACCTTCTTCCATTTTTCGGGTAGCGCACGAATCCCGTGTTGAAAAAACTTGCCATCTTTTGAAGCGATCCAAGAATCAATGAAATTTTTTACTTCAACATAAGACCGGAAGTGCTGGTTAGCCCGGCCGTGTGCCATTGATCGAAATAACTGATAGTCCGAGAGAGCAACGTCTGGAGAATACGGCAGGTGTGGTAGGACTTCCCATTTCAACGTTTCCAAGTATGTATTGACCACTTTCGCAACATGAGGTCGAGCGTTGTCATGCTGTAAAATCACTTTATCATGTTTCTCGTTGTATTGCGGCCGTTTGTCTTTCAATGCTCGGCTCAAACACATTAATTGCTTTCGATAACGATCGTCTGTGATTGTTTCAGTCGGTTTTAACAACTCATAATACACTACGCCGAGCTGGTCCCACCAAATACAGATCAATACCTTGGAACCGTGAATATTCGGTTTGGCCGTCGACGTGGAAGCATGGCCGGTATATCCCCAAGATTTTCTGGGCTTGGCATTATCGTCATAAACGCATTTTTCGTCCCCAGTCACAATGCGATGTAGAAATCATATCTGTTTTTGCCTTGCAAGCTTTAACTCTTACGGCACCCAATTTCCTTGTTTCTGAATAATACCCATGTCTTTAAGCCGTTTAGAAATGGCTTGTTGCGTCACTCCTAATGATCCTGCCAATTTTTGTTGCATTCGAGAACATTCAATGAGCCTCAGCCGCAGAGTTCTTCATATTAAAGCAGAAAATTAATTGCCTCGTATGCTAACATGTTTAATCGAGAATATCTTTATGATGCAGACACAAATCGACTAATATTTCGGTTGCGTTATATTTACAAGTACCTAAGCTTACTGTATGACATCTACGATCTATTTATTTCGACTACCACTTACCGCTACAGCCATCTATTGCAAAACGGCGGAAGCAAAGTTATCCACCTAATAATAAAAAATGAAAAATAATAATTTTTATGTAATGGGTGTTTTGATGAATTTAAGAATCGAAAATTATTCAAAAAAATTCATTTGGGAATAATATTGTGAAGTGGTGAACTGGAATGACAAAATGCATGCATGCATACTTATGCAAATACAGCTAATTTCGTACTTTTTTTAATTTGTGAGATACTCTACAGGTTAAATACAAAAAATATGCATTTATAACAAAATATGCAAAAATATGCAATAATAAATTAATGCCATTTTTCAATAAATTTTTGAATTTATATATGAATAAAAATTTGAATTTGATTAGAATCGATTTTAAGTTACTGAGTAAAAAACGTGTATTTGCATGAAAATCCTAGCCCTATTTTTTTCTGATGCACTGGTCAGCTAAATCATCCATATTTTGAATTTTATGGATACGTTTTTGTAAAATATGGACTGCTTCACTCAAATTATCATAACTTTGAAACAACTTATTCGATTTTGTTACAAAATATCTCAAATCATTTTATATTTTATTGGCTTTAATTTATTTTTATATATTTTGTTGTAAAACTAAAATTTTTGGAGTTTTTGAAAAAAAAATTTTTTTTAAAAATAAATATTTTTTTTTAATTACAAAATTTTTAATTTTTAAAAATTCGTTCAATACTAAAAAATTTTATTATTTAATCTTAAAAATGTTGTTAAAGGAAATAAATGAAGCTATAAAATAATAAAATCCATGATTAATTACCTATTTTATTGCAGTTAAAGCTGAGTACCAAAAACATTTTTTACTTTATTTTGGAAAATATCACCATGAATAAAAATAATTTAAATATGGCGATTAAAAGAAATAAAAGCTATAAAGAGTCAGAAGTTGTTTTATTTTTTTTTTTTTTTGTTGCATAGTGTTGCATAGCAAGAATTCATTCATTTCAAATTCTGTGCTAAATTTTTTGACACTCTTTTAAATTTGATCAAATTAATCTCGTTAATAAATTGACATAAATTCTAATAAAGAAAAGCAAGAAAGTCACTGATTGAAACTGTAACGAACTTTTAATTAATTAATAGTTTTAATCATTTACAACATGAAAATCACATGTTTTTCTATTAAACACAAGCAAGTTAGAATTTTATTAAATAAAATACAGGCTGAGTGAAAAACTCTTTCGGCACAATAAAAAAAGCATACAGTTTGGTATTTCTAGTACACAGAAAAAAAAATTAATTAAAATATTAATTAATACAGCAATTTTTTAATTGAATTAAAGTAAAGCTTACTGCGTCTCCATAAGAGCGTACGTTTTCATTTTGAAATAAAAATACGTATTTTTCCACAAAATTTTAATTTTTTTTATTGAATTGTAAAGCAGATATATTCCGCTTAAATATGGGTTACAATATCAGTCTTGGCAATTCGTTCAATGAGTAATGGAGCAATTTTTCGATAAAAGTCATTTTCTCTCATGGAGCTTATTGCCGTGTGGAATTTGGTACTCAGAAAACCTTCATGTAATCCATGAAAAACACAGATCTCCATAATAAGCAATTGTCTGGTGCAGATTTTGATCAGGCCTTATTGTTATTATTATCACTATGGGCTATAGTCGCACCGCGACCTTTAAGATTTATTATGCAGCCCAGTTCCTAACTGCAATCTGAGACTCCTTACGAATCTATTAATTGCTGTAGGACTAATCTTGCCTAGTGCTCCTGGGATCAATGCCTCACTACCTAAGCAGCTTATTCTGCATCTTGCCACCGCTGGGCACTCGCAGAGAATGTATTCCACCGTTTCCTTTGCTTCGCGGCAGAAACGACAGGAGTCGTCTTGTACCACACTGATCTTACTCATGTGGTAGTTAGGTCTACAATGGCCCGTAAGTAGCTCAACGTAGAGTTTAATGTCATTTCTGCTGAGGTTCAAAACAACATCTGCCTTAATGCGCTTGGGGTTGATGAGTCTCTTTGACTGCCGCCTTACTCTCTTCAAGATGAGACCGTAATTAAAGTCACTTTTAGCGGATATCAGCGATCTTGTAGCCTCAACTGGACGGCATGCCGTTTGAGAAAGATGGCGCCACTAGAACTAATATATTTAGTAAACTGTTTACTTTAATTAAATTAAAAAATTTCTGTATTGATTAAAATTTAATTTAATTTTTTTTCTGTGTACTAGATGTACCAAAATGTAAGCTTTCTTTATTGTACCGAAAGGAGTTTTTCATTCAGCCTTTATTTTATTTAATAAAATTCTAACTTGCTTGTTTAATAGAAAAGCGATTAGGCAGGCATTTCAATTAAATTTGTTTGTTAAATTAATTAAATATTTAATTAATAAAATAATCTTTTAAAAAACCCCTTTAAATTCCTAAAACCCTTTTGAGCAAAAGTCAACTCGTAATAAAAGTCTACTTTTTTTGCGACTATGATTATGACTCAATATTTTAATTGAACTAAAGAAATCATTTTCTTGATTAAAGATTTATTTAGTTGCTAAAAAAAAAAAGAATTTAGCCAAATAGAACCACATTAATTGCATCAGTTAAATATTTTTATAAGACCAATTAATTAAAATTTTAATTCAATAAATGTTGCTTTAAATTGAATTTTAAAAAAATATTATTTTTATCAATTTCACAATTTAAAAAAAAAAAAACATTTTTAGTTTTCTGAACAATTTTTCTCTGTGTACACTGTAGTTACTTTTTGTTTACGAATGAGTGTATTGTTTAAGAGCTTAAGAATTATTGTTTTAATTTTAAAAGCTTTTGTTTATAAAATGTTCTGAATTACTTTTATAAATAATCGTTGGAAAGACCATGTGCTGATCATTCAAAACTAATTAAAATTGTTGAAAATTATTTTCATTCAACGAATTAAATGTTTAAGTTGTCTTTGCTTTTTTATCTTTGATTGTGAGATTATCTGATCAATTTGAGTTTGGTGTGTGTACTCTGCTTTTTTTCTTTTGTTGAAACATTTAATAAGCGTTTGCATAATAAATTCATGACTGTTGCTTGTGTAAAATTGGGGCAGCCTTTATCTTAAATAGTAACTTAACTCGCTTCACTGCTAAAGAGGTTGTTTAATGCCAAACTTAAAAATTGCATGCAGCTTAAGCTATAAAAATATATGTTTCAATGGATATTTGTACGATAGATGGGCGTTCAGTGTTGCCCAATTAACATTTCAAACGGTTTTAAAACAGCTGAAGGAGAAAAAGTAAAATATTTTAAATTAAATTTTAAAAAATGCTAAGTAACATACTCGTATTTAATAATTGAAATAACTTTTTAATTTACTAATTTTGCTTTAAATTTAAGCTATTATTTTTGAAAATGGTATAAGTCAATTTTTTTTTAATTTGCTAGTGGTAATTTTAGTTAGATATAGAACGAATTTTCTACTAAAATTACTGCTGACTATTTTTTATAAAAAAGTGGACTTCTACCACTTTCAAAAAATGTATTTAAATTTTACAGCAAAGCTTCACGGCAACACTTTCGCACCAATTGATCTTATGATCACTGTTGATTTAGCTTATGTTAGGTTGCTGTGGATACAAGTCTTTCTTATGCTGGGCTCTGTGTGTTCTTATCTCTACTGACTTGATCATAAATGGAAATTCAAGTGCTTTGATAATCTTGACTGTGAAATGTTTTATTTTACGTGCACTTTTATGTATCTACTGCTTCTTTTTTTTTTCTTTTGGTTTGATTATTGTTTTTGTTTTAACTCCTTTTATTTGTTGTTCATCATGATACCGCAACATTTACATCTGCATTATGATCAAGCCACTGATAGTTCTTTTTCTTTGGCGGGGAAAAAATAATTTTTTGTTAAATAAAAAAAAGAATTTAACCAGGCCACAGAAGCGTTTGAGTTAGAGCTTGATGGCGCTGAAAATGACACAAGTCATAAATTCCAATGATACGTTATTCGTTGTTGTTATTTTGTTTCATGTTAAAATTTTTAAAGGATTTTGATTTCTGTATTTCTAAACAAATAAAAGACTTTGTGGTGTTTTTAAAATTAATCGCCAATAGACAGACAGTCAGACAAACAGACATGTGTTTGCCTTAATGTTTAAGGGATTTAATATTATTGAATTTTTTTTTTTTTTTGATTCTCAAGAAAACTAAAATATTTCTATATGTCTTATCGCCAGCAACACGCATTTATCTTTGATCTACAAACTATGTATCCCCGTTTTAATTTTTCTACTTTCAATTTTTATATAAAAATTCTTTTCTATTCATTTAACAATCTTAACTTATATAATCTGTTGTTTTTGTTAGATTTGAGGGAGGATTATGGAAAGGTACGTGTTTTTCTAAGCATTCTGACACAAGGAAGTTTTTTTTTTATTTTTTTTTCCTAGCAACAGTTACATGGCAAAATAAAATTCTTCTCATCAAAGCCCAGGAAGTATTAACTTCTAGGAAAATATTTTTGTTTTTGTGACAAATATTTTTTTATGTTAAATAAATTTTTGAAGTGATTTTTTTATAGCTAAATTAAATTCCAAACATGTCTGTGCTATAAAATGTAATAACATGTTAGATAATCTTAAATAAATTATATTATTTTGTGGAAATATTCTATTAAAATACTCCTCGATTTTCGTTTATATTTGATGTCTTAGAAAGAGTTGTTTGGTGTAGAAATTTCACTAAATTAAGTTCTACGAATTAACTTATTTTTCAATAATTAGACAGCAACTGTCTTTTATATACCAAATTGTTTTTTTTTTTAACAACACAACCGTTCGTTATAAAGAAAGAAGTTACATTCGGCTATGCCGAGTCTTATATATCCTTCACTGTGTTAGCTAAATATTCATATTTTTAATTTCGCCCATTCTTTTTAAATATTTAAGAAAACTCAAAATTAATAATAATATTACGGGTTAATACTCATCATTTTAAGCAAGAGGTCGTCTAGATTTGTAATCTATCTTCTAAGTAC
Organism: Thelaira solivaga; assembly: GCA_947397855.1. NCBI lineage: Eukaryota > Metazoa > Arthropoda > Insecta > Diptera > Tachinidae > Thelaira > Thelaira solivaga. Next base: position 75,725,054 of record OX377610.1, read on the forward strand.
TCAGAAAAAACTTTACATTATTTTTAAAAATTTTTTAATTTCCCTCCTACCCCAGTACTCATACTCTGAGGAATTTTTATCATTCCTCATTTTGGCAATAGAAACTTACTGAAACCAAACTGAAATGAAATTTGTAAGTTCTACGCTTTCTGGAAGTGTTTTAAAAATTACTTGAAATTTCGTAATTTTTATTCTATGATGCAAAACGGAAATTGCCTAAGCCCTTCAGAGCAACAGCACTGGAGTATATGAAAATTTAAAAAAATAAACGAAATTTTAAAATATCCAAAGTAAAGATTGGTTGGTTACAAATATAGATGATCTCCGCTAAACTATTGCTTAAAACATTTAATATTTAATGACTTCAGACGTATTTGATAAATAAGCCATTAATACTAAAAATATTTACAAATACTAAAAAACTTCGGGTTTTACCCTAAAACATATTTAACGCGGCATATTTATCTTCTCTCATTTAATTTTTTCTATGGTATAATAATATGAAAGCTTTTAATATAAACAAAAATATTTGTTGTTGTCGAAATTATAAAGATAAAAAATAGGAAAAACTTAAACACGTGTACTCGCAATAAAATAAAACGAAAATTTAACTAAATTTTATCGCAAAAAGTTGTTTTTTAAAATCAAAGCTTTTTAGTATAAACAAAAAAGGGATTAAAATTTTTATGGACTCAGATAACCGAGTGTACCAAAAGTGTTATTTTTTGTTAATTTTAAAATAGTTACTTTTTATACTCGTAATAAAATAAAACGAAAATTTAACTAAATTTTATCACAAAAAGTTGGTTTCTTAAAATCAGGGTTTTTTAAAATAAATAAAAAATAAACTTAAATTTTTTTATGGAACGAGATAACAAAGTGTACACAAAATGTTTTGTTTTTGTACTCGTAGCATAAAATGCCTATAAAAGGTGTGCGGAATATGTTTTGAAGTCAAACAGTTTCTAGTTGTCATACCCGAAGTACTATGAGAAGTTTTCCAGTAATTTGTTGGTGGGCCTTGGCCATTATTTTTTTTACCGAAAGTGTAAAGTCAAATTCAAATAATGAAGTTGATGAAACTAACCATCGTTTGCCAAATGATACCTACCCGGAACACTATAATATCGAACTGACTACAAACGTTCATTTAGGGGACAAGGCATTTGAAGGTGAAGTCACAATCGACATTGTGGTTGTAAATACTACGAGCAAAATTGTTTTAAATGCTGGTCCTTTGAATATTTCCAAAGCAACTATTGAAAATCCTTTCACTGGTGAATTTGAAGATCTGTCAGCTGAATACGAATTAAAACGTGAATTTTTAACGCTTACACGTAGAAACAATAAAAAGTTTCCCCCTCAATCGAAATGGAAATTAACCATTATTTATAGATGTGACTTGAGTGATGATAACTCTCGTGGTTTTTTTATTACTAAATACAAAGATGATGATGGCAAATATCAGTGAGTATAAAAAAATTAATTATTTTTGCAACATTTGCATTTAAAACCAAACAGTCGGTCTTATAAATGCCTTTTTGACATTAAATTATTAATTAAATATGTTTGGCTTGAAAACATTTTAAATAAAATAAAATAAAATTGATTTCGCATTCTTATTAGATATTTTACTGCTATAAAAATAAGGATCCCACAACAGATTTGATTCCTAATTTTAAGTCATTCGGACTTTTTATTGCAGTGGAATTCTTTTAAGCAAATTTTCGGGAAAATGTGTTTTGAAAATTCAAGTGAAATACATGCTGAGTCTACAAGGTAGAAATACTTTTTTTCACTCCTCAAATTACTTGTTTTTTTTGCGACCAATTCATGAATTTATACTTCAGAATTTTATCGAAAATATGACTTTAGTCTTCGGTTATCAACGGATGTGTTCTTACGCGACTGATATAAACTTTATTTTGAAACAAATTGAAAATTCTTTTAAATATCTGTAAAGTGTAAATACATTCTGACTTAATTACAACCACAAAAATCGGCAAAAAATTTAAATGTTGTAAAAACAGGGATAGGTCATCCTTGAGCCTTAGTTTATGTGTAATTTTTTTTTAATTAATTTCGATAAATATTTGTGTAAATTGAACGTAGCTTTTCACTGAATAGTTTTTGAAATAAATAAAAAATACTGAAATTTTACAAAATATAAAAATTATTTTAAACAAATAGTTAAAAACTATTATTTGAGATGCAAAACATGAAAACTTTAAACATCTCAAAAAACTTGCAAAAATTTATAAATCTTACAATATAATAACGCTGGCCCTAAGAGTCAATTATTCATAAAAATTATCTAATAACTAACATATTTCAAGTTTGCAAAGAAATGACGAAATTGTTAAACAAAAAAAAATTATGTGTGTGTGTCTGTAGTAATTTTTTTCTTTTATATCCATTTTAGTCATTTGGCGACGACATTTTTCTTACCCTCTTATGCTCGTTACGCTTTTCCTTGCTACGATGAGGTAAATAAACGTGCCAACTTTACAATAACCATTAATCACAGTCCCACTTACACGGCAATTTCAAATATGCCTGTCAACGCTAAATTGTCGAGGTACAGTTATTATTTTAAATAATTATAAAACCCATTTAAATAACTCATGTCTCTTTTAGTGCTAATCGAACTGTCTTCTTAACAACACTTCCGATGGCAACGTATCTTGTAGGATTTACCGTATCCGACTTTGAATACACTGAAGACAAACATAGTAATTTTCCACTACGTATCTATTCTCGTCCCAATACAAAGAACCTGCATGAAAAGATTCTTCCCATAATCTCACATTTTGTAAAGAATGTGTCTGAATACATTGATGTTCCGTACATGCTTCCAAAAATGGATATTGTTGTTATACCCAATTACTCAGTGTCATTTGTGGATAACTGGGGTCTGCTTATGTTTAGAGAGAATCTTTTTATACCTGAGTTCATCAAATTTGATTTGACTGATACGTATTACACTATGTTACGTATAGTAAGACCAATTGCTGCTCAGTGGTTTGGTAATTACGTGACATTTTCATCATTCGCATACGTTTGGTTAGAAGTAGCTTTAGACGATATATATGCACACAATGCAATGGACTATGTAAGTGTATTTTGAAGAGATTTCTTAAGATAATTTCTACATTTATTTCATAGATGTATCCGGAATGGAATGTATGGGATATAGTCCAAAAAACTTTCTGCAGTAGGACTTTGATTAGTGATAGTGATGATCAATCTTTGTTACTCCCCCACTATGAAAATAAAACTCCTTTAGAAATAATGCGAAGTCTTTCGTCAGATATGTATACAAAATCTCTGTTTATTATGCGCATGTGGAACAATGCACTCACCGACAAAATATACCGAAAAGGCTTAAATAAATTTCTTCAAAAGAAGTGAGATCTCAAAATCTTTATAATGTATTCACAAATAGATATTGATTTATGTAAAATTTTGAATTATTTAACAGCCAATACGGATTAGTCGGAGAACAAGAACTGTTCAATGCCCTTCAGTCTGCGGTTGAAGAGGAAAATTATGAAATCCCTGCCACAATCACTGAAATGATTGGCCCTTGGACCAATCAAGGAAGCTATCCCATTCTAACCGTTTCACGCAACTATAGCGATGGTACTTTTACTATTAAACAGGAGACGTTTTACAGAAATGAAACCATGATAGATTCAAAAACTCGGTACGTACCCATCAACTATGCCGTTACCTCCAATCCGAATTTTAGTGACACAAAAGTTACACATTATTTACGAAATGTTCCTGAAACGAATTTCACCGATGTTAAAATCTCAAACAATGACTGGTTAATATTGAACAAACAGTCAATTGGTTATTATCGTGTCAATTATGATATAACGAACTGGAATTTAATCATTAAATCTTTAATTGAAAACCCGCTTCAAATAAGTAATCGTAATCGCGCTCAACTCTTAAGAGATGCAATTGCATTGTTTCAAACTAATCGTTTAGATGTTTCTGTATTCTTGAATTTATTTACTTATTTAAAGAAAGAAGAAGACTGGGTTTGCTGGTATACATTTGAGGAAGTTTTTTTTGAAATGGAACCCTTTTTGAGGACTAACGAAAAATATGACGACTTCCAATTCTTTTTTGCTGAGTTGATTAATCCCATTTTTGAGAAATTAAGATTGGTCGATAAATCTAGTGACAACTATTTTCAAAGCAAGATTCGCTTTTATATAAATAACTTAGCAAGTTATGTCAACATAAATAAATTACTGGAGGACGATTACAATAAATTGAAAAATCATCTCAAAGAAAATAAAACTCTAACTGAAGATGTGTTACATTGTAATGCTATGAAAATTGCTGATGATGAGACATTTAATACTCTCTATCAGATGCTTATCGATAAGGATAACAAAATTTCAAAGACTGATATAATAGAGGCTTTATTTTGCAATGGAAATGTAAATCTGATGAAGAAATTACTGAGGAGCTCCATCGATAAGTCAATCTATTTAGAGGATAGGTACCGTCGCCACATACTATACCAATTTCCTAATAGCTACATACTTTTTGCAAGTACTATAGAATTTTTGAATGAAAATCTTGAAGCTGTTTATAGGTTGGGACAAAATTTAAAAAGAAAAATTAATTTTCTAGAATTTGTAATTAATGAAATGGCGGCAGAAATATACAATAAACGCCTAGCAGATCAATTGTTGGTTTTGGCGAAAAAAGTAAGCAATAATGAACATTTTGGATTCGATGTGGAAAGAAAAATAAATGAAACGATTAATATGGCTTTGAAAAAATCTAAGAGATATTCTGAAGAATTCATGCCATTGGTTACAGAATATCGCGAAAAGGCATTGCAGAGAACAAATAGTTCCAGGTAATTAAATTGTAAAAATTATTTGTAAGAGTGATCACTTAAACCATTAATTTTGTTTATATTTTTATTTACTATGTAGACAAAGTGTTCTAAGATACGGTTATTGATCACTGCTGAGAGTGCGTCAACCAATTTATAATAAATAAATATTTAACTTGTATTTAAATACTAAATTAATTTTGAAATAAAACATTTATACAGCAGCTCTGAAAATAAAACAATTTGACATTTTAATTTGATTATTTCCCTTGCTCTAAGATCCCTGACATCCGTATACGCACTTGTCTAAAACAAGAAAGTGTGATGGAAATTCGGAAAAGTGAAAAAAGAAACAAGTTAAACTCAGCAGTTTGTGGCGAGTCTCTTACATGCCGGTATTACTATAAAACCCAAGAAAATAAACACAAATTAAATTTGCCTCTGATTATATATCCTTCACTGTGTTAGCCCAATAATCAAATTTTTCACTTTCTTCATTCTTCTTAAATATCAGAAAAATTCTAAAAAATTAAGTGAGTGAAAATAAATATGCCGAGTTAAATATGTTTTAATGTTTTCAATATTTAATATATAATAATAAATCTTAATATATAAAATTCGATTGTACGTGTGTTTGACGTTGTACTCCTCCTGTGAATTTCTGTGTATGCTTTTGGGTTACGCCTTGTAAGGTTTAGCATCACAAATCCGCCCTGCTGGTGGCACTGAAGTCGGTATCTGGCTTATTTATCCACTACCTGTTTTTACCCGGTCTTACACGGTTGCTTACTCTATGACTACGATTTCTTACAGTAAGAAGATCGAATATACAAAAATGTTATATATTAGTCAAAACCCAATATAAATTTTTATGAAAAAATTGTTCTTAAATCGGACAACTTCTACACTGATTTGGCAAAATTTTTTTTATTATATATTCGGAAAAACCCAATTTATATTTTTCTTCTCTTTTAAATTATTTTGCAATATAATAAAATTTTAAGGCAAAAAAAGTTTGCGAAAAAAATTTTTTTAATTGTCCAAAGTAACTTTTGAGTATTTGGGGCGGTAGATTACAAATCTACGACGATCTACCCTTTAATATGTTATGTGTTCCATCCCGTAATTTCTCCTAAATATATTTATAAATATGCCATGAATACTAAATAGATATTTACAGGATGTGATATTCTGCAGGATGTAATCATAAAGTGAATTAATAAAAAAAAGAGTTTTTTATTTAAAATAAAAAAGAAAAATTCTAAAAAAATATATTTAAAGGTTTTGTTTTCAGTAGCGAAAATTTGTCACATCAAAAAGTGTGAAAGATAAATTCTACCGTTTTTCGATGTGTGACTAAAAAGTGTTGCTGCCAGTTGAATGTGAGAAAATGTAAATCTTTCAAGTCTTTATTGGAATTTTAAAATAATTCAATAGTCAAATACAATACACTCGTAAAGTATCAACAAAAGTTTATGTAAGATGAATGTACTTTTACTTAACTTTTTAATATGTATGAAATTTTGTTACTACAAAATGTGAATAAAAATATTTCAAAATAGTGCTCGGAGAAAATATTTCAATATTTAGCTACAAAAATTATTCCACTGCATTTATCTTATGTATAATAATTTACTAATTTTCCTTTTGTCAATACTTTTGCACAGATCTCTCATACATTTTAAAATGTAAGATATTTTGACAGTTCTAGTGAGACCTTTTTCACAAAATTTTGTTACAGAAATGTACGTCAAAATCACTAATATGACAGAAACACTTGGGTGTAATAAATAAAATTTTGCTTAAATTCTCATCGTTTTTGTTCAATTCTATTGTTTTTTGTAAAAATTTTCTCTATGCGAGAGTGATATAGAGCCGAGCTATAGAATAAAATATTAAAATTTTTCCCGTAAAAGAAATTGCAAGCTTTTTCCTGTATGTTTTCTTCCTTTTTTTTAATTTTTGTATTGAAGCTATATAAATATAACAAATACGAGTTTCTTTAAGAAAATGTACTCAAAGGTTCTAATTATGCATTCCGTTCTGCAATTGCGAAAATCAATTTTTGTGCTGCAGCTAAAATTTCTAACGCAAAGATCAAAAATGTAAGAAAAAATATAAAACTTGTGAAAATTAAATGTGTTTTAGCTTATTTGTTTTATTTGTAGAAAAATTATTTTTATTTTATTTATTGAAAATAAATTTTGATTTTGTTTATTTAAAATTTAATTTAATGTCAAAAATGCAATTTTTTTCTATGGCCAACAGCTGAGAAATTAATACAATTCATGCACAATAGTTTATTTTTTTAATTCACAATTAAATGAAACAATTCAAAATAATAAGATTATTCCGCAGGAATGGAAACATTATAGCAATTTGTATATCGATAGATATTGCTATAAGCTAAATTTTCCTTTCCGTGCGGAATCAATAATACGACCCAATATTTCCTTTTTTAAACTAAATTTTCTATCCTTTTATTTAAGCCAACTTCAATAAAGTAGAGTTATGACTTTAATGACATTTTTTTTTTAAAAAAAAGTCTTAAATTACAAAATTTTAATTTAATTACGACTTTTATGATAAGCCCTTAAGTTTACATATATGTTAACTAAAAATGTTAATATGTTATTTTTAAAAGTGGTATAAGTCCACTTTAAAAAAACAAAAATTAGTTAGTAGTAATTTCACTACGATGGTATCTATGTCTTATTAAACTTAATGCAAAAAAATTTTTTTAATGGACTTATACCACTTTAAAAAATAGCGGTAAAATTTAATATTAAAAACGATATAAAGGGTGTCACAACAAGAACGTAAGATTTAAATTTTAAATAAAACACAGATATTTAAAAAAAATATTGTGAAACTTTATTATATCGTAAAGTAGACAGAATGAGGTTATGTATGGAACAATATATCGGGCAGATGGCCGCCGTGGCTGTGATGGCACACACGCCATCTTTTAATGAACTTTTCAATGACCGTTTTGAATAAATGCTGACGTATTTCATTAATGCAGCGTCCAATTTCCTCTTTTAAGGTTTGAGTCGTCGTCGGCTTATTCGCGTAAGCCATCGACTTTAGAAAACCACAAAGAAAAAAGTCTAATGGTGTTAAATCGCACGATCTAGGCGGCCAATTCTGGTCTCCAAAACGCGAAATAACACGACCGGGAAATGACTGATGCAGCAATTGAATTGTTTCTCTGGCTGTATGACATGTGGCGCCATCTTATTGAAACCACAAGCCCTCCACCTTCATTTCTTCAATTCTAGACAAGAAAAAACTGGTTATCATGTCAAACAATGACACTTCGAATGGCGCTAAACTTAAATCTTTCGTTCTTGTTGGGACACCCTATATTTAATTGAACTGAAGTTTTAATTGTGAGAAGTTTAAGTTAAAAAAAGTTTTTTTGTAAATATTTTGTTAATTGTATATTCTGCTGAAAGAAATTTGGTTTCACTTTTTCAATTCTGCTTTCTATTGTAAAATTTTTTTAAATTTAATTTTAAGACTTTTTTGAGAACTATATTTTCTTTATAATTTTTCTGGGCATGAAAATTAATTATATTATTATTTCTGCCTTTTATTTGTCTTTAATTTAAGTTCAGTAATCAAAAATATGGTTTGATAGTTTGATAGTGGCTTGGGTAATAAACTGAAAAACACTCTGCACAAATTAAAATTCTGTTTGTAATCTTCATCAGTAAAATTAAAATGAAAAGAAAGAATTGTATACAATTGAAAGTTTAATTTTTAATGGGTTTACAGCAAATACTCTTGCATATGTGGCATGTCTTGTGTAACGGAAACATTTTTACGATTTTTGTTCATAAATGTCTTTAAAGATTAATACCTGCCCATAAAAAATTATATAAATTTGCCATATTGTTGGTTTCTTTTTTATTGGCTTTAAATCGTCATATGAACGCAAGAGGTTAAATTGTTTACACTAAATTATTCACAGAACCAAAAAGAAAAAAGTCATAAACTAAATGAAATTTATTTCAAACAAAAGAAAAGCCATAAAAACAATAACAAACATTAAGGAAAAAAATCGAAAGAAAACTTTATTAAATTATAAAAACTGCAGCAAGTAAGCAAGTGCAGTTTAAAGATATAAAAAAAGAAATAAAAAATTTTTTTAAGTAAAAATTTACCAGCTTTAAATAACTAGTAAACATATTAAGGCTTAAACTTTAGTTAGCGGTTAACTGGAAATGGTGAATTCAGGCCTTAATGGACTACAAGCCTAAGCTGGGCCAAGCATTAAAATTGTTTACAAACAAATTCACACCTCTTTCTTACCTTAAACAAAAGGAAATATTATAATTTTATGAAACTTCTCTAGAAACAATAAAAATTATGAAAAAGGAAACGAACAAGTTTTTTTTTAACAATTGAAAATAATAAAATTTAAAGAGTTTTCTTTTTAATTTAGTGATCCAAAAAAAAAAAAAAATTAGTTTAACACTGACTGAAATGTGGCGGCACTTAAACAGGAGTCAGGTGTGAAGTGAACATGTGTTGTTTGCTGATGGATTAGAGAATACTGTTTAATATCTAATTCCCAGCTAAAATTTGGAAGGTGTGATTTTTTTTTATTATAAGCGCCATGATTTTCAACAAGAAAAGGTGCCACAATTGACAACAAAAAGTGTTTACAACTTAATTATAACCAACAAAGCAAACCAAACCGCACCATATGTGTTCTTTCATTAATTATAAGTTTTGCTTTTAAAAGAATTTTTCCTATTTTTGTTTTCTTTTTTTTTTTTTGCCTTCAATTTTCCTTACATATTTTTCACATTCATTAGTGCAATAAAATAATTAGTGCTCATGATATTTTTCCTGCAAAAAAAAAAAAAAAAAACAAAATCATATAGAGAAGAGAAGACTGCTAATGTTTACTGCTGACATTAGCAGACTTTACGCGTTTATGGCTAATTTAGTTTGCCGTCTTAAAGTCTGTCCAATTTGTCTGTCGTCAGACATTTATTTACTTGCAACCCCTTGCAATTCATCTCTTGCAATTATTTTTTTCTTTTTTTGTCTTCTTTGCATTCAATGCATTCATGTGTCACTTAGCCCAGGGGACACATTTTTTAATTACTTCATTTGAAAAATTGACATTAAAAAAGTCATTTGTTTTTATTTTAACCAACAAATTGCTTTATCGGGTGGCTCTTATTTTCTCTATCTGTTTATGTGTGCCTGTGTAAGCACTTTGTAGTTCATAATTTGTTTGCTTCAATGTTTATTTTTACATTATTATTCAAGTCTTAGAAAAATCATAATTTTTCTTTTCATTTAGTCTGGTTTTTTTGAGAGCAAATACACCCAAAGGAAAATTTTGTTTACACTTCCTACTACATTTAGCCAGCCGAAGTTATTTGAAATTTGCAATTTCAGTTTTAGAAGTTTCATATTTTACTTTTTTTAGTCTATTTTTTTCATTTTTATTTTGGCCTTTTTAGAATACTTTAGAGATTTGCTTGAACATCTAGAAACATAAATTTTATTTGTAAGTTAATTTTTTTTTGTTGGTGTTTTATTGGTTTAGTGCATGTAGCAGAATATATAATTTATTTAAAATCTGCTGAAACTTATAACAGTAGAAGAGCCTAAAAATATTAAAAACAGGAAGTGGCCAATTATAAAGTTTTCTTTTCTCTTTATATAAAGAAAAAGTAGAAAATTTAATTTGCTCTATGCTATACTACTTTAAACGACTCTAGTCTAATCTCTGTTCTAATTTCTTCTACTCTGCCCTACTTTAATCTCTTCTGTTCTACTCTTCTTTAATCTAATCTGTTTTAATGTGGTCTACTTCACTCTTTCATAAAATCTGTTTTGCTTTAATATGCTATATATTACTCTCCTTTAAATTGTTTCCTTCTACTCTCCTTTTTCTCTTTTTTAACTTACTTTAGTCTACTTTCCTTTTATCTACTCTGTTCTTATTTGCTCTATTTTATTTTATTTTAATTTACTTTGTTCTACTCTCCATTAATCTAATTTCTTCTAACTTGGTTACTCAGTATATTCTTACATTATATTCTCTTCTCATTGGCTCTATGGTACTCTAATTTAATATACTTTTGTCTACTGTGCTTTACCCTTATTTGTTATAATTTCTTCTATTATACTTTCCTTGAATCGCTTCTATTCTACTCTCCATTAATCTAATTTCTACTCTCTTGTAATCTCTTTTATTCTACTCTCAATTCATCTACTGTATTCTAATTTGCTGTATTTTACCCTGCTTTAATATTTTGTATTCTATTTTTTACTCTGCCTTAAACTCTTTTATTCTATATTCTCAATTAATCGATATTCTTCTAATTTGCTATATTTTATCGCACTTTAATCTACTCAGTTGTACTTTGTTCTAATTGTCTCTATTGTACTTTACTTTACTCTACTTTGTTATAATTTCTTCTATTATACTTTCTTTAAATCGCTTTTGTTCTACTCTCTTTAAATCTACTCTGGTCTATTCCCCATTAATCCAGTTTGTGCTACTGTGACCTATTCTACTCTCAATTAATCTACTCTGTTCTAATTTATTCTATTCTACTCTCCTTTAGTCTCTACTTTATCCATTAATTACTTTAATTTTAAAATTGTTTCAAAATTTTTTCTCTTCCTCAATATTTTGGCCATGAAAGGGATTTTTAAAAAACTTTTAAATGTTATTTCTGCAGCAGAAATACATTTTGTATGTACGGCTTATGATAACTTTTTGTCTTAGTTTTTTTTTTTTTTTTTTTTTTTTTTTTTAATTTTTTCTCGTTATCTTTTTTTGATGTTTGTTTTATTTATTTATCTCACATGTTATTATTTATTCATGCTGAAAATTACACTATTGAAAAATCCCTAAATCCCAAAATTAATCGAATATACACAAATTGTTTGGGTACTTTATGTACAATGTTTTGTTTGATTGGCTGTCTGTCTGTCTATCTGTTATTGTTTATCCAAGGAGTGCGTATGCAATAATAAAAGTTCATAATTCATGTGAAGCTACAGCAAATAAATAATTAATGAATGGATTAATATAGAATTATCGATAATGATGGTAAATTTAATTTATGGTATTTAACACTAAATCACATTTAAAACTATAAATTTTTTTTTTTTCATTTAATAAAATTTAATTTAATCAAATCGAATTGCTTTAGAAATTTTATGCATGTAGGTGGCTACGCAGCTTGCGTTTTTCATTTAAAAGAGGAAAGTTTAAATTGATCTTTAGGGCTCATTTACTACAATAGCTTTTAAATACAAAAATCAAACATGGTAATGAAACAATTTTAAATATTTTTTTTTTAAATGAAGAATCCTTTCTAACGACATTTATTCTAGTTTAGCTTAACAACTCGTTGGCAAAATATTTATTCATCAGACTTGTTTCACTGCTAGAATTTAAGCTATAAAATTCAATAAAATATTTTTGAAAATAACATTTCTCTGTATACATTTTTGGAAATAAGTCTAAATCTAAATGAAAATTAAAGAAATTGAAAACAAGAAAGAAAAAAGAAAAGATCTGTAAGTTTTTGCTATTTGGCAACTCAAGAGATTCTACCTAAAAAGCTAATTTAGCTTAGCAGCTCGCTAGCAAAGAGTTTATTCCTAGGACTTGTTTCACTACTATAATTTCAGCTGCAAAATTGAATGGAAGATTTTTGAAAATTATATTTTTTTTAAATCATTTTCAAAAGTTAACTTAACTCAATTTAGTACCACATGCTAATTAAAAAGTAGAAAAAAAAGAAAAAGATCTGAAAGTTTTGACTATTTGGCAACCTGTTAGTAGCTCGTTTGCAAAAAATATTAAGTATTAAGACTAATTTTTGGTGCTTCCTTTCTAACGAGACTTTAGCTAAATAGCCGGTCTAGCTTAGCACATCGCTGCCAAAGAGCTTATTCGTAAAATATGTGATAAATTGTGTGAAAACCAGCGTTTATTCAGATATTTCTCTATACACATTGGTGTCCGCCGGGAAGGTTCATTGAATTGATTCAAACATTTCTCTGTGTATATTTTTGAAAAGAAAATTTATTTCTATAAATTAAAAGAAGCTAACAACAAAAAAAGATCTGTAAGTTTTTGCTGTTGACTGCTTATTAGCAACTTGTTAGCAGCTTGTTAGTAAGTCATTAGCAGCCCATTTTGCAAGAACTTAGCCTACGTTTGAAGATTGATTTTTGGTGTTCTGTTTTGTGTTAAGCTTTTATTTTTTAACAGTTTTTTTTTCCTTCACCTGTTTTTTTTTTTTCTTTAAAAAAAAAAAAACAAATTCACTTTTACTTTAAGTCGTTTCAATTATTCTAAGAAATAAATTTCTTTTTAAGAAGATTTTTATCATTTAGCAAAATAAAACCCAAAAAAGAAAAATAAAACCTTGAAACTTATCAGAAAGGTGTATGAGAGCATTTGTTGAACCATTTTAATTAAAACCCAATTCACAACGCATGTCTTAATATGAAAATTTTCTAATAATTTTTAATGTTTACACAATAGCGCTGCTGTTGCTGTTGCCCGTTTCATATCTGACAGTCAAGTGTATCATCGAAGATACCAGCCTAAGAATGAGTAAGATTATCTTCTATGCTTTATAGCCATCTACATTATTTTTATTGTTTTCCACTTTTTTTTTTTTTTTTTGCTTTTATTATTTTACATTTTTTTTTTTTTGTTCTTTCAATGTCTTTAGATCAGTAGATGTTTATTTAAAGATAATTTTGTTTTTTTTTTCTGTTTTCAATACGTTTATTTTTCTGCGTGTGTGTGTGTGTTTTTTCTTCAAAATAAGCCATCCATTCCATACGCATCTAATCAACTTGTTTAACAATTGTTGGTGCCCTTGACTGTTTAAAAAAGGGAGTCAAGTCAATTTTCTGTTATTTTCATGTTTAAGTTCTATAAAATCTCGATTGTCCCTTTTTTTTCTTTAGTTAAGTCATGAATATTTATACTTTTTATGTCGTGTAACGATTTTCTGCTTATTGATATTGTCTGCTTTCATATTATTTTATTTTACTTTTTTTCCATCACACAAATTGTGTTTTGTGTTAATCGTAAATTCACTTGTGAAGTTCGATAGGAAATCAAGATAAAAAAAAAAAAATTATGTCCTTTTTTAAACAAATTTTTTTTAAATATTCTTTGCCAGTTTAATAAGAACTAAATTAAAACGTTTTAAGACAGGTAATGAAAATCAGGAAGCTTGCTTAAAAAAATTATAAAAATCAAAATAAATTGTTAAAAAATATTACGCTCAATTACAGATTGCTTGTTGCCAAATAAAAATTTCGTTTTAACAAACATATTTTTAAGTTGCAGTGTTAAAAATTAAAGAAACTCATGAAGAATTTAATTCTCTCTATAATATTTTTTTCTATAAAACCAAATTTCTGTATTCATATTTAACATACGTGAATATGAAATTTCAAAACTTAGTTGTACCAATCAAACAATTTAGTTGCACTCCATAAATTTTTCTAAAATGTTTTTCTTTAATTGATATCTTTGATTGGTATTTGCATATCACTTTAGTCACAACTGAAAAAATTTGCTTTAAACAATTGAATTTTAGTATGAACGAGTTTTTTTAGTTGTATTGAGCAAAATTTTATTATACACATTGAATCTTTGTATTAATAATAATATTTTTCAAATGATTTAATTATGACAACAAAATTTTTTAATAGTCAAAACTTTATTTTAATGCAACAACCCAAGTTAAAACATATTTTTTAAAAATTTGTTACTCTTAATAACAAATATTTGAAGTTACGACTAAAATATTTGATTCTCACAACTGAATTTTTAAATGGTCAACATTTTAGTAGTAGTAAGCGAAATTTTTGTTTAAAAATTACAGGCTTCTTCAGCTAAACGCGAACGAAAAGTTCGTTCGAATAATTGTATTGAAAACAGAAACAAATTTTCGTGTACTGTTTTATTTTCAATACAATTACTCGAACGAAGCATTCGTTCGCATTTAGCTGAATAGGCCCTATAATTCACAACTATTTCTTTTTATAATTGTTTTTTTTTTTTTTTTTTTTAATTTTTTTATCAAATCTTTTTTGGAAGCAACTGAAAATTTCGATTATTGCAACCTAATTTTTAAAAGGTAAAAACTTGAATTAATAAAATTTTTAATTAAATTTTGATTTTTAATTTTTTAATTAAAATCAATTAAATTTTTCTCTAAATTAATTAAATTAAATTAGAGAAAAATAATTTTTTAAAATTATTTATTATTTCGCTTTCAATAATCATTAATTATATATAAAAATAAAAGTCTAAATAAATAATTACATAAATTTATTTAAAAAATTTTGTTAAAATAAATAATAACTTGCAAAATTTGCTTACCTAATTAGTAAATTTTGTTTGTGATTACCAAATTTTTTTATGAAAAACTAAAAAATTTTATTAACACAACTGAATTTTTGTATTGCAGAAATCTTAGTTATAACAAACGAAGTAATATTTGGTTCAAAATTAGATCATTGAATTCAATATTTTATATTTTAAATATTTTTTGTTACCAAATCTTTTTAGTCACAATTTAAAGGTTTGCCTACATCCGAGAAGACATATCACGAGCGGTGGCCACCAACCGTGAATTCAGTAATGCAGTTTCCCGCCTTTTCCCAGAAACGAAAATAAATAATAAAATTTAAAGATTTGCTTACAACAAACTCACTTTTATATGGTCAAAAATTTGCTTGTATATTACTTAAGCATAACAACAGAAATTCTATATATTATTGTTGTACGAAGAATATATTTGATTAGTATTTTTAAATGTTTTTAGTCACAACTGAAAAATTATATTACTTGTATTTAACTTTTAAATGGTCAAAGATTTCATTGTAAAAACCAAAGTTTTTGGCTCAATTATAGATTATATAGTTCAAAATTTTATAGTTTTTATTATGAGTACCAAATAGTTTTAGTCAGAACTGAAAATTTCGGTTTTAATTTTTAAATGGTTCAGAACTTGTTTGTAATAATCAAATTTTTTAGTTGAAACTATAGAAATTTTATAATTTAGTTCAAAATAAGGTTGCTTGAATAATATTTTTGGGTGCCGATTTTAGTCATACATGAAAAATTGAATTATCACAAATTAATTTTTGTATTATAGAAACCTTAGTTATTATATAACCGAAGATTTTGGTTCCAAATTAGATTAATGTAGTCTAAATAATTTATTGGTTAATTTATTTGACTTTTTTAATTTTAATTAAAATGGCTGTTTCATTAGGCTTGAGGTGGTTTAAATTTGTTTTTATATCGATATTTCGCTCGAACTTGCGTAGCTGCTTCAGGATATAATTATAAATTATCAAATGGTATTAATAACTTTGTTGCCTAATCTATTCCGATCTGCTATTATCAACATTCGAAAAAATTTTTGTTTTCTTTGTTTTTTATAACAAAAACTACAAGTAATTGTGTTGAAGTACTTGAGGAATTTTAAAGAAATTTGTTATTTTCAGCAAACGATAAAAACAAATTTAAATTATAAAAAAAGACACTTGAAAGTAATTAGCGGCTTAAACGTTATAATCCTGTATGTTAAAAGTAACTCTTTGAAAAGAATGATAAAAAGAAACCAAAACTCAAGGATAATTACAGTCTGAATTGAAACTCTTGCAGGCAAATACATATACATTGTAGCAACAACAAAAAGAACAAAGGGAATAATAAAACATAATAACTTCATTAAGGTTTGCTAATGTTTCTAATCAGATAAGTTAAAAGGAGTAGACTTGTACTGCTTGCACTAAATAATGGCAACAATTAAGGAAACGCCGAACAAACAAAAAATAAAGTAAAATCTAAAAGCCGACGTTAAGAAAACATAAAAAAGAATTAAAATAAATACATAAGTAGGCAACAACAACAATTACCTAATATCCTGTCTAAGCCCCAGGAAGAAAAGCATCATGTGTAGGTTAGAAGACTAAATATAAATATAAGCACATACGCGTACTTAAGCACTCACACACCCACACTTATTTCGGTTTATATAAAAAAAGGCTAAAGACAAGAGCGACCTCTAAAATGAAATAAGTTTGCCTATAGATCATCATCATGTTCAAAAGTAACAAACAAACAAACAAACAAACAAATGAAGGAACAAGTAGGCAACAAAAGAGGCAGCTGTGTGTTTTCAAATGGAGGAGTATCAAATGTTTAATTAGAGGCAAAAACATCTAGATCAAGAACACAGAACACAGTTTGCCAGTTTGCCCTTGAAAATATACACTCGTCTTTTATAGCTTATATAATGCATGTTGATTAAAAACTTCTAAATAACAAATTGCCCAAGAGCTGAAGTTGAAACAAAAAAAATAAATAAAAAAGACATAAAGACGGACATTTAGACAAACACACTGACAATTTGCTTTTTACTTACAAAACATTTGAAACAAGCATGTGAACATGTTTGCTACAATTCTAATGAATTTTTTCGGCTTTTGATATTGTAATGTTTGATTTTCTTTAAATTTTATAACAAAATACTGGACTTCATGTCGTGATCGTAAATTGTAACAGCTACAAATAAACAGAGAAACAAACTGTGTGTGTGGAGGAAAGGATGGTATGAGCTGTATGATAATTTTGCACAATTTCTTGTTTGGAATACTCAAAATTTAAAACCAAAAAGTCCAATAATATTTTCTACTAAACCTTACATTTTCTATAATAACAACAACAAGATACTCTGCTAATAAAACGCCTTCAAACCCTCTTCGTACTTAGTGCTTGTATTGTTCTCTAAACCAATTATCAGGGGATTTTGGTTAAAAAAAAAAATAACCAAAATGAAAAAGACTCTGTTTGATTGACTACCTGCTTGTCTGCCCAAACCAAAGGTGTTCGGTATACATTAATGTGTGTGTATATACATATATGTAGTTGTTTGTTTTAGTTTATTCCCTAGAAAACAACACAAAAATTAATAACTTAATTTTTTAGTATCAGTTTTTTTCTTACAAATAGTTTCTGGCTTTTATCTCTCTCTCTCTCTTTTGTTTTATAATTATATTCCTGCGTTTTTTTTTTTTTTGGTTTATTTTTTGTTTTGTTACTGTTTTCAAATGAAACCACAGGTCTATAATTATTGGCGTCCGTTTTATGATTTCAAACACTATCAAACTGTGTTTAGTCTATGTACATGTTGGTATCCTTTCATATTTAACAACTAAATTAAGTTAGAGTTGCCCACCATATTAAATAAAATTTTTTTTCTATGTCTAACAAACATTTTTTGTTAAATTTTTGTTCCATAAAAACAGATACTAAAACTGGCAGTTTACACAACTCACTAGGATTAATTGCCGCCTAACGGAGTTGACTTTTGTTTCATTACCAAAATTTATATCACCACAACTATGAAATTTGATTATCATAACCAAAACTTAGAATGGTGAAAACCAGCCGAAGACTATTTTCTATTTTAAATAGTCTTGTTAGAAAAGTAAATTTCTCTGTCTATAAGCAAAATTTTGATTGTCCTGACAAAAATTATAATATATTTGGTTTGGCTGACACAACCAAATCTCTATAGTCATAACAAAAACATTTGGTAATTATAACCAAAACTTGATATGACTACAAATGAAGTGGTTTTCATGACCGTAGTGGTTTTTAGTGAGCAGATTTCCTGAAATATATGGAAGCATAGTCACAAAAAAGCAGGCTTTTATTAAGAGCTGACTTTTGTTCATAAGAATTTTATGAATTTAAAATCTTTTTTAAAAAGGTACCGACTTTAGTGTGACTATGATTATGGGCCTTTGTTTTTATATCTTCTTCCGTAATATT
Source organism: Thelaira solivaga (assembly GCA_947397855.1). Classification (NCBI taxonomy): domain Eukaryota; kingdom Metazoa; phylum Arthropoda; class Insecta; order Diptera; family Tachinidae; genus Thelaira; species Thelaira solivaga. The sequence continues at coordinate 75,743,788 of OX377610.1, forward strand.
TTTGGCTGGTATTGCTAAAATTTTTATCACCTTCTTTAGTCTTAACTGCAAACATTTGATTATCATAAATAAATTATTAAATGGTAACACAATTAGTTGTAATAAGCATATTTTTAGTTCAATTATAGACCCTAAAATTAACATTTTTCAATTTTTATTAGCAGAAATAAAGTGATTTTATTTCTAGGCAGCAGCCTTGTTAAAGATTTTTTTATTTATTTTTCTTTTATTAAATTATGCTTTAGAAATTGTTTGCTGGTTTATGGCTGGCTGACTGGCTAACCGACTAGGCCATATCTGCATGCATTTGTTTGCCTCTATGCATTTGTAATTAATTTATATAATGGTTTGAGTTTTTCCTGGGTCATGTTACGTATCATTTATAAAAACAATATTGTCGAACAATGACGCCAATGAGTTTGTGTTGAAAGTGTTTTCGAACTAATTTTCATCGTCAGTACTCGCCACAGGGGTCTTTTAGAAAGATGCAGGCAGGTATGTTAAAAAAAAAAAAAGAATAAACATGTTTTTTTCTAACATTTGGTAGTAGTAGTAGCTTTATCGTTTTTGTAAAGATTCCTTTTTTTTTTGTTTCGTTTTCAAAAGAAATTTTATTTAATTTGTAGTTTTTGAATTTGTTACAATTTGTTTTGTAATAAAATTGTATATTAAAAAGCTTAGAGAGTAAAAGGAAAAAATTTTGTTTTTTTTGCAAAAAGGATTTAATGAAAAAAATTTTTTGTGAACTTTTAATTAAGTAATTGTTTCATAAACTTTTTATTTGTTTAAGTTTAATTTTTTTAAAATTCTGATTCCAACTCGTCTTTTTCGACATCGAACAATTTCTATTGTAATTTAAAAATTTTTTAAATAATAATTAAAAATTTTTATTTTCAAACAAAAACTTAAAATTTTTTTCAAATAAAAATTTCCTAAATTTATTTTTAATTTTTAAAATTTCTATCGCTTTCATTTATGTTTCTTGAATTTTTTCCAACTTTGATTCTTTAGAAATTTTTAATTTCTTATTCGGGTTTCTCTTTTTTTTAATTAAGAAAATCAAAATATTTTCTTTCTTTAAAAGTAATTTGATGCTTCTTTAATATTGAAAATAAAATTTATTAAAAGAAAGAACTGTCAAGTATAACATTTGTTTTTAAATGAATTATTTTTATTAAAAGGGATTTATTTTCTTTATTTATTTATTTTGTTTGTCATCACCTAAAATGACAAGCATTCATCTTTTCAGTTCGACACATGACACATGAGTGAATAAGCGAATGACTTTATTTCTATAGTTGTGAGTTGTAGCCCATAGACCCCCCATTGTGCAAGTTTGAAATTTATGTTTTTTAGTGTATAGTTGAAAGACATTTTTTTTGTTTTGTTTGATGTTGAAAAATTTTTTTGTTTAAGAATTTGTGAAACCGCTTATAATTGATTTTGTGGTTGAAAATGTTAAAGATTTTGGGTATTTTCTGGCAATCCTTGGAAAATGCAAATATCTCTGTGTATTTAAAGATTGCAATGTTCAATTAGTTTCGGTAGACCTTTTAGTTGGCTTAGCAATAGCAAATTAATTTCAAGTCATTTTTGTTTTCTTTTATTTTTTCGCATATCTACTACTTTAAAGCAGAGTAACAGCAACCCATTATGCAAGAAAACTAATATTCCCACAGAGTAGACTGCTGGTTGCATTACGGAGAATTTTTAGTAAAACTTGTCAAGCCCTTAACCACACACATACCCATCTGTAGCAGAAACTAACCCTCCAACAGAGTGCTGGTTGTTTTACAGCAGATATTTTTTTTTTAAAATTTCAAATCCTTAACCACACACATACCCTTCTTTAGAGTCGGTAAGCGGTCATTTAGGCGTGACAAAAAAAAAAACGAAGAATAAAAAAAGATTTAAAAGTGCCGAAAAATCTTAAAGTCAATAATGATAGAATTACAAGATTACGCCATTACGTAGCACAAATGACGTCACGTAATAATTTACATCTATATAAAAGAGAGAAGAAGAGAAAGAGAAATATATTATTTTTTTCTTCAAACAGTGGACAATTTAAGTCATCTAAGAGGAAATTATGTGTATGATGAAAACTTTGTATATCATTCTTGTTACATTTGTAATAGTTGTCTCAGTAAGAGTGCACTTGAAGGGGCACATATTGTACCGGAATATATATTCTCTCAGACAGTCGAGCGGCTCTATGTGCATTGGTGGACTATTCCTTTTCTATCAAGATTGCTCTGGGACTGCTATAAGCTTCTCATGCTTTGGTAGAGAGAAACACGGTTACCTTATTGTGGGTGGCGGGTCATGAAAGCCATGTGGGCAATGAAATGGTGGACTATCTGGCTGAAAAGTGAGTGGATACCCCCTTCATAGGTCCAGAGCCATTCTGTGGGGTAACCAACAACTTCACTAGGAGAAACGAAGTCTACAATACTCTTGTAGGGCCGAAGTGGACTCATCGACCCCGAGCGCATTAGGAGAGATGTTGTTTTGAACCTCAGCAGAAATGACATTAAACTTTACTTTGAGCTACTTACGGGCCATTGTAAACGTAACTATCACATGAGTAAAATCGGTGTGGTTCAAGACGACTCTTGTCGTTTCTGTTGGGAAGGACAGGAAACGTCGAAATATATTCTCTGTGAGTGCCCAGCGGTGGCAAGATGCAGATTAAGCTGCTTAGTTAGTAAAGCATTGATCCCAGAAGGTCCAGGCAAGATTAGTCCTACAAATTACGATATTCGTAAGGAGTCTTGGATTGTAGTTAGGAACTGGGTCGCGGTGCGATAATAGCTTATAATGATAATAATAAGAGTGCACTTTTTAAATTAAGTTAAAAATTTTTTTTGTCCAAGTGGCAACTCTGAAATTTGGCAGCTGCCACATTTGTTTATTCCTATTATTTAAAAATTAACTCTTACTGGGACACTCTATATTAAAACTAACAAAATTTTTGTGTTGTCTTTGATTTCAAAACAAACATACGAAAGAAGCTATTGCTGGCATGTAGAAAAAATACCCTTAGGATTTTTCAAAATTTCCCTTTTTGATTTGAAATTTTGCAATAAATTTAATTAAAGCGAAAAAAATCGATTTCTTGTAGCCATATTGATTAAGTCATCATTATGCTTTATAAAAAAGAAATTCTTGTTAATAAAAATAAAGAATTGTCTGCACATCTGCTGGGCTTACTTATTTGAGAAAAAAATGAACTGAAAATATTAAAATAAAACGTAACACACAACTGACCAATTTTTCATGACAACCCATATCAATCCATATGTTATTTCTATTTTCAAATTTGTTTCATTTTAAAATAAACAATTAAAAAGATTTCTTAATTTCAATGTCTTTTTCTATTTTTTTTTTATAATTTTCCTTTTAGTTTTTCATTCAGCAAAAGGTTTTGTTATCTTTATGACTCCATCTTTAGTGGTTCAAAGCACTTGAAAATAATCTTTCAATTTCAAATTTCCAACAATTTATCCTATTTAGTTTTTTTCTTAAAAAAAATTTTGTTTTGTTTCTCTTGTGTTGTTTTGAAAATTTTCATTTTACGCTGCTTCAAATTTCCTTGATTTGAAGAATAGTTTAAGTGTTATTTTTCTTACTCAAGCTGTTGTTTTAAGGTTTTGGAATTTATTTTTATAAAAATAAAAAAGAAGAGTTTTTTTTTTTACTTTTGTTTGTTTTCAATTTGTTTAAAATTTGTGAAAATTATTTAAAAACACTATAAACATTATGATGTAACTTGTTTTTTAGCTTTAAAAAAAAAAAGGTTTAAAATAATAAGTGATCACACATGTCCTCAAGTAGCTGCCCATAAATTGTGTTTTCAAGCCTCAAATAAGACCAGCAGGTACCGTAAAAAATTAATTAAAAAACAACAAAATATATTTTTCCTCCTTTTAGGTTCTAAGACCAGGACTACGGTTCCAAATGAAAAATAAAATTTTTTTTAACAATTCTAAAGACTTTAAAACAGACTTTAAGATAAAATCATATAAAAAGTTTCTCTAACTTTTACTTTAAACTCTAGGTTAAGTTTTTGGTAGAAGAGGGTTAGTGTTTTCATACTGAAAAAAAAATTATAAAAAAGGCCTCCAGTATCTTTTTTCTATTTTAAAGATTAATTTGTTCTTTTACATTTCCAACACATTTTGTTTGTTTCTGTTGCCTCTAGCCAATCACTGAAATGAATTATATTTTCATATTTAAGAACTTTAAGTCTCCTTTTTAATTAGCGATTTCCTAAAAGAAAAAATTTTAAAATACCCCAGAGATTTGCTGGAATGAAAAACATTTCTTTTTCTTTCTGCACTCTTTATATTTTTTCCTTTATCTTGCTTAGTTTTTGGTGTTGAAACTCTTTATATATATTTTTGTTTTTTTTTATCCATTTTACATCTAAATCCAATTAAAGTAGCTGTTAAGCTATAAAATGGTGTATAAATGTGTTTTAAATGTCAGCATGTTAATCTTTTGCAACCCCCCATGTAATTTTTCATACTCAACACTTTATGCCAGACCAGTAACTGGTCTATTGCGCGTATACAAATGCAAAATTTGTTGGCATCATACAGGAAGCAGTGGATATGAGAAATTAGAATTTAGTTCAAGTAGAGTGGCTTAACGTACAAAAAAACATTAAATTCATATGATTTTCATGCAGTTGTTGTATAAAGTTTTTGTATCCAGTCATCAATAGACACAATACGGGAATTCCCAAATGAGTAAAAACTTTTTCTTTTTATTTTTTTGTGGCTCTTTTGTTAGCTTTCAGTTTAGTTTGATTTTTTGTTGCTTTTAATACACTGAAAGAATTTTTTTTATTGATTAAAAAAAAAAAATTATTCAAATTTTGATTTCATTGCATTCATGAAACGAATTTTACTTAAAATTATGCTAAATAAATTAAAAAATAAATTATAAAACGACTTATTTTCATCAATTTATTAAAAAGAATTCAGGAGAAATTGCTTAGTAAGCCAATTTGCATTTTTTTATTAAAATAATGTAAATTTTTTTTTCATTAATTTATTGAAATGTTCATTACATTAATGAAAAAGTTGCTTTAATATAACGCAACTATATTGTTCATAAATTAAAATTATTTAAAGTTTATGATAAAATATTTTCATTTTGATAATGCAAATATTTCATTATATCAGTGAAATGTTTCTTCATTAAATTAATGAAAAAATTTCTTTATATCAATGAAATGTTCTTTCATTAAATTAAGCAAAAAATTCATTAAATTAATGAAAAATTTTCTTTAAATTAATGAATTAATATCATCTGATTAATGAAATAATTTCATTAATTTCAATGCAAAAAATTTTAATTAAAAAAATATCTTTAAATTTATTAAAAATAATTTTTTCAGTGTAACTATTTTGTTTCCTTTGAGGTGTATGATTTGCTTCTTTTTTAATAAATTCAAAACACGCATTGCATATACGCCATTTATATTCACGTTATAGACAGAGTCACTTACTCATACCTTGTCTTCTGTTGTTTTGTTGTTCATTTATTTGTGCAAGAAAATAGAACTCAACTTATCAGCAATTTAAACTCCTGTGATAGATTTAACATTTTGGAGTTTGAATCTGTTGTTTAGAAATGGGCAGCAGCACAATTTATTTCTGTATTTTGTGACAAACAACTGACATCCATCAAAGTCAGCAGAGAGATCTATCTTTTGGGGGGGGGGGGGGGGAGGGGAATTTACGCTCTCTCAGCCCCCTTACATGATGATGTGTTTTAGTTTGAAAGCAGAACGCTACTTTTATAATTTTATTTAGTCGTGAATGACGTGAATTTATAACTACAAAGCTGTGATTGCGGGGGGAGGGAGTTTAGTTTATAAAAAAAAAAGCACCAGGATAAAATGGGGATTTTTTTCTGCTTGTTGCTCTAATTCTTCACATGTTGCAGCATGTTGGCGATTAATGTCTTCCAGATGTTTCTGGAATGTGAACAGGAATAACACAACAATATTGCAAACAGTTTGTTTACTTTGAGTATTCACTTTGTTAATTAATTTTAATAACTTCATTATTAACCATTTCAAGCCTTAATGAAGTTGATGTAAAAAATTATTTTTTTTGTTTTAACATTTAACCATGACAAATTGCCGATAACATCAAAATTCTTATGGTTCATTAAACTAAATCTTGCTCATCATGATTATCAGATTAAATATTTATGCTTGCCGCAGCATATTTGTGGTGGTACAGCCGCCCCTGCAAACTCGTAAGCTTTTATAAAACCATCAATAGGCCAATTATATTCTATAAAATCATTAGCTGCTTAATGTTGCATTTTACTAGAGGAGTAAAAGCAAATACACACTTGTTTTTTTTTTTTTTTTTTTTTTTTTGTTGCTCTTTGACTCAATTGCACAAGTATTAAAATTGTAAAGGCCTGATATCTTTTTCACGATCATACTTTTAGCTTCAAATCACAAACCACAAACCACAACATGTGTGCACTCGCTTGCTATTTTATAATACTTTGTTGGCTGATAGACTAAGTGACTGACTGACTGACTGCTTGCCTGACTGTTTTTCTGTGCTTTCTTTTAATAGAGATGGATCTCAAAAGTAGGGCGTTTAATTCCTATACGCGTATGTGCATAAGAGATTTTGATTACAATAAAGATGCTTATAATGATGCCATACAAAATACAAAACGAATTCATTCATGTCTTATTTATATTATTTTGATGTTTTTGCTGTATTTTGCCGATCTCTCTCTTTCTCTCTACTCTTTGTTTTTTGCTTCTAAAATGTTAATTTTTTATTAGTAAGTTTTATTTGACCTTTTTCTTTTTAATTAAAATGGCTATTTTGTTAAGCTTGAGGTCTTATTTTTTAAAAATTTATTTTTATATCGATATTTCGCTCCAATTTTTGTAGCTTCTTCAGGATATAATTATAATTATATATAAAATAAATTTTTAAAAAATAAGACCTCAAGCTTAACAAAATAGCCATTTTAATGTTAATTTTTTTTTAAACTCATGTTAAATTTTTATTTTTATTCTCGGATTGCTTTTTTAATGTTTATCGTTCATCAGCCATGAGGTTTTTTTTTTTCTTTTTTAATGCGCACAGCTAAGGCCGAATGCTACAACTTTAGTTAACTAATGACGAGGGTTAATATCAAAGTGAATTCATTAAAAGTGCAATCGTCAAAGATCTGTGTGCTTAAAATATTCTTGATTTGTCAAAAAAGACAGAGATGGTGTATGGACTCTGAGCAAATAATTGTAGCAACTTTGGCAAATCAGAAAAAAACTTGAAACGCACCTATGCTTTCTAGATATCACCTTGTATGAATGCCGATAGATTAATAACATTGCTTAAACTTTAATTATAAGCTAATTTAAAGTTTAGATTCCTACCTTATGCTTTATGCCTCTTAATCCAATATCTTTACTTTTTATTTTTATTTTTTGTATATTCTTATTTCAGTTCGTTATGGCTTTGATGAACTTCATTGTGATTGAGTGTCAAATTGAGACATTAAACAAACAATTTCACATAATAAAAATCTATTTCTGTGACAATAAAGAAAAACTGTTTAAGTCAAATTATTAACGCTAATTTTTTTAGAGCTGTTTCGCTATAGCGCTTTTTTGAAAAAAAAAAAAATTTTTTTTTTTTATTTAAAATATTTTTTAGCGGTTTTCTTTTATATGAAAATTGAATAAGCTTAATTTAAAGTCTTTGGCATTATTGTTTTTGAAAAAAAAAATAATTTTAATTTGGGGAATAACAAAATTAGAAATTTTGCATTAAATTTTTCATTCGAAATACAGTTATTGTTTGATATAGAACTCAGGAATTTTGTGTAAATAAATAAAATTCATTAAATAAAAAAACTAATTGAGTCACAGACACATGTTGCTAAGCGATCTAAAAAAACTTGACGTTGAAGATGAAAATGAATGTTATTAGGGGAATTGAGAACGGTGAACGACCGTTACACCATATTTAAGTGTAAATAGCACTTCCTCTAACGCGGTTTCTGTTAACGCTCAATTTTCAATAACGCAAAGTGAGCACTAAGCGAGATTTGCCTGTAATTAATTTTAACAATTCTCCCTGTTATTTTCTTAGATATCTTGCAAAACATATCGCCTTAACATCCCTGAATTAAAACAATAAATTTATGAAGTTATTAATCATTTTTTCTTTAAAATTACTAGACGAGTTAAATAGAATAAAATCTTGAGTTTTGCTAAGCATGAAAGGCTACTAAAACTTAATTAAAAAACCGGCTTAAGACTGCCGTCAGTAACTCTTTAAAGCATCACTTGAAACGACTAGCACATTTAGCAGCTGGCTGGTTCGTTAGGGTGGCGCCCTATCGGCCTTCACGTAGAATAGCAAGATTTCCTTTTGAACCATCCATTCGTCAAGACTACGAATTAGTAAAGTGATATATATCCAACCAGTAACATAGAGATATTCAAGCAGATCCTCTAATCTTATCGCCAATATCTCAGGTATTCCGGCCATAAAATGTGCACCGAGAAATTTATATCTTCAAGCCAAAAGAGCCGGGCTCTCGCAGAGAAAGTGAAAGCCTGTCACCTTGCTCTCAGGTGTACAGCAGTTGCAGCAGTTTTCATTGAAATGCCATCTTAGCCTGGTGGTATGCGTGCTGATCGGCCGGTGACCGGTTATCACAGATACCAGTCTGCAAATATTCTTTCTATTCCTGCTCACCAACTGAGTAGGACGTTTACGATCATAGTGAGACCATAATTAACATGTATTCTTAAATATTCCGAGACTCTTCTTTTGATTATATTCCAGAATGCCGCTTCTGATGCTACTAAGCGTTAAAGCAATCGTCACTGACATATAATCCTTCATGTTAGAGGCTGGCTAATTCGTTAGCCTTCTCGTTGGCGATGAAACTACTGTGTGCGGGAATATGCCAGTCTGACGTACTAAATTAGATAACACAGCCCTGCGCCGTATAACTAGAAGAAAAGATTTAACATTTGATTGAAGTGCTAGCCCTGGCCAATTCGTTAGCCTCCTCATTGCTGATGAAGCTACTGTGTGCGGAAATATGTCAGCCTGACGTCCTAGTTTGGATAACACAGCCCTGTATCGCCCAGCTATAGCAGAGAATGTAATATTGGATTGAAGTGCCCTTCTTATACGGATACTCACATGCCTCTTTTATAGCCAGTATATCCGCCTGGAAAACAGAAGACCTATACGCAAGTCGGAATGACAGTCGTATATCAAGTTTTTTTAAATCAACTCCATACACAGATCATACAGATGAGTTTAGATAGTGAGGCTTGCGAGCATGTCTGCCAGTAGATGACATTCACAATGACTTTGGTTGAATGTCTATAATGTTCGACAGATGAATCTGTTTGAAACTAATACTCTTGGTATGTTAGAATTTTTGTTTCTTAGCTGCTCCATATACACACGCTCCAGTTGGCAGAATCAATTTTTTACAACTCAAAACTTTAGTTTAGTTGTGATTATTGTTATTTTTAGTAGTTAAAAAAAGTTTAAGTAAAAATTAAAACTTTCAATTGCAATTTGCTTTTCTTCCAAAGCATGAAATAGTTTATCTTTTGTAATTTTTGTTTTCTATTAACTTTTCTCTCTGGTATTTGGGTCATTATTTTTTTCGCCATAAATGAATTTGTTTTTAATTTAAACCATAATTTTTAAAAGCGCACACATATTATTATTTATGGACATCCGCAGTGGTCAGTTTTCTTTTGCTTGGCAAAACTTCACACACACATACATACACAATTTAGTGTTTCTATTCTTCTTTACTATGTATCTGCTCGATACTCGTATATGAAGCAGGCATCATCTCTACCGAGCAAAGTATTTATTAAAGCAAATTCACACACTCACACATATACTCTCGTACATCTGGTGTAACTAAAAAATTGTTAATGCAGTCGAAGGTATTTGTGTGTATAATAAGTAAATGAAAAAAAAAAAAGATATCCTTATGCTCCTGTGGAGTTTGGTGCACCGCACTAAATGCGAAATTTAATACAATAAAATTAAAACAGAAAAGAAACAAGAAATAGTTATTTTCTGTTACTGTTTTTCTTTAACTAAAATATCTTTAAGCAAATGCAGTTAGTCAGTACTGAGTACCAACTTAGTGTTGTGTGTTTAAGAGAAAAAAATAAGTATAAAAACAAAACCTAAGTAAAAAATTTAAAATAAAGCACTTGACCACGAATTAAGGTTACCAGATTGTAACGAAAATTCAAGAAAAAAAAATTATTAAGTAAAAACATTGCCCAACTTAAATCATTCTCTTACGATTTCAATTTATACTGAAAGTTAATTTTTAAGGCGGTATTAAGTAAAAAAAAAAATATTATTTCATTATGAGGAAATCATGATATCAACTGCAAAAGTGTAAGCGAAGCAAATTGAAAGCGGCTACAAGAGAGACCTTCGCTCCCCGCATTAAAAGAAAAATCAGGAAAATAGAGACAGCTGACAGCTATTGCAAATTAAAAAGAGTAGCAGAATTGAGAAGAAAAAGAGGCCTTCACGAATAAACGAATTACTGCTCTTCATAATGCATCATAGACAGCCGACTGCCACCGTAGGCAGCCAAGAGAGGCTCACCATAATAAAGATTAAATTGATTCTTTAGTGCTGGGCAGGGAAAGAGAAGGTGTTTTATAGTTATTTGATGGCACACACATTCTTTTACCATAGTGGCCATACTTAAAGTTCGGCATATTAAACTCAAAATAATTAAAAATTTTTTTATACTCGTAAAACTCTTTAAATTTTGATTTTTAATTATACGCTACATAATTGTTTTTTAATTTTTATTTTATAAATTTTTTCTAAAAGAATTTTGTGTAAATTAAATTTTTTTATATTATAATTTCTTGTAATGGGTGATTCAAGTAGAGATACTTTTTCCAATAGCCTTTTTTGACAGATCACGTGTGAGTCATGTCAGGCTGTCATGTTATTTTTGTTTAGTATTGTTTGGCATTTCATAATGGAAAGACTTACGCCTGAACAACGTTTACAAATCGTTCAACTTTATTACGAAAATGCACGTTCTGTGAGGAATGTGTTTCGTGCACTTCGCTCAACTTATGGTCAACATAATCGGCTTACTGAGCGTACTATTCGCAACACCATCACCCATTTTGAGATCCAGCATTCATTATTGGATAATATTCGACCGAATATACCAAGTCCAGCACGCTGTGAAGAAAATATAGCGGCCGTAGCTGAGAGTGTACACGAAGACCGTAACCGTCAATTGATGTCTGAAATTGAAGCTCGTGATCTCGGCGACATTTGGTTTCAGCAAGACGGCGTCATTTCCTACACATCGCCTCAATCAATGGATTGATTGAGAGAACATTTCAGTGAGCACCAAGATCGTGTGATATCACACCGTTAGACTTTTTCCTGTGGGGATATGTAAAGTCTAAAGTTTATGCGGACAAACCCGCTTCGATTCAAGCCAGTTACCAGTCTAAATGCTCGAACGAATCATCTAAAATTGCACTCAACGGATGGACCATCTGCGATGTAGCAACGGCCAACATTTAATAGACATAATCTTCAAAAAATAAATACCAAAGAATGTTCTTGCAAATGATATTAAGCATTCTCCATTAAATATGAATTTTCTGTGTTTTTTCTTTAAAAAAGTAGGCAACCTCGAAATGGGTCACGATTTATTTTTTTTAAATTTATTAATTACATTTATATTTTTATTTTAATATTTTTTCTGTTTTTTTTTTTAATTTATTTTATTATTTTTATTTTTTTATATATTTTAAATTCTCTTAAAATTTCGTGTAAAGTAATTTTTATTATATAATTTTTTTATTCAATAAAATTAAAAAAAAAATATTTTTATTTCAATATAATTTCTTTTTGTATTTTTTTTTTTTTTTAATTATTTATGCGACAAAATTTTTGTTTTATATTTTATTTTGTAATTTTTTTCTATAAAAATTTTCTTAAAAAAAAATATAAAAAAAAATTTATGGCAACCATGACTAACCAGCTAGCCCGTTAGCCAGCCACCTTGTTTCATTTCAGTTATAAGCTACATTTAGCAAGAAAAAAAAAACCAAAAAAGAAGCAGAAATAAAAGAAAATACAAAAAACCAGAGCATCATTAAAAAATTCATATTTTTCTGTTTTCTTGCAGTAGTAGACTATAATGATAATGAAGTGTGAATTTGTTAGTCTCACTGTTTAGTGTTGTACTTCTTAATGCACTCACCATCCACAATAGAGATATGCTGGCAACCATAAGAATAGGTAGGAATTTTTATTTAAAAGCGAATTATTGATATCTTATCTTTAACGTAAACATTAAGAAAAAATTAACTTACATAAGCAGTTGTGCGAGATCTTCATTTAATATAAATACAAATTTGTTTACTCTTATAAAGCGTAGTGTATTGAACAGTGCCTAAGTTTACTACTATATTTATTTATATGTGTATGTATGTAGTTGCATGTGTCAGTGTAAATGTTTATAATTTTGTACTACATTTGTGAGTGGTTCATGGAGTGCTAATGAATTTAAGTTGGCCACAAGGATATAGTACTTGGGATTAGATGCAATTAAGCAAACATTTTTTTTATAATTTTATTTTTTTTTTTTTTTTTTTGTTGGGCTCTTACAAGGTCATAGCAAAAGGTTTTTGCTCTTTGGCTAGAGAGTTATATTTTCTTTTATAATTTTACAATTCAAGCAAAACCACCTACCTAATGGTGTCTTAATAATCTTTGGCATAACCAAATGGCCAAAAGCTTTTGTTGTTTATTTATTTAAAAAAACAGGTAAATATAAAGATAGCTGGCTAATTGCTTTCTTTTATTTAACAAAATAATGTTTATAATGAATTCTTAATAGAAAATATTAATTTTGAGTTTTGGTTAATTAATTTTAATTAAGTCGATAGAAGGAAGTTGATGGCAAACTACTGTAAACCACTATTGATTTAATGTAATTCAAATATTTATTTAAATAATTTCTTATTAAAATATTTATTTATTAATTGTCTGTTACATTAAAACAAAAAAAAGGAAAAATGATGATAGAATTTAGGGGCAGTCTTTATTTAATTAAAAATAAACAGCGGGTCGAGTTGGTTTATTTAGAAAAACATCAATAACATTTAGGGATTAAACCTCTTCGTTCTACTTCACAAACAGACCCATCATCAACGTGATCACTTAAAATTATCTATACAAAATGAACTAAAAAAAATCAGCAGCAAGAAATTTGTCCCGCTTGACAATTACTTTCACTAATTTGTAAATGTCACAGAAAGCGAATGTTTGGAAAATCTGGGGAAAACTGTTACGTCATGTAAAAACATTAAACAAAAAAAAAAGAGAATCTCATGTTATTAGTTACAATTATAAAAGCAGATAATAAAATTGATATTTAAAAGATGGCATTTTAATAAGTGTTTTTTTTTTGTTTGTTAGAAATACACAAGCACATACACATGATTACAGATAATGTAACACAGCCTAGCCTTGAGAGTTTTACACAAAAGGAAGAATTAATACTATTTCAATGTGTTTGTAAGGGTTTAAAAAGGCCCCTATTTATTGTCATAGCATTTCTTTTTTAAATTCTAAGAGACAAAAAAAGTTTAGCGCTCTTGCTAGTTTGCCTATCGTCCCTATTTTGCTCTTTGTGTTTCATTTTTGAAATGACATCAAGCATGTTTTATTGTTTTGAATGATAGATTGATTGTTTTTCTTGAAAACTGTTTATTTATTTTCTTTTTTTTCTTAATAAAATAACACAAATTTCATTTATATAGAAAATTTATATTTTCCTCTTTTGTTAAAAAAGAAAATTATAAATTTTTGATTAATTGGAAATTGGAAAATTTGCTGAATACAAGAATTTTAAAAACAAAATAAAAAAATTTTTAAAGTATATTTTAACAATTTCATTTCTAAACCATGTGTTTGAAGGTTTAGAAATGATTTTTTTTAAGGATACGTTTTTATGGAAAATGAATAAGATAGAATTTCTTTATGGTTTTATTAAATAATTACAAAAAATAATTAAAATGAACTTCAGTTTTATTTGTCAATATTATTTAAAGTAAAAACCAACAGAACGAACGTCAATCAAACTCAAGTGTTGAATTCTACACAAAAAAAAATAAGAAAAAATTTCTTTATGTTTTAATAAAAATACAACATTAAATATTTAATCAACACAATAATCACTTACATTAGTTTAATAAAAAAAAATTGTCATATTGTTTCAAATAAGAATTTAATCAATTTCTATTAAAAAAATGTTAATAATTTTATTGCTTTTTATTTAAAATTTATTTAATTTTAATTAAAAATATTATTGAGTTTACTGATTTTGTTTAAAATTTTACTGATTTTAATTAAAATTTTGGTTAAAAATTTTTAATAATTTTGATAATTTTTTTTGATTTTGATTAAATTGGTTTGAATTAAAAATTTTATTGATTTTGATAAAAAATTTTTTTATTGATTTAAAATTTGTATTGATTTAAAATTTGTATTGATTTCAATGAAAATTTTTATTGATTTAGATAATTTTTTTTTTTTGATTTTGATAAAAATTTCTATTGATTTTGAATTAAAAAGTGATAGATTTGAATTACAAATCTTGTTGATTTTTATAAAATATTTTATTGCTTTTGATTAAAAACTTTTTATTTATTTTGATTAAAAATTTTATTGATTTTGATTAAAAATTTTATTGATTTTGATTAAAAATTTTATTAACAATTTTATTAAATATTTTATTGCTTTTGATTAAAAATTGTTATGGCTTTTAATTACATTTTTTTATTTATTTTTTTTTTTTTTTTTTTTTTTTTGATTAAATATGTTATTTTTTGATTAACAATTTCATTGATTTTCAAGAAAATTTGTATTGGTTTTCATTAAAGGTTTTATTGATTTTGGTGAAGAATCTCATTTATTTTGATTCAAAAGCTTAGCCCATTTCAATTAAAAATCTATTACACAGGTCTACAAATTTAATTTTTTTTTTGTGGTGCTGGAGGTTTCATTGTCACATTTATTTTTTAAATAACAATTTTTTAAAAGAAATATAGATTTGCTTTTTATTCCTTCTCCTAAGTACAGCTTGTCTGCTCTTTTTAAGCCGAATTGTATTTTCTAGTTTTTTTTTTAGAACAAATTCATATTGAATTCGATTACACGTATGATTGTCCCTTTTAGGAAAAGCATAATTTTATTCGTTTAGTTGTGCTTAAAACCAGACTAATGGAAAATTATTCAGCTGGAAACAGACAAATTAATTAACTAAACAGGCAGCAGCGTGCTTGAATTAAGAAAAAAAAAGAGGAGAAAGAAAACCTTAATTATGTTTAATTGAAATGTCTGCGCTAGACGGCAGCAGACAGCATATTTTTTCTTGTTTTTTTTTTACACCTAAACGAAAACAACAATTCAGTTAATTACAATGACAAATGATTTTATTCGGTGAATGACGCCATAATCCTTTAACTTGTTACTTTTGTTAGTAGTTTCACACCAACTTTTACAAAATAAAAGGCTGATTGGCTGTTTAGATGAATAGAGACAGACGACCATTTCACGGCGGTTAGATCAATTGCTAACAGAGTTGTAATTTGAAACGATTTTTTTTAGGAAAAATAAAATCACCAAGAAAAGAGATCGAGTCAGTGACATTTTAGTTTTTGCTTCTTACAAAACAAGTTAATACTTAAAAAAAATTGAAAACCAAAAATCAAGAGATGTGGTGGCGTAGGTAGAGAGCAAAAGGGAGCCGCATTTAAAAGCCGACATGACATGTTGTTAATAATGGAAAATAGAACAATAAAGTTTTATTAACAAAGATAATGTAAGAAATGAAATAAAAATGCTGACAATTTTGTAAAACCTTTAGAAAAGAAATCGAAAAAGATAAAACTAAAAACCAGGTAGCACAAAAAGTAATCCCAGTCAGTAAGAGATGACAGCAAACAACCACTAAAACAATATTTCTTTGCTATTCCTTCTATCAATTATACTTTTTTCTATTCTTTTTAATTTTAATTATTTTATTTAGCTCTCGTTTTTTTTATTTATTTGTGAGGCTGCATTTGAAGAAAGTCGGCTTAAAATCAATTGACATTTTGCATTATTTTGTTCTTCTTTTTTTAATTTAATGTTGCATAAATTGTTTTTCTACACCACTGAGCAATTGTTGTTCTTGTTGATCTTCCCGGTGGGTTCTGCTAATGTTTTCTTTTTCTTTAATTCATTCGTTCTGCTATTGTGGCCGTTGTTGAGGATAATCTTGATTTTTGCTTGTCATTTGTTGCAACTAAATAAAATGTTCTCTTCATTGTTTAAACACTTTTAATATTTCGCCAACTCTGGGTGACATCAAACAGAAACAAACATCATTTAGGTTTTCTTTGTGGCTGCTGGGTGATATTTCTTTGGCTTTAAATAAATCTTTGTTTTCATTATTTAAACAAAACACAAACAAATTTTTTCTTACGTATTTTTTTTTTTTATTTATTTTCTATTTGAAAGGACTCATATTGTCATTTTCAATATGAATAGAAATTGATAGCAAAGTTTTGTATATATTTTGTACTAGAGAATAAAAATGTTGGACTATTCTTATAGTATTTCCAATTCCAATTCTATGAATAAAAACAATTTTTTTTTAAATTTAAACATTTTGTAGGGCCTGCTTCTCTTATCTTATCCTAACTTTGAAACTACTTTAAACTTTATTGGTTTTTATTTATTTTTTCGCAAGTTTTTACAGCTACTATTATTTTTCGAGTTATTGAGAAATAAAATAAACAATAAAATTTTTTTGAAGATAATTATGAAATTTTTGATTTTTAAAAATTCACAAAAAATATAAAGCGCTTAATAATAACCAGTTTTATTATTTAATCTTAAGGTCCCTTATAATAGAAATATATAACATGATAATCCTTAGGTAAATACTGATTTTATGACGGTTGAAGTGTAAGTAGCCAGTTTTGAAAAAAAAAAAATGTTTTTAAGTGTTTATTTAAGAGAAAAAAATTTTCTCATTTATTAGGAAAATTATTGCTAGACTATTCTTAAACTACGAAAAAAATTGCTTTAACAGCGCTAGATTTTTGTATGGTTGGCAGTGGTTGTTTGGCAAAATTTGTGAGCAGCCTAGAAATGTTTTATTAAAGCTTGAGGCTTTACAATAAACTTATAAACTCAATTCCATGATCATTAATACTAAGAAAAGAATTTTTTAATATTGTATAGAAAACAATTTGTAAATTCTAAATATAAAAAGTAAAACAAAAATCATCCAAATAAAAATGAATGCAGTCAGCTCTAGGATGCTACAATTAATCTGCTAAATTCCCTATACACATAATACGTCTTCTCTGGTATGATGTTTTTAGCTCGACATTTTAAAAACAAAATTTTTATTTGCGTTTCCTGCTTAAAAGCATATCATTTGAGGCATAACTCACTTATGACACACACATTTTTTAGACAGTGAACGTTAATTAAACATTTCTAATTTGAATTTAATGCCTGCAATGACGAGCAAGAGTTTAATTCATTTGGGGTTTGTTTGCTTTATATATTGTTTCCATTTCCTTTTTTTCTATTTTAAAATTATTGCTTGTGGTGGCTTAAACTTTGTCTAATTTTTATTAGAGAAAAACTTTTTAAGTAATAAAAAATATTCAACAAAAGAGTGAGGAAAGAGGAATGTTAATGTAAATAAAAGTGCTTGTCTTAATTATCTTTATCTGCAAAGAGTTGACAGCTCATAAATTGGCTGACAAATAACACAAACATAAAACAAAAAATTGCGTGTTAACAAGAAAATCTAACAAAAATTTAAAGAATATTTTTTAAACAAAATACTTTTCGAACAAACATTAACGAAAAGGTCTAGGAAATTGTTTACTATAATGAAATTTGACTTTACGAGCTGACATTTCTGGTGGTGCTAGAGCAGCCATTTAAACATGTGTCTCGTTACCTTTTCTAAGACACTCACTTTACTGTTAATGTAATTAAATTTTATTGAAAAATAAATCAAAAATTTAAACTGGAAGTTTTTTAAACCTCCCCAGGGGCTAGCGCAACTCTTAAAAAAATTTGAAGAAATAAGAATTCAGTTTTAGGTTGTTCCTTTTTTTCTCTTTTTAAAAAGATTCAGTTTAAGCAAAATTTTAAATAACCATTTGATTTACAAGCATATTTACTCTACCTCTCTGCCTTATTTTTTTTTTTTTGTAAACACGACAGGATCCTATTTTTAGCCAAGGTTACTGATTTAATTTTTCTATGTGTAAAACCATTTTATCACCATAAATTATATAGTTTTTTTTAACAAGTCATAAACTAAAACTCAATGCCAGCCAGCCATCGAGTCAATCAAGCGTTTATTGTTTTGCTTGTATCAACCAACCATTAGAAACTGAATAGATCATTTTGTTGTGTGTATGAGTGACTCTAGGATTTTTATGACAACCCATTACAGCATGACATTTTTGTATGGCCACATATTGATTAGCTTGCCAATATTAATTATCCATTAAAGCGTAAATGTTCCATTTAAAGTGAACAATCAACTACACAAATAATCACAAAACTAAAAAATTAGAAGGAGAAAGCGAGACAGAGAAGGAAAAAGCCGTTGAAATGAAAAAATTCTTGGAAATTTCATTTATTGAAATACTCAAGATGACATTTCAATTCTTCACTCTGGCTATGCTTTGACTTTAAATGTTAAGGAGTGTTTTTAAATGAAAACAACATGAAGAACCGAACACAAAAAGCAACTTGTTAAAATAAGTTACGGCTGTCAAAGGGAAAACAAAAATTAAAATTAAATGTAAAATAGTGGCCGAGCATAAAGAAACAACAACACCAAAAAAAAAAAAGAAAGAAAATATTGCTGCTGGATTAACAATTTATGCTTTAATATTCTTAAGATTTTTAATGAATTTATTTGCTTAAGTGCTACACACCCAATTGAGCTGTTTAAACCGTTAAGGGTCTTATTAGTTACAATACCCACACAAATTTTTTCAATAACGGCTTATTTTTTCATAATTGTTATTGACAATTATAAATAAATTCATAATTAACAGCCTCCTTTCTTAGCATAATAACCAAAATGTAAATACTTAAATACCGAGAGCGCAAACCACAGTGCTCAGCATTCATAATTTTGAAGTAGATTAAAATGTTTAAAATTAAATTACCAAAGAAGATTTTTTTCTATTATTTAATTACACTGAAAATAAATTTAAGGGCTCATAAAAAATTTAAACAAAAAGTTGCTATATTGGTTAAATTTTTAAATGAAACAATAAAAATTTTTAATTAAAAACAATCAAATTTTAAATAAAAATCAGTTAAAATTTTAATTAAAATGACTTTAAAATATAAGCAAAATCAATATTTTTTTTTATTAAAATCAAAAAAATTTTTAATCAAAAACAATCCAATTTTTAATTAAAATCAGTAAATATTTTATTTAAAATAAAAAAAATATAATCAAAATTAATTAAAATCAATTAAAAAAATCCAAAACAAAAATTCAATGAAAAACAAAAGTTTTAAATTTTTAATAAAAATCACTGAAAATCAATAAATTTTTTAATAAAAACAAAAAATAAAAGTTGGTAATATTTTTATTCAAAATTTATAAAATTTTTACTCAAAATCAATAAAATTTTGAAACAAAATAAAAAAATTTTTTTAATCAAAATCAATTAATGTTTTAATCAAAATCAATAAATTTTTTAATTCAAATAAAAAATATTCAAAATCAATAAATGTTTTAATCAAAATCAATAAATTTTTTAATTCAAATAAAAAAATATTCAAAATCAATAGGATTTTACTTTAAAATCAATAAATTTTTTATTCAAAATTAAAACAAAAAAATTAATTAAAATGCTTAAAATATTAAATCAAAATCAATAAAATGTTTAATCAATAACAATAAATTTAATTAAAATCAATAAAATTTGTAATCAAAATCAATAAAAAATTTTATGAAAATCAATGAAATATTAAATCAAAATCAATAAATTTTGTAATTAAAAAGCAATAAAAATCAAAAAAAAATCAATAAAATATTAAATCAAAATTTTTAATCAAAATCAATCAAAATTTTAACAAAAATCAAAAAAAAAAAAAATTTTACGAAAGATTGTGGGATGGAACACATATAATTTTCAAGAAGAGACTGTCTAGATTTGTAATCTACCGCCCAAATACTCAGAAGTTTGGACTATTTAAAAAAATTTTTTTAAATTTCCATATACTGTTCTTCTCAAAGATTTTTGCAGTTTTCGTTTTGCATCACAAAATAAAAACTACGAAGTTTTCAGAAAAGAAAGTTTAGAGCCTACAGATTAAATTAATTTTCGATCTTGGTAGTTTTCATGGGCAAAATCGGGAATGTAGCTTCAAAGCTACAGCCAAAGTAACTTCTGAGTATTTGGGCGGTAAATTACGCTAAGCTACTATCAAAAATATATATAGAAGTATTTAGTGACGTAAGACGTATTTGATAAATATACCATTAATACTGAAAACATATTTTCAAATACTAAAAAACGTAAGCATACGTTAGAACATATTTAACTCGGCATATTTATCTTCACTCACTTAATTTTTTGTATGCTTTTTGTTGTTTAGAATGTGGAAAGTTGAAAAATATTAATATTTCGCTAAGACTGTGAAGGCTATATAAGACTCGGCATGGCTGAATTTAACTTGTTAATTGATTTTTTGATCTTGTGTTTAGTACATTTAAAAAAAATTATAAATAATTTGCGATTTTGTTTGGACTGCAATTTTCATTGGCATTTTAATTATTTAAAGAAAAAGATTATAGCCAACCAGTCTCTTTTACAATTATTTAAAAACATATGTTTTTCATTAAACTTTGTGTTATCTTTATTAAAAATAATTGTTTCTATTGTTTCCTAATGCTACCCGTAAAATGTAAAAAAAAAAAACAATTGTCATCAGGAATTAACTCGCATGTTGTACACGTTTGATCACTCCCAAGAAATTAGCAAAACATAACAAACGCCAACAATATGCTTTCACTTAAAAAAAAAAAAAAATCTATAACCAATTACTCTGCCAACAAATAAAATTTGTTAAAATATTTTTAAATCCACATGAGACGTTTAATATTGTTTGTGCATTTAAATGTTGATAAAAATTTATTTAGACACAATTATTGTTCAAGGTAACAGCATTTGAATAAAAACTTATTTGTTTTTTTGTGTATTTGTCGGGGGGGCTTAAAATTCATAATCCTGCATGTGGCATTTACAAGTCGTAATCCCTTAAAATAATAACAGTAGCTGTTGGTAACCATAGAAAAACAAATTTCATACTTTTGAAAAGGAGCACAACACACCTTGAGTTATTTTGTTCATGCTAATTTTTTTTTTTGTTTGCTTGTTTGTTAGGCCACCACATTTTTAATTTATTTAAATAAAATACTACTTGTCATATTTTGACCATTATCCTTTCTCATTTTATTTATTATTTGTTATGGCTGCAATGAATCTTTTGCGCTTTTGTTTTTCATATGACCACCACACACATAAACCGTAAAGCAGAGAGCGGAAATGTATGATTTTTACATTGATTCAAGGAAATATTTCGTAAATTAAAATGAATTATTGAAATTATTTTAATGAAATAAATGCAAATTTCATGAATTGAATTCATTAATTCGATGAAATATTTTATTAAATGGATGAGTACTTCGTTGAATTTAAAATTTTATTAAATTAATTTCATATTTTCAATTAACTATTTCATTAAATTAATGAATATTTCATTGAATTAACGAAATATTTCATTAGTCTAATGAAACGTGTAATTGATTGTAAAACATTGAAATTTTTCATTGTAAATTATTAATGAACAAAATTATTTCAGTGCGAAGTCTGCCACATAAACCAACCCATTAGTATTTAATGTTCCATCTCTGCTATGTAAACAAATTTTCATAATTAATAATGCTAAAGGATAATCCTAATGTTTGTTAAAAGTATCCATGTTCATGTTCTAAAATTTATGTAAATACAAAAAACAAAAAAATAATGACACAAAAAAGAATTTAATACGAAACATTAAAAACAAACAAAAAAAAATTCTCTTTCTTTTTGTGTAAAATTTAAATTAAGTTGAAGGTATGTAGCACTCCACCCGCATCAAAATAATATAAATCAAATACCAACTCATTTTTTTATCACTTTATTTTATTAAAAAGTTTTTGAAAAAAAAAAGCCGAAATGAACATGAAGTGGTTGGTGGCTTTCGTGTTGGAATGACTGGAAATGATTTAAAGAACTTTACTTTCAGTGTAATTTACATACAAAAAGTAATAGTTGTTAGTTTATACAATGAAGTAGTTTTTTTGTTTTTTTGCTTAGTTATGATTTGACTAAATTTTGTGTAAAAATTTTTTTAAAATTTTTTTTTTTGGTTAAAAGTGAAAAATTTATTTTGTATGTGAAAGTAAAATAAATTCATATTTAGGTCAAAATAATTGCAAGTGAAATTGTGCAAGCACACATACACTAAAACACAAACACACTCTAACATTTATAGCCACAATATAGACACAAAGTCATACTCAGTTGCATATTTGTGACATTGTACTAAATGGCATGTAAAAGTATAAGTAAGTGTGCAGATATATGTGCTTGTACGTGGATGTGTATATACATATATGTGTTTGTGTCACATGATATATGAATACAGAGGGGTGCATGACACCTTTCATAATAAATTTTGTTTCCAAAAACACTCGCCCTTTGCTGTGCAAAAAATACATACACCCTTACACGCATACACCTACGTGTGTACTAGTATAAGTAACTAATATTTAATATTTAGTGGAATATCAAACATTCTATACATTGTTTACACATTCATGTGTGCAAATATACAAAAACACACACACAGACAAACACCAAGCAAACCTTTAAAAAATTCATGCATTCATGTTACCTTCAAAACAATTATAAATTACATAAATGCTATTCATATGGAAAACTGTTGGTGTATGTACAATACCTACAAAAATAAACAAATACACTCACACACACGTAAACATAAAAAATCATACATGCAGCCAAACATCAACATTTACATTTAAATGTGTTCAAATATTTAAAAGGGTGTCATACACGTAAAAGAGAGAATTTTGTAGCAAAAATTCTTTAGGGCGCATTACATAAATCACAACAAAATAACAAGAAAAAAAAACAAAATTTAAGCGTTATGTTAAATCGTTACATAAAACAATTTAGCAAAAACAAGCTTACATAATGGAATATTAATGTGAAGTTTACAAATATACTTTTGTAGCTGCCACGCCTTTTTTAAATTAATTTTAAATTGGTTTTAAATGTTTAAAAAAATTATATTTTTAAAAGATTTTTTTTAAGTGTAGTCTATAAATATAATACTTTTTTATCGGCCACGCCCACTTTAAAAAATTTAAAAGTCAATCCAAAATTTTTTATTAACATTTAAATCTTGCTGCACAATAGATTTTAAAGGTTACGGTGCGATTAAAATTCTTCACAGAATCTTTTGAAGGCTTATACGCCACGCCTACTTTTAATAAAAATATTTAATTTTGAGTCACTGCTAAACATTTTTTTAATGCATTGCTGGGAAATTTTTGTTGTTTTATGATTCTATGTTTTTTATGGTTTTACGCTCGTCATATACTTTAGTACCAGCCATGCCCACTTTTTAACAAAGCAAAATTAATTTAGAGCTTTTAGTGCCTAAAAATCTAAAAATTCATTAATTTTTATTTTGTATTCTTTTTTTTTTCTTCTTTCTAATAAAGCTTAGCTTAGGTTAGGATACACAGGACGCCCCCAATTAAGGAAAAGAGAGAAGGAAAATGTTCATTGGGGTTCTCTAATGTTACCCCTTTGTGATAGCTGTATTAAAAAAAAAGTGAAGAAGGGTAGCACCAGCGATAGAAGAGTGAAAGTAAATAGTGAAATAGTAGTGAAAGAATAAGAAACCGAGTTTGGCACCTAAACTACTTCTAATGAAGTCAAATAGCATGCCAATTCCTATAGTCAATAGCGCAGTGAGCCCCAGCAGCACTCCCCGAAGTAAAAGCTAAATAGGATAGGAGCAGCAATAAAGCAATTTAGTTTTCTTTTCATTCATTAAAAGGTTGCACTGACGTTTTGTATTAATGCTTTCAGAATGCTTATACCGTATTAGCTACGCCCTCCTTTTCTTCCACTTTTTACTAAGTTAAAATAAAAATTGTTCTTTTTAATTGGCCCAATTATGAATTAAAATCCTCTTAAAGTTTTTGTTTCAATGCTATCTGCTGGTATTATAAATATAAGATTCCTTCCATTTTTATCAGATTAAAAAATTTATTAAAGGGATTTTTTCCACAACAAAATTTTTCGTATAAAAAAATTCCCGGCAAATATTTATGATTAAAAATTTAATTATCAACTTTTATTTAATATTTTCTGATAATTTTTGCCTACAAATACTGGAAAATTTAATTTAGTTTTCCAAAAAAAAATTGACTTAACCACAAAATTTATTAAAAATTTTGATAACATTAACTTTAAAGTCTACATTAATTTTTTTGAAAAAGGGGAAAATGTTTTCTTTTTGAAAGAATTTTTAGAAATTTAGTAAAAACGCCTTCTTTACTCTAAGAATTCCAACACAAAAAGTATAACACCGGCCAAGGTGGCTTAAAATAAGATAATTACTCGCTTTCCATCATTAATATTCCATGTCGCAGGTTTGGGAAAAGTTTGCTTTTGTTAATTTATGTGCCATTTCTGTAATGCAAAAAATATGAGATAATTTGTAAAAAATAATTAGAGTCAGTCCTCGCAAAATCGGAACGCCAGCTTCGTTCTTATATTTGTATAGAAAACAAATGTACGAACGAAGTTGTCTTTCGCTTTTATGGAGCCCAGCCGTTAAGCTCATACTAATTAAGCTTTACTGGGGTTCATTAGAGCCCAGCATCTGGAGTATTAAAAAAAAATCCATGGGGTTGCGGTAAAATTGGCCTAATAATACAGATAATAGACGAGTGTATCGCTCGTAGTACAGAAACATCACATTCACAATTATATTTTATATATGTAAGAGCTCTTTAGAGAAAAGAAATAAATTAATCGTTTAGAGAATTTCTATTGAAAATACAGAAACAGCACCTAGGTTTCTGTAAGACAAAATATTTAGACTTTAAAATCATCTTTATTAAAATTTTTCATAAAATTTTTTAATAATTTTAAGGTCTACGTTATTTTTTTATTTTTTGTATAAGAGCACTACTCTTCTATAAAAGACACCAGGCTTTTTTCTGGGCCATTTTTACAGCAATTTTTTAGACGATCAATTGTGTTCTATCAACAGCAGCTTTTAGACGATACAATTAATCGTGTTTTATTAACAACAATTTTTAGACGATCTAATTAATCGTGTTCTTTCAATAGCAGTTTTTAGATGACCCCATTATTCGTGTTTTATTAACAACAATTTTTAGACGATCTAATTAATCGTGTTCTTTCAATAGCAGTTTTTAGATGACCCCATTATTCGTGTTTTATTAACAACAATTTTTAGACGAGCTACTTAATCGTGTTCTTTCAATAGCAGTTTACAGCTTTTTTTTGCTAAAGGAGGTTTTTTGTCGGTATGCCAACTTGGTGAGCCTGACCCGAGAAAATAGATAAAAATGGACAAAGCATATGTTGGCCAATTTTAAATACAATTTTGTTGTGTGATGGTTTGATAGTGTTGCCAAATTCTATTGCATCTAATATTTTGTTTGTCTTTTATTTCTTTTTGATATCAATTTCGACGAATACTCGTTTTTAAGCGCCTTGTTTGCTTGTATAGTTATTTATCAGTGCAAATATATAATGTTAGTAATACCATATGAAAAAAGATTTACATAAATTTAAATGTGTGTGTACATTAAACCACACGTGTGTGCTTATAAATATTTTTTTTTTTTTTGAATATTTTATATATTTTTTGAATATTTTATTTTTCATATCTTTATACAGATGGATGCATACACCTACAAATACACTTGCATTAATGCACAAATATTAAATATTTAAATTTACTTTGATGTGTGTGCTTATGTCTTAAAGCCCTGCAGACAGATTAGCTACCTTTAAACTCACTATTTTTTAACTAGTTTAAATATATATACCCCAAGGAGGAAAAGAACTTGTCACAGTTCAAAATTGTTAAGTCATAAAAGGTGGGTTGTGTAACAAAGGCGAAGACATGAGGGTAGTGTTACAATAGCTATATTCTGGCCCCAAAGAACAGCTGATTCGTTACCGCTTGGTTCTTGTGTTAAACTTTTCCATAAAAGAGACTTTAATATTTCAGTTTTCTAGTTTCATTTCGCATTATAGTTTAAAAATGCAATTTATTAAATTGCTTGTAGTGAATAGAGACCGCATGTATGCTTGTGTGAATACATATTTTTTTATTGCTGTTAGATACTCTATTCTGTTCTAATACACTTTTTGTTTTACAGTTATTTTACTAAATATTCACATACTTGTTTTTGTACTAGTATGCATGTTGTTGTAGTTTTATTATCCTTTTCCGTTTTAAATTCACTAGAATTTGCATTTAATAAAATATATTTGTGTTTGACTATTTTACACAAATTCTCTGTCTGTCTTTTTAATTTTTATTCAAATTTTTGACTGGTATTTGTGCACATGTGTGAGCCCAGTAAGCATTTCTGTTGACCTTAAGCCAGTAATCAAGAGCCGTCTATTTAAGAAAAGTTACTGTTTCGTAATTTTTACTGACTGATGGAATCGTTGTTAAGTTATTTATCTATTCAAAACTAATTCAGTTGCTAACTGTCACAGAGATCATTATCATTACACACCAACACATACTTTGCTATGTCTGCTTATGCACACAGAAAACAACTTCGGTTGTGAGAATCGAATTCGTTATTAATCAAAAATTCATTTTTAGTAGTAGCAATCAAAATTTGATAATTTAGTTAAAACTTAAGTTCTTTAAAAAATATTTCGAGCTTTAACACCGATTTTCTATTGTCACAAATAAAAAATTTGGTAATTACAACTAAATTTTTAATTGACAACAAATGTAGTTTTCACAACTGCAGTTGTTTTCTCAATCAGTGTTTAAGCCTGTCTTCAGCTCAGTTAAATTTAAACTGACTAGTTTTTAAGCTGGTTAATGGTTAGATTACTTTTAGAGGAGCCTGTTTCATAATTTTAATAATGATATGTCGTAAGCAATTGATTCTAAAAATTAATGGTAGATATTGACTTCACGCCCTCAATATCAGTTTTCTTGGAGTCAACCCAAATGAAAACTGATTTTAGGGCCACCATTTTAATCAATAGAAATAAAAATAAAGAAATTAAAATGAACTGAAAAACAGCTTAAAATTAGTTTCACAAATCATGAAACGAATCATTGTCAGTCATGTTGTAGTCTGACATTTGCCAGGAAAGTCGTAAGAGCTGGCGAATTTTTGTTAGATGTTTGCTTAAAAAAATAATATTTCGATTGTAATTGATGGTCTTAGCTTTAGGTAACGACTGACATTAATCAAAATAATTTACTAAAAGAATTAAAATTTCAATAAAAGTTGTTCTATGACCGCTGAGGCGATTTTTCCTCAAACTTGTGTGAATTTTAATTGCTTCCCTCTTTAAAAACTTCTAGATTTTGTTTGACAGCTGATCGGCTCTTGACTGAAAGTCTGGTAGAGATAAAGACTGTATGAATTAAGTTCTACTTGAGTTTTGATAAAAAATGTTTCTGAGGATCATTGAATAATTTAAAATTTTCATTAGAAGTTGTTAAATGAAGAGTACAGCGATTTTTGTCAGACTTTAATTGCTTTCCGATTTAATAACTTTTAGATTTTAGATGAAAACAGCAGAATTGACTTCCGTTTGAATTCTCATAGAATGTGATCAAGAGAACTGAATTCCATAACAATTGAAATAATTTACTGAAAGGATTGAAATTTTAATAAAACTTGTTCCATGACCGGTGAGGTGACTTGAGTGATTTAGTTTTTGATTGCTTCCTCTTTTCATAACTTCTAGATTTTGTTTGAGAGTTGGTTGGCAGATATGATCTGTTGGCTGGAAGTCTAGTAAACATAAATGCTCTTATTCAAAAAATTAACATAAATTTTTTTAAAAAATTATATGAAAAATTTCGTTAACATTGACATTAAAGTTTACGTTAATTTTTTAGGAAAAGGGGGAAAGACTTTATGAATTCTGATAGATCATTGAGTTCCATTCAACGGCAATCAATCGAAATAATATAAAAATTTCAATAGAGAATTTCAGACTTTAATTGCTTCCTGATATGATGACTTCTATATATTGTTTGACAGCTGGTCGTAGAGCAGACTGTATGAATTAAATTCAGCTATAGTGGGGAACAATAACAACAAAAACCAATCCAATTTGTAAATTTATATAGAACTTGTTTGCTTAGACTTGAGTGAATTTTTTTAATTGATTCCCCCTTTAATAATCTATAGATTTTGTTTGGGAGCTGGTCGGACTGGAGGTTTTCTGATAGAAAATGTTTCCAGCACAAGCTGTTGACTGGAACTGTGATAGACATACAGACTCTTTAAATTGAATTCTCTACGTTGGAAAATGTTTCTGGGGAAATTATGTGAAAATATTGAAAAACCTTGTCAGTGTTGTGTTTGAGTATGTGATTTTTTACAACAATAATTACAGTAATAGAATGAAATATATAAATGTTTATCTAAGTCTGTGTCTATGCAATATGAGCTTGTAATTGTGTATTTTTATGTGTGTATGTAAATAGAAATTTGTTGCATAAACAACAACAGAAAAAAAATTTATAAATTTTCCACAGGTAAAGCAAAAACACAAAAACAAATAAAACTAAATGACTAAAATGGAAAGTATCAGCAGCCTCAGCATATCAACTAACATGCTAGTTTTCACACTTTTTTTTATTTAATTTTGTTTTTAATTCTTTTTTTTTGTATAAAAATTCTAGTTCGCTACATGGCAAACAAGCAAACAAACTAAAAAAAAAAAAATATAAAAAGCATCATCATAAGGATACATAACATTTCATTTTTGTTGCATTACAAGCTTAGCATATCCTTTCAACCATAAAAAGGTGTTAATTGTCATGTTATAGTTGTGGTATACCAAACACATTGTTCAAATGAATGAGTGTGAACACACAGTAAATATCTTGAAAGAAACTCAATTGCAAGCTGGCAACAACAAACGTAACCAAAATTAAACTGATAAAAAGACTCAGATATCACAGACGATGTAACAGTAAAAGTGTGTGCAAAAGAAATTCAAAAGACACTAGACATGAAACTGTTTTATTTAAAATTTTTAACAAAATTTTTAATTAACAAAAAAACAAAAAAAAAAATTGATATACTCGTACTTGCTTCTTTTTAATACAAAACCCAATAGGCTAAGTTTTTAAACAAATTTTAAATGCTTTTAATAATTCTAGGCTATTAGAATTAGGAACGGCGTCACTACGGAAATCATAGACTTTTTGTCTAATCTAATCTAATGTTTATTCCAACTAGATTAACTAAAATAGTTTTACAGTACAACCTAATTTGGAGCGGCAAGCTAAGCGTTTTCTAGTGCCTTCTATTTGTATTAAAGCCTTATTCTTAAATAAGAGCGTTGGCAGTAGTGCTAATCATTTTGTTTAATAAAACCCACTAAATAGAGTTAAAAATGCTAAAATGAAAAAAAAGTAATTATTTTGCAGCCAACTTCACTACAAAACGCGCTGTCAAAATTGGATTTTCAATTTGCTCAACGTTGGCAGAGCGCTATTTCGATATGCTCCATACATTTTGTAGCGACATGAAAATTTTTTACAGATGAAAAACGTTTAACATGTCTTGTAATCATTGTGATTTTGAATTTTATCTAACCTTTAAGAGCGGCATATCATTACTGTGGAAGAATTTTGGTCTGCATTGCTGCTTGCATTTCAACGTTTAAAGTTTCTCTTGGCAGAAATTTCAAGAATCATATTGTATCACTAAAATTGCACCCTTAAGGTAATTTAGTCTAGCAAACTCCATCAATAAGTCAGTGTAAATTTAAATGTCACTCCTGCTGATGCTTAGAATACCCGGTGTTTTAATAAATTCAATCGTAATGAGTTTTTTTAGCTGCTGCTCACTTGGGCTGTCTAGTAATCTTGCTTATTCTTTTTGCTTTGGCTCAAATAAAACTGTAGTTTACCCTGGTTATGAAAGAGGTGTCTAGCTTTCTTTACCTAAATAGTTTATCATTAGTAGCGTGTGCATGTTGTTTTGCTAGCACTATTTCAGTACAAATGGATGATAATGCCGACACCTTACAAGTTAATTTTTATTATCATTATGGGCTATGATCGCACCGCGACCTTTAAGATTGTACCTATTAAGACTACGGCTAAGTCTTAGTAGTAGTGCTGTAGATGTTGTTTCTTTACTACCCTTTTATTCTTTATTTTTTAATTCCTTTTCTTAATTTACTATTTAATTGCCTTTCACTTCTATGTTGATGTCCTAAAATATTACTAGTATTTCAAATTAAATTAATTTATTATCCTTAAGTCTTGCTGAATTATTAGTTAACAAAAACAAAAAGGCTTACAAATTCATTTTAATGTTAATAAAATTACTTCAATTTGTTATGTTTTTTTAGCTACACATCAACCTCTTGTTGGTTGGTTTAATTTAACCTTTGACTACAACAGCAATAAATAAATGTTAAAATTTTCAGGCTAAATCTTGTTTACTTTGCTACGTTTAAAGCTTCTCTTTTTTTGCTTTAAAATAAATAATTGTATTAGAATTGATTTGCCATTCATTTCTGTGCAACATCAAGTGTTTGTTAGAGAGTTAGATTTGCCTTTATAATTCAGTCAAAAGATAAATGTGCATTAACGCCTTTTTTTTGCAATCTTTGCACAGACAGACTTTTTTATAGTTAATCATGCTGTTGCTTTTGTTACTGTAGTAAATAGAGTTTGGTGGTGCTGGTTTG
Organism: Thelaira solivaga; assembly: GCA_947397855.1. Taxonomy (NCBI): domain Eukaryota; kingdom Metazoa; phylum Arthropoda; class Insecta; order Diptera; family Tachinidae; genus Thelaira; species Thelaira solivaga. The sequence continues at coordinate 75,774,995 of OX377610.1, forward strand.
AGTCCATCTGTTTTGTTGTTTAGCAAAGAGGGTGGCTGTCTTTGTTGTTCACTTTTTTTACACGTTTGTTGTTGTTAACATTTACCCTGCACTCGTATTTCAAGAGTTTGGGTGGGTGAAAGTTTTTCCTTTTTTTTTTTAAAGCTTTTTTGTATTTTAATTTGGGGTGTTTCTTTTTAAATTAGTTTACATGGGTGTGAGTAATGGACTTTTGTTTCTCTTAATCAGATTTTTTTTTGGCACAATTTTGTTAGCATTGTGCCCTTAAAAGAAATTTTGTTAATAAAGTGTAGTTACATGTAAATGCATTAAATGTACACAAGCAAGTAATTCGCTACACTGTGTGAATCACTTGTCACTGTTTGAAAGTCTAAGCAAAAAGAGAGAAATAATAAAAAGAAAATGATAATAAATTATGCTGAAGAAATTTTAAAATTTAATTAAAAATATTGAAGACAAGAAATTATTTTAATCAAGTGAATAATAAAATTTTGTTTAGTCATATTTTTATTTTTATTTACTTTTTTCATCAATTTTAAGGACCCAAAACTTAGCTTCCTTTTTCTAGTGAGAAAAAACACAAGGAAGGATACTCTGATTTGATCCTTTTGTCATATCTGAATAGGAGAAACAAGGAAGAAACATGGAGCCATAATCATAGTTACAAAAAAGTAGGCTTTTATTAAGAGCTGACTTTTTTTGCATAAGAATTATATAAATTTAAAGTCGTTTTTAAAAAGATATCGACTTTAGTTTGACTATAATTAAAACCCATAAACTTTTGATTTTTACGGATTTATCAAAAGTCCCCTCTTCTGAATCCATCTAAATACCTATGAGTGGTATCAAGAGCCAATTGCATTCGATTGGTAATTACAAATCATTTGCAAGGCCCTGAATTTCGTCTAAAAAGAAAACACACTCAACACAAAAGAAATAATTTTGTGATAAAAAAAATGATTTGTTTACGTGTTGAAATCTATTGATAAATTAAATCTCAAAATGAAAACAAATACAAATCACTATAACAGTGAAGCAAGCGCCTTAAATAAAAATAAAACAAAAAATTAAAAAAAAACATTAACATGAGATAAACCATTTAAACTTTTCTTGTTGAAATGATTTCTAAAAGAAAATTGTAAAATTTCTTTTGTTTTATTTTAAAGAAAATTATTTTTTCACACTTCATAAAATCAACAAATTATGGCAAGTGAACAACGAACACACACATAACAAGTGCAATAGGGAGGTGTTGAAGTTTTATAGGCGATAACACACAGGCCAATGAAAGCAAAGTTCTCAAACAAAATGTAAATATTATAAAATTATGCGTGAAGTGAAATATTTGTGTTTGTTGTAAATAAGTTTCGAGTAACAATAGTAAACAAACAAACAACTGAAAACACGAGCGAACGCATGATAAATATTTTTTTTTATCACAGATCAATAAGAACATTTGCTGTTGTACAACACAAAATCCTTGTCATTTTGATAATTTATTAATTAGTTGAAAATTTTAAACATTTTAAAATATTTACTTGATAAAAAAAATAAAGTCTTTTTTATGTTTATAAAAAAAATTATTTTAAGTTTCCATCTCTTGCAGTGATTTAAAGAATTCTCCAAAATACTTAAATTTTATTTGAATAAGTAGAGGTCCAGAGTAGAGTTTTATTTGTGTTAAAAATCCTTAAAAATTTTTAAGCATTAATATTTAAACACTTTATGCTCCACTCTCCATTCACACACTCCCATAACCGTCTAGCAACTTATTGAGTTGCAAAATTTTTATTAGCAGCCACAAACTGTTGCCAGCAACTTGTTTACTCAACACCATACAAAATTTGTCTCTTTTAAAACTCTTAAAAATAAAAAAAACTCTTTAGTGGATTAATACATTTCCATTACAACACTCATATTTATTATTTTGAATTTTTCCGGGTTTTAAAATGTTCTCCAAAAATACTCACAAAAAAATGGGAGAAAAAAGTAGAAAACATTTTAATTTACTCTGACTTTTTCCTTTGGGTTTTTGTCACAGCAAAACAAAAAGAAAAAACTATTTTTTATGCGATTTTTGAGTGCATATGTTAAATATGATTGCGACAGTCACTGTCGTAATACACATTTTAATAATTGTTTATATGAGTGGTGGCTGGCTGGCATGAGTTTGGGCGGTTAGAGTAATGGTATGATGGCTGCCCCTTTTTTGTTTTTTATGTTGACTGTTGCTTGATTTTGCATGTACATAGACTAAAGACATTGACCTTGATCGTTACAATGGAGTGTCACTGCTGCTGCTAATATTGTTGTTGGCTTTTACGAATATTGAAATTGTGCAATTGTGGTAAGAGCTTTTTACATTTGCTACTAACAATTTTATAGCCTGCAATAGGCCCTATTTTTCTTTAATGTAACTGGCATGCAAATTGCACATCAATGTTAAATTTTTATATTTCTTTAAAATATGGTAGATAACACAGGACAAAAAATGTCTTCCTTATAAAATTTTGTATACATTTTCGATTAAGTTTCTTTCTCCAGCAGCTCTAGTTTTTGTTTTCCGTAAAGGACTCTTTTTAACTTGATTTCATGAAAAATATATGTTTTTTATAAGATTTTCTTAAACCAAATGAATGTTTTAGATCCCTACAAAGATCTCAGTCTGTAAGAAAAACATTTGCTTGGACAAAAAGAAATCTCTACGGAGAAAGTGTTTGTCCGTAAATAACTTTTTATACGTAATTTTAGCTCTCTTTTTACATGGCGCTTCAAGCTACATATAAAAATATATATACATACGTAAATTTATTTATTATAAATAAGTAAAAATAAAAAATAAATAAATAAAAACATTTTATTCGCGTATACAAAAAAATTTTTTAATAACAAAAATTTTATAAAGACAAATATTTTGTTTGGACAAAAATTTTATTAGGACAAAAATTTTGTTAAGAAAAAAATTTCCTTTGGAAAAAATTATTTCACATAAAAATTTCATCAATTATTCAATCAAAAAATTTTTCCTAGCAAAAGTTTCTTCGTAAAAAAATGTTCGTACAAAAATTTTGTTCTTAAATTTTTTTTTTTCCGAAAAACTGGTTCTTCGGACAAAAATGTATTGTAAAAAAATTATTATTCGTACAAAAAATTTTTCGTAAAATATTTTTCTCTGACAAACATTTTGTTTGAACAAAAATTAGGAAAAAAAATTTTGACATGAAAATTTTGATTCTTCGAAAAAAAAAATGTTGAGCTGGCAAAAAAATTTTTAGCAAAAAATTTCCTCTTAAAAAAATGGCCGTACAAAAAATTGTTTTCTTACAAAATTTGCTTTCGAATAATTCAATGAATTTAGGTTTTACGGCCAAAATATATTGTATAAAATGATTATGCATACAAAAATTATGTTGGTACATACTAAAATGTTGTTAGTAAAAAAATTAAGTCCTGGCAAACATATTAGTAAAAAAAAATTTTGCAAAAAAAAAAAATATTTTGTACAAACAAAAAAATGTCTACGTAGAGAAGTTTTTGTTCGGTCAAAAATTTGATATTTAAAAAATATGCATACGAAATATTTGTGAAGATGAAAATTATTTTACATCAATATTTTTTTTGACAAAAATTGTTTTCGAAATAAGTGGGTTAATTTAGGTTCTTCCGACTACAAATATTTAGTTGTACCAAAATTTTGTTCTAACAAGATATGTGTTTTTTTTTTTAAGTTCAGCCTAAGTTCACTGCATTTTAGAGGTAGGCATTCGTTTACGTTTAATTAGAACTTAACCAAAATTACTGAGGACTATTGCTTGAAGGTCAGCTAATAACAAAGCACATGTGCTGAGATTGCGTTTCATTGGCTGAAACCCATATTATTCATTTTAAAAAGGCTATAGCAAATTTTTTTTTGTAATATATATTCTGTAGTTGGTTGCAACCTATTGCTGTGGGTTTTTATCACACACATTTAAATAAAAAACCACAAAAAACTCATGTTTTTAGGTTAAAAAAAATGATTTGATAAATTTCTATGCAGTTCTCAATGTCAAAATAATAAATTTATAAAAAAAACGTAAAGGGCAATTTCATATACTCTTTAGTAAATTGAATTTAAAGAAAACTTCGCTATGTCAATCTAGCTTTGGTTCTATTGCTCTTTTTATGCCTTTTTTACCTTCTCTGCTTACTGTTATATAAAAACTGAAGCTCTTTTACGGCTAATGTTGTGATAATTTGCTCAGAGAAAGAAATTTCTGACTCTCTCTCCCATAGTATTTTTCTCTCTCTGTGTTAGTGTTTCAAATAAAATTTATGCAAAAGCATTCTGGGTTTTTAATATTTTTTTTTTTTGTTATCAATTTACCTGCGTTGCGTTGCATTAAATAAACGAAAGAACACACCAGGCCTGTTGTTTCCTACTTGCATGTGGGATAGATAGAATTTTTTGTTTTTTATTTTTATATGAGACTCACTATTTATTCCTCCCTGTATAATGTGTTAAGCTGTGGTAGCATCCACTTTACTATTTTCTCTATTTGTATATGAGTACAAATTTTACTTGTTTGCTGCTCTGTAGGGTAAAATTTATTTTCAGTGCTTGGTTTGACTCTCATTTTATAAATGTTTATCAAACAGTTACTGACTGCAAGTCGCCGGATAAAGACGTGTTTATGCGTAAATAGCGTTCTGTAGTTTAAGATATACAAAAAAAAAAAAAATTTAACATAAAACGTGAAAAACTAAAACAAATAAAATGTCTCAAGAAATTGTTTTAACATAGAAAAAAAATTGTAACCAAGTGTTTTAAAAAAAATATTTTTTTTAAATAAATAAAAGCAAAATTTAGTGAATGAAAAGAGAAAAAAAAATTTTTAAACCCGGCAATGTTCACTATCTAGTGTGTAACATTGAAGAAAGAAAAATCACACAAATAAAAATTACACTCAATAACACAAACAACAAAACATTTATTATTTGGATTACATTAAACCCATCAGCTTCTAATTTAAAACTCTACACTCTACTACAGCCACATTAAATTAAATTTAAAGGATATAATTTTTTTTGGTTGAAATTAAATAAAAAAAACTTTTTTTAAGGTATCAAAAGTAAGTTTTAAAACTACTAAAAATTAACAAACGCAATATATAAAATTTATGTGAACTTTAAACAAATTTCGCAACAATTTTATATTTTTGTTTATATCTTTTTAATCAAAATTAAAACAAAGAAAAGTTGGCATTTTGTAGGCCCCGTAACCTTAACTTAGCACTCAATTGCGGCCTTAAAGTCTTGCATAGAATTAAATTATTTAATATTTAGCTCGACTTCAACTTGAATTAAGTGACCAAGACTAATAAATATAAAACAAGATTACGCTTTTAGCAATTATTTCTCTGTTGATAAAATTCAGCTGGCTAGATGCAAGTCACTTCTAGACTTATAGTTCTTGGTCTACATATGACGTTTATTTAGACAGCTGAATTTTGTAAAGAGAGCAATGCCTACTACCCATAAGCTATTTATGTTTACCATTTAAAGTGAGTGCAATGTGTTAGAAAGTCTAGCCAACTGTTGCATAGCGTTTTGTGGGTTCCACAAAAGCTTTATAAATTAAACTCAACTGCTAGACGCCAGTTATCGTTTGTTTACTCTAAATATTGTTTTCTTAAAATTTATTTAATCGTCTTGTACCACTTTGTGTTTGTTTGTTTATTAATTCTAAAACAAATTTGACTATTTTTTTTTTGTTTATTTTAATTTATTATTCCATTATTTAAATACACACTTTGGCACACTTTTTTTCTTACAATTTTATCACTCTCACACACAAGTACAAGTACCAAGTACGTGCTTATTTATAATTCATGTGTTGCTTTTTCTATCAAAATAATTTTCTCAAAATAAATTTATATTTTGATTAATGGTTTTTAGTTTCCTTAAATAATTATTTTTATGGTAATACTGCACACATCATATAAAAGCTTATCTTGTTGTTGTTAGTTTTCTTAAATAAATATTATTATTTACCACCACAGCTTGCTTTCTATTCAAATGCATTTAACCCAAATTATTTCTGTCTTTCTTTCTTGCTTTTACAATTTCATGTTGAAAGAAACAAAGAATTTTTTTTATTAGAAAAAAGAAAAAACAAAATAATTAGACAAGCATCACCTTCTTTCTTTTACATTTTATTTAATTAAATTATGACAGCTAAATGCAGTATTTGCTAAAGCCATAAAAGAGGGGGTTTTGTAAGCAGCCAACAAAAAAGTGTAACTAAATTTAAAGCAAGAATTTTAGGTTAAGTGAACATAAGCAAATTGTTGTCATTATTAGGCCATAAGTACCGCAATCCAAAAGTTTTTTTTCCAGTGGAACGAAGCCAATTACCAAATTTAATGAGAACTTTCCTACACTGAGAAAAGAACATCGGTTGTGAGAACTAAATTTGTTTAAAATCACAAAGTCAATTGTGAGCGTCGAGTTTTTTAATCGTGACAATAGAAAATCAGTGTTACAAGTACAGCTTAAAAATATTTTTGGAATTCTGGTGACCACAACTAAAAAATTTAATTATCAGAACAGAATTTTTGATTTTAAACTAAATTTAGTTGGCACAACCGAAGTTGTGTTTTGTGTATAGCCTGCTCTAAGTTAACAAGGAGCTGCCGAGGAGTTTTGCTGTACCAGACAATAGTTCCGCAGCACAGTTACAATATACTCGTTCTGAGATAATGTCATGTAAATTACAAAAACCTAACTTTGGCTGGCCTTAATATTCCATACACTGAGAAAACAACTTAAATCGAGAGAACCTAATTTGTTGCCCATCTAAAATTCAGTTGCGATAATCGAACTTTTTAGTCACAACAATAGAAAATCGGTCTGACAGCTTGAAATATATTTGACAGAACTATATTATCGAATTATTTTGATTATCGCAACTAAATTTTTGATTGGGAACAAATTTAGTTCTCACAACCGAAGTTGTTTTCTGTGTGTATCTTATGCTGGTGGTATCTAAGACCACAATGCTCGGTAAACTATCCTTTTTAGATTTTCAGTTAGTTTTAATTGAGTAACAATACTTTCTGGAATGTATTCTATGCTAGAGTGACCAGGCGCTTTGCTTATCTAGCTCCAGTAAGCGATTTCCAGTGTTTTGAAAATTGCGATTCGACCCAGTAACTAGTTTTCTGCTTAATTAGTCCAGGAAAAATACCAAAGTAGGGTTCCGGCCAGTTCAACACAATGTGAGGTAGACAATCCTTTACAAAAGCTGATAATAGCTCAGGTGATTATAAGGCCAGCAGTGCAGGGTGACTGTCTAGACATTCCTCAGAACATATGAGAATAGCGTTAATTTCCGCTTGCAAGATCAAAAAGAATTTCCCATGACAATGGCCTTTTAACAGTTCGGGTCATAGATACCTGCTAGAAAAAAGCGAAGGCTTCTTTTTAATTGTCTTTAGTAAAAAACAATTGTTATATAGAAAATATTTTAATTGATTAATTTAAAAATTTAATTAAAATATTTAGTTAGTATTTCATATTTTTCTGTGCAAAGCATTAGACATTTAAAAAGCCACCCGTAACCATAATCAAGTTAAAACAAGCAAAGTGGCGAATACCCTCTGCTTATACTTAATGCAAAACCCTGCCACTCAACTGTCAGTTTGTTGTCATTCATTTGTTTGCTTGCTTTTTTTTTAATTTAAAAAATATAGTGATTGTGTTGTTTTTCATCTATCCATTTTACAATCTCTCTTTAAAAACAAAGTAAATTTATTTAAATTATTACTTAAAACAAAAAGTAAAACAAACGGCGGTGTTTTAGAAACACCAACACAAACATACGAATAAATACAAGAAAAATTAGATAAAAAATTTAAAACACAAACACAAACATTTTGAAGACTCTGTTAAACTCAACTAAGATTAGCTAGACTAAGTGACGGTTAAAAGCAAGTTTGTTGTTTAAGAAAAAAAAAAAAAAAGTTATTCCCCAAAAGTGGCCCTCTAACAAATTATTGTTTAAAAAAAAAATTTTAGTCTCTTTGTTTGATAAATCAAAAGATAGTGAACAGCTTTGAGGGACTGGTTTGGTATGAAAATAAAGAGCCTGACAGTAAATGTTCACATGTGTTGATACATTCGCCCCCAGGAATTTTTTCTTTGAAAAACTTTTAGTTCTTGAAAAAAAAAAATTTTGCATTATAAAAGAGAGAGAATTTTTATTAATAATAAAAGGAAACGGAAAATAAAAAAAAACAACTTCCGGGGAATTTTTCATAATTGGGCTGATTAAGTTACACTCACATGCGAACACTGTGCTTATTTATTTAAATAAATATTTAGCAACAAGTGCTTTTAAACTGAACATGAGAAGTTAAGCGTAAGATGTTAGTTAATACGGCAAATTGCATTTTTTCGTGCTTCTTGTTTTCTTTTTAGCCGCTTTAAAAGCTTTGATAATCCCTGAATAAACCGAAAGAAAAGAAACATTATTGGCCTGTTCAGCGATGTCACAAAAAAAACTAAGCGAATGAAAACAAAAACAAATTTTCGTGCATTATTTTTGCTTTTAACACAATTTTAGTTGGCAAATTCTTGATTTTGTAGGAGAGAGAGGAAAAAGAAATGGAAAGGGTACAAACTTGCTCGTACTCGGCAATTTCCTTTTTTTTCTCTCTTCGCATCTGTTATAAAGATGTAAAAGGCTGAATGAATGACTGAATAAGAATACTAAAATTGCCGAAACAAAATTGCTGTATGTATACACAGCGGCAATTTTAAATGAGAATTGAGAAAGAATTGCAAAACTAAGCTTGCTGTGTGTGGTGCTGGTCTTTGCTGGTCGTTCGCTGAACAGGCTATAAAAATGTTCTATATGTTTTGCAAATTATACACATACACATGCATACTCAGTGCTGTGGGTGTGCAGAAATGCCAGTTTAAAGCTTAAAAAATATTTATGGAATCAAGTGAAAAATTGAAAATCTTTGATATGAAATTATTCTTTTAATCGCCTAACCCTTTCAGGATCATAAGTTAAATTAGAAGTCTTAAAAATCGATTTTGAATAAAAATCCAAAAAAAATTTATCTTAAAAATTAAATAATAATTTTAGTAAATTATTCGATCTTATAAATTTATTATTATTAATTATTAATCAAGGTTAAGGTTAGGTTAGGTTAAACAGATCGCCCGAAAAGAAAAGAAAACAAGAGCTGGGCTCACTTGGGTCTTCTGACGTGGTCCCTTTGTGATAAATTATTAATCAAGCTTAAAATTAAAAAAAAAAATCGTTTTTATTTAAATTTTCCAATATTTTGACTTTCAAAAGAAATAAAAAAAATTTTTGAGATCTTAAGCTTGATTAATATTAAATAATATTAAAAATCAAATGTTGAACACATATCGATGCTGAGGAACTGTTAAAACATAATCTCTACAAAAATCGTATACAATTTACGTTTTATCAAATTGTTGGGTTAGGACCTATGGTTCTTAAAAGGTTAAAGAATTTATTAATATTGAAATATAGAAATCTAAGAGACACAAATTTCTTTATTAAAAATTTTTTTAAATATTTTTTTTCACCAAAAAAATTCTATAAATTCTTTTTCCAAACTGAAACTGATATCTCTATTACAAGAAAATAATTTATTTAAACGTAAATAATCTGCCTTCCTTCGTTATGCAAATATAAATACAATTTGTTAAATTTTTTAGTATTTTTTTTCCTCTTTCTGTTAACAGCAAAAAAAAAAAAAATATCAGTCGCTTCACACCCATAAATTTTGTTGTGCTTTTTTTTCAAACAAATTCAAAAACAAACGTACATGTAGGAAAATGTTGGGGAATAACTCTTTCTGATATTTATCTATAAAAAAAAAACAAAATAAACACAACAAAATGATATACGATTATAATATGTGACAAACAACAAACTAAAGTTAACGTTTTAGGTATATTTTTTTTAAGTTTCTTAAAAAAAAAAAAATAAAAACAGAAGGCAGGTTTATATTAAAATGAAACATGTTGATTGGTTAATACTAGTAAATAAATTTTGTTTTCCCAATACCTTTATAGCTTCACACACTTCTAATTTCCTTTCTATTATAGGATTTAAAAAAAAAGTAAAATAATTTAATATGCAAAGCAAGTTGTACCCAACAACTGCTCGTTTACTAACAACTCCAAAAAAAAAAATCAAATAATAAAAATAAAAATTATGACTTTATTAATAAAATTAAAGATTTTATAACTCTTTTTTTTAAACAAAACGTGTGGTGTTGCTTGAATTTCACATTAATATAAATAGAAAAGCCTGGGAAAAAAATTCTTGTTGCCTTTAAATTAAAAAAAAAAAAAAAAAAACACTCTACATCAAAATAAAACTTTTTTTTTTTAAATAGAAATTTTCTGACAATTGATTATGGTAGCAAGAACCAAAAATCCGTACATGTATTTTTGAGTTTTGAAAGTTTACATCTGGAGTTATCACAAAATAGAGTTTTTCAAATTGTGTTTGTGAATCGGCCCAAGTAATCATGTGAATCATTTATTATGTAAAACACTACGAGGATAACTTTTTCTATAATCTGTTAACCCTTTTTTTTACTAATTTATTATTATATTTCTTTAAAATAATAAATTTCCCTGAAGAAGGGCTTCAAAAGAAAGTCGATATATTGGAAAATTAAAACAAAAACAATTTTTTCATTGAGATCTTAAACTTGAATAATTTATTTTTGATGTTAAAAATGCTAATTTTTTTCTTCTCAGCAACAGCGGCAAAATAAACACAATTCATTCACAATAGACCACTTTTTAATTCACAATTAAATGAAATAATTCAAAATAATAAGATAATTCCTCAGGAATGAATAATAGCAATTTGCAAATCGATCAATATTTCCTTTCCGTGCGGAATCAATAATACGATCTTTTAATAGGCTTTCAGAAATTTTTTTAATTGAAATTAAAATTTTAATAATTTTTCATTAATCCCTTTTTATTAATAAAAAGTTTTCCATTAGACACAGCAATGTTTCATAAATTGTAGTTTTGTGTTTGCTTTAGTTTTTGACTAATTTGTAACGTTAATGTTAAAATTTTAACAATGATGTGTTCAGGGACTGAAAGTAGAATTTTGCGAGTACTATTTTTTTGGATTCTTTTAACCCTCTCACTCTTCAATTTGTCTGTATTAAAATAATGGTCAAAAAATCCACTCTAATTGAAGAGTTACAGGGTTAAAAGTTTCCACAAAAATATTTCTCGTAGTGTTTTACATTAGTATGCTGAACATTTCATGTACCTAATCTATAGGATACCCTTGGTTATCAATGCCGATTCACAAGCAAAATTTTGGAAAAAGGATAAAATTTAAGCTTCATTTTTAAATAGTTCCAGATGTAAACTTATGGTACCCTCTACTATAATCAGTATTTTTTTTGTTGTACAGTGTACCATAAAAAAAATTGTTAAATTAAATTTACCCGAAATCATTATTTGAATTAAGCCGGCTTTATACCTAGAAATTAATTTATTAACCAGAACCAGACTAAAACGAAACCAACACGTAACAAAAAAAAAACTGAACTGTTGACTAACTCAGCTTATGAATTTTTAATGATTTTGTTTTTATTAAATAATAATTTTTTTAAATGAAAAATTTTTAATATTATTGACAATTTAATTTTTATTTGATCACTATTAGATTTTGTGTTTTAAATTAAAAAAAAAATTTTTTTTTAATTTAAATTCGGTTTTTTAATATATTTTTTACCTCAACTTAATAACTTTTGAGGCCTTTTCATATATAAATTTCCGGCTATTTAGCAGGCAACAAACTCATTTAAACGAATCATGGAATACTGTTCTGTATTTCTAATTCGCATAATATTATTCGAATATTAAAAAATCTGAATTATTTCGCTGTTATGTATTCCACTTTGGAATTTTTTTGTTTTATTCCATCTAAAAAAATATAAGTGGAATATTTATTATTTTTTCTAAAAAAAAAAAAACAAAAAATAAATTAGAAAATATGTGACATTCAAAACAGTTAATTTCCCAATTGTTTGATTATTTCACTCGTGTTGATTTCGAAGGAAACACAGAACAGCGATGATGATTATCACAATTTTGTTGTAAAAATTTATAGTTTTAGTTTCATATATTTTTTTTTGCGTGATCTGCTTAATTGACTTGTGTGAACATGAAATTTAATAAAATACTTGTAAGTTAATCAACAGTTTTACTCACTTCTATTCTGCCATTTGTTTGACAGATGCGATAGTTCGCCTTGAAAAGCAAGCGTATTCTATGCCTTTTGGCATACGTGACCAGTTATCACTGCCCCAAGTCCTGAAATTTCCTTCTTATTCTTGCTTAACAGCTAAGCGGAGTGCTTACCGTCCCATATTCACCGAAGCCATATTTAACAAGCAACCTTGTACCCTGCCAATTATACCTTCCCTTGGTAGCATTCATGAAAGCCACTTCTGATTGACCACACTGACATAGCAGCCTTTACTTTAAAGCCCGTCTTAACAAATTCATTCGGCTGCTGAATACCAGTGAAGTCACTAAATATATAAAATAAATATAGCTGGTGGGTCTAAATAGTACCTAGAGAAGCTCTGCATTTTTATTTTCACAACCTTTACTTTGAGGTCTTTTGCAATAACTCACTTTTTGCTTGATATTTTGGAAATTGTTTAATTAAATTATTAAAAAATAAATTTAGCTTCTTGCTTAATACAACTATTTATACTTCTAATGAATTTAAAGGGTCTTATTTCACCCAAAAATGGACAAAAATTTAAAAAAAATTTTAATTTTAATTTTTTTTGTGTGAAAAATTTTTGTTAAAAAAAAATTTTTTTTAAATTTTTTTTTTAACTAAAAAAAATTTACACACATAAATAATGACTTAAATCATCAGTTAAAGAAAAGAAATAAATGAAATAGACTTGTCTAACTTACTGACAGTTTTCTTTTAAGGGGCAATTTATCAATATGAATGAAATGAAAGCCCCTGCTCTGCAATAGTTTTTGGTATTCTAATTTCAAGGGTGTTTTAAGGAAACCCTCTTGTAACAAAACAGGCAATATTAGACACACAACTATTACAAAATTATTATTTTATTTAACAAACCTTTTTTTGTAATTTTTAAAGAACACAAAAATTTATGTGCGTTCGTTTTAGAAAACAAAGAAGAAAATAAAAATACTTGAAAGCAACTTCAAGTACTGGCAGCATTACACAAATAATTTAATTAAAGTAACAGTGACATTTCAATAAAACCACTCACTCTATAAATTATTTTATACAGTCTGCTAAGAGTAAGTGAAAAAGGGCTGAGAGAGAGGAGAGTTAAATTTTATTTCAATTTAAATCATAAATTATGGATTTTAATAAGCAGCTGCTGCTTTAACACTCTTTAGCTGCTGCTGAACTTTTATCTTTCAAAAATTAATTTCATTTTATTTAATTTCAGTTCATGTTTAAATAGCTTTAGCAATTACTTAATTGGTTTAATTTTGTTTCAAGTTTTTTTTATTTTATTTTATAATTTTATCAGTTCATTTCTTGGTCGAGTATTTTTTTTTTTTTTTGCTGTTTGCTGTTGCTTTCTTATAACTCCTACATTCTTTGAATTTGTTTCTTGCTTAAACTGAGTTTGTTAAGCTAAAGAATCCAACAGAAAAGCAGGAATTGTATTTAAGCATAAAGCAAGATACCTTTTGAAATTGATTAATTTTGGGTAGACAGCCAACACTTTTTGTCTTGTTTTTTTTTCTTCATTTTTAATCTGTAGCTGCGTTATTTTTCAATGAGATTTTTCGGGGACTCTTTTTATTTTTTAAGTAGTTGAAGTATTAACGTTGCCTTGGTGTGTATTTTTATATATTTCTTGTGTGTGTGTTTTCTTTTTTTTTTTATTGTATGGAATTTTTGAATCTTCTTTAGGGAGCTTTAAGTCTTATAATGTGCTCATCATCATGACTTAATCTAAAAATAAATCGATTTTATTTTTTTCAATTTCAATTTTTGATGTTTTACTTTTTTTTTCTTTTATTGTGCTTAGAGTTCTTTTTGTCCCTATTCAATACGTCATTACGGTTTAAGGATGTCTCTGGTTTTGATGAAACTCTAAATAAAAATTTGTTAAAAAATTCTGAACCAAAAAAAATTTTTTTTTAATTCAGCAAAAACAGTTAAAGGATTCTAATGGGTAGAAGGACTGAGTCACACTTTTGAAAGTAAAATTTTTTGCTTGGCTACAGCTAAGGTGATGTGATGTTTAAAAGATTTTAATGATTTATGTCAGTTTTAAGAAATCACAAAATATGTTTAGTGTTTCGGTAGATGATGGATGCTCTGTTTTACAACAACATATGCAGCATTAGGATTTTTATTTGAACGCAATAATTAGTTTCATAAAGTAGTTGTTTGCTTTAGCAGTCACTACGGAACTAATAAATGAAATAAAAAAATTTAACAAACAATAAAATTTATTGTCCAATAACTCTAGTCATAAGGAGGGTGCTCGCTCATAAGGGTGTTTAAATTTTTTGTTTTTTTTTCTTTTCTATAAATGAAATTTATGCTACCAAAATTAAAAGTCACACAATTTAATTTTTTATCCTTAATCTACGGGCTTGTGTCACGAGTTTCGGATAATTTTTTTTTTATGAACGCTTGGGTTTTGTTTGACCTGGCAGTTAATGTTTTTCTTTTGTTTCCTTAATTAACATGTGTCTTAGATTCAGTTTTGCTAACTATTTGGAATAATGTGCAGGAATAACAAAGAGATTAGCACAATTTTCACACCAAAAATAGAATAAAAGTAAAGGAAAAGGTTTTGAAAAGAAATTAGAAATCACTACAACTGGCGCAGACAAATTATGAATTTTTATTTCTAACAGAAAGAACATGAGTTACAGAAAAGAAGTGACCAAGAAAGAAAAATACTTACAGAATTAACAAGGTACTGACAGGAGAACAGCGGACATCTCCTGCTATCTTTAGTAAACGTAAATATTTGTTTGCGAGCCGATACATACATATAAAATGTATAAGAGCATTACATTAATTTTTTCTCTTTTAGTAGTAAAAGAGACGCCTGTTGTTTTTGCATTTTAATTTTTGTCGTAGATTTGTCGCTTCCTTGTATAATTCTGCCATGCTAACAGCAAGTTAAGTTTAAATTAAAAAAAAAGCAATAGATTAACGTCTTTTGTTGTTTTAATCTCCCTTTCAAAAAAAAAAAAAAAAAAACAGCTGAACAAACAGCTGATATTTTATTCTTTTTAAATTAACAAGAAAAATTTTCTTGATTTTCAATAATTTTTATTTAATTTTTTATTAAACATTTTTAAGGCTTAATGCTCTAAATGTATTTAAATTGTTTAATATTTTTATAATTTTCTTAATATTTTCCTTTTTTTTCTTTTCATTTCAGAATTCTTCTTCATTCATAGTGGCATAAAAACCAAAACCCTTTACGTCTACAAAAAAAAAAAAAAAATAAAAAGTGTTAAAAATGTGACAAAACTTTAAGAGTGAAAACCAAAATAAACAAAAATTTGTTTTGTTCAAAATTTTAATTTTTGTTTCAACGTGCACAACAACAAGCTCTTGCTTTAAATTTTGTTTTTTAGTTACAAATAAATCTTAAGCTTTGGCTTTTTAATTTGTGCCAAGAAAGTTTTATTTTTTTTTTTTTGTAATTTTTTGTTTGTGTTTTGTTACAAATGTGGAAAATGTTTGACGATATTATTGAGTGCAATGAATGTGGTGGGCCCTTGGGACCGCCACCAAAATTCATGATACCACCACCGCCACGACCACCCTCAATGTCAGTTTATGAAGTTTCAACCAATTGCAATGAAGCAGAAATGGAATTAAGAGCACAAAAAGCCTGGGATAATGATATGTGCGAGGCAATACCGGTAAGTAACAGTAAAGGCAGAATTAGTCTTTACGTTGTGTTCTATTATGAATCAGCTGATTCAATTCTGTTTATGTATAGTTAGTTTTTCTGTTTTATTCTGTGCCGTTGCGGACAAACCTGTAGAAAATAAATAAGTGACAGCTAAAATAAATTATGTGGAAAATTATTTTAATTCGTTAAAATTTTAGTACATGGACGACGCAAAGATTGAAATTTTAGTGCCAAAAAATTTTATATTATTTAGGGTCTGTTCAGCTAAATTTGAACACAAGATTCATGCGCATAATTATATTAAAAATTTTCCAACCTTTCGTACGCATTTAGCTGAACATGCCCTTAGTAAATATAGAAAAAACTATAAACTGCCAGATTCCACTAAACAAAAAAATATATTTTTTAAAAGAAATAATTTTTTTTTATAATTAAAACCTTAGGTTGTGTAAAATAACCGCCCTTATTCCATTTGGCGTTATCAACAAACAACGACTTTAGTTTTTAGTGTTTATAGTAAATCAGTACTAAAGTCGTGAGTTTTGCATTTTTAAGCACGTTCACTATCACTTATAAATAAATTTCATTAAAAAAGAAATCCGAAATTTTGGAACAAATCGTGCCTTAATGGTTTTGGAATTGGCTAAGTGATTTCAAAAATATCAAGGAAGTTGTGACAAACAAAAATTTTTTTTATTCAAAATCAAAATATTTTTCATTTTGATAAAAAAAAAAATTAATCATTGATTTTCCATACGCATATAGTCTCATGAGTGTTTAACAAAACGAGTTTTGTATTAATAAAATCGATACACAACTCTTGATTTTATGTACAACTAGCTGACCCGGCAAACATTGTTTTGGCTTGAAATTTTATTTGTATTGAAAAATAATTGAAAAGAGAAGAAAAATATAAGTTGAGTTAGGCCGTTCATTAGAAGCAGTGGTTGGTTTGCGTGACGGTCTCACTCACTTTCTTTCTTTCTTTCTTTCTTTCTTTCTTTCTCTATCTTCTTTCCTCCCCTTCACTCTACTATTACTATCCCTCCTCTTCTTCATTTTCCTCTATACAGGTATCACAAAGGGACCACGTCAGAGGACCCAAGTGAGCCCAGCTCTTGTTTTTATTTCTTTCAGGCGACCTGTTAACCTAACCTAACCTAGGCCGTGCTTTGTTTTGAAATAAATTTAAAAAGTGGGCCTAGTAGTGGGCGTAGTGAATTTTTATTCACGGTCAAGCCGTTCTTCGATTTGAGAAAATTTTTAAAAGTGGGCGTGGTAATGGGCGTGATTTATTTTAATTTTCATAAAAATTTAAGTTGGATTTTGACTAAAATATAATCCACCTGCCGGGTGGATTTGTGATGCTAAATCTTAAAAAGCCTTACAAAAAGACATACACAGAAATTCAATTAAATCGGTCCAGCCAAATTTTATTTATTAAGATAAAGTGAAGTTATTTCATAAGTTTATGAATTGATGTGACAAGTGTTTTAATTAAAAATTTCTCTTTATTTTATTTTACTAACGTTTAAAAAGAAATATTTAATTTAAATCGAAAGTGAAATTTTAATAAAATTTAAAAAAAAATTGAGTTTCCACTTAACTAATACCAAATAACAGAAGTATTCCTTGGACTTTGAGAAAGGTCTGATAAATAACAGCCTTTCACTTTCTCTTTTACTACAACCATCATATTCATACTTATATTCCTGGCAGGCCTTTAAAACCTAAACTGAAACATGAAATGTGTTTTAGGGAAATGTAATGCAGCAGGCAGAACCCTTGTTAGTATTTTTTTTTATTTAAGTAAATACGAGTATGTGTTGGGTAACCCTTAAAAAAGTTTTGATTATCACTAGCACATCTGTTGCGATTGCTTAAACCAAATGTATGGGAGGGTTCAAGAGGTTAAAAAACTATTTTCATTTATATAACTTTTGTCAAATGTGATTAATAAGAATATTTTTTTTGTTGCTTTTAACAAGTTTTATGGTGTGAAAGTTGTTACAAAGAATGTTTTGTTTTCCTGTTTAAAGAAAATGAAGAGCATGAAAAATTTTAGTTTAATTTGTCATAAATCTTGGGCTGCTATTTTTTGTGTTATTTTGTGTTTTTCTCTTAACATTTCAAGTTTGACAGCTGTCATATTATAAATTAAATAAATAAAAGTCAAAGCAAGTATTTGTGTAGGTGCGTTAACTTTTCATTTAACATTTCATGTCCAAAACTTTTTGGCAAAAATAATTTCTTTTCATAAATAACTAAATAATACAACAACAATAATAAAAAAAAAATTTAGTTTCTTAGACAACATCTGTGATGAAAAAGTGAGACTTTAAGTATTTCGTTTGTATTTAAATGAAAGTAAATCAAAGATTGTTTATTTAGGATTTGGTTTGGGATTTGAATTCTTGAAAACCAAAACAAAAAATATTAATTTAAACAAATAAACCGAAATTCTTTTTTAAGCCATCAAGTGTTATTGTCTTTTTTTTTTGCTACAATAGATTTCTGGCTAAAATGCTTTTTTTATCAAACGTTTACCCATTTAAGTACGTGTGAAATTTCTTGTTTAATTTTTTCTTTGAGCATTAGTTTCCTTTTCATTAGATTTTGTAAATCGTTTTTTTTTTTAATAAAAATCATTGTATCAAAAAGGTATAAGTAAATAAAATGAAATGATTGGTTTATATTTACATAATATTTTTCGAGCTAAATAATGAAAACTTAAAGTTAATATCCCCAGAGTAAATTTACCAACAGCAGAAAGAGATAGAGAGAGAGAGAGAGAAAGGAAAAATAAAAAGTAAGATTTTCAATCATTGTTAAGATTTTTTTAATAAAACCAAAGGGATTTTAAAAGAAAATTTCTTATATGTAAAAGTCTATTTAAGGAAACAAAAATATAACAAATTATTTTAGGATATGCTGTTACATTTAAATGTTTATTTAATACAACCCAGCAAACAATTAAGAAATTAAACCAAAAATCTGTGTAAGAATTTGCTTTACACTCTTAGGCTGTAACTTTAATTACTTTAAAAATTTGTTTAAAATACATATTTTAAGCAAAAATATTAACCAGAGCTTTAGGCTTCATTTAATACTATTGACTAAAGCTTTTCATATGCCCTTAGTCTGAAATTGAGAATTGTCAAATGAAATGCAGAAACGTTTAAGTGTGGTTCACATTCAACATCTGCCCTTAAAACTTAACCACCCTTTAAGACTCTTTTTTCAATTAAGAGACACAGCAACAGTATTAAAAAAAAATTTAGGAAAACCTAGAGTGTAAGATCAGAACAGCCACGGCAATTTTCGTAAGGCAGCTTTTTTTAATTCTCTTTTAAAATTGCCGCTGTGTCTATAAACAGCAAATCAACATTCAAGTTACTCGCCTTCTTTTTTAACGAATAGCGAACAAAAGATCATGGCGGAGTAGGAGTAAGTTTGTACTCCTTTCCATTCTTCTTTCCTCTCTCTCTCTCTCTCTCTCTCTCTCTCTCCTACAAAATGAAGAATTGCGCAACTAAAATTTCCGTGTATGGTTCTGGTGTAAGTAAGCCCAGGTGAAACTGAGACACCAGCTGCTTGATTGAGGCCCCTACTGTCAAAAGTTAAGGGAGATTAAAGAGAGATCAATAGCAGAAAAATATTTATTACGCTCTAGGACACTTTTTGATTACAAGCACCGGACATACTTATTGACAGTTGGGATCCCAAAAACAATAACAAAATGGCCTTTTTATATTGTTGTTATTTTTGTCTTCTTGCAGTCACCTGGCTTACTTACACCTTGAAAACATTTAAAAATCAAAAGTTTTCTTTTTGTCATCAATTCAATGAAAACATTTATTATTATATTTTATCCATTGCACTTGAGAAAAATTCTTTTAAAAATATTTCATTAAAACTATTTTAGTAAAAAAAATTTTCATAAAATAAAAAAATTCTTTGAATATTTTCATTCATTTAATAAACAGTTGGTTCGAAATACGAAAACTAAAAATTGTTTATTGTATTAAACAAAACCTCTGTCTTTCTGCTAGTTGAACAATAATTTCATTCGAGCCTACACCAAAGGGTATAACCAAGTCTATAAGATTGCTGGTGATTGGAAAGTAGCATGTGGCAGTCAAGATGACTTATGGCTATTATTCTAAGCCTCAAATGTACACTGAACTGTTAATAGCACATTGTAAGCTTAAATTAAGGAGTCAGATGGCTTCTATAGGAAATCTCAAAAAAAAAATTTTTTCAAGCAGAGAGAAGATATAGAATAAGCAGAAAACCTTAGGTAAAATGTATCCCAAAGATACATTAAAAATGGGACCAATTTTTTTAAATATTCAGTTAATGTAAAAAAAAATTTAAACAGCAAAAATTTATTTCATTTAATGAAAAATTTTAATTGTAATATTGAAAAAAAGTTCATTATTTCAATGAATTAAATGAAATATTCATTTAATTGATGGAAAATTGAAATTTAAGAGAAAAAAATTTCATACATTTAATGAAAAATTTTAATATGTTTATGAAAACAGTTCACTATTTTAATGAAATATTCATTCAATTAATGGAAAAATTTAATTCTAGTTAGAAAAAAATGTAATTCATATAATAAAACATTTTTATTTGTTTATGTAAACAATTTATTATTTTAATGAAATATTCATTAAAATTTAGAGAAAAAAATTTAATTAATTTAATAAGATATTTTTATTTTTCATAAAAAATTCATTATTTTAATGAACTTTTTGAAATTTAATTTAATTTATGAAAAATTTTATTTTATTAACGGGAACATTTCATTTATGTAATGAAACTTTTCAATTTTTATATTGAAATAAGTTCATTATATTAAAGAATTAACTGAATTAATGAAAAACTTAAATTTAACCCAGAAAAAAATTTATTTTATTTAATGAAACATTTTTATTGGTATATATTATATATTAAAGAAATATTCATTATTTTAATGAATTAAAGAAATATGCATTTAATTCATGAAATTATTTCATTTATATAATGAATGAAATAAATGTTTTGTATTGCAAATATTTCATTGTTATCTATATTCAAATTTTTTCATTAATTTAATGAAATATTTATTTTATTTATGAAATTATTTCCTTCATTTAAAGAAAATATTTCATTAACTCATAAAATTTTTATATAATATTTTTTTTAGTTTTAATGATTTTGCTTAACTGGCTTTTTTTATACTTTATGTCTTGTGTGTACATTATTTAATTAAATTGTTTGTTGGGATGCTGCTATACAAGTCTATTTTTATTTTATATTCAATAAACCACTCACTAGTATTTGATATTAAATGATAACCTTTATTTATTTATAAAAAGGAAACAAAATCCTTCAATTTCCATCGTGTATTTGTTAAATTGAAACTAGACATCATTATTTTGAAAATGTTTTTACTTTAAGAAAAGTAGAAAAAAAATTCATTTTATTTTCATTTTATTTATTTTTATAAGAAATGACTGGAAATCTATCATGACTATGATATTTTCCACACGACAAATGTATTTTACACACACGTCCACACTTGATATTTACCAAATAGTTATTCGTATTAAACTACTTTATAAAAATAAATTTTGTTGTTGTTGTTGTTTTTTTTTCGCTCTCTTTTTATTTTATATTCTTTTTCTGTTATTTTATTCTTACATTTATACCATTTAGTTTTGTTTTTTGTTGTTGAAATCCTTAACAAATATTCTTACATGTTGTCAAGAACAACAACAGCAGCAGCATAAAAAGGATACAAATAAATATTTCTAGCAGCGCAAACATGTATTGGAAAAGTCTTTTTGGCTGTAGCAAAGAAAATGTTAAGAAAAACTGTATGAAAACAATGTGACAATGGCATTTGTTTTTGTATTTGAGAAAAATAGTAAAACATATTTGAGAAAATATTTCTGTGTGTGTGTTAAAAATAATTTTTGTTTTTTTTTTTTTTTTCAATCGCATCGAAAAAGTTTTCATTTTTTAACCCACTTGCTGGTGATGAGAGTTTAAATCCAAACAAACAGATTGAACAAAATGTGGGGTTTAATTTACGAGGCGAGTGTTTCAGAGTATAAATTACACTTTAAGCACTTTAAATAACACAAACACAAAACGGTTGATTTGTTTATTTAAAAATCTTTAATCCCATTAAAGCTAAATTTGTAAAAATAATAGAGAATAAGAAAACGAAAAGTGTTAGTTATTTTAAAGATTTTCAAAAATAAATAATAATAAAAATTGTTATTCAGCCGCACCTCTGTCTAATCTAGCTTATCGAAAGGAAACATTGGGTTTTTTAAAGAAAGTTTAAAAACGTTGAAATTTTATGACAAGTAGATTTCTTGCTAGAAATACATCGTCACCTGCTTTACTAAAGTAAACCAAAAAAAAAAAATTATTTATTTAAGTAATTAAGCCAAGGCTTTTTAATGAAAAACTAAAGCTTAAACTTTTAGAAATTTAAGCTTATGTAAAACTGATGAAATAAGCAGGTTAAATAAATATTATTTAAAATAGATCTTGTACAACACAGCTAAATAAAACAAAATTCAAATTGAAATATATATAATTTTGTGTTAATTTTTAGCAGAATGCTGCTATAATTGGTAACTGTTTCCAAAATTATGTTATTAATTTCTCTACAAAATCTCAGTTTGATTGAAGCTTAAACAAAGCTACCTGCCATATATCCTTTATTTAAAAAATAAAATTTTTGATAAATTTGTAAGCTGAATGCCGCGAAAATCTATTACTACTTTTAAAATTAAGATATCAAACTTCAGTTTAAGCTTCAGTTTGATAAAATTAAGGATAATCTTTCTCCTCATATATCCTTTATTTAAAATATTGAATTTTAATTTACTAACGACTTGTATAACTATGCTGTTATGCTTTCAGGTAAATTTTAATTTAATGAAAGCAAGGATAATCTAAAATTTTCATATATCCTTTTATTTTTAGCTGAAAACCTGATATTTTTTTTTTAATTACTCTCTTTAACTGCGAGGTAAATTTCAAAGTATTTTTAAGTATCCTTTATATAAAACAAACAATTTTGTTTGTTGTTGTAAGCACAAGGCACTGAACTTCTATTACTATTTCGAAAATTTTGCTTTAAGACTATCGTAAAAATTGCAATTTAATCAGAGCAAAGATAAACGTGCTTTCCCTATATCCTTTATTTCTAATATTGAATTTAAGCTACAGTTTTGAACAGAATTTAGCCAAAAAAAACAGCTATTTTTTCAATTATGCTGAGAAACATTTTTTTATTGCAATTAGTTTAAGAATTTATGGTCCCTTCATATTTTCTTTAAATAAAGAAATTTTTATTTAGCTAAAACCTAAAAAAATTAAGCAAAAATTGTTAAATATTTTTAAAAATTATATTATAATATTTTCCACTATACTAAATTTCATTTAAATTTTTAAGGCTGTGGCTGGCTGTCACATATCCTTGACATATAACATTGAACTTTGGCTGTGATCCGAAAGAAAATATGAAATTATCATATGTGAGCTAACTTTTTAAAACAAGCAAAAAAAAAAATTCTGTAAGCTTTCTGCAAAAAAGAGCTAAATTTACGTTCAAAAGATAAAGAAACTTTATTACTATTTGCTATATTAAGCTGTTGACGTATGGCCTAAATTTCGTAACATTTTGAGCAGGGATATGATAGTTTTGCTTATATCCTTTTTTCGAAAATTAACAAAAATCTAATAAATTTCATTACTATTCGCTACATTATGCTTTTAATGTATCTACTTAATTTCATTGTATTTTAAGCAAGGATTTGCTTAACTCCCATATATCCGTTTTCAAAAAAACATAAGTTCTATAATTTTCCAGCAATTGTATTTAAAGCAAAATAAAAAAGGAAAAATTTGTTTGAAATAAGTGAAGTTTTCTATATAAAAAATTGTCTCTTTTACTTAAAAAATCTTAAAAATTTAATTGTTTTTATTAAATTAAAATGGCTATTTTGTTAAGCTTGAGGTCTTATTTTTCAAAAATTTATTTTTATATCGATATTTCGCTCCAATTTTTGTAGCTTCTTCAGGATATAATCAATTTGATTAATTTATAATTATATCCTGAAGAAGCTACAAAAATTGGAGCGAAATATCGATATAAAAATAAATTTTTGAAAAATAAGACCTCAAGCTTAACAAAATAGCCATTTTAATTAAAAAGAAAAAGGTCAAATAAAACTTACTAATAAATGTTTTTATTAAAGCTGCAACGAGAAAACATTTATTCAATTTGTTCTATTTCAACAATCAAATTAGCTTAAGTCAGTTTAATTTCATAGCATTTTTGTTATTAAAATTTAGCTTTTAATTTAGCATTGCTTGCCGGCGGTTATACAAACAGAAAAATGAGTTTTATTTTTATTTTAGCAGAAATCACTTTATCAAGAAAACAGGTCAAGGTAAAACAACAAAGTTGTCTTCCAGCTACTTCATTTCATGGCTTTTATTTTATTTTTACTAATTTTGTGTTCATTTATAACTTTCCCAGTAAAATAATTTAGTTTTTATGTCAAACCCTTTTTAACCGCTACTTTCAAGTGGATTTTCAAATTAAAACCCTTAAGTTAAAAAGAAGAACAAGACTTGAAAGAATTTATGAAAAATATTTCACGGCTTTATGAGTTGAGCAATCAACAGCTATAACAGCATTGGCATAATTTCTATAAAAATTGTTCAACATAAACTGAATAGATTTGAATTATGTGCTGCTTTGCTGTGTTGGTAATTACCAAATGGAAAATAGAAAAGTTAAGAAAATAAAACAAAAAACTTAGCTGCAGCTGGTTTTTTGTGAGATTTTAATTACGTACGATATGATTAAAAGGGCTCTTTAAAACAGCAGCTAAAGTGGGGCACACTTAAAGTCTAAAAGACTGCTTTGTCAATTCTATACAATGAAATACAAGCTAGTTGGTAAACGTGGCAGTCTAAAAACGGAAATTAAATTAGAATCGCAAGTAGACGACACAGAGAATATCAAATATTTATTTATTTATCGATATTTACATAGCGACTATATCTTAAAAGATTTTTCTTTCAGCAATTTCTTTTAACTAGTGGAACAGGAACAATGACAGCAGCGATAACGAGTATTGATATACAAAATAAGAATTTTTGAGACAAAAAAAATAAAAAAAAAAAATTATCTGCCAACACCATCAATTTAATATAAAAATTTTTTTACAAAACTTTAATTTCTGTTACACTTTTATAACTTCAAACGATAAGCTGGGCAAATAAAAAAAATAATGAGTGACACTAAACGAGCACATGTTTGTTATAAAGTTTCATGTTCCATAACACAACTGGTAGCCAGCCAATGGTAGTAAGCAAATACTGTATGTATGTGGCCGCCCCACATATTCATACTCGTTTAATAACTACCCAGCAAACATTAGCAGAAGATTACTTAAGCTAAAATCAATAACTTTTTTTTTATAAATGAAAGCTTTTGCACCATTTTTTCATAATAAGGAAATTAGATTACTTCGTAAAAAAAAAGAGAAAACCAAAAGTAGTTTCTTAATGAAAAAAAGTGTCCTATTAATTAAATGTTCATAGAATCGAATAATAAGGTTGTTAATCGTATATTTGAATGTTTTATAAGTCCACCAAATAAAAAACAAAATTCATACAAAAAATGCTATATTTCAGAATTAAAAATAATTACGTCTTCTTTTATTAGAATAATTATGGGTAGCCAATTTTTTTATTAAACACAGAAATTTTTTTTTTGCAAATAGAACTTTAAGTAAAAAAAAATTGTTATATCGATAAATGTTTAATTGTTTTGAAAAAAAAAATAATGATTAAAATTTCAATTGACTCAATTAAAAATTTAGTCAAATTGATTAAAATTTTAATTGACTCAATTAAAAATTTAATCTATATAATAATTTTTTAAATTTTTTTAGTCCCGTTAAAAAAAAGTCGTTTTATTGATTAAATATTAGCTGTTATTTAAAAAAAAAATGAATGACCGCTAATTTTAGTATATATATATAAGATGGTGTCTATATCTTATTAAAATTATCTCTATAATATTTAAAAAAAAAGTGGACTTATACCACTTTCAAAAAATAACAGCTCAAATATTTATTTAATATGACAATCTTTGAATGAGACAGTGAAAGAAAATTTATATAACAATTAAACACTTAAAATAAAAAATATTGTCATATTGATTAAATGTTCAATTGATTTAACACTCTAACCGTGAAGAATTTTCACGCTGGAAATAAATTTTTTTTCAAGTTCTTATAAATATATCATATCAGAAAAATTATGTGTCATATGTGTCCCAATTGTCGTTCAAGGTTGAATTTCAAAAATATATTAAACTAATTTTTTAATTAAACGCAAAAAAAATTCAGTAATTATAATATTAAAGTAAAATAATTATTATATTGATTATGTGTTTAATTGATTTAAATAATAAAATTTGTTATATTGATTAAACGTTAATTGATGTAACCCTTTAACCATGAGGAATTTCCCGCTACAAATAAAAAAACAATTAAATTTTTTTTAAAATTTGTACAAACATTTCAGAACTAATAGTCTTTTCAGACTGAAAGTTAAATACTGAATTTAACATTAAATTCACCAACAGATGATTTTGCGTTCACCTTGCACATTTTTTAAATTCAGTATTTAATTTGATACACTGTATTATCAAATAAATT
The DNA here is from genome assembly GCA_947397855.1 of Thelaira solivaga. Classification (NCBI taxonomy): domain Eukaryota; kingdom Metazoa; phylum Arthropoda; class Insecta; order Diptera; family Tachinidae; genus Thelaira; species Thelaira solivaga. Next base: position 75,801,717 of record OX377610.1, read on the forward strand.
TCTACAAAACAATAAAAATTTCCCATACAAATAAGTGTATTTGATGCGTTACTTTGTACAAAACTTATTTGGCCAACTGTGCAGCAGCCACAATATGTGTGACCTTTGGTAAATACGAGACACATATTTTCTTTGTCTTTTGTCAAAGCTGCTGCTTTTGGTTTTTATTGTATTATATCATTCAATAACATTAGTAGCGGTTTTTAACTTGGTAGCACTGAGCTTAACGGATAAAAACAGGGTTGTATTTCATAAATCCAACTTAACTTCAATTATAAAATAGCATTTAATGTGGATTTATTAAATTCACTTTGTATTACCATACAGTTTTTATGAATTGGATTTAACGTTAAAACCGCATTCACTCAGTCTGAAAACACAATAAAACTAATTGTGCTTACTTTTAGGAGAATAATTAAGGGGGCATTTACATATGTAGCAATCGTCGTCAAAAGTTTAATTACAAAAATTTATAAAATTTATTTTTCAGCAATTAGAATTTTTAAGTAAAAAATTTATTATATGGATTAAATGTTTAATTAACTCAATTAAACATTTAATTGTTTCAATTACACATTTAATCAAAATAATATTTTTTTTTAAATAAAAACTTTTAGCTAGTTTCGGTTAAAAAAAGTCGTTTCTTTGATTATATATGAACTATTATTTTTAAAAGTGTTATAAGTCAATTTTTTTTTATAAAATTAGTGTATGCTTATTTTAGTAAGATGTCTACATCTTACTAAAATTACCTTTAATTAATTTTTTTTAATGGACTTATACCACTTTCAAAAATTACGGTTTAAAAAATATTTAATTGATTTAAATAATAAAATTCTATTAATTTTCTTTATTGACATTTGTAATACGCTTGAAAATATTTTTTGTTTGAAACAATTTCTTGTTTGCTGGGTATGGTCAAGTATGTATGAATGCGTAAATATGTGTGTATGTGTGTGGGTTTGTTTAAGTGTACAAAGCCTTTATTTCTCAATTTTTGGAATTAAGCGCAAACATTAAAATTAAAACAGTTTTTATTTATGTTGGCCTCAATGCCTTCTTTTTACTTTTTCATGGATTTATTTGTTTAATTTTCTTTTATTTGTTACAACAGAGAAAAAGTAAAAAACCAGAATGTGATCGATTAAATGCTTGTGTTTGTTATCACAGAAGGCAAAGCAAATACCAAAATTTTGAATTGAATCAAATTGTTATTTGTTGATTTAACTGCGTGTCTCCATAAATAAATATTTGTAAGGCTCTTTAAAAATTATAAAAAAAAATTGAAATGATTAATTACCGAGAGAAAAAAAATCGGACAAAACTTGCGTAATGATAATAAATCACCACAGGCGTGCATTCACTTACAGTAGGAAATTCAAAATTAACTGATAACAATTTGATTTAATTTTTTTTTGTTTTGTTTTAATTAAAATTTCTTATTTTGAAACTCCCAGGGATTGCTAAAGAAACTGAAAGCATCGAAGAAATAAATAAAACAATTTAATTAAGTATTAAGAAATTAATAATAATTTCTTTGAAATTTCATAATTTCCATAACAAAGAAATTCTTTTCATAAGAAAAACCACAAATAAAATAGATTTTCTGAAAGTGTGTGTGTGCTTGTGTGTTTAAAAAATTTATTACTTTTCCCTGGTGACCTCTGCTTGCAACATTATTAAACTCAAATAAATAAGAAAAGAAAATTTATTTTCTCTGTCTTTTTTTTTTTTTTTTTTTTTGATCAACAAACTATAAATTCAAAATTACCAAAATAAGGTCATTCATTTATTCATTCTTTTATGTGAGTGTGTGTGTGTTTTAAATTAAAAAAAAAAAATTACAAATAAATTTAAATATTTTTTCGTTTTTATTTCATTTGCAGATTCTCGATGCCAGCCTTTACAGCAGCCAATCATTACAAACATCCGCCATGATTGCTGTCTTTTCTTTACTTTTAGTTTTAGTGGTTTTAATATCTTCACTTTTTGTATGGAAGTAAGTAAATTATTTAGTCATTTTTAGTGAATATTAAAAAAATATCTTAAATATATTAAATAGCAGCCGAGAAGAAAACACAAGCAGCAGCTGCTAGCTGACTATTTACTCTAGAGATATTTAGCAGACTGCAGGCATAAACTATTTACAACTACATACGACAACTCCAAAAAAAAGAAAAAGGAAAGAAATATATCAGCTTACATACCACTACGACCTTCTATCTCTTTTAGTTTTTTACCAGTATAGAATTTTAAAATCATATGCTGGTCATTGTTGGACATTCTGTGAATACTAGTTAGAGTTAGAATTGTCAGTTTTTGGCTAGATTTTTAAGCACAAGACTGAGTGTAGGGAATAAGCAGAGGGTCCAAATTAGGCCACTCGATATCAATCGAAATTTCAGTAAAACTTAAATTTGATTTCTAATGCCATAATTTGGCGGCGGTATCTGCCTGTCAAAACCCAACTTTAACTATTTATAATATGCAATAATGGCTTTAACACTAAACGCCTTTCCTTTAAGAAAGAAAATTAAAAAAAAAAAATTATGAAAAAAGACGAATGGGTGAAGTAAAATGCTAAAAATAGAAGAAAGGATAAAGAGAAGAGTAAATAGGAAAAGAAGAAGCAGAGAGAGAGGCAAGAGACAAATGAGAGAAAAAGATTCCCTCGTTACCTAAACCAATTTCTGATTCTTGCAGTCAACAGCTCAGAAAGGCTCGCAGCTCCCGAGGTGGAGTTTACGTTGATCTTCTAGTGCTAGTCAGAAGCATAAAAGATATTTCACAGTCTTTTCCTCTTGCTTCTTTTGACAACTTTTACAGTAGCCTTTAGCATGGTTAGCAAAGCTGCAGCGACCCGTTATTAGAATTAGAAAAAAGAGTAGGAACAAGTCATGTGATCACTGCAGCTAAAACAGAACTATTGCGATACAACTCTAATATTAAATATACTCCCTAGGTCTTGTACTCATTAAGAATTCCATTACTTACTTGGTTGATTTTTCTGCCAAAGCAAACGGTTGTAGTTAGTAATTCCCTAAATAGCGAAAATGGTTGCAAATTAGACCACTACATTGGCACAGTCTATGGTCTGCTATCTCTTTGTCATCGTTACATAATCTGCTGCATGACTTCATCAAGTGTTTCCATACTCTGCCATGTCTACACACTGAAAAACAACTTCGGTTTTGATAACTAAATTCGTTTTCAATCAAAAATTCAGTTGTGGCAATCGAATATTTTAATCCTGACAATACAGCTTGAAATATTTTTAACAGAATTAATTTTTGGGATGTATTATCGAATTCCAGTTGCTACAACTGAAAAATTTTATTATCACAAATGAATTTTTTATTGAAAGCAAATTTACTTCTCACAACCGAAATTGGTTTCTGACAATGCAAGTCAAGGTTAGTAAATCATTTATGCTCTTTCGCGAACGAGGCTGGCCCATTATTGCTGCCATCACATTTGCTTAATTAAGCTCTATGTAGCCCCATTAGATCTCTGCTGTGATTTTGAGCCATTTTAGATAAATCACTCTCGCTGTACTATACGTACAGTATCTACTACATCTGAACTGTGCCTTGTGCAGAGAGACAACCTCGAACTGATGCCTACAGGCTGATAGAAGATGTATTACTCTGGCTACCTAAAGTCTTCCCTTCCCATCAAAGTTGCTATAAGCAGACAGCTCAGCTATCCGGTTTATACTACCTTACAGAGGGCCAAAAAATTCTAGAATCTGTCTAGAACCCTCCATTCTTAGTCTTCTCCAACTGAATGGAAGAAACACTGGGGTTCTCCAAGTACTTCATAGTGGTCATTAATAAGCGTTCAGCTTGGTATGTAAAACAGTTTTAATGAGAAAAATGGCTTTCATTTTTCAAAAGAAGATCCACGCTTTTAAAGCTATGTGCTGGAAAATGCCTATAGAGAGGCACTTGTGTAAATGGAATACACGTTTTTTCAGGCAGCCAAGTAATTCTGAAAACATTAGCAAATTATTTCTTTCGTTAAATATTGGTTGGGGATTGCTACAAACTTCTTGATGCCTTGGCATCAAAAGCGTGGTTACACCTTTCATAGGTCGAGAGCCTTTCTATTTAATGAATCTAATTCGCAAAGTGAAGAAACAAAGTCTATTGCAGAGCGAAAGTTGGTTGTTTTTAACTGTAACAGAAATAACATTAAACTCTAAGTTGAACTGCTGATGGGCTATTGCAGGCTAAACTATTACATGAGTAGAATTGGTGTACTACAGAACCATTTTTGTCCAGAAGAACTTTAAACATTGGAATTGTGTGTAATAGCTCAGAGGTAACACGATGGAGAATGACTAAACTAGACAGCCAGAAGTCTTAGCTATAATAAACCTACAACTAACACAAGATTCTTAAGGAGTCTGGGATTAAAACTGAAACTGTTCTCTTTAGGTAGCGGTACCATTATAAAAAATTAAATTAATCAGAGAATTTGAAATTCTTTTAAACTAAAATGTTTTATTTTTGGGAAATGTGATGAGCTGACTGCGAATCAAAATAATGCCTTAGTTGACCCTAATTTTTTTTTTTATTATTTTTGCTTACAAACGTTATAAATTTATTTAAAGTGAAAGAAAAAATCAAGTTTGTTTGCCTTCTCTTAAATAAACTCAGCTCTGCTTTAGGAAAAAATTTATTTCTTTCCAGACAACTTTTCTGTGCAATCTCTAACTTTTATTCTAATAAATTTTGGTTAGATTTACTTCTATTGCTGTTGCTGTTGCTGCTTGTTCTTTATATTTATCAAGCTTTATTTTATATGCTAAGCTACTACACCAACAACAACTCAAATAATAACAATAATAAAAATATATCTTTTTATAGGCTTAAGCAAATAATAAACTGATACATAATGCTTGTAGTTGCTTTCATATGAAAACAACCTTTTAGGCCTTTAGGCTGGCTGCTTGCTAAACATTTAGAAGATGTCTTGTCTTGTTAACATGAAACCATATAATACCAGTACGCACACAAACAACACATACGTACGTACATGTAATGCTTGTTTGTTTATAAATAAAATAACATTTAATTTTATTTATGGTTCAGAACTTGTTTCTCTCTCTATCTCTTGTAAAATTTTTCATTTGAAAAAATTAATAATGGAAAGATGTGTGTTTGTGTGTGTGCAGCACACTCTACAAAATAAAAGCAACTCTTCCCAATACCCATTCTAAAGTTTAAAATCATAATTAACCTTTCCTTTTTAAATAAAAATACGTGTAAATTTTGAGTTTGCTAGACAAAAATGTTGGAAAGTTTTTAAAGAAATTGTGCCTTCATTTTATAGGGCAATCTAAAATTCGCTTTCACTCTAGCTAAAATAAAATTTGTTGAATCAAGGTATTCTATTTGTGTGTGTGTGTGTGTCAGATTATTTGTTTATATTCTTTTGGCATTAAGTACGCAGATATCTATTCATAGATAAAATATACTTTTTGTAAACGATAATGGTTTCATTTTCTTTCTATTTATGTTTTCTTATTTCAAACGACAAAAAAAAAATCCCAGAGGCAAACATCACTTGAATACATACATAAACACGCACACACACGCTTACAAGATTCTTTAATATAGAATTTCATAAAGCAGCAGCGGTTTAATAAAAATTTTGTAGAAAAATTAAAAAAAAATCAAAAACCTTAATTTTTTGTAAGAAAAGCTTTGAAAATGTTTAATAATTAAAACCCAAAAACTGACAATTAAAAAAATAAATAAATAAAAATTTTAAATAAAATAAAATCACCAAAAATTTATAAGAAGATTTTTAACTAAATTAAATATTAAATGAAACCTTGAACCCACAGGCAGAAAATATCTCTGGTGCATTCCTTCATAGGAGACCAATTAACAATTTTGTTTTGATTTCCATTTTCTAGAACAAATTTTCAAATGAAAAACTGATAAAAGGATAAAGTATAACAAAAAAAAAAAAGGTTGCAATCGGCAAAAGTAATAAGTTTAGCTTAAATTTTGCTTCAATTGAATACTCGTCTAAAAAATTTGTATGAATAACACTCAATATTTTAAATATAAAATTTCCAGACGAATTGATTGCCTGTGTTATAAAAACAACACAATATGTGTAATGGCGTTTTGAATTTGTAACTAATTCAATCTATCAAGCCCTTCACATACGATACATCTAAGAATACTCTTCAGCAGATTACAAGGACCGTCACAAGAAAATTAAAGTCTGACAAAATAATGCAGAGATTTTTAAAGCAGCATGGAGTAAATCATTTTTATATGTTAAGCACAAAATTTAAACAAAATCTGGGCAGTGAGCAAAAATTTTATTCAATGTTAACTATTGATACCGATATACTGGCGCAACTCTGCAAAAATCATCACTTGCTTTAAAATTTTATTCTAAAATTGAGAGAAATTACATAATAATAAAGCACTATAGTGTGAACGTACTTGTATGGTACCGATTATTGCAGTGTTTATGTTGTGGCCGATATGAACTGAAAAATAAGTCATGCTAAGATATGGAATGCGTGCCGATCTAGAACGATAAGAAACGGTATATGTGCCGATAGTGGGATCCTACCTTAAGACAACTGTTTTTTACTAAAAAAAAGTTAACAAAAAAAAAAAAATTAATTAAACTTTATGAGTAAAGAAAACAGCATTCGATATTAAACAACTTAAATAAAAAATTTTTCATGTTTGATCTCTGCTCTCACACTTTATACAGTTTTTCCTTTTTTTTTTGTGTCCTCTAAATTTATTACAAACATAAGCTAAACAGCAACTCTGTTATAAAATTAAAAAAACCAGTAAAAGTAGAAGTTAAAAAAAGAAAAGAAAAACACATAAACGGTTTTTTATGGTTTTCCTGGGGTTTCGTTAAATTGTTTTGAAATTGATTTTATTTATTCATAATAGTGGTCAAGTATTAAAATTATGTTTTATATACATTTATTATTTATATATTGTTTATTATTGTTACAGTTGTTGTTGTTGTTATTTATACAGCATCAACATCAAAACCAAAAATTAAGAGAGAAGAGTGAAAAGGAGATAGAGGCCAAAATATGCCACACAAAATTTAGTTGTAAGATAATTTTCATTAAATATTTATTTGTGTGTGTGTGTATAAGAGAGGAAATTTATATATGTGTGCTAAGTACGTTTGCATAAATTACAGCAAAAAAACTCAACATGAAAAAGTTGGAAAAAATAAAAACATAAATAACTAAATCCATAAATACACTGAGAGATTTTTGTTAATATCTATTGTGAGTTTTTTCCTAAGTTTTAAGGAAAAATTTATTATATTTCCATCAATGTGGCGTTTTACGAGACTAATGAAAAATTTCATTACTTTTCATGAAAGAGTCACTAATTTAATAAAAAAAAAATATTTAATGAAATAAAAAATTTATTCACTTAGTGAAAATAATTTATTCAATTTATTGAATAATTTCCTTAGTTTTTATGAAAATATTTCATTACTTTACATAAAAGAAATTCTTTGATTTAATGAAAAATTTTTTTATTTGATAAATTTAATTCCTTTAATTTAATGATAATATTTCATTATTTTTCATGTACTTTTCACTCATTTTGTGAATATAATTTCATTTATTTAATGATATTTCATTAATTTTCATGAATTTTTCACTTATTTAATGAAAATAATTTCTTCAATTTAATGCACATAATTTTTCTAATTCAAAAAAAAATTTATTCTTTTAAATGAAAAAACATTTCTTAGCTTTCACTCATTTAAAGAAAATAATTTATTTAATATAATTAAATAATTTCATGAATTCGTTAATTTTATGAACATAATTCATCTAATTTATTAAAATAATTTTATTAATTTTAATAAAATATTCATTATTAAATGAAACCATTTCTTTATTTTTAATGAAATAATTTCAATAATTTTCATGAAATACTCATACATTTAATGAAAAAAATTTTTTTAATTTAATGAATAATTTCTTTCATTTACATGAAAATATTTCATTACTTCACATAAAAAAAATTCTTTAATTTAATGAAAAATTCATTCATTTAATGAAAATAATTTCTTTAATTTAATCATAATATTTCATTAATTTTCATGAAATATTCACTTATTTAATTAAAAAAATTTTATTTATTTAATGCTAATGTTTCATTAATTTTAATGAAATATTCACGCATTTAATGAAAATAATTTCTTCAATTCTATGAAAATAATTTTTTTAATTTAATGAAAAATTCATACATTTAAATGAAAATATTTTTTTTAACTTTCACTCTTTCATTTAACTGAATAATTTTACTAATATTCATGAAAAATTCCCTCATTTAATGAAAATGATTTATTTAATTTAAAGAAATAATTTCATTAATTTAGTGAAATAATTTTATTAATTGTTATGAATATAATTTGTTTTATTAAATAATAATATTTAATTTATTTTCATGAATTTTTCACTCATTTAATAAAAATAATTTCTTCAATTCAATGAACATAATTTTTCTAATTCAATTCATTCATTTAAATTAAAATAATTTTCCTAACTTTTATAAAATACTTATACATTTGAGGCAAATAATATAATTAATTTTTTTGAAATATTCACTGTCTTAATGAAAATGTTTTATTTCATTTAAATGAATTTTCATAAAAAAAATTCGTTATTTAATGAAAATAAATTCTGTATAAGAATTTCTTTACTTTTCATGAAATATTAACTTATTAAATGAAATGATTTGTTTCATTTAATGAAAATAGTTTATGAATTCATTTAACTTAAGAAATATTACATTGAATCAATGAAAAAATTTTTATTACATGCCACATTTTTCCTTCACTGTAGACACATACCTTCCACCTGTCAAAATAAATTATAAAATAAAGCTTGAGAAAAAATTTATTTTATAAAATATGGCAATAAAAGCTTGTACAAACAATATTTAAATTAATTATTTTATTTAAAATCTCGTACAAAAATTTGAAAAAAAAAATATGAAAAGAAAAAAACGAAACAAAACAAATTATTTAAATAAAATAAAATTATTTATGGCAAATAAATTGATAGAGATTCACTAATAAATATTTATTTATTTAGGTAAATGTATGAATAAGCCTGCAACTGTGTTTAAATATTTAGGAATAGGTATGTGTGTGTGTTTTATATCATTTTGAAAATGTTGCATTTCAAATTATGCTAATGAGATGCCAACACATTGTGGTTATAAATATTTCTCACTTTTTTTATTTTAATAATTTTGTATATTGAATGGCTATATTTCTTTGTTTCATAATTTTTTTTTTTTTTTAATCCATAAAATATATTTTTTATTTATCTTTAATATATGATACATGGCCTAAATCCGAAATTTATAAAAGAAATTTTAAGCTGCTAATCAATTGGGTTTTTTTCGGTAGAGAAATTTTTTTTTTACTTTCATCTATATTTTATACGGCTTAATCGCTTTTGTTAAGCATAAAATTTATATAATATTATACCCCTGAGTGTTATCAATTGAAATTTATATAAATTATAATTCATAAAAAGATTTCAGCTTAAATGTGCAGCACACACAGTTTTTATACAGTTTTTATACTTTTACAATGTTTAATACAATTTTGAAATATTTCTTGCAGCATCAGTAACAGCAGCAGCAGCATTAAATTATTTGAAGTAAATTAAATAAAGCCTTTTACAGTTAAAAATAACAAAAAAGAGTTTAACGAGCAAGGAAGTACAATTATTTTGAAGACAAAAAATAAAAAATAAAATAATTTAAATGGCTTAAAGCCATAAATTTTGCAAGCGTGTGCGTGTGTGTTTATACGCATATTAAAAGTGTATTGTTAACACATACACATGCTTAATTACTTATTGAAACAAGGGAAATGATGTTGCTACGAGTTGCTGCTGTTTAAAAGCCCCTGAGTGTATGCTGTGCTTTACTTCTGCTCGTATATGGCATTATGAGCCTTTTAAGTATTTTAAGTTTTTTTAAAAATAATTTTTTTTTTCGGTTAATTTATTGAAATAATATTGACATTAAATTTTAATTAATTAATCATAATTATTGTGCAGAGGGAATTTTTTTTAAACCCAAGACTTTCTTTTATCTTTAGCTTTAGTTTAACTGTCTTAGTTTAGCTTGGTGGCATGTCCCACTGTACATAAAAACTAGCAATTAAAGCTCTTCAACAGAATTGTCCTGTTAAAGTGTCATGTAAAGCTTATTTTCCTAAAACCGTATTCAATATTAAATTCAGTTCACAGTTCTTCTTCTATTAGAAAGCTGCTGCGGGTTTTTCTTTCTTTTTTTGTTTTGGTTTGTAGAAAATGCCCTTACAATTTCTATTGCTTTAGATTTAATTTCTTCTGGCACATCTTTTTAATCTTCTGGCTAAATGAATAATTAACTATTGTTCTTTATAACTTTATTAGAAATGTATTATTTAATGATTTTATTCATTTTTCCTTTTAGTATTTTTGTTTTCTTTTTTGTTTTGTTAAAATACAACTCCCAACAACCTTAAACAAAATTAATGTTGAACATACTTTTGAACGTGCTAAGCAAATATGAAACATTAGAAATCGATTTATCTTCTTGCTTGACTTCATCATCTCATCTCTTCTCTATTGTTCTACTACTGCTCATTTTGGTTGGCTGTTCATGGCCATACTAAGGCTGACAAGAAAATATATTTTCTAAAAGCTATCATAATGTAGTAGCTGCTCATATTGCCAGTTATTGCTATTTGTTGCAAATGCCACTGGCCAAGTGAAAGCTTTTCTTATTACTATTTAATATGAATTCAGTCAATATAGAAAGGTATAATTCGGAGAAAAAAAGAGTATTTTTTTTTCTATTAGTTAGAATTTCAATTAAAGAAGCAAGAAAAAAGAAATCTTCATTTTAATTTTTCTCTTGCGGTTTCTTTAACAACTTTTTGCAGTACTTCTCTGTCATATTTATTTCTGTTTGAATTGATGCTTAAAACAAATGAACATCATTTTATCCTGGTAAATAATCGTAATGGTATTTAAACATGCAGACACACGCACACAGAAATACAAACAAACACACATACCTTAACATACGAGTATAATCACACTTAAATACACATTTTAGTGAAACCAACTGCCTGGTGCAGACGCTTAGCACGAGTTTATACTTCGTACACTTAAAGAAAAATCTGGCATAAATCTATAATAACGGGTGGCCCAAATGAGACCTAGTGAGCGTATTGTAGTTGTTGTTGGGGGTCTTACGGTAGAAGCTGTTGCAGAATTGTGAACTTTGTATGGATACATCTTAAGATCCAGCTTTAAAATTCTCTGCAAAGCTGTTCTGGGTATACCCAATTGGCCAGAACGGCGAAGAGTTGAGACAGATGGATCTTTTGCAACACTCTGCTGCACAGCTTCCATGTTGTCTTCAGTACGAATATTTCGATGAACACCTCTTCCTGGACGGTCGGCAACTGAACCCAGTTCCTCAAAACGGCGAACTAAACTTGTAATCATGGAAGATGTGGGGACTGATCTTACGTTAAAAAAAAGGCGATAATTTTGCTGCGTCAGAACAATTGATCGTTGAGAAGAATAATAAAAATCGATAATGTTAATGCGTTGTTGTGGACTGTACGTATTCATTTTAAATTTCCAAGAGTTCAGTTATAATCTGCAAAAAGAAAAAATAAATTATGTTAAAAAATAAAAAAAATTATTTGTGTTTTACATTAGCTGGTCTTATTTGGGCCACCCTGTATAATGAAATATTTCATCAAATTAATGAAATTTTGTCATTAAATTAATGAAATTTTATCATTGAATTAATGAATTTATTTCATCGAATTAATAAAATTAATTAATGAAATTATTTCTTGAGATAAGTGAATATTTCATGAATGTTAATGAACTTTTTCATTGAATTAATGAAATTTTTTCATTGAATTAATAAAATTATTTTATTTAATTATTAAAATGGTTTCTTGACATAAGTGAATATTTCATGAAAATTAAAGAAATTATTTAAATAAAATTAAAGAAATTATTTCATTATTTCTTGAAAATGAATGAAATCATTGCACTAAATTGCAGAAAATATTTAATCAAATTATTGAAGTTATTTCATTCATTTAAAAATATTATTCATTGTAGTATTAAATTAAATAAATTTTTTTTTCGTTAATGAAAATTAGTGAAATTTTTCATTCAATAAAAGAAATTAATTTCATCAATTTAATGAATTTATGATGCAAATAATGAAATTATTTCATTAAATTAGAAAAATTAATGAATGTTTTTCATTAAGTTAATGCAACCATTCCATTAGTCTAATAATACGTTTCATTGCTTGAAGTCTTTGAATATATCAATAAAATTATTTCAGTGTAATGACAGCAGCTGCAGCAGATTCATTAGTTAGCACTCTTGTCAACAGTCTAGAGTCCATCTAATTTTAACACAATTATTAGGGATAGCTGACTGACGTTGACTAATAACAGCAGCTTGAATTAGCTTTTGCATATCTAAACTGAATGAGCAAAAATTTAAAGAGATTTTTTTTTAAATCTATTTCTTGCATACCTGATAAATCAGAGAAAAAAAATTAATTTTCAAGTTCTATTTTTAATACACATTTTCTTATATTAAAATTTTTTAAAAGAATTTCTTTTTGAATTCTTTCTTTAAATATTTATTTTATTATCATTCTAACAAAGTCTTTTTTTTTTCTTTTTTCTTTTTAGAAACAAACGAAAAGTGCAAAATTTATTACCCTGCAAAACGCCCACTAGAGGTCCCCACATAACAGGAGCCTTGTCTGCCTTAACAGCAAATCATTCGGTTACCTACGAGGATCCAGATGCTCATTTGGGTCATCATCGTCCTTTGGTAATGCGACATCATCATAATGTGGAGGTAAGTTTCTCTAAAAACTTTCAAAATATTACGACTATTAAATGTCAAAATAATTGTTAAAAAAAACACTGACTGATCTGTCATTTTAAAACAGGCTTTTGTTGTGTTGGAAAGTAATATTTCCTGCTTTTATTTAAATTTATTTTATTATTAATTGTTTACCTTGTGCTGCTGGCTGTCTTAATGAAATTTAAAACGTTTAAAAAGTGTTGGATTACAAGTTCTTCCTTTTAGTCCTTAATTGAAGCACACGAGTATTTTTTTAAGTTAAACAAACATTTATGTCTTTAATGAGTGTTTTTTCTAAAAATATATAAAACACGTTTTTGGTTTTTTTTTTTTAATTCATTTCAAAATTAAAGTGTTTTATGTGTTGACATTTTTATTTTAATACCAAAAAAATACAAGTCTTTAGTGTTTTTTTCAAATTATTTTTTTTGCTTGTTAATAGTCTTTGTTTGTTTGGTGTTTGGCTGTGGTTGATAATTGTCTGTTTGAAAATTATTATCTGCGTTTAAAGTTTCTCTCATTTCCGCTTGTTTTATTACGTTTTTTTTAAGTAAATTTTTATGAAAATCTTTTTATTAAATAATAAAATTAACAATTGTGGCACTAGAAAACAAAACAAATATTTCTCTTACAGCAACAATAAAATTTTTATAAGATTTTTAAAATTCCTTTAAAGGTTATCATATTATATCATTTTTATTATTATCCTTTTAGAAATAAAGTTAAGAATTGCAAATATAAAAAATTTGTCAACAGGTTTTTTTTCTACTACCTCTTTTTTATGTCATTTAAAATTTAAATTACGTTTATCCAAAATAAGAAGACAAATTACACAAAAAAAAAAAATTAAAATGATTTACACAATGACACATGCCTTTCAGTAGAACCAAAAAAAAACGGATCTTTTTCTTTTGGTAAAATATTTACCAAAAGTAAAATAAAGAAAAAGGGGGTTAGAAATGTTGTGTTTGTGTAAACACTACGTCTATCATTGAGAGCAATTTAGCAAAAAAATGACAGTAAAGTTTCAAGTAAGAATAACCCTACAACCGAAAAAGCATTCGTAGTCGTGCATGTTACTATAGAGAGATAAACACACTAACAACAAAAGTATTCTTATATAATAATCGTGCAATATTTTTACTAAAAATATTCTTAAGCAAACTGAATGCGAGTAATAAAATTAAAAAAAAAAAAAAAAACATTTTTATTTATTAAAGGATGACTTTTTTGATTCCTTTTTTCGGGAGCTGAGTGCACAGTTAGTGCATGATTTTTTTTCCAATTAAAATTTTTAATAAAACAATTGCCAAATCTTATTTCAATTAAATTTTTAATTAAATCAATAAAATTTTTATTTACATCAATTAAAATTATAATCAAAACAATTCGATTTTTCATTAAATCAATTAAATTTTTATTTAAATCAATTACATTTTTATTTAAATCAATTACATTTTTTATCATAACAATTAAATCAATAAAATTTTTATTGATATTAATTAAATCTATAATCAAAACAATTAAATTTTTAATTCAAATAATTCAACTTTTAATTAAATAAATTAAATTTTAAATAATTGAATTACATTTTTAATTAAATCAATTAAATCAATAAAATTTTTATTTACATCAATACCATTTTTTATCAGAACAATTTAATTTTTAATTAAATCAATTACATTTTTTTAATTAAATATAATAAAATTTTTAACTACATTAATTAAAACTTTAATCAAAACAATTAAATTTGTATTTGAAAGTTTTAATTAAATTTTTAATTAAATCAGTAAAATTTTTGTTTACATCAATAACATTTTTTATCAGAACAATTTAATTTTTAATTAAATCAATTACATTTTTTTAATTATAATAAATCAATAAAATTTTTAACTACATTAATTAAAATTTTAATTAAATCAATAAAATTTTTATTTACATTAAAAAAATTTTTTTTTTTTTCAAAAAAACTAAATGTTTAATTAAATCTATAAAAGTTTTATTTACATCAATTAAATATATAATCAAAGATTTATTTAATTGAATTAAAAAAATATGTAATTAAATATTTAATTGATTTAACTATAAATTTATTCAATAAGACAATTTTTTTAAATTAAAATATTTAATTATCCCCTAATTTTATTTTTCAAACAAAACAAAAAAAAAAGAAAAATAAAATTATTCAATTAAATAAATATTTGATTGATTCGATTAAAAATTTAATTGGCTCAAAGTGAAAAAAATAAAGAAAAACAACGGCAGGGCTCACTTGGATTCTCTGATGTAGACACTTTGTGATACCTGTATAAGATGAGAGTGAAGAAGGATATCAATTGAGATAGAAGAATGAAAGCAAGCAGGGAAATAGTAAGGTTAAGAAGAAGAAAATGAAGACCAGTCCGTAATCTAAAGTAGCCATATTCTGCTCACAGTGCAGTGAAACCCTGGAGATAGAACTCCCCGAAATTGAGCTTGCACTGATCCGCCAAGGTAGGGCAGAGGCAGAGAAATTGTTTCACAGTTTCCTCTTCTTCTTGTATTGACAATTTGTACAGTAGTCCTACGACGGTAAACAAGTATTAATACGAGTTATAATTGCAGGAATAATATTTTTGTTAGTGTGGTTTTAATTTATTGCGCTACTGTGGGGAGTTAGTTCAGGAATGGGTATTTGCTTGTCTGTACTGATGACAGTCGTTAAGTAAGCTGACATTTTGATATTACCATGTGTTACACACATGCATGCATACGCACACTCTCACCCTAACAAAGTAAAATAGAAATTAAAGTGAAATGTAAATACTTAGACCAGTAAAGCAGCCTTCGAAACAAGTTTAAAAGGATGTAAAAATATTTGTTCACTCACAATAAAAAAAATAAAAGGGTGTTGTCAAAGTAGAACTTGAACTGAAATAAATAGTTTCCAGGTATTTAAAATTAATGACGAATCTGCCACACACCGTCAAACAGCATTTTTTTTTTTATTTTTGATTCAGTTGCAGTAAAATAAATAAAATATTTGCAATTACTTTTTATTTACCTAAAGAAAACCCTAGCAGGGAGCTAAGTAAATCTCGTTTACAATTTTTTTTAAAAATTTTTTGTTTCACTTTTTGTTTGTTTTTTTTTTTTTTTTGTAGATGCTGCACAGTAAAAGTATACATTATCCCAGTGGTTATCCCATGACCAGATCTCCGCCATTTTTAGTTAGCAACTCGCCAGGTCCTGATCCATATCGTTCGAATGATAATGTTTATGAAGAATTAGGACCCAGTCGTGACTCTGATGGTGAAAGTGAACCTCCCTTGCATTCTGATGATGATTTTGCTGAAGATGAGCTTTCTTTGCCGGGAGAGCGTTCTTTCAACAAGCCCACAGACTCTAGTAATACCAACAATGCAGCCTCTGCAGCTTACGCGGACAGAACGGAAATAACCGTTGCTGCCTGCAACACTAATGGTCCTGAGCGTAATAGTGTTTTATCTTCAGCCTCTTCAACGCAAGACACATCCACTGCCACAGCAGCTTCATCAAGTTCCTCGCATAACAACAATAACAACAGCAGCAACACAAATACAAACTTTAGTGTTGCCACCACAATAACAACAACGACAGCTATATCAGCACCGACAGCAAGAAGTGGTGCTGCAGCTTTACTTTCTGGCATGTTAAGACATACCACGGGTCGTAAGTCTACAGGAAATGGTGTCAGATCAAAGAATGAGCGCAAAGTGCCCACAACAGAAGAGTTGAATACGGTTGCCTCCACGGCAGAGTTGGGCAATCTCAGATCAGTGCAACAAATGTATGATAATAGCAGTAGTTTAATGGCGTTAGGCTATCAGCAGCCGCAACAACATCAACACCAGCCACAAAATCACGCCCTCAGCTATCATAGCAGCCTGCATCATGTGCATCATCATAGCAACAATAGAAATGCCAGCGTTCATCCGGTGCCTCATTTTTACAATACCATTGAAAGTGAAGTGGAGAGAAGAAATCGCATCAATGCCCAATTGAAAAACCCAATGAGTCCGGCGGTGGCCACAATATTTCGCGAACGCATACATTATCCGGGCAGTGGCAGATATCCTCCACATTTTTACAATGGAAATCCATCAAATGGTGTGTTACCGACCAGCATGAGGGCTAGAACTAATCCGCGTTCTATGGATAGAAGAAGAGGTCGCATTGCGGTTCCCATTGAAACAGTTGAACCAGCCTATTGTTACGCAGAACCAGTTTACCACCAAAACTATCACTACGAAACATGCAGTCCAGCCACTAGCATACAACAACGTGTGCCCCAACCCATGGCAGCATATCCAACATACACCATGCCCGAGTATGGATCGGGCAGTATAACTTCCTGCCGACAACACTATCGTCCGCTTCACCCCACCCCACAAAATCAATGTCAGAATATGTCGACGACACTTTATGGTCATGGCGATTCTAGTTTTGGCTCAGACTCCGGCTACAGTCATCATACTCCAGCCTCTTCAATTGGCAGGCATGACTATGATATTGCCCTGCCTATACCACCAGCCCCGCCTGCACCCACGCAAAAGCCACCCAGAAAGCTGGCCAATGCTTTAAGCTTTTCATGGCATAGAAAGAAATCCAACAGCCATCACTCGAATAACATAAACATGCAATCCAATACAAATAAAACACCTGCCACCTCTAACAAAACAGAGGCTTCTAGTCCTAACAATAACAGCGGTTCTTCTACCATTACCTCAACACTTGAAAATACGTCCTCGTCTTCTAGTGGCGGCTTGCAAACACAAAACAATAACGAACTAATACAAGCGTGAGACTAGTGCGCGCAGCAATAGAAAAGCATAAAACATTTTTAAAAAGTGTTTTCGGTGGACTTGTAGTCAGTCAGTTTATCCCAAAAAAAAAAAAGTAAGAGCAAGTAAAATGCAAAAAATATAGTCAAAACTAGAAATTAATTTTATTCAAAAAAATTTTCCAGATTGAACAGAATCCAACGTATCATTAGGTTATTTAGATTTTAGACATACGAAACTACTGTACATATACAACAAAAACAAAACTTTTAATATTTTTTAATTAAGTTAAACCAAAACATTGTAAATAATACTCGTATGTAGTAGAAAAAAAAGCAAAATAGACAAGAAAAGGAAAAAGCCCAAGTGAGCAGGCATAGACTATGTATGACCCAAACTAAAACTAACTTGCTCTTAAAACATATACACTACAACAAACGACAAATAGATTTAGTTTGAACTGGCTTTGTGAAAAATATGGCTTCAATACACCATAATTTTCTTATTTCTCTTTCATGACAACCTGAGAAGCAAAACTGACTATTTCAATTGTCAGTTGTTGTTGTATTGATTTTGTATGCAGTTGAAACCAAGTTCGTAGCAAATCTAGGCATCAAAGTATTTAACATTTTAAGTAACTTTAATGGAAACCAATTAAGCAATAACATTTAGTCCAAATAATCAAACAAACTCTATACAAAATTATGGTTATTCTTTAAGTCATTTATTTTATTTTGTTTATTTTTTTTTTTAACGACCGATAAACTTTCATTTTGTTACCAGCATTCACATATTTTTAATGTGAAATAATTATAAATTTATTTTGCAATAGTTTAGCTTAACTCAAACGATTTCAAGCTTGCTATCGAATACAATTAGAGTTATGCAGTTTTAAAATTCAAATTCGTCATTTACAGCATATTGTTTTCTTATCATAGCTTAGAAAATCTTTGAACTAAATGCTTTTAGTTTCATTTAGCTTCAATTTTAAAATTGCATCAGTCTTACCATGTTTGAGAATGAACACATATAGCTGACTGGGGTCCAACTCGTTCAGTCAAATATACAATAAAAATAATTAATTTTCTTAATTTAACAATTACATCAATTGTATGTTCTATCTCAAGTTTGAAATCATTTGAGTTCGATTGAATGAGTCTAACACAAACATACGATTTGTTTAGCTCTCAAACAGCCGTGGGTTCGATATAAACAATCATTTCCAAACTCCTTGTCAAATTTAAGAAGTTGAAAGGAAAAGTAACTTTCTAGTTTTTGCTTTTCTTAAAGCCTGTTTTCGGTTTGTAACTGATTGCATTACAAGCTGATTTTTATTATTATTATTTTTTTTACTTCAAATCAAGCGAGCATTTCTTCTAGAATTTTTTTTTTAGAAAATCACTTAATTATTTATGTAATTTATAAACGAGCGGAGGGCTTCTATTACAGAAACAATTTCACTAAAATACAGCCTTGAGTCTTACTAGTTTAATCAAGCTTGAACCATCTTACACTCCCTCTCACACATTTAAAAGGGATGTAATTTAAATTTTAAAATATTAAAAAATTTACCTATTTGTTATGAAATTTTTATAAAATTATGAAATCTTGTTGATTGTTGTTTAATATAAAAGAGCTTTTTTAATATTTTTAATACCGAGTTTGAGATCATTTGAGACCGACTGAACTAGTGGGACACAACCAAGTTTTTCACAAGACTTGTGTACAACTGTCAGTTGTTCTCAAACGGTCTCAAACTCAATCTCGAACATAGTCAGGACGATCTAAACTTAAAATTAAAATAACAATCTATATCATTTATTGCATATTTTTCTCTGATAATTTTATCACAATTTTATTTACAAATTAAACTTTTTTTATTGAATTTCATTTAGAAAAAGTTTAATCCAAATACTTTCTCGTTTTTAATATTTTCAATTTTAAAATTGCAACTCCTTTACTATCAGCTGCACTAGCTGGAAAGCCTAACTGAAATACATTCTAATTCATTCATGTTGGACTTACGCATTGTATGTCGAAACTATTATTTTTCAAATGTCGAGCAACAAATTTGGAGATTGATTTAGTTGAATGTACTTAATTTATATTAGGCCTCTGTCCAACTAGGAGGCAAATTAGGGCATTCGTTGTCGATCCAAATTGTATTGAAATTTTGTTTCATAACAAATGGCATATTTTTCACACAATCTCAAACGATATCAAATTTAATCTCGAACATTCTGTTGGCATTTTACAAGTACTATAATACAAGAAAATATTATAGTAGAATTTTAAATGAAATTTTAATAATTTAATTGAAAAATATTAAAATTTATATACAAATTAAATTGTGGCAAAGTTATTTAAAAACAAAAATTCTATAAAGGATATTGAGTGGCGTTTTAATTTTATTGAATATTTTTTCTTATATTTGTTAAAAATTTTTTTTTTAATATAATTGAGACAAACTTTGCGATGGTTTGAGACCAGCTGAAAAATATCGATCAAAGTCAAATTAATATTACTTCAAACTAATTCTCTACATAAAATATAAGACAACTACTATTTCTTCGTTAATTATAAAACAACAAGTCTGCAAAACAGTAATATCACAGACCACGTTTTTTATCTATCACCTTAATAATATTCAATATTTCAAAATCTCTAGTATGTTTTCCAACTTATTTAGAATTATTATTTTATTTTGGTTAAATTAAAAAGATTTTTTTTGTCTCAACAAATTCTAAAGCTAGTTGGATATCTAAATTAGCTATGATTGTGACACTAATTTCGGTATGCAAGCTGAGTTTGATATAAATCAATTTTTTAAATTTTAACGGCTATTCGAACCTTAGCAGTTTGAGAGTGCAAACAACTTGCAATCAAATACAATCTTATACCCAATATTGCACATAAATAAATTTTAGTATAAACATGTTCCTATAAATAATTTTCAAAAAAGTTTCTTTAGAAACTATGCAACAGCAGTTATACAACATTTTTATAAAAAAAAAAATAATTTTTTAGTTGTAAATTAAAAAATTTATTTTTATTTTAAATCTTATTAAGTAAAAGTCAGTTTTAAAATTTAATTTTGTTTTTAAGTTTGCATTAAATTTTACTTAAGATAATTTTTTTTTTTTTGTTTTACAAATGTTTGATGTTTCCTCAAACCAACCAACTGATTGTGATTGTTAACCTTTTGTAGTTTTAGTTTTATTTTTTTAATTACTTAAAAAAAAAAGATTTAGATAAGAAATTAAATCAAATTAAAAATAAAAAAATTAAAAAAAAAAATTACAAAATTAGTTAGATTCCTATTTTAAGTTGTGAATCATTACAATTTTTTATTATTATATTAATAATAATTTTGTGTAAACTTGTATACTATTTTATTGTTGTTATTTTATTTACAATGATTATTTATTTATAAAGAAAAGAAAAGAAAAGAAAAAAACCTTAAGTAAACACTTGAGTCAAATAAATATCAGAAAAAAATTTAATCTTAATGAAAACTTTATAAAAAAAATTGTTTTGTTTTTTTTCGAAAGTACTTTTCTTAAAACTAAACATAAAAAATTTAACTGAAAAATCATTATGTGAAAAAATCATTATTTTAAACTTAAAAA
Source organism: Thelaira solivaga (assembly GCA_947397855.1). Lineage (NCBI taxonomy): Eukaryota > Metazoa > Arthropoda > Insecta > Diptera > Tachinidae > Thelaira > Thelaira solivaga. The sequence continues at coordinate 75,823,103 of OX377610.1, forward strand.
AAAAAATATTTATTAAGATGGTAGTAAAGGCCTGAGCCTTTGTCCTTTTGAACTCAAAACTATAAGCTCCCTGAACGCAAAGTACTAAAGTTGTCAGCTAGGGATTTTATTAAATTTTTTTTAAATTAACTTTTTGTGTTATAAGTTACCAAAAATAAATGTAAAAATTCTGTATCCGTGATCCTTGTGATTTAATGTCCGTCAACAGAGTAGTCATTATGCTAACCTTCTACGTCGATACCTTAATATCCATTGAAAAAGTATAACGAACCTCGGTTTATTTGCAAGTTTGGTTTAAGACAAGAACAAAAGGAATAGTTTTCAAATTTGCCCAGTTCAACAATAAACAAGGCGAACAATTTCAATAAAAAAAATTTCCAAGAATAAAATAAAAATGATTTTAGAATATTGTTGGTCACTTCAACAGGATGCTGATGATGATGATGACTTAAAAAAAAAATTGCCCAGCAAACATTTTTGAGTGGAATGGAAAAAAAGTTTAATAAAGACTTAATAAACTTACTCATAAATAAACATATTTTGAAAATAAACTTAAAAATTAAACTGTTTCTTTATAAACTGTCTCAAAACTAAAAAAAAAAATTTGTTTGGTGGAGAAATACGCAGAGATTTCTCAAACTTACTAAAATGATATATATTAAGGTCATTCAAAAGGCCTTAATGTTTTCTTTCAAAATCCGCTGAGAAACTTCAAATGGGTTGATATGTATACAAGTACGAAAAATCGGTTTTCTTATTTTAACTTAAGATTTTAGACAGATTCTTGTTGTACTCGACAGCAGCTGCCAGAAAAATAATATCACTTGCCAGGTATTTTTTTTTTTTTTTGTAGCACAGTGTAATTATTAAAGTTTGTTAATGAAACTGGGTGAGTAAATAAATTTTATTTCTTTATTTTCTTAATACAACAAGCAAAATTGGGCTACTTTCATAACATAAACTAAGAAAACCACTTTGGTTGTGAGAACTAAATTTTTTGCCAATCGAAAATTCCGTTGTGTTAATAAAATTTTTTAATTTTAGCTAACATAATTCGATAGCACAGTTTATAATTATTAAAAATATTAAGGGCTGTAAGACCGATTTTCTGTTGTCACTTTAAAAAAATTTCAATTATTACAAATGAATTTTTGATTGGTAACAAATTTAGTGCTCTCAACCTAAATTTTTTTCGCTGTGTACAGCATTTCAATTGTGAGAACTTAATTTGTTACTAAACGAAAGTACTGTTTAAATGTGATTATAGAAAATATATTTAAGAAAACTATATTTTAATTAATATTATCAAATTTTAGTTACTGCAACTAACAACTATATTTTTAAAAGCTATTTAATTTAGTATTCACAACCAAAGGTGTATTTTTGTGTGTACCATAGAGGGCTATAATTGCCCTTTGCAGAGAGAAAAATCACTTAATTTAATATTTTTATATTTTAAAGCTCATGCTTCAGGTAATAAATTGTCAACAAAAAAAAACTTCTTATTAAGAAAATTAAATTTTTTTGTGCTAAATTCCAATTTATATTATTTTTCATGATATTCTCAAGAAAAATTTAACAAATTGTTTACTTAGCACAATAATTACTAAAATTAGACACTACTCTGGATCATCAGTGGATTACTCCCAAGTCTTGAAACATTTAAATACTTGTTTTTCGTCAATTGGTCAAACAAAAATATTCAAAAAAATTTTAATAAAAGCATAAATAATTATAAAAAAAAAAATAAAAAGAATAAAATTTTTTTTTTTAAGTCTTGCTTTTTTGTTTTTTTTTTTTTTGTTTGAAGTGAAATAAATAAATATTTTTTAAGCTTTTTGGTGCTTTTTATACTTTAGTTATTATTAAATTATATTGCAATATTTCGCCACTGCTTCTTGTGCATTTCTCAAGGCAAATAATTTTTTTATATTTTATTATTATAATTATTATCCTTGAGAAAGACACACGAAGCAGTGCCGTAATATTGAAATATAATTTAATAATCACCCTTATTCTGCGTTTCTATTCGGATCGAAATTTTCTCCGTTTAGCAGCTTTGATTTTTTTTGTTCTTTTCCATTCTGTTTCAATCGATTTTTTTACGATTGTATGTATTCTGCATTTCTATTGTAGCTACGTTTTACTAAGTTGGTTATTTTGTTGGCGGAATTTTTTCGATTTTTGTTTTTGCAATTAAAAAATATGAAAGTCGAATTAAGAAAGATTTTCAAAGAAAAATGTTATTATTTTTACTGAAATTTAAAATTTTAAGGCTTTCAATTCTTGATTCTTCATTCTGGAGCGCAATGTTGTCCTCTTCCAACAATAAGGCTGCTACTATGGATTCCATTTCTTGTGTAGTAAAATAATTTAGGAACAAATACTTTTCTAATTCCACCTTTTGTATTTTTTCACAATTAAATTATGTGTTATTAAAAAGTTTATATTTGTTTCAGGCATTTATTTTATTTATCACTTTTTATTTCGTTGTGTACAAAATGTCTTCTCTTTCTGTTCTTATTTCATACGTTTCATAACAAAACAGATGGAATAAAAACATTCTTGTCTTCTTCTTTTCCTTTCGATTCAGTTTGTTGTTGGAATACCATCTTTCGATCGTAACGTAACCTAGTGTGAGAACGTAATCGAAACCCAGAATAGAGGTGAATAACTAAAATATAAAAAAAAACCAAAAAACTTAAAAAATATATATTTATTTCATTTTCAATAAAAAAAAAGAATTAAGATTTATTTATTCAAAGAAAATTTCGATATTGTGACAAATTTGTATGAAAAATTTGTTATACTTGAAGTCTTTATTAGTCATTTTGAATACCAGCCTAAATTTTGTTAAACTTAATGATTCTAAATAATTTATTATTTAAAACACTTTTTATTTTGATATGATTATTTAGTTTCTGCTTTGTGTAGCTATTTCAGTGTATAATTATATATTTTTTTTATTATTAAGTGATATAATAAAGAAACTGCACTAAGTTGAAGGGAAATATATCCATGTAAAGATAAATTTTATTATACCAATTTCATAAAAAATTAAAAAAAAGCTTACAGGTTGGGACTAATCTGCTGAGGATTCAGAGTAGCGTCCAAAGGACTAGTATAAATAGAGAAGCTATTTCTTAAGGTACTTATTGTACTGAGAATAGCTTGGGGGAAACAAGCACAAATAATTATTAAAAAAAAAACAACAAATCAAAATTTCGGTTTTTTTTTTTTTTTTTTTTTTTTTTTTTTTTTTTTTTATATAAAATATTGAAAAACCTTGTAAATACTGTAATAAATCATAACACAAGCATTATTTTTAAATAAAACACTGTAAAAATATCATTTACCTGCCTAAACGAGGGCTATTAAATATCATGTCTCAAAAACTGTTAATTAACAGATCAAATGGGTTTCAATTTTTTACAGCATTATGTTAGCAGTTTTAACTTTAAATTTGTTTTTAACGAATTAACAATAAAACTAAAGCATATTTAAAGGCATTTGCATTTTTAAATTAAACACTGATGTTAAAACATATCAAATCGTTTAGTAATGTAAACATTAACCCCCCTTAGTAAAAAAAATTAACCTAGACTTTAAAGTTAACTTTTTCGAAATTTTTTATATAATTTTTTTTTTATAAATATTTTTCTCATTTATTTTTGTGTTCTGAGGGCAATATAACGGCATTCGCTATCGATCGATTTTTGAATGGAATTGAAATGGAAATTTCGTTTAATAGGTAATAACGTAATTTGTGCTCTGTCCTTTTTTTTGAAAAAAAAAAAAAAAAAAAAAATTAAAATTATATTTTTATAAGCATCATCTTTCAAAAAACAAAACACATACATACTCTACATATTCAACTAATAACTATTTAAGGCTTCCTAAAGACTGTTAACTATATTATTTAATTATAAAAATTTAAAAAAAAGAAAATAAAAATTAAAACTCACTTAACTGGAACTATATAATTTGTTTTTTCAATTCTTAAAAAAAAAAAAAAAATTAAACTTGAATTATAAATTTATTAACTAAATCTTAACTAAAAACCATATAAACTCTTTACAACTTTATACTACTACTTAATGTACAAATCACTATGCAATACAAATTGTAAAACGAAACTCATGTGAGTGATGATAGAAATCCTGAAAGAAAAGAAACTTAAATATAAAAAAACAAAACTACAGAAACTCTATTTAGGTTGTAAACCAATGTAATATAGCATGAAACCTTTAGTCTATAATAGATACATGAAGTACGAGTATATTGAATTAAATTTAACTGTTAACTAACAATACAACTCACTCTCTCTCTCTCTCTATCTCTTTCTCTACAATTCTAAAAGAAAAAGTAAAAATTCCCTTAATTCCCAAGTCTTCCCCAAATTAAAAAAAAAAAATCCTTAAAAAAAAAGAGAATCTCCCATGAGCACATACAGAGAATCCTATAATTTAACTTAAAAATAAAAATCTATAAATAAAATTAAATTATTTGTAAGTATGATTAATAGAAATTAAGCAGCATTAAACTAATTGTTTCAAGGAAACAATTTGTACAATAAAAAAAAAAAAAATACTTATAAAAAAACATTAAAAATAATTAATTCTAATAATTTAATAAAATTTTTAAAGAAAAAATAAAAACTAAATTGATGTGATTTTTTGTAAAAGGCTTTCTAACAAACTTCATTTCCTCTCCTTTCAACTCACATTTATTTCATGCATTGTTAAATTTTATTTCAAGATAAAAGTGTCTGTTGCATCTGAACAATCATTGATATTGTGTCGTCATGTTATTAAAAAAATATTAATAAAAAAAAAAAATAATTCTAAACTCTCATCTGTAAAAAAAAAGTAATAAAATATATCACACGTTGATTTCAAGCTAACTATTCAAGAGTCAAGGCATGAGGGTATTCGTTTGAATTCAGCTGTTTGAATTCGCAGCATGCCCAGCTGTCAAAATTTATAATTTTATATGTGCAGAAATTTTAATTTCAATCAGAAATTAAAACAATAAATTAAAAAATAGTTTAAAGAAAATTAAAAAAAGGAAAAAAATTAAAAAAAAAAAAAAACAAAAAGTGCAAATAAATAAAAATTGGCTACTGTAATAATTATGTGTATGAATTTGCCCGGACTAAAGTTTATTATCATTTTTTATGTCTAAGTACAAATCTTGGTTTTGGTTTTCAACAGCGCTCTAAGCTTTATTTACACTGTTTACGAAATTTAAATTTTTGAGTGCACTACAGCTTTTAACAGTTTTTTTCAAATATCACTTGATTCTATTTTCATTTTATTAAATTAAATATTTCAATTTTATAAAAAAAAAATTTATTATTAATAATAAAATATTTTTCAACGTAGAAGTTTTTTTAATTAAAAAAAATTTATAAATCAGCTTTTACAAGTTTTTACTACATTGACAGGAATTTTGTCAATTGCCTTAGTATACACGGTTTTGAACTAGAGCTACGCAAAAGTTCTTGCAATTTTGGAGTGCCGATTTCCAATCTGCTCTTGGTTTTTTAAAGGTACCCATTGCATCTAAATTGTGATGAAAAAATATTTTTTATTGCTTGTAAATAAAACTTTTTATTGCAAAAGCAATTAACTCATCTAAAAACTTTGTATGAAAAGCACTCAATATTTTGTGAGTACTTTTATAACAAAATTTTCAGACGATTAGAAGGTGATCCAACCAAAACGCACCATGTGAATTGTAAATAAAACAAAAAGTTTTCACAGAATTATCTTAATATTTTTTATTATGATAGAAGGATCTGCAACAATTATGCGTGGAATAAAATACCGGCCAAATGTTATAAACGACCTCCACGGTTCATATTTTCAATGACTTTGTAAAATAATTGGAGTTCAATGTCATTAATGTGTCGAATTATCTCATACTTGAATTGAATTGTTCTTGGCCAAAGAAAGAAGTCAAATCACATGATAGTGGCGGCCACTTACTATCGCCACGACATGAGATAACACGGCCATTGAATTTCTTGCGCGAAAGAGGCATTGTTTCCTATTCAAACCACATGTTGTACAGGTTTCTATCCTCAATTTCTGGGCACAAGAAGTCTATTATCATTTCACGATAGTGAATACCATTCACGGAAATGCTGTTTTCACATTTAGTACAGACCCGGTTTGCTGAAATGTATGCACAATTCTCCCAATTGTGAACACATTTGGTCGTTTATGCTGACCAACAAAAAATCATAAAGGGCACGAAATGTATTTTGATTTGAACGGCCATTTTCGTAAAATGCTTCAACAGTCTTAACGCTCTACTCAATTGTAAACCTCTCCATGGTTGAATTTCTCAAACACCGAAACAAAGAAATGTCAAAAAATCTTGATGTTAAGGTATGACTCACAATTAACAACGTGCATTATGGTTGTTTTATTTTGAATGAATTCGCAAACAGTGTAAATGGAGCTTACAAATTTTGAAGAGAATCAGAAAGTGTAGAATTATTTAAAATTTTTATAATTCTGCTTAGTTGTCTTGTAAAGTAATATGATTGGTGGAAACACTGTATGGTTAGATTATATCTCTCAGGTTTTTAATTAAGTTTTTCTTTCCAATAATTTAACTTGAAACATAATATTTTTTTTGATTTCTTTGATAGCCCTAGATGAAATGAGTCATTCTGTTTTATCTTAATAAATTTTACTGCCGTAGAAGAACAACCTTTTAGATAAGCGAGTATGAAATTTTTAACACTCATCGCAGATGTGCGTGCAATACATTTTGCTAAAAGGTCCCTGATTTTATTTACTTTTTTAATTTAAATTTTTTGTTTATTTATTAAAAGATAATATTGATGCCAAAAATGATAACACAGAAACAAAATGTTATCAAGTTTTAGATAGTATTATAATTAAAAAAAAAAAAAAAAACCCCCCAGATAATAACAGACAAGTAGCGAGTATATGCACAGGCAAAGCTTGAGACCACAGAAAGTGTAACGCACACTAAATTTTATACAAACCGAATAAACTTTTAATTCAAATTAATATGACTATTTTCTTAAGGTTGAGGTCTTATTTTATAAATTTATTTTTAATATCGATATTTCGCTCCAACTTGCGTAGCTTCTTCATTATATAATTATAAATTAGTCAGATATTAAAAATACATATTTCAAAAATTTCTTGACAAAATAAATAAAATTACAATGACACTGTAGTAGCAGAGAGATTTGTTTATATTTTACTGTTATATTGTAATATGACATGTCATTATATGACATGATATGACATAACATTACATGAAATTACATGACATGACATTCCATGAAATGATATTGACGTGAGATTAAATGACATGAAATGATATTGACATGAGATTACATAAAATAACATTATCATATCATGTCATGAAATGTAATTACATTATATTCTATGACATTAAATTACATAACATGACATTACCTGAAATGGCATGACATGTCATTAAATGATATTAGACAACATTATCTTAAATGCATGACATGACATGAGGTTCAATGACATGACATGAAATGAAATGACGTGACATGAAATGATATGATATGAGATTAAATAACACGACATGAAAAGAAATGTCATGAAATGACGTTACATAAAATAACATTATCATATCATGTCAAGAAATGACATTACATTATATTCTATGACATTACATTACATGAAATGACATGTCATAAAATGAAATGACGTTACATAAAATGACATTATCATGTCATGTTATCAAATGACATGACATAACATTTAATGATATGATATGAGATTAAATGACATGACATAAATTACATGATATGACATGACATTAAATTACATGACATGATAAAACGACATGAAATGAGAGGAATATAACACTACTGGACTTTATATGACATGACATGTATTTTTAGACACATCAAAGTAGATGCATTCAATATTTTTGATAAAAATAATTTAACATTTTTTCATTCTCTTTAAAAGCAACAAAAATGTAAATAAAAAAATTTTCCTTTTAATTTTTTTCACTTGAAAAAACCGCATTTAAAAAAAAAAATTAAAACGAAATACGAGTACATATAAAAAGGTGTGAATCATATCAATAAAATTAAAAAAAAACATAAAAATAAAATTTTATTTCTACTTAAAAAAGTAGGCCATAATCATAGTTACAAAAAAGTAGGCTTTTATTAAAAGCTGAATTTTGCTCATAAGACTTATTTAAATTTAAAGTCGTTTTTAAAAAGATACCGACTTTAGTGTGACTATGATTATGGCCCAATGTAAATTAATTTGTTCATTGATTAATTCATAATAATTTAATTAAATTAAAAACCTTAAAAAAAAATATTTTTTATACAAATCATGGAAAATTATTTTAATTCGCATTTAGCTACTTTTTTTAAAAGTACTTTCAAAAAAAAATTCATAAATTTTAATAAATAAAAATTAATTAAAAGGCAAAAAAGAAAAACGAAACATTACACAATTTAATCGAATTTATATTTTTAGTAAAAAAAGAAAAATTATCAAAGAAAGCATTAATAAATTGTTTGTAAGAAAATAAAATTGATAAAATTCTATTTTCACTTTTATTTAATTTTATCATGAATCATAAAGCAGTTATAAATATGTACTTATGGAACGCTAAACAACAACAAACATACTAAAGCAATTCAATACTAAAACAAATAATTAAGATAACGAAAATCAAGTCTAAATCATACTTTAAATAAAATTTAAATTAAAAAAAAAAAAAAAAAACAAGAAATATATAAAAATGAAAAGAAAAATATAACACGTAAATAAACCTTCAAGAAAAAAAAAAAAAAAACAAAAATCAAATAAAACTAAAAATTTTATTATGAAAAATTAAAAAAGAAAAACTCTCAAGTGTTTTATTTTTTAAGAAACTTTAAGGCTTTGAGATTTTTTAAATTAATGTTTGTTATTCAAGCTCAAAAAATGATACAAAATAGGCTAAATTGAAGAGCATCCAGGTTTTACAATATTGAGAAATTTAAATCAAATTTATCTTCATAATCCTTCGCATTAAGATTACTTTCTTATGTTTCTCAAGAAAATTTTTCTGTTTTTAAAAAAAGAATAAAAATGCTTTTTTGGGAAAAATACACACAAATTGAGAATTTTTTAAATTCTCAAATTGTAAAACGATTATCTTTAAACTCAAAAGAAATTTTAACCCGAAAATGTTTGTGTGTGCTGAATAGTTTTGCTGATTAGCTAACTAAAAAGGTTTTAAGAAATTTCCATAAAAAATTGTGCTAAATATTTTACAAAAATCTACACCAGGCTTTTTGAAAATTTTCAGTTTTAAATTTTTAAACGCGTAGAACTCGGTAACTGCAAATGATAAGTTATACGTGCACAAATGTTTTTTATTGGCCTTTACTAGGGGTTTAAGACAGTAAAAAAATTTTGCAAAATCCAATAAAAATTAAAGAAGTTATTAAATTAAATTAAGCTTAAGTTTCAATAGTCCTCTGCTATGTCTGTGTAAAATTTTATGCATTTCGGAGCCGCCGTTTAAGGTACTGGCTGACTATCTTACACGATAGTACGATTATGTCAAAATAATGTGTGACAGAATTCTGTCATACTTGAAGAAATCGCTTTAAAATGGCGAACTTTATGCCACACTATTATACAAAAGAAGATGCAAAAATATATGTTTACTCACCTTAATACTTTTAAAAGTATTCATTTTCTTCTTTGGCGCAAAATATCTTTTTTACAAATATGTACAATGAAAAATAATTTAAATGTTTGTATAAACAAAACACAAGTTTGGTATTGTTGTTATTTTTCTGCCTTGAACATAGAAAATGCAACTCAGATCGCACAGATAAAATTTATTTTATGAAAAATTTCATAACATTAAAAAATCGGACAGACCTGTCAAAAAGTCTGTCTATCATACTTTTTTAGCACACATGGGTTTTTAGACAGATCGTACGACTAAGTAGGATAGTGAGTCAGTACCTTTAAAAACACCTGAATTAAGCCCAAAATATTTTGATTCTGGCCCACTGTGCAAGCGCTATATTTACTTTTAACAAAATGGTAAGCGGACTCACAACAGTGTTTTAGTTTTCCTGTCCCATAATTTTATTTTACTTCTTACTACTAATACAAGGTGGGCTAAAAGAACTCACCCTATTGGACGATGCTCTTATTTTTGCAAATGGCGGTCAATGTCCAATCTGTTTTGATATTTGTCACCTAGACAGATATAGAATACAAGTGAACAAGCCATAGAGCGGTACACTCCCCAAGAACGCGGAATAATCGAAGTGGACGATTTTTGAAACAAAATCATAATAATCATTACCACCTCAGCGGGCACGCGACCAAGCAAAACTATCGCTTTTGGGGCACCAAAAATCTACGAGTGATGCACAAGGAGCCCTTACACCCGCTTAAAGTGACTGCATGATGCGCTGTTTACGCTGGAGAAGTCATCGGGCTTGGTTAAACGACAACAGTGGACGGTGCACGCTATAGGGCCATGTTAACCGAGTTTTTTCTGCCGCAATTGAACGAATTAGGACTGGAAGAAATGTGGTTCCAACAGGACGGAGTAACGGCACACATTTCATTTTCATAATGACTTCTTTTGGCCCGCCTTGTATTTGCTTTCATTAGTAGGGTGTATTCAAATTATAATCACTAAATAAAATTGCTGTGGGTGCTTGATATACTCGTATATCGCTTACCATCAGCCATTAGCTAGTATGCAAAGTCACATCAAACTGAGTGCAAGAGGCACACAAAATATATTATGAATAAATTTTACTAACAAACTTTTGTATACTCGTATGTAATAATTATTATTTGGAAAAATTTTAAAAATTTGTGCTTAATTCCAGATATTGTGTTGGTTCTTAAATTTATTCTTTTACTCATGATATTCTCATGAGTTATTTATTCAGTACAATAAGTTCTGAAGGGGATAGCATATCTGTATGGACCATTTCATCAGACGCTACTCTGAATCGTCAGTAGATTACTCACAACGTTTCTTGCAAACATTAGAAGCTTTATATTGTAAAAGCAATTGACTAAATAAGAATTATTTGTCAATAGTTACAAAAAGATTCAAATATTCAAACAAATTATAAGTTTATGTTTTATTGTTTTATTTTTTTTTTTTTTGTTGAAATCTATAATTTTTTTTGTTTGATATTTTGCTTCTGTTCATGTTCGCTGTGAAAATTAAATTTTTTTCTATTACGCAATTATTAATTGAGTGTTTGGTTTTACGCTTTCTGTTAAAAAATTAAATGTTTTTTTATGAATTTCGTAATTGAATATGATTTTTAGTTTTTTGTGTACCTACTTACTATCCTAACTAGTAACTATCCCACTATGAAACATATAAAATATACTTTGAACTGTTTTTTGGAAAAAAAAAATAAAAAATAAGATGGTCGAAGTTTTTGAAAAACTCATTTAAAATTTTTAGTTAAACTTTTTTATTTTTCGAAAAGAACTATGCCCATTACGAAGAGTAATATTGTTAAAAAATTTCTTTCTATAAGAAAATCTACTCCAAGAAAATCCGAATTTCAATTAACAGTATGTTTTAAAGGCCCTCATTACTTGAAAAAGAAAAAATTATAAAAAAAAATTTTAGGTATTTTTTTATAACCCAAATATAAACAAAGTCTACGGCCTTAGTTTTTTTTTTCGCAGTCTGTTTCAAGTGAAATGTATGACAGTCTTAGCTTAGCACGCACAGAGAGCTCACATGGGTCTTATGAAGTGGTTGCTTTATGAGCTAGAAAAACTGCCTTAATTTTGAATCAGCGTACCGACTTATTTTAGAAATTGGCGCGGAAATAATTTTTTATTTGTCAAAAATTCTCTTGTCCATACAAATTGTAACAAGAAAGCGTGGCGGCGATGCTCAGCAATTGAAAAATTAAATTCTGACAACGCGTTTTGTAATGAAGTTGGCTGCAAAACAATTGTTTTGTTAATTATATTTGACCAGTAATGACATTTTAGCTAATTTTTTTTAATTAAGCATTTTTAACTCTATTTTTGTTGGTCTTTAGTTGGTTTTATTAAACACGGCAAAGCTGAGCGATTGGATAATCCAACAGTGTGTTTTGTAATGAAGTTGGCTGCAAAACAAATATTTTTTTTATTTTATTATTGTTGACCAGTAACGACATTTTATTTACTTTTTTTGAATCTAGTATTTTTAATTCTATTTTTTTAAGACTTTAGTGGGTTTAATTTAACAAAATGATTAACACCAAGAATTATAAAAATACAAGATTACGCTTTAAGCATGGCTTCCCATTATATGACGTAGATTGTCCATACTTTGAGGAAAATAATATAATACATTTCTCTCTCTCGAACATATCGTGTTCGTCATTTGTACTACTTGCTCAGAAAATTAAAATTTTATGTGCGGGATGTCGTAATATTGTATTTTTTTTCATTCTTGATTAACACTACTGTGGAGAATACTCACAGGCACTCTTTTACACAAGTGCTGCTCGCTAAAAAGCACTAAGAGCGAATCAATGAAAATGTTAATGAAAATTTCACAAAAATTTTCGGTGGATTTCGAATCCCGTAATTAAGAAATTTTTCCACTATTTTTTTTTTTTTTTGGCCAATATGAATAACACCCAAACGTCTATATATGTAGATGTGAAGGATTTTTTTTTTAATTTAACTTAATCCTTAAAAATCTTTATTATAAGATCTTTTTTCTCACAAGCTCTCTTAAAAAAATATTGTCATTTACGCTAACGTACACACTCACGTTATTTTATTTTATTTTTTATCAGGCAATTATTTAATATTTTAACTTCTTGTGTCTCTTGCTATGACTTTAATATTTGGGGACATTCATATTGAAGGCTTAAAGCGCAGTATACAATATTTACTACATGGCCTTCAACACATATTGTAAAGGGTGTTTTTTATAGACGTATAGAACTTTAAGTTGGCATTACTGTTCTGTGCGTAATACGTTTCGAGCACTACATGCAATTTATCTTCGACAAAATCGTTCATCAAAACAGTTAATTCGATTAACCATGGAACGTGTTCGTACCACGTTTACTCTTATTGATAACTCGCAGACCCAGAAACGCCGTACGGTGCGTACAGAAGAAGCTATTGCTGCTGTAGAGCGTAGCATTGAGGAAGACCCGAATGAGTCTATCCGCTATTGAGCATAGGGATTGGATCTGTGTCCATCCACTTTATGGAAGATTTTGCAGAAGGATCTTGGTTTGCGTGCTTACAAAATCCAACTCGTGCAAGAATTGAAGCCAAACGATCATCAATTAAGGCGCAGATTCGTCGAATGGGCCCAAAACGAGATTGCCGTTGTTCCCGATTTTCATAAGCGAATTTTGTTTAGCGATGGCTACGTCAACAAACAAAACTGCCGCATTTGGAGTGAAGCTAATCCTCAAGTGTATATCGAAACACCGTTACATCCAGAAAAACTGACTGTTTGGTGCGCTTTATGGGCTGGTGGAATCATTGGTCCTTACTTCTTCAAAAACGATGATGGCCAGGACGATACAGTCAATGGTGATTGGTATAGAGCCATGATTACTAACTTTTTCATTCCTGAATTGAAGAACCATGATGTCCAGGAGCTGTGGTTCCAACAAAATGGCCCAACATGTCACACAGCTCCTGTGACAATCGATTTATTGAAAGACACTTTTGGTGACCGCCTAATTTCACGTTTTGGACCTGTGAATTGGCCTCCAAGATCTTGTGATTTAACACCGCTAGACTACTTTCTGTGTCATTGGCCTATGTGGATAAGCCACAAACGCTTGACCATTTGGAAGACAACATTCGCCGTGTTATTGCCTATATACGGCCACAAATGTTGGAAAAAGTCATCGCAAATTGGACGTCCAGATTGGACTATATCCGAGCCAGCCGTGGCGGTCATATGCCAGAAATCATATTTAAAATTATCTTTAAGATTATCTTTCGGATAAATGAAATTCATGTCAATCGAATAATCCATCGTTGTTTTATTGCAATTTAAAGTTCTATACGTCTATAAAAAACATTCTTTACTTATACCAACCAGTGCCCAATTGAGTTTTTATTAATTTTTTTTTTGTGTTTTACTCTTATAAAAGTGTAACGACTTTTTTAAATAAATTTCTTGTCTAGCCTTAATAGAAAGAAGATAAGAAACCGAATTATCACTTGTTTAAATAAAAACTCTGGGTATTTATCGATGTACCAACAGCTATATGTTTTCACACAAAAATTTTAATTAAACGATATAACAAAAAAAGAGTAAATAAAATAAATAAACAAATAAATTAGAGCGTTCGAAAGGCAAATTATAAGGGGAACAAATGATTTTAGTAAATTAAAAAGAAAACCTAAATAAAAAACCTAACATACAAAATTGATTACAACTTCTCTATAGCTTAAAAAATTATTAGAAGATTTTAAAAAATAATTTAAATTTATTAAAAAAAAAATGTTTTGCAAAGAAAACTGTTTTTTATAAAGTTGTTAAAAAGCAAACTAAATTCTAACATTGAAATTTCCCAAAAATATTACACAGAAAAACCAAAATAGAATCTATTACAGAATTCGATTAATATTTGTGTAATTAAAAAAAAATCGTTTTCAAAGCGAACATCAACAGAAGAACAAAATAAAAGAATAAAACATAAACTTAAACAAAAGTTTGTTAGCAAAAATTTTGTTCATAATTTTTTCTGTTTATTTGAAATTATTTAAAAAAAAATTTTTTTTTTGGGAAATTTTTTTCTTTTTTTTTATATCACGCCAAAGTTTGAGTGATTTTTTGTTCCTTTAACTAAAAAACTTTTCATAAATATTTTTTTTAAACAACCTTATCAAATAAAATTTTATCAAAAGTTCTTAAAATGAAATGCCACAATAACAAAAATCGTTTCAAATTAAATACTCACAAACAACATTGACTCATGAATGATTGATTTCTTACCATAAAAAAAAAGATTCCTACATTTTCTAAGCTCACATGATTTATTTATTTATTTATAATCTAATATTTTTTCCTTTCCAATAACCCAAATATCAGAATATACACTGAAAGAATTTTGTTCATTAATAGATTAATTGATAAACAATGAATTAGTGTAAAGTAAAATTAAAAAAATATTCCATTAGATTTAAATCACACTTTAATGTCAAGTTTTTTACCCAACTTAATTTGATATATCTTTGTTTCAGTGTTTGAGAAATTCAACCATGAAGAGGTTTACAATTAAGCAGGGCGTTAAGACTGTTGTAGTCTTTTTTTATACGTAAATGGCTGTTCAAATCAAAATGCATGTCGTGTACTTCGTGATTTGTTCTCTTTTTTGGTCAGCATAAATGAACAAATGTGTTCACAATTGGGAAAATTGTGCGCAAAATTTCAGCGAACCGGGTGTGTAAGAAATGTGAAAACAGTTGTGCATGCACACCCAGTTCGTTCTGCGAAAAAACATTAGTGCCGTTAGCGATAGTGGGGCCGAAAAGCCGTCAAACAGTTACCGTGAATGTTGTTCACTGTCGTGAGATGAAAACAGACTTCTTGTGTCCAGAAGTTGAAGATATGAAGCTTTACAATATGTGGTTCCACAGGAAACAAGGTCTTTTGTTGCGTAAGAAATTCGATTAACATAATTGACCACCACTATCATGTGATTTCACTTCTTTCTTTGGAAATATTGAAAAGAAAAAGTATACGTCAAGCAGCCAAGAACAATTCAAGAGCTAAAAGATGAGATAATTCAGATATTGAACTTCAATTATTTTACAAAGTCATTGAAAATGTGGACCATCGAATAGAGGTCGTGTCCAACATTAGGCCGATATTTTGTTTTACACATAGTGGTGCTAAATCCTTCTATCATAATAAAAAATATTAAGATAAATCTGTGAAAACTTTTTGTTTTGTGTTGTTGTGTTTCAAATAGCTTTGCTGTAAACAAACCAGCACTGTGACTTTTAGCTAAAATTGTTTTTGCCATAAAATTCTAAAGGTTTTTTCTAGGCCTATGTAATTTTAGCAAGTGATGCCAAATGTTCACATTCTTGTGATTTTTATAATAAAAAAAACACGAAAATCGAATGTAATGTTGGTTAAGCTTTTTTTTTTGGCGATTTTAGCTCAATTTTAAGCAAATTTTTAAGCGTCTCGGAATTTTTTAATGTTTATTTTGTACAGATAAATCGCCTCAAATATTTGTTACTTTTTTCTTTTGTATTTTGTTTTATTACAGGGCTGCACAATCATACTTGAAAGCCACACATCACTACAAACATTATAATATAATATTCTATAGTAAAAAGTGTTTGTAAGCCATCTCAAGTATGCTTGTGCTGCCCTTTATTAAGTAGTGAAAAGAACAAAACAAAAGCAAACTTTTGTTTTGTTGATTTTCTTACTCTCATTAATGGGCTGTTTTTATAACACAAGCGATCAGCTCGTTTAAAAAATTTGTATGAAAAACACTCTTTATTTTGAGTACTTTTCATATAAAATTTCCAGACGAGTTGATCGCTTGTGTTATAAAAACAGAACATAAATTATTTTCTTAAAACTTGCTCAATTAAAAATCTTTTGTTATCCTGTGTTTTTTTTTTTTTTTTTATTATTAAGCTAAACCTAAAGCTGCTAAAAACACTTTCAATTAATTAATATTTAAAAATGTTTAAAGTATAAAATGAAAGGAGAAAACAAAAATTTTCCCAAAAAAACAAAAATACGAAAATACTCAACAAAAGATGTTATTGTTAATTTAAAAAACAAAAAGAAAGTTAATAATCAAGAAAAAGGGAAAAAATAAGAGCAGCAGAAGACCACCGACCTCGATATCTGATTAATTGCTATCCCCTATTTCCTACAAAATAAAGTTTAAAATTTCGATATATTCTATGGGCAAATTAAGTATGCGAACGAAAAGTTTTTATTACAAAATTGAAAAAAATAAAAAGCTTGCAAGGGCAAGAGCACAAGGCAGAAACCCTGCTAAATATTATAAAATAATCACTTAAACTAATAAGCTACTAACCGAAATCTATTCATGGAACTAATGTGTGCTGGGTTATGTTATCTATGATTAATTTTTCAGATACAACTTCTGTGTCATTAAATATATATATATATATCTTTTAGATGTACTTGCATTTGTATAAGTTAATTACAACCGCGAGTAAACTTGTTCTTGTATGCTTGTGGGAGATAATTGTTATCGTTTTGATACAAAAACAAAATGAGCCGAAAGTGAAAGAGATAAAAAAAATTATATGCGAAAGATATTGATTGCAATATTCAAAGGCAGCGAAAACACAATATGAAAATATTAAATATTCTTAACATTATAAAGGAAATTTCAGTCATACTGTTGAGAGTGCAAGATAAGGACGGCAAAGCAGCCAAAGCAGCCAAAGCATTAAAATTAAAAAAGCAACGAAAAACGAAAAGAAACTTAAATTTAATTTATAAAAAAAGAACTTTAAATAGATTATAAAAAAAAATTAAAAAATTATGTTTGAAATTAAACCAATTTTCTTTGCTTTAATAGCAGTTGTGAGTGTGTTAAGTGTTCAAGCTCAGGGTCAATTTATCAGTTGTCAAAATGCCACTGCTAAAACAAATGTCACTGCCAGTAAAGTAAGTAGACAGGGAAAACATAAAATCACAAACAAGGCACTTTTTCCTTAAAAGGGAACTCTTAATTTTCTGTAAACTTAGTTGACGGGCGTTTGGTATGAAAAAGTACGTGCTCCTGGTGCAGATATTGCTTGTGTGGTTACCAACGTTAATATGGTCGCTAATGGCACAGAATTTCATTTGGACACAAAATATGCCCCTTCGAAAAGTGGTTTGTTAAGGGAAAAAGCCGATTATGGCATCGTTAATGCCACTGAATTCAATAACAGCCCCACATTCGATGTGGCATACAGTAACAGAAATGTTACCTACAAGATTTTAGACACTGATGAAGTTTCATTTCTGGTTATTTGTGGCTTTACTAATGCCAGCGATGATAAAACCGCATTTGGTGCCATTTTATTACGCAACCAATTTGAAAAGCAAGCTCTCGTAAAGGAAATTACAGCAAATGCTACCAAGAGTCTGACTGCTTTCAATGAAACCACTACCGCTGAAATTTTCCAATCAAAACAGTAAGTAGCAGGGTCATAAAAAAAATTACCAAAAAGAAAAAAAATTGATTTTTTAATTTAAAAAATATTTTTTTTTTGCAGATGCCACAACTCTGGTGCTACTAATGCCCCTATGCTGGTAATACTATTTGCCGGCTTGTATGTTTTGCTGAAGCTTGTGAAATTTTAAATTCTAAAAATCAGGTTTTTTTTTAATTTTTTGAATTTTACCATGAGCCACAACTCATGTCATGTTTTAATAGAATGCCATAACTCCAAAGAAAAAATAAAAAAAAATTTACTAAATTTTTTCATTAAAAAATCTTGTTAAATTTTTTCCAAAAATTAAAAAAAAAAAACTTAGTTTTTTTTAAATGACAAAAAAAAATTATTTTTTTAATTGGAAATAATTTTTAAAAATTCTATATTTTTAATGGAAATGAATTTAAAAAATTTAGAATATTTTATTGGATATGAAATGTAACAAAATTATTTATTTAAAAAAAAAAATTTTAATATTTTATTTGATATACAATTCCAAAAAAAATTTTTTTTTTTGACATTAAAAAAAATTATTTTTATTGAAAATGAAATTTAAAATAATTTTTTTTTTGTGGAACTATATATAAATAAAATTAAAATTTTTTTTTATAAAATGCAATTCCAAAAAAAAAAAAAATGGGAATGAATTTAAAATTATTTTTTTTTAGAAATGAATTTAAAAAATTCAAAATATGAAAAAGAGTATCAAAAAATTACAAAATTAATTTTTTAAATTAATTAAAAAAAAATATTTTTTTTTCAAAATTTTTTTAAATTTTTTTTAAATATAATTCCAAAAAAAATTTTTTTTTATTGGGAATGAAATTTAAAAAAAAATTTTTTGTTGGAAATGTACATAAACCAGGTAACTTCAAAAATACAAAAATAACAACATTATAAAAAGCCCACATATTTTGTTATTGCTTTTGAGGCTCCTCCTGTCGAAAATTATTTGCGGTGGTTAATATTAAGAAGTGTCCTAGAGTGAAACAAAAAAATTTGTTTCCGCTTTTGATTTCTCTTTAGTTTTTGACAGAACGAGCTTCAATCATGCAGGATTCGGTTATAATCTCATTGTCAATTGGTTTTCATACACCATGAACCAAATCAAAAAAAAAATAAATTTTATGAAATATAATTCCAAAAAAAATTTTTTTTAATGAATTTAAAAAATTCTAAATATTTCATTGAAAATGAGTGTCAAAAAATTTAAAAATTTTATTTTAAATGAATTAAAAAAAATAAAAAAAACCAAAAACAAATTTTTTTTAAATACATATAAAAAAAAAATTTTTTTATTTTTAATTTCTAATAAAAAAAATTTTTTTATTATTAATTTCTAATAAAAAAAAATATTATTTTTAAAAAGAATTTAAAAAAATTCAAAATTTATTATTAAAAATGAGTGTCAAAAAATTTAATATTTTTTCCAATAAAAATTCAAAATTTTTTATTTGAAATGAATTTAATTTATTTTAACTGAATTTAAAAAATAATTAAAAAATTTTTTTTTTATAAAAACCTAAAAAAACCCTTACAATTTTTTATTGCAAATGAATTAAAAAAACATTTTCTTACATTCTTTTTATTTTTTGGGCAGAGGCGAAACAAAAAGTTAAAAAATTTTTTTTTATTGAAATAAAATTAAAAAAAATTTTTTTTCACATAACACTCTTTTTAAACTCGTGAAAAAAATTAATTCATTATAAAAAAAAGAAAGTTAAAAAAATCTTTAGCTAAAATTTTTGGCTAAAGCTGCACCGCAACCTATAAGGTATATTGTGCAGCGCAACTCCCAACTATAAGAACTCAAGACTTCTTCACGAATGTCCTACTGCATAATTAGCTAATTTTGTGTCCTCCTATACAAAGTTTTTCTAACTCAAAAGTAGTTTTTTTCTTTAGTTTGTTCCACAATATAATTTTTTTTTAATATTAAATAAGTTTAAGAAAATATTTTGTTAAAAACAAAATTAATTTTTTTTTTATATTTTTAAATCTGGCACACAAACTTTAAATAAAACGGAATTTGTCAGTTTATCGCTGACAAATTCAATTTTAGTTTTCATATTTTTTATTTCATCTGCAGTTTAGTTTACTGTTTCATGTGCCTTTAATGAAGGTGTGTTTGATACATACTTGTTTTGTGGAAATGTTCGTACACACATACTTGACTGTCTATCTAACAGTCTACCTATACTATCTGTACACTGAGTACTCATCTTAATTAAAACATAATTAATTAACAAAACGTTATCACTCGTTTGTTTTGTTTTTGCTGTAAAAAGCCTCCCTTTTTACATTATGGTGCCAAGAAAAAGAAATACTTTTAACACTGATAAGATAAAAAAATAGTGTGCGAACATCAAAAATAAAAATAAAATTTATTTCATGTTTTAACAAAACAAAACAAATAAATCAGTATCTGTGATTTTACAAACTTGAAAAAATAAGCTAAGGAATTATAATTAACAAAATACAAGCACACACACACTTAAGATTTGAATAGAACAGAAAACACGTTTTCTCTCTTAAAGTACAAAATGGCTAAAACTGGGTCTTTCGAACAAGATTTTTTGTATAATAACAAACAAGAACTCATTGAACAGGTATAACTCACACAGAGTAAAAATAAGAAATCCAAATTTCCTTTACTTTTTTTGATTTGTTTCACTCTTAGTATGCTTGAGACGGAGTTTGAAATTGCTTGAATTCATATATTCAAGCTTGAGAGCATTTACTGCCCCTAGGATTGCCAGATTTGATATTAGGAAAATAAGTGCATTTAAGAAAATTCACTTTTTTTCTCCACAAAACACCAGTACACTACAAAAGAAGTTTAAAGAAATGTAACAAATTTAAAAAAAAAAAAAAAAAAGTGCAAGTACTGCTGAAAAAGTATGAATATCACCCCTAAATGTCTTATATTAGGCTAGAGTTCAATTACTAGAATTAGTTTCATCTAAACATCAAATATGCTGTCAAAATTAATAAAATGCATGTAAGAAGATGGAACAAGCATCATTATAAGTTAAATATTTTATTTGGTGTTAATATGCATTCTGAAAGAAACTAAAGTTCAAGAGAGCTGGAGATCAAGTCTGAAAGAAAAGTACAAGAGTATGTTAGAGAGCAAGCTCAAAAGCAAGGTTTGAGAGAGTTCGAGTGCAAGTTTAAAACCAAAGTTTGATAGTGTTAAAGAGCAAAAAAAAATTTTTTTTAAACTAAAAATCATTAATGAAAAATGCCATTTTACTTGCATTATCTATTTTAGAACTACAAGCCAATAAACAATTCTTGTTTATTCAGTTGTTTTCTTTAACATGCTAATAATTTTAGCAAACATTAAACTTTATGACACAAAATGATTATGAACGAGTGTACTGGCAAGTGAATTTTTATTTTTAGCTTATCAATTAATCATTTAAGTGGGTGAGAGCTTAAATACAAACTTTACTCACATAAAAGTATGTGAGTCATGCTCGTTAAAAGATTATTTCGTCATTAATAAATTTGTTAGTTTGTTTGATAAGAGTAAAATAATTTTTTTTAAATTAATTTACCATTTGAAAATATTGAGCTGATTAATTGGTTGCTAAAAATATAAAAAATATTTTTGGAGTAAATTGTGAATAATGGTTAGTTCGTAATTATTTATGAGAGTCAATGAACAGTCCAATCGTTGAAAAAAATGTTATGAAAAACAATCACTTTTTAAAATATTTTTTTTTTTAATGATTTGATTGTTGTTCTTTCTTTTGATTTCAATTAAATGTGATAAAAAAATGAAAAAACAAATTTGCTTGTGGTGTGTTTTTATTTAGCTAAATAATCTATTTTTTTAATAATAATTTCGCATTTTAAAGTTTTCATGTTTTATTTATTCTTATCAAGGCGCATTGCAAATTAATAAAATAATCATTATGACTCATGAAAAAGAGCTGGAGGAAAAGTATTTCAATTAATTTTTTTGCTTCATAAACAAAAAATAAAATTTTTAATATTTTCAATTTAAACTCGAAATATTAATAAAAAAAATTTTTACGTAGACTTTGCATTAAAAATTTCGATAATATTGACTTTAAAGTCTATCTTAATTTCTCTTTAAATAAATAAATTTTTGTAAATTTAAAGCAATAATTTGTTTGATTAAAAGCGCATTAAAATTCTGTGAAAGTGAAAATCCTCTACAAGTTTTTTGTAAATGTTTTCTGAGAAGTTCAGCAAAGATTCCTTTTTAATAAACCCTTTTGATCTGTATATTTTGTTTACAAAGTATTACATACTCATACTTAAAATAGTACTTTGAACATTAAAATTTTCTTTTCTTCTATAGTTTTTTTTATATTTTTTTTTTACAGCAACACAAATTGTGAACAAGAGTTTTAAATAGTTTAAAAACTTCTTAAAATTCTACTCATATTCGTACGTACAGGTAGGATGTACAGAAAAAAAATGTGTCATTTTCTTCTTAAATTTGGCACTAGTTCATAAGGTATTTTGTTTGCTACATGTTTTCCGTTTATTTTGTTGTCATTTTTTTATAAAAAACTTTTGGGTAAGACGTTTGAAAGTAAGTATGCAAACACAAGCTCCAACACAAGCACACTTCATTTTAAATAAATCAACTAAACCCAGCATATCGTTTAAGGAAGAGAAACTTTATGAAAACTCCTGTTACTTCTTCTATTCAGTTATTTATTAAAAAAAATTTTTTTTAAGAAATAAAGAAGGCCTTGATTAAGAACTTAGTTTTATTCAGAAGTATTTTATGGATATGGAATAGCCTTAAAAAGGAACCGACTTTAGTGTGACTTTGTTTCTTTTTTCTGCTGCAAGAGCTTTATTTTTGATGTAATTTATAAAAGTACAAAAAGCCTAGCCTTTACTAATAAGTTTTGCTTATTAAACTGATATCGTATAAAAAATTATTTAAAATAAAATTTCTTTAAAATATTATCTAAAAATTTTTAGACTCACTGGGGTATTTCTGTATGCCCATGCCTCTTATTATGTTTTCAACAAACAGTAAAAGAAAATTTAAACAGAATATTAATAACGAAAACTTAGTAATTAAACAAACACGTTTTTTAAAATCAGCTCTTTTTTTAAAGCATCATTGTGTATGATTAAATTTTACCAGCCTTTAAATAAAGTAAGAATATTGAGAGCCTTTTAAATTTAGCATTAGACCACTAATTTAAAGCATAAATCTTAATAACGAAAGAGAAATTTGCAGATTACAGAATTCCTACTCTAAATTACAAATTAAATTTTGTATCATGGTGTGTTTAATTAACTATACTAATTTCAAATCTAAAATGACACATTGCTTTACTACACTTCTGAAGTTACTCAGAAAACAGAATACTAAAATCCCTACAAAATGTTGGCTTTTTGTATGGAATTTGATACAAAAATAGAAAATGGAATTATAAAATATAATTTTTGTTAATATGCGCCATTCCTCAACTTTACAAAAATAAGCAAAATATAGGTCACTCCACTTATGAAAAATATTTTTCTTAAATAGGCCACTCCACATTTTGTGCAAAATAACAATTTATGAAAAAAAGTTATTAAAAGAATGAGAAAAATATTGGTCACTCCACAACATAAAAAAAAATTTTTTTATAGGTCATTCCACAATTTATGAAAAATAAAAAATGAACCTTTCCGCATTATATAAAAACTAAAACATTTTTTTATAATACTCGTACGAGCCACTTCACAACTTATGAAAAATATTATTTTTTAATATGAATCACTCTACAGCTTAAAATAAATAAAAAAAAAATTTTAATACGCTTTTAAACAAGTTATAAAAACAATTTATTAAAAATATGGCCCACTCCATATTATTATGAACAGTAAATTTTCTTCTTTTTTAAATTTGGTTCATTTCATAGCTTATAATATATAAAAAAAAAATTTTTTTTTCAAATATGAGCCACTCCACAACATACGAAAAATATTGCCATGCCGCAATTTATGAAAAACCACAAAAAAAAAAAAAAACGGGCCACTTATAAAAACTAGAAAATTTTTTTGTTAACAGCAAAAACCTATTTTTTTTAAATATTGGAAACTCCAGAACTTTAAAAAAAATATGAGCCACTCCATAACTTATGAAAAATATTTTTTTTTAATTTAAAAAAAAATTACTTACTCTACAACTTATAAAAAATAAAAAAATTAAATATACGCCATTTCACAACTTTGTTTTAATTATGGGCCACTTCCCAGATTATAATAAATTAAAAAAAAATTTTTTAAGCATAAGCTACTCTACAAACTTATGAAAAATAAATTTTTAAGTAAGCCATTCTACAAATTATGAAAAATTAAATATATATATAAAAGGGTCATTCCATATATAACTTTTAAAAAATATTTTTTAAGTGGGTCATTCCACAACATGAAAAATAAAAGGTCACTTTATAAATATTTTATTTTTATTTAAAAAAAATGAGTCACAACTTATGAGCAATAAAAAACATTTAAGTATGGACTACTTCACAAAATTTTTTTTTAATTATTAAAAAGTAGCCACAACATATGAAAAATCATTTTTTTAAATATGAGAAATATTTTTTTCAATAAGCCATTCCGCAATATATAAACAATATATAAAAAATGGGCCACTCCACAACTTATTAAAGCTGGAAAATTTATTTGTTAACAAATAAGCCCTTTGACATCTTATGAAAATAATTTTTTTTTATATATATTGAGCACTCCACAACTTATACAAAACACAAATTTAATTAATAATTTATTTTTAATAATTGGAATTTATATTTTTTCCGTTTAATTTTATATAGTAAATCTTGGTTTGTGGGGGTTTTTTATGAAACTTTTTCCTTAATAAATTCAATTTAAATTAAATTTTAAAGTAGTACATTGAGGCAATTTAAATTGTAAGTTATTATTCCTTATTTTTTTTCATAATTTTTATTTAAAACAAAACTTACTTCTAGTGTTTTTACATAAATTTTTAATTAATAGAAAATTTGAAATAAAATTTTTTTTCTGTACACCGCTTCTCTAATTAAGAATTTTTAAACAATTGAAATTTTTATGTAGAAGTTTTTAGTGGTATCATCATTAACTTTATTATCAATATAAATACAGTTGCTTCAAAAATGTTACGAAGCTGCAGAATTTTTTTTTTAATTTATAAATATATCCTGAAGAAGCTACCAAAGTTGTTGCGATATATCGATATGAAATAATATTTTTATAATACGGTCTTAAGCTTAAGAATCTAGTTGTTTTAATAAAAAAGGGCAAATAAACTAACAAATAAATTTTTATAACTAAAAGTGTTTATATGTAATAATTTCTATTTGGAATTTAAAAGTTTAATAAAATATTACTCTTTATTTGTGCTTAATTCCAGAAATTGTGTTGGTTTTAAAATTTATTCTTTTACTCATGATATTCTCATGAGTTATTTTTATCAGTACAATAAGTACTGAAGGGGATAGCATACCTATATGGACCATTTCATCAGACGCTACTCTGAATCCTCAGTAGGATACTCCTTCTTTTGCTGGTGTTGTTGTGTTACTAAAATAAAGTTAATAAAATAGTTTTTAAGCGAGGTAGGTAAAATTTTTGGTAGCACTGTATTTATGTGTATGACAACAATATGTAAAACACTTACTCATGTTATCACATTTGCACACACTCACGCCCTTAGTAAAGTGTGTCATAATGCAAACTTAATTCACACATCAACGTTACCTTCTTTCTCTGATGCGGGTATTGTGGTTTTTTTTACTTTTTTCCTCTTTTCTTTGTCGTCTTATTATAATTATTTAATATTTTTTTATCACGATGCTGTTTATTGGAGGGAGAAGTGTAAGTGAACTTTTACTTGTACTTTCGTTGTTGGCTTTGCTATATTTTTTGGGTGAAAATGATTTAAGCAAAACCTGACAAAACAAAACACATGAGCGTTTCTTCCTCTGCCTGCCTCCTTCCTTATCACTCTCTCTCTCTTTTTTTAGCAATAATATTAAATTGAAAGGCTGTCAGGAGTGAGTGAGAAAGAGAGAGAGAGAGATAGAGCGTGTCATTGCAGTTGCCTATTTCGCCAGCTAGCTTTGATGTAAATTATATTTTGGTAGAATGAATATGTTTGTTTTTTGTTGCATAAGCCTCTTTGTTGTTGTTGTGAAAGTAACTGTTTGCACACTTACTGCATAAAAATACACAGTTGGGGCATTTATGCATGAGTGTACGTATGGCTGGATGTATGGCATGCACATGCTTTGTATGGGTGTCTGAAGAAGTGTTTTCATGCTTCCTTGCATGCATTTACTTTAATGCAGCTGTTATAACTATTCAGTATGCCACATTAATATTAAATATCTTTTCGCATGTTCATGTCATTTTAAACTCTATTTTCATTTACATTTTTCTTTTCTTAAATAATAAGAAGAATTTTTGTGGGGGCACATGGAATGAATATGTAGGTGAAATATTCCAGGAAAATTTAGTTGAAATTTAATTATAAGAATTTATTCAAGGAGATTATTTTTTAAATTTTTATTCAAGCCTTATAAATCAGATGTCCCCAGCCAATTATATTTTGCTACACTCTGCTATACATGCAATAAATTCAATATAATGGAGCTCTACCAATATATCTGTGGCAATATAGAAGAACCGCTTATATCTTATTAAGTCATTTTAGAATACTTATTCTCTTCTAGCAAACGATATTGATTTTATTACCATCTTGTTAGCTGTGGAATATTTTGTTTCACCAGTCTTGAACCACAATGATAAAGTTATTGAATTAATTTCGACAACAAATCCTTTTTTCTTGAAGTCGACTTAAGCTATTTTTCCTTATTAAAAAAAGCTCCTCGAATTTGTTTTGCTCTTTAACAAAATCTAATTTATTATAAAAAAAAAACGTCAGTTACTTAGTTGAAATTAAATTTCATTTATTTTCTGGGGGCAATAATTAGCACGTTAAATAAAACTGTAGGCATTTTTCTTATTGCATAATGGCATGACTTTAGAAGGTGTTTTCATTTATGTGTGTGAAGATAAATACTTTTTTTTAAAATATCCATACATTTTCTTCACATATGTACTGAATTTAAAGGGGCTTATGGCCAACCCCTCTTACTCAAGGAATGAGATCTAATGGAAAACAACCACAATGGATAGGGCAATCATCTTGGGAATACGGTTTCTTCCAATTAAATTTGTGAAATTTTTTTAGAAAACGTTGAACATTTCACTTAGTGCAAAAGTAGCATATATGTGGTCTCTGAGGCATGAAGGCTGCTATGGGACCTATATCATTCTAAAGGAGAGTTTGTCTAATTTTGTAATATACTGCCCAAATACACAGAAATTTCTTTGAATTATTTAAAATTTTTTTTTGGAAATTTCCATAGTGCTGTTTTTCTGAGTGATTTTTAGCAATTTCCGAGTGAAGCATTAAAGATTAGGGGATAGGATATATAATATTTTAAAGGGAAGGCTTTTTGTACTCTGCCACCCAATTATCTAGAAACTACTTTGGATTATTTAAAAAAATTTTTTAAATACCACAGTACTCTTGCTCTGAGTGATTTTTACCATTCCCCACTTCCCGATTTTGCACAGGAAAAGTACCAAAAACCAAAAAGGAATTTAATCTATAGGTTCTAAGCTTTCTGGAAGTGTTTTAACATTTTCTGAAAAATTTGTAGTTTTTATTTTAGGATTCAAAACAGAAACTGCCAAAATCCCTGAAAGCAACAGCACGGGGGTATTTGGAAATTTAAAAAAAATTTTACAAATAGTTAAAAGTAACTTCTGAGTATTTGGGTGGTAGATTACAAATCTAGATTACCTTCCCTTTAAAATGATATGTGTCCCATGAAGTACTTTTAAATTCGCTTTCAT
Source organism: Thelaira solivaga (assembly GCA_947397855.1). Lineage (NCBI taxonomy): Eukaryota > Metazoa > Arthropoda > Insecta > Diptera > Tachinidae > Thelaira > Thelaira solivaga. Next base: position 75,851,254 of record OX377610.1, read on the forward strand.
AAAAAAATCAAAAAGTATTATTAAATTTAATAAAAGTACCAGTTTATCCCTTTAATGATTTTAGATTTCGCACTTCAAGGTTTGTAAACAATAATATATTAAAAAGTACCAATAAAATCAACAAAAGTACCATTTGTCCCTTTAATGATTTTTCACTTTGTTTAGAACCGTTGGAGCCCAACCTTGTACTTTTACATTCGTTTACATTGCAAGATCGAAAAGTAAGATAATATTTAATAAAAAAATACTATTTTGTCCCCTTAATTAACGATTTCTTATTACGTTCAGTACCCTTAAATTCTACTGTCGCAATTTGAGGTTTGCACATAACATAAAAAGTAGCACTAAAATTAATTAAATATAAAGTCCAATCTTATTTCCCTTTTTTGGTACTTTTTTTCTTAATTAAAATTTATTTTTTAAATATAATTTTATTGGGTTTTGCAAATTAATAATAGAGTGTTCATATGCTGCATCAATTTACATAAAAGTATATACTTAGAAAGAGTAGTAAAAAGGGGTAAATATTTTACCCCTTATTTGCTCGAATTTTAAAAAAGTGCCAATATACATTTTAAGCCTTTTTAAGAAGAGAAGAATACAATTAAGTTTTTGTTGATGTAATTGTTACTTTGAAAGATAAATGGGGGTAAAAAAACGTACCATTATTAGTTTTTACCCTTTTCATTCGGCAAACGTACAAATATCGGAAAAGTAACAAATACTTATCCGCTTCTTTTTTTAGTAGAATTTTTTGTAGTTTGAACTTTGGCTCTATCTGTAGTAGTTCCGGAGATATAAGAATTTCGATTTTACCCGTTTTTATCCCCTTAATATTCGAATTTCCAAAAATCCCTTTTTATTCGTCCTATACATTGGGACATGCACCTGCTTACCGAATTTCAAGTCCGTAGCTTTAGCCGTTTGGGCTGGGCGATGATGATAAGTCAGTCAGTCAGTCGGTCATTAACGCTATTTTTTTATACGAATATGTATAGATAATTGGCTACAACAGTCAATAGTTAATCAAATGGATTTACTGAATCTGTTTTAGTTAATTAGGTTATGCTGTGCATAAGATTCTTATGTTTTTAGTGTCAAGCATAAGAAACTTTGAGCTTCAGTAGGAGTTGAACTGACAAACTGCGTAACAAAAAAGTAATTTATTTTTATTTTTCTCTTAAACCTTATTTATGAATTAATTTTATTGGTTTCAAGAAAGCTTGTGTGAACTTTAATATCAAAAAAAAAAAAATGTTTTTTTTAATTCTTCGCTTTTCTTGTTCGTATTAGTAACTTATGGTGGCGACTGTAATTTTATTCAAACAATAAAGTGCTCATTTTGTATTTCCTATTATTATTATTTTCTTCTTTTTTTGTCATTATTTTTTTTTAAAATTTGGCAACGTCTTTCTTTGAACACCATTGAAAAATAGTTTTATGTGTTTTTTTTCTAGTTTTAGTTTTCTATTTGTTAAGATGGATTAAAAATTTCAGGCACGTATTTACGGCCATGACGAGGCTGCTGTTGATACTCTTGATGATGCTGCAAAAAAAAAAATCCTTTACGTTTACTAAACCAAATAAACTCCTTTTTTAGGTTTCCTTTCTCTATAGTGTTCTCTCACTCTTCTAATTTTCTTTTCATTTCCTACAAGAAAAGGAAGTATTTAACATAAAAATAGCAGCAGCAAATGAACAAAAAAAGACAAAAGTCTTGTCTGCACTTAATTTGGAAATTCAAAAGCAAAATGAGAGGGAGGGAGAGAGGGAGAAAAAATGATTTTGAATCATTAAATTATATTTTTATTTTTCTATTCGCGCTCAAGTCTCTTTGTGCATTAAAATAAATGTTTTGTTGTTGTTGGGGGAACTTCTAGTTACTAAAATTGGATTATGAATAGATTGTGATACTTGTAAGGATTACGTGGTTGCTTTAATTTGCACACATGCATAACAAATTGTTGAAAAAAAAAGTGTGAGGAGACCAACATTGATTAAGACTTTTAATTAATTTTTTAAAAATGACTCTCTTTTCTAAATTTTTTTTCTATATAATTTTTTTAATATTTTTTCAATTTTGAAATAAATTTTTTTGTGCTTTAAGTTCTTTTGTTTTTGACAATTTTATTAAATAAAAATTATTTTAAACTGCCATATTAATTTCTTTTATATATGGTAGGCAGATGGGCGGCTGGCCTTGCAGAAAAATTTACTTATTTTATATATGGTGGGTAGACCAGCATGTGGTTATGACAGCTTTGTTTGTTGTTACTTTCAATGTTTAGTAACACTAGCGTCTTTGTATCTCTTATTATTTTACTATTCCAAAGCACACTTTGTTGTGGCATTATTATAATGACTATTGCAGCAGAATTCAACTTTTACCTGACTGGCATTTCAAATGCTTGAATAAATTGTTGCAGACAGCATTATACACTTAACAGAAATGGAAAATTCTATATATTCACAAGCAATTTTCTATATGTTTGAGGAACACAATAAGCCAAGCACAGCAATAATATAAAATCTTAAAAAAGGCAAGTAAATTGCAGCCTGGCCTACTGTAATGATCGACATTATTTTCTTTTCTTTTTTATTTCTAATTATTTTAGGAATACTTTTTTTTATAAATTTAAATAAATTTTCTCTTTTTAAATAACTTTATATATAGAATTAGAGTTTAAAAAAATCCTTGATGAATTCTAAAGTTTTCCTATAATAAAAAACCAAATTGTTTTATTTTACTTTTGAAATTGTCAATTTAAGGACATTCAAGCTTGAGAAAAAATTTTTATTTTTAAACAAAATATGTTGAATTTTCCATCTCTGAGTTTTTTGTATACAATCTTGCTAGTCATGCAAAAATTTGTTGTATCTCTATGTGCCTTTGCGCTTGTTTTTGAAAATGTAGTGGCTGTATTACACAAGATTCCCACAACTTAATGTTGAAATATAAACATCTGTGGTCGTTTTTAAATAAATTTAAAGGAATTGTTTTTTTTTTTTTTGTGAAAAGACAGTGAAAGACTTTTATTTTAAACTTGGACTTTAGTTCTTATTGATTAAATATTTACTTAAAGTTATAATAAAAATAAATTAGAAAATTTAAAAAAGAAAAAATGAAATTAATTAAAAATCCTTCTAAAAAATTAGCAAAATATATTTAAAAAAATTAACTAAAACTAAGAATAATTAAATGTAGTTTATTTTTTTTATACCCAGAGTAATTACTGTTAAAATTTTCTAATTTAGTAAGAAGGACCATCAAATGAAGATTTTTTTATACCCAGAAAAATTTCTGTAAAAGATTTGTTAACTAGTAAGAAGGACCTTTAATTGAAGTCTTATTTTTTACAGAGTAAAATAGCTGTCAAAATTATTTTAACTGATAGAAAGGCTCATTAATTCGAGGTTTTTTTGTACCCTGAATACTATTTGCTAGTAAGAGGGACCTTTAATTGAAGTCTTTTTTTTTACAGAGAAAAATACCAGTAAAAATTCTTTTACAATTAATTGAATGCTGTTTGTCATACCCTGAAAAATGTCAAACAAAATTCTGTTAATCAGTAAGAAGAACCATCAGTCTATTTTTTAGCATGAAAAATGTATGTCAAAATGCTATTAACGAGCAACAGCTGTCAACATTCTTTTAGCTGATAAGAAGGATCATTAGTTCAAGATTTTTTATATCCAGAAAAATGCTAGAGAAAATTCTCTAGTAAGAAGAAATATTAATAGAAAACCTTTTTTATATCCGAAAAAAAAAGTTTGTTAAAATTTTCTTAAGCAGTAAGAAGGATCAATAATTGTACTCTTTCTTTATAACCAAAAAAAATTCCAGTCAAAATTATCTTAACTAGTAAGAAGGACCATTAATTGAAGCCTGTCAAAAAATTTTTAACTGTTAGGAAAAACCATTAATTAAAGACTTTTCTTATACCCGGAAAAATGTTTGTCAAAATTGCCTTAAATAGAAATAAGTACCAGTAATAGTACTTTTTCTTTATACATACTTAGAAAACTGCCAGACAAAACTCTCCTAACTAGTCAGAAGAGTTTTTATGCCCAGAAAAAATGGTGGTCAAAATTTTATTAACAATAAAAAGGACTATTTACTGAAGAGCTCTTTTTATGTCCAGAAAAACAGCTGTCATAATTTTATTAAAAAGTAACAAGGAACATTTATTGAAATTTTTTATTTATACCAAAAAAAAAAAAAAAAAAAAAAAAAAAAATAACTGTCACTGTCACTGCTTCATTGTTCAAATTGTTTACACTGTAAATATATTTTAATGCCTTTAAATTGATTACCAGACAAGCCTTAAAATACTGTTACATTATAAAAGAGAAAAAATATTACAGTTTCGGGCATAATAAACAATTTGTTTTTTAATTTATTTTAATAATTAAATTAATTTCAAGCCCTTAAATTTTGTTTAACATAAAAAGCGATAACTAAAATGCTTGAAATTTATTATCAAATCGTTAAGTTGAATTTTATTAAACTTGGGTTTTTGTATACAAGCGTAGGTATGAGCAAAAGTACCAAACACTCATTATGTGGGTCATGCAAGCGTATGAGTAACATTAAGTTTAAGAGCTTTTTTTCGTTTATTAAATACGAGTACATTCAATTTGTTTCTTTTTAAGTATTTATTTACTTGGCACAACATAATCTATTCAGGTACACACATATACATATTACGAACACACATATAACTAACACCAATACAGGTGTTTTGCTATTTAAACTGGGAATGATTTTAATATTGAAAATTATTTGCATTAAGTGTATTCATAAGCACGTGTTTACCAAATACTCGTATAAATACAAACACAAGCATGGCATTTTAATGTGTGTGAGAATGTTCACAGCCGAACAGGATTTTCTTTATTGTTTTTTTTTTTTTTTTTTTTGGTTTTGCATATTGAAATTCATACGCGGTATATAAAAATTAATGTTTACTTTATTATTGAACGTTATTGAGAAATTTTAATGGTTATAAAATACAAACGTGTAGATGTCGAAAGTTTTGTAACGCTCACTACGTGTAACGAGCTTAAAACACACACCCACACACGCGCACTTGAAAGTCTACCCTGTAGGCAACTAAACTAATTTTAAATACACTTGAAGGTAAGTTATACTAAATTAAAGGCGATTGATTTTGAGATCTTTGTTAAAGGAGACTAACTGACGTTTTTTTACTTTAATGCTCTAACAGAAAAACAGAGCATTTCCGTAAATCAGTATATTAAAATGTATGAGTTCTTAAATGATTTACTTTTTGACTTTAAATACGAAGTAACCGCTGTAGTATCCGAATCTGAAACTATTTTCTTTTTACATTTAAACGTGTAATAGCTTTCCAGCAACACACGTCTCTGGTTGGGTTTTTGAATGGTTTTATAACTTTTGAAATACTCAGTAGCCGTCCAGTAGCTTCCAACAGTTAAACATTTTTCAATGCTTTTCTCTGAAAGGATTGTCGATTGTCTTTTGGAGGGACTTTTCGAATGGTGAACTACTAGAATCGACATATGCGGTATCCCTCTAGTAGCATGCGACTCTCGACGCCTTTCTGAATGATATATTTTTTAATCGAAATATATATGAATCTTCTCGAAATATCCGGCCCTGGATAGATTTTCGAATAGTTTTAATTTTGAATCAAGACACTAGATGACTTCTCGAATAATTTACTTTTAAGTTAAGCAGTAACCGACCGGTAGTGACCCTTGAAAAATTTTTAATGATTTTCTCTCCAAGCATTTTCAATAGGCTTTCTTTTTGAATCAGGCTACTGGAGGGCAATATATCCGAATCTGAATGACTTTTTAAGTGATTAAAGCTACCGATTCTCTATGACTTTTTGACTGATTTTCTTTTTTTAACGGAATATGTGGACACTCTCCAGCAACACTTATCTTTGGATGGATTTTCGATTGTCTTTCCTTTTAAATTAAAATACTGAGAAGCTATATTTTAATTGACTCTGTATGACTTTTTCAAAATATACTTTTTGTATCAAGCCCCACAGTATTTTTCGACTCTTTATGACTTTTTCAATGATTTTCTTTTCAAAAACATCAGTGGTAGCATAACCAGTAATATTTGACTAAGAATGATTTTGCAAACTAATTTTTTTTTTTTTGGCATAAAGCAGCAGCCATCCAAGAGTATCCTACTCTCAATAAGTCAGCTTTGTTACAACAAAATTTAAACATGTTTACTGGGAAATGGTAAAATTTATTTTAGTTACTTTAGAATCATACAAATTTATTAAATACCCAATTGCTTGCAGGGTAAGTACATACAAGCTGTAGGGCATATAAAATTATTTAAATCATTACAGAGTATGTTTGTCTAAGAAAATGCCTTTCAGTGAATGGATTCCTTTTGAACTACAATAAATATTTAATTTTATTTGTGTTATACTAAACTATAGTAATAAAAATTTGACATAAAGTTGTCTTAAGCCAAAAATTTTTTTTTATGTTTTTGCAGGATTTTCAAAATAATTTTATATTTTAATTTATATAAAAATGAAAAGTAATCTCAAGTCATCATTTGGTTTCTTTGCTTAGTTTAACAGCTACGCTTGACTTTATTTTGCCCTTTTCATTTACAAAAAAATAAAAGAAGAATTTTATTATTTAAAAAAAAAAAATTATTTTTTAAATAAAGATCTCAATGCAGGGCATTAAAATTCCTACAGCAGCAATTAAAGCAATTTTTAATTAATAAAATTAATTTTGATGCTTTCTTAAAGAATTAATTCTTTTAAAGTTTCTTGCAATCATAAAACTCTTCTACGTAAGCACTCGCATCACACCATGTTGCGTTTTTTAATATCCAGCAAAAAAATAAGATTCTTTTGTGATTTGAATTTGATTGTGTGTGGATTTAAGCAAATAATAACAAAAATAAAAGCATATTAAACTCATTGTTCATTAATTTGTTCTTGTGCTTGAAAATATTAGAAAATTCTTAAGCATAAAATTCACGTATTCATGCTTGTAGCATTTAAAAAATTTATGTTTCAACGGTGAGAATTTTTAATTTACTATGTATATTAAAAGTATTGGAGTTTTTTTAAAAGAAAATAGTAAGCAGCTCACCTCAATTTCTCCTGCTCTCTCTCAAAGAATTCTACAGTAAAATCAGAATAATTAATGAATAAGCCACACATATTTATAATTAACAAATTTTTTTGTAATAAAAATACTTTAATCATGCGTGACAGTATAGACGACATTGTCTTGCACATTGTCTTGCACTTTGTCTTCAATGAAATACAAATTTAAAGAGGTTACGAAACAATTAGTTATAGTAATTGTTTTTTTTTTTTTTTACTGAAAACACTTTATTTGTGCATGACACTGTATACGACAGTGTCTTGAACATTGTCTTCAATGAGATAAAAAGAAATTACGAAATGTTACAAAAAAAATAAATTATAGAAATTGTTTTTTTTTCTGCTCAAAACTCTTTAATTGTGCCTTTTTTTCTAAAAAAAAAATACTTTAATTATGCATGACACTGTAAATGACAGTGTCTTGCAGATTATGCTCAATGAGAAATATTTAAAGAGATTCCGAAATGTTACAAAAAACCAAACTATAGTAACAGCAGTTTTTTCTGCTAAAAATATTTGAATTCTGCAGGACACTGGAGAAGACAGAGTCTTGAACATTGTCTTAGATGAGAAAAAAATTTTCGAAAAATTATGAAATTTTACAAAAAAGCCAAACTTTAGTAATGACTTTTTTTTTATAAAAATAAAAAATAAAAAATTTAAGCATGTATGACAATATAGCTGACACTGTCTTGCACATTGGCCTTAATAAAAAATTAAAGCAAAATTGATTACTGAAAGCTACAAAAATTTTAACTGTAGAGCAAAAATAATTTACTGTATAAAAATAATTTTTTTTTTTTTTTTTAATAAACAACACAAAGGATCTAGGGAGGAATAGAAACTATAACCCCCCACATTGTTAGATTAGTACACTATTCACTCATGTAGGGGTTACTCAATCTAGATTATATGGTAGCTTTGATCAAACTTCAGTCTATGTAGGAAGCCTTGCCCGCATATACTTTTCATAATTGTTAAGAAGTTCGTTTAATAGACAACTCTTTATTAGGGAGCTTAGAAAGCATCCTAAATATGACTTTATAGCTTAAGGTTACATCTATTTAATATTCTTCAATAACTTTCTTAGAGCTTCAAGTAGTGTGAGCAAAAATTGTATAAGAGCTTGCAAATAATATGAACCTCAACTTTGTTTACAAAGGCTGTGCGGTGTTATGTGCTCCCACTCCCCCACACACGTATGTATTCATATACTTTGCACATGTGCTCGTTTATGATTATTCTTTTATTCAAATGACGTAAAATTCTTTTATTATTGTTACACCTTAGTTGGTTATAAATGTGTAATTTTAATGGCCACTCAAGGAAAATGCACATACGAATACGAGTATGAATGAACATGAATTTTGTAATAAAAAAATTATATTTTCTTTTTTTATATAGAAGGTGTTTCTGGAATTGCCTAAAGAAGTGTGAAATTTTTTTTTTTGTTTTTTTATGAGCAGTCTTGAGAGCCTATGTGAGTTAGATTTACATTATATGATACCTCTGCTGCTCGTAAATAAAAATCACTTCACCAATATGTATTTACAATTTTTGATTTATAAAATTTTAAACTCATTAGACCTTATAATGAGAATAGAACTTCGGTTGTGAAAACTGAATTTGTTTTCAATCGAAAATTACACAATCATAATTTTTAATCGTAACAATAAAAAATCGATCTTACAGCTAGAAATATTTTTAATAGACTTAAACTTGGAACTTTAAAATGGAATTCTTTTTTTGATTCTCACAACCAAATTTTTAATTGGAAATAAATTTAGTTCTCACAACCAAAGTTGTTTTTTGTGTTCAAGCCAAGTTGAATTATTGCTGATCAATAAATTATCTTATTTTTTTCACTTTTTATTTTGAAATCCTTTTTTTTTTTTTTTGAACAACAAAATTAACTTTTCATAAAACTTACACGTTTTGTCATAAAATTTATATTAAAAGTTTATTAACGTTTCGTAATTGAATTCAATAAAAACAACAAAAAAAAGTGTTTATTTATGCACACATGGCAGGCATGCCATAAATATTCTGCAAATTTTTTAACACATTCGACAAAAATAAAATTAATAATGATAGTAAATAAACAACAAAAAGAAGCAGAAGAAAAAGAAAACTTTTTTAATTTCCTTATTATTTCAGCACTTGTTCGGTATGACATACTAAATACCAATAAAATGAAGGGATATTAAATCCTTACATGCAATGCCGTATTTCATGAACACAGAAAATGTTATTGTTTGAGTTAAGTGAAAGGGAAATGGTGAAAGCAGTGAAAAAAATTACATGCATTTAATTTAAATTTCTTTTAATTAAAATAATTTTTTTTTTAATTTTATAAGTTGTTGCTGAAACAAAGCCATCAACTTGTCTAGGATTTTTGTATGAAAATTTACCCTCATTATAGAAAAAAGTCAACGTTATCGACATTTTTCATAAATTTTACTTTAAGGTCTACCTAAATTTTTTTTGGATAAGAGCGTTAGTATTTTTTATATAAAAATTTGGTAACATTTTCAAGATAATTTTTTTTGTCAACAAATTTGATTATTTGAAAGGTAACTTTCTGTTGGTTAGGAACTGAGAAACAATTAAACAACCAAGTTTCTCTTTCTGCTACTCTGCAAGAAGTTGATAAATCTTACAGTTTTTATCTGTTTTATTTTAAGAAATTATTTTTTTTTAATAAATAAACAATATGGTCATGACAATAAAAATTTAATGTTTTTTTTATTACATTTTTCTTTGCGATAAATTATGTATGTCAACCACTCTTTAGTCACAACTATAAATACCGTACATGACTTGTTTTTATTAAATTGTAGTCATGCAGAAATAGATAAAAAAGAAAAAAAAACCAACTGAAGTACTATTTTTAAAAATGGCATTTCACTTTTGTTTTACTTAAATTACACTAGACAACAAATAAAAAGAAATTAACATATAATTTATAAGCTGTTATTTTAGAAAGTGGTATAAATCCTTTTTGTTAAAATTATTATTTTAAGGTAATTTTAGCTAAATATATAGACACCATTTTGCTATAATAATTTTTTTTAAATGCACTTATATCACTTTGAAAAATAATAAGCTTTGCTCATTTATTTATAAAAATAATTAGAATTTAAAATTTTCTTAAGAATTTAATTTTTTTTTTGTAAACATGAGATTTTTTGAAAAGACTTCTTTATTTTATGTTATTATAACTTTGAAACGACTTATCTGATTTTATTACAACATATCTCAAAAAATTTTAAATTCCATTGGCTTTAATTGGTTTTTACAAGTTTTTAATTTTTTTTTTTATATTTCGAGTTATTGAGGAAAATATTATAAATATAATAAATATATTTTTTTTTAAATTTTAAATTTTTTTACTTTTATGTGTAATAATTTCTATTTGGAATTGAAAAGTTTAGCAAAATATTAATCTCTGTTTGTGCTTAATTCCAGAAATTGTGTTGGCTTTTAAATTTATTCTTTTACTCATGATATTCTCATGAATATTGACAAATAATTCTTATTTAGTCAACTGCTTTTACAGTATAAAGGTTCTAATGTTTACAAGAACCTACTGAGTAACCAAAGTAGCGTCTGACGAAATGGTCCACTACTGAATAAATAACTCATGAAAATATCATGAGTAAAAGAATAAATTTTAAAACCAACACAATTTCTGGAATTAATCACAAATAAAGATTAATATTTTGTTAAATATTTTACTTTTAAAAAATGGTTTTTTTATTTAATAATAAAATTACTTAAAATAGAAATAAATTGATTTATAAAACATTAAAATCCAGGGATATATACTGATTTTAATCCCATAAAAGTGTAAATATCACTATAATAAAATCACTATTTGTCCATAGATTATGATGATTTACAGTTTATTTTATTTCCATTATTATAAATTTGAAACTATAAGCGTTCCTTTTACTAAGAAAAATTAAATCCAAGAATGTTTGCTTTCTATTATCAAAAAACTTTAATAGTTAAAATCAAAATCGTGTTCTTTACTCAATATGTTGCATATAAAAGATGCAAAAATGGTACATGTTTTGCACTCAATTTTTAAGTAAGGCTGAAATACTGCCCTTTTTGTTAACTACTTGTTCACACAATTAAGTAAATTTTTTAATTTGTATTTGGATGAACATTTTTTTCATCACGATATTCTGCATAAAAATTCATTATTAATCGCTTTTACAGCAAAATTCATTTATAATTTATTTTAGTCACTTATAATTTATTATAGCCTTCACTGTAAGTAAGGGTATAATTCTACATCGTACATGGGACACCCTAATAATAGCAATAATCTGACAGAAACAACTAACAGATGGGTGTATTAAACTTTTCTCTAAGTTGCCTAGAGACTTGAGAAAACTATTTTTAAGTTTATTTCCAGTCGACTCCGCTGCTCATAAGGATTCAGAATATATATACTTTATAGGGTATCCCATGTACGGTGTAGGAATTACAAGCGGAATCACAAAGTTCTTACTTACAGTGAAGGGTATAAAAAAGCAAAAATAAAACATTTTTAGTCACTAAATTTAAATTTAGGGCATTATTATTTATGAATTAATTTGTTATTAGTGTTAGTCTTGTCATTTCATTTTTTATTTTAATTTTTGTAAAAAGGAAAAATTCCCCAAAATTTTTTTAAAAAAATTACATTTTGCTGCAATAAAAATTATTACACAACCAACACCCGCTGCAAAAAAAACTCTTATTAGAAGAAAATGTTTTACTATTTTTTTTTTTTTTTTTTTTGTTAAGAAAAGTCTGTTTTTCCTTTAGTTAGTTTTTTTTATCTGTAATCTGAAATTGACAGCTGAATGTAAAATAATAAAAACAAAATTACCATAACAATTTAGTTTGTTATAACAACATGCATTTTTCCATTTTCAGGGCAACATTTTTTTTAACCGATTGTCGGTTTTCGTTTTTTTTTTTTTTTGAATTTGTTTATTTAAAAGAGAAAAATGTTGAAAAAAGAAAGCGGTAATTTTAGCACTAACTTTTCAATCCAAATAAACTTTTTGTTAATGTGGTAGCATTTCTAATGCAAATCGTTTAGACTTTCGAAATATCTGTCACTGATGACGGTTAATGAAGATTTTTTTTGGTGGATAGTGTTATCAGCAGGCAAAGTACGCTAAGCGCTATAAATTAACATTTTTACATTGAGTCTAAAATCGCGTAGAAAAATCTTAAATTATGTGCTGTTCTTGATACAATTACGTTGTCATTTCATTGACAACGAGTGTTTTTTCAATTTTTAACAAGCGTGTACAAATCGGCAACGCTTGGTTATAAACTTAAAAAAAACGCTACCATTTAACTTTTTGACAATGCAAGTTGTCAACTAGTTGGAATTGACAACGCTTGTTGTCATTTAAACATCATTTCGCCACTAAATGGCCGAATTCTCATCAGTATGATGTCATTTCGACACCAATATGGTGTCAATTCTGTAACGCTATGTTGTCAATAATGCGTTGTTGAAACACAAATGTGGTTGTTACACTCTTGACACCATTTGCGTTCATCTTTAAAACAGCTGGTAGCATTTTTTCTCTGGGTGTATACAATTTAAATTTAAATTTCGAACGATAATTTGTTTTGTGGCCTATTATTTAATAATAATAATAAAAAAACTTGTTTAAGTATTTTAAGTTGCTTTTTTTTTATGGAAAAATAATTTTAATTTGCTGAAAAGGCTCAATAAGGAAGCAGATCACTCACTACCGGTGCGGTAAATTTTTAATTTAAAAATATAAAAATAAAAATTGCGCTTTTTTGAAAGCTAAAAATTTATAACAAAAACCGGTTACGAAAACCATTCTGTCTTTCTGTGCATACAGACAAACACCCACTATTTTACGTTTTTCTTGTATAAATATGAATGACCAACTACCAGAAAATGGTTTGGTTTTTAGGTTTAAGCACATGTCCCTAAATTGACACTTCCCAAAAAAAAAAAAAAAACAAACAAACAACCCGAAGTGAATGAATAGTTTCATTTTTATATTGAAATATATTCATGCATTGAGGTTTAAGCACATATCCCTAAATTGACACTTCCCAAAAAAATACAAACAAACAAACCGAAGTGAATGAAAAGTTTCTTTTTTATATTGATATAAATTCATGCATTGAATCATTCAATGAAACCCAAATGCATTGAATTGGTTTATTTACACACACTCACACAAACATAGCAACACACTTACACCCACACTGCACTCTAAAATGTATGCGCAGCACAAATATTCATCAGAAAATAAAGAAGAAGGAGCAAAAAGAGAAAAAAAAACATAAATTGAAATGCTAACAACTTTCATATTCATATTTGATGCAATTCATAAAATACATATATTTGTAGTTGTTGTTGTTGTTGTTTGACCCAAAAACTAACAAGCCAGTAGAGTCACTCAGTTTCCCTCTAATTGATAAAGATTTTGTGCCGCATTTACCAAAGAATTCCAGGCAGATAAATAAATAACAACAGTGGCTAGTTGGCTCATCATCATAGTTAGATAGAGTTTCTGTTAGGAGCAAATGATCATTAAGTAATATTAGAATGAGGAGCGAGAACAAGTCACCGGGTCACTGCAGCCAAAATAAAGCTATTGTGACACTACTATCAACTTATAAATCATCTCAGAGTCTAGTATTCATTAAGAATTCAAAAACTTCTTTGGGTGATTTATCCGCCATGTCCGACGGTTGTAAGTAGTGAAAAAGGTTCCAAATTAGGCACTACAGTGACACAATAAGTGTTCTACTGTCTCTTAATCTTCGTTACATAACCTACAGAGGTCATTTTGACTGATCCTCATATTCGCCAAATGTTTTAATACTCTTCAATATCCAGTCAGTAATCCCGTAACAATGCGAATTCCTAACCAAGTTAAGCTAAGTAATTCCCTTGTTCTCTTCCGATATCGGAATGGCATGAATGTTTTTGCTATCTTGATACCTGCTGTTTCCAGCATCATTAAGTAATATAGTACCATAAAGCAGTCAGAATTGAAAATTAGAATGAGGAGCGGAAACAAGCGGCCAAAATAGACGTATTTTAACAATACTCTCAAGTTACAAGTTTTCCCTGAGTCTAGTATTCATTAAGAATTCAAAGACTTTCTTGGGTGCTTTGTGCGTTTGTAGCTAATAACAGTATAAAGCGATTCAATGAGCTTAAACAATCTTTTTAGTTTTTCTATTTAGAGAAGCTCAAACCTTTTTTTCTTTTAATTAATATATACAAAAAAAATTAAAACCATTTTGCAAATCCAGTTTTTCAATTTTCTGAATAGAGAATTAAGATTTTAAAGTCCTTAAACTACTGTGCCATGCACAGTACTTTTTTCAATTTTTTTTTTTGTGGAATTTGGTCAGGTTTTTCTACTTCTATTGTTTGTAGGACAGTTAGCTTTTGTTGCTTGTCATCTACAATTTTTTTTATTATGATTTCCTGTAAGCTACCGACTATTTCTTTGTGATCCACTAAAGTGTTGGTGCGTGCCTAAAATTGAAAATAATATTTTATATTCCAGTGATTTATTGAAAAAAAATTGTTATTTGTTCGTTTGCTGCAAATGGTTTTGTAACATTTTTGTTGAATGCAATCATCATATTGATTATTTTTCTTCTGTTTTTTTTCTTCTTTTTTGTTAGGCCACTGGCTTACTAACAATTTTTAGAAATTGGCAACTTGTTTTGTGCAAACATTATCTGTTTTATTTTTGCTCTAAAACAAAAATATTTAGCAGGGAGTTTACAAGACTTACTAAGCTTTATTAAGGAATTCATTTAATTTCTAAAGACATACGCATGCACAAACACACATACATAAAAAAAGGAAAGGAAATGGGTAACTTAGTAACACTGGCCACAAAAAAAAAAACTAAATTTAAATAGAAAAATTTTTTTTACTTTTTTTTTGCAGGTGATTTGTTTGTTTCTTTTTCTTTTTTTATATATCAAGTTTTATAATTACTTTAAAAATGTATTTCTCTTTTTATTTGTAGGTTTGTGTGTTTAAGTTCTTTATTTTCTTCTAAAATTTTTTTTATTACTTTTCTAGCAGCTACCTGCCTGCCTGCCTTCTGTTGTTTAGATATGCAATTGACAATAGAAACCATAGTTTTATGGCAAACGTAATTAAATATTGATTGCTTTTGGGGTTTTTATTGCAACTGAAATACAGATAAGCAAATGAATTTTAAATTTCAAAGGGTTTTCCAATAACTGAAAAACATTTCTGTTTTTTAAACAGAAAATTTCTAAATGCAGTTTAATTACTTTTTTTTATTCTAAATTCTGATTAAGAATTTAAATTAAACAAAAAATTCGATAAAAATCTCAATTGAAATTAAAAAAAAAGAATTTTATTCTCTAAATTTTTTTTCTAAATTAAACAAAAACTTTAATTGAGGTAAAAAAAAAAAAATTCTTTCTGCGAAAGACCAATAAATAGCCTTAGCAAGTTTAAAAGAATTTTGTTTCTTAAAAATTTTTTTCATTAATACAATCAAAAAAAAAAAAATCATTAATTTTTAAGCATTCCATAGAAATACATAAATTAAGCCGTTAGTTTTGAAAGTGGTACAAGTCCACTTTTTTTTAATATAACTCAGCAGTAATTTTAGTAAGATAAAGACCCTAACTAACTAAAATTAGCTTTAGCTAATTTTTTTTTTAAAGTAGACTTATACCACTTTCAAAAATAACCGCTCATTTTAAGGGAAATGACATAATTTATTTTAAAAAAAATTGTTATAAGAAAAATTACACTTAAGCTGCTAAGTAGAGAACAAAAAATAAATTATCGGTGTAATAAATAACTCCCTCAAACTAATTTTTATAAATATTTTATTTTATTTAATTTACTTCAATTTTCTCAGCTCTTTCTAATGAAAAAAAAGCTTTTTCATCGTCACATCATATGCTTTTCAATTATTTAATTTTATAATTTCATTTTATCACTAGTAAAAATTGTATGTGTGTATTTTTTTTTTTTTTTTTTGCTCTCTCGTTTCCATTAAATTTAATTTAAATATTCTTATTAAGCCCAAGTGCAAAAGTAAAGAATTTTAGACTTTAAACACTTTACGCATTGCAAATAATAAAAACATCTCGAAAAAAATTAAAAAAAAGAGAGAGTTTGTGCATAGTGCAAGTTACCGGTCAAACTTTTGATTGGACATTGGCTTCAAAGTTTTACCCAAAAACCGGTTATTTACTCTACAAAATCTAAATTTTAACTTTTGAAAGTTTTAATAACGGGCCTTGTAGTAAAATTTCACCAAGAATATTTTTGTAAAACATTTTAGCCCTGTAACTATTCAACTTAAGGATCTTCTCTGTCCTTTTTTTAAATTGGAGTCAAAAAAGTCCCCTTAATTTCTTGTTGTTTTTTACTTAAGTTTGCTGTTCATAATTAAAATTAAAAAAAAGAGGGAAACTTTAAACTCTAATTTTCATAAGTCTGAAACCTACGATAATTTTTCTTCTTAATTTTATTTTTTTGGATGCTGTAAATTTCTTTTTTTAATTCTTACAAAAGTCTTCTAAGAAATGTAAAATTACAAAATGCCACAACACGTGTAAAGTTTTTTAATTCTTTCTGCAGCTTGTCGTTTTGAAAGAATTTGGATAGGGCTTATTCATTTCTAACACCGACAAAAAAATCTTAAAAATTTAAAGGGTCTTTTCTTAACAAAAAAAAAATTTTTGTTTTGCTTTTCGGTAAAGAAATTAAGAATTTCATTTCTAATAAAGCTGTGTTTAGTAATTAAAACAAAAGCCCCAAAAAATTTAATAAGAAAATTTTCAAAACAATAAAAGTAGTTAAATTGCTTCACTTAAATAAATATAACTCTGCCATTTGAGGGTTAATCTGAGTTAAATTTCAATAGCCACCTGAGGACTCACACTTTCGCTAGCTTGGCCATGATCGATATATTAAGGGGGGAATTTCTTATTTTTCCGGAGCTACTATTTATTGAAATAGCCAAAGTTTAAACTACAAAATATTCTACTAAAAAAATAAGCGGATAGGTATTTGGTACTTTTCCGATATTTGTACTTTTCCGATATTTGTACATTTGTGGGATAAAAAGGGTAAAAACTAATGTTGGTACGTTTTTTTAACTAAAAAGAATAAGCCGTTTTAGAATGCGTGTGTAGGGCGAAAAGCATCTAAAAGCATTTAACTGGTTTTCTTTTAAAACAATTTAAATTTAATTTAACATGACAAGCTGCAATAGCATCTGTTTATACATGCAAAAAAAAAAAAAAATAGAAAACAAATAATTAAAAAAGAAAATAAATACACAAATAGCTTTCAACACCCGCTACATTTTTTTAAACACTTTTTCAAAAAAAAGAAGTAAGCAGAATATCAACGACAGTCTCAATTAAATTAAAAAAAAATTATTATTTTAGTTTGTATTTATTTAACAGATGTACGTAAGTATGTTTTTTTGTATGTATATAAGAGATATTTTTTTCTTTGTGATGCTGTCGTCTTCATCTACTTAAGCAAGCTTAGAGCGAGAGAGAGCAGCATCAAGAGCATTCGCTTACGAATAGCCAACCCAGCAAATATTTAATAGAAAACACCTTTAACGCGTTTTACTTTTCAGTGGAGTTTTCTTAGTTTACTAAAAATTAAAGCGGGATCAAGCAGCCTTTCTCTTGTTTTTTTTTTTTTTTCTTATTTTTGTACAGTGTTATTTTTGTTATAGAATTTTCTTAAAGTAAATTTGTATGTTTGCTGGGATTTTATCACACACAATTTAATTATAATAAGAACATGTACACTAAACTACTTGTTCATAAGATACACTTTTAAAATAATTTTTCAAAAAAAAAAAAAAAAAAAAAAAAAAAAACTTTCTAGCACAATTTGAAAATTTAGTGAAACCTAAATTTTATTTTATTTCAGCTTTATTTTTATTATTATTTATTATTTGATATTAGAAATTAAATCTAAGATTAAATTTTTTAATCCCAGAGTCTAGGCAGGAATCCAACCTGCGATCCCCAGATCAATACGTTAGCGTGCTACGCACCAGGCTACAGGGCACCCGAAACTTTATTAAAAACGAAGTTTGTAATTTTTTTTACCAAAAAAATAAAAGTTTAAAAAATTTTTTTTTTTGCTGTTAAAAATGAATAAGCAAAACACTTCGACAAAATTAAAATTCTTTCAAAATAACAAGCTGCAGACCATTGATTATGAGAGAAGGTTAGGTTAGGTTAAGTTAAACTGGGCTCACTTGGGTGCTCTTATGTGGTCTCTTTGTGAAGAAGTATAGCACAAGGGATAGAAAAGTGAAAGGAGAAGAGAAAATTAAGAAGGCAGATAGAGAATATGAGAGAAATTACTAAAAAACCTTGCACGTGTAGTGGCTTTTTGAAAGTTTACATTTTATGGAAGACTTTTGTAAGAAATAGAAAAAGAAATTTACAGCATCAAAAAAAAATTATCACAAATTATAGAGAAGAAAATATTAAATAAGTTTTCTTATTTTCCAAGCTATAGGTGGTTTCCTATTTTCAAAAGTTTTAAATAAAATTTGTGATTAAAAAAAAATACTGCCAGGCTTCTTGTTTCGATACGAAATATTTCACTCATTTTCGGCTCACTAATGGCCTGTTCAGCGATGTCACAAGAAAACCTAAGCGGACGAAAGTAAAGCAAAGCATATAATTATGTAAGAACTCATCTCGTTACGAACAGTGGTGTGTGATAAACGTTAAAAAGTAGGCTTAAAAATAAGAGTGGCCGTTTCAAAGGTATATTGCTAGCTTTCCTGGAGTATAGAGATTATATGTGTCAAATTTCAAACAAATTTGTTGTAAAACAAAAATTTGTATGGCGAACAAACATTTATTTTATTTATGTAGATAAAGATTTAGTAAGTGAAGAGAAAGAGAGAGAGAGAGAGAGAGAGAGAGAGTGACAGAGAGAAAGTGAACATAGTGGCAGTTGGAAGAATATTTTAACTCAATTCTAGTTATTTTAAAGTTAAAAGAAAATTTCTATTTCATATTCAGCCTTATTACGAGTGTCGTTGTTGAAGTCGAATTCACGGATTTGTTTTTAGCTGTGATATTTTTTGTTTATTTTTCTCAGTGTAGCTACAATTTCATGTGGATACTTAAAAATAATCATGCTTCTTACTTGGTAAAAGTTTTAGTAAAATCAAACTGCAGTAAATTATGACAAAAAAAAAGCAAAATAATAAATTTACAACTGAAAGATTAAAATCCATTATAAGTTGTAGTTGTTGTTGTACACGTATTATCACTAAAACGCGTGTTTAGCAGCCGCAGTTGGAATTTATTCATTCACTTGAGTGATAGCGCAACTCTTGATTTACAAAACAAAAAGAAATTTAATTTTTAAAGGAATCGTACAAGACAAGTCGTACAAAATTAAAAATAAAATTTTATAACCGCAGTTTTGTTCCATTTTTTTTTTTTTTTAATTATTCTGTGTTTAATTTGTATTTTAATACTAGTTTACACTTTTAGCTGTGTCGTGCTGTGTTGTAAGTAGTATAAATATATTTATTTGTAGGTGTTAAGAAAAATCGTTTGAAAAAAAGGTGCAAATTCGAGTGACAAACTGATGGTGATAATAAATAAAGTAAACACAAACTAGCAAGATCGTCTCAATTTAGTTGATTAAATGATGCGCATGCATAAAATTACAATCAGTTTAATAGCTAAAATTTGACAGAAAAGTTTACTAAACGATAATAGAAAAGTGTTTAAAATGAATTTAAAAAAATAAGACTAAAAGAAATTGAACAAATAATTTTATATTTAAAAAGCAAATGTCTCTCACTTCGTCTCGTTTTTTAGTTACATCCCCTTTGGCCAGCACCATTGAGCCTATGGAGCAATCTCGCATGTTGCGTGAGGATTTTATAACAAAAAAGTCCAAACAAATTGTTTTTACATCGAAAGCGAAACGCACACCTCAACAAAGAATTCAAAGTTTCTTTCGCAAACGGATTTGTATTTTAAATTGGATACGGAAATACAATGTGGAATGGGGCATAAATGATGCTATTGCAGGCATTACTTTGGGCTTAACCATCATTCCCGAAAGTATTGCCTGTGCCTTATTGGCCGGTTTGCCAGCTCGTTATGGCCTGTGTTCGGCATTTATTGGCTGTTTTATTTATTTGATTTTTGGTTCAATTGATAAAGTTATAATTGGTCCCACTAGTCTTGTGGCCTTGGTTAGTGTTCAATTTACAGTGGGCAAACCCATAGAATTTGCCTTCATTTTAACATTTCTAAGCGGTATTGTGCAACTAATTATGTCAGCCTTACAAATGGGTAAGAATAAATTTAAGAAATAAAAACGTTCTCCTACTAACAATATCAAAATAAATTATATATAAATACTTGTTAGTATTGAAGCCATAATTAATAAACTAAACTTGAGTTTATTAACAGTAAAGTGATAGTTCAATGAGTTTTTACGAGTTTGTACCGGAAACAACACGTGTCAGTCTAGGCCAACCTTATAATTAAAAATAAAAAGTAAAACGATTTCAAGCAATTAAACTTTAAGATAAAAGAAAGCCAACAATAATAATATGAAAAAGGTTATTAGTGTAAATCCTTCTGTAGTTTTTACTTACCTCCAGATCTTTGTTAAATTTTATATTCGAAAAAAATTTTATATTCAAAAAAAATTTTTTTTAAATAAATATATTTATTGGAAAGCTTTATGTTGAAAAAATAATTCTTTTTTATATTTTTTTTTTTAAATATTTTTGTTTGAAAAAATATTAATTTCGAAAAAATTTTTAAGTTCGAAAAAATTTTTTATTAAAAAAAAAATTTATAATCGAAAAATATTTTTGTTAAAAAAATTATTGTTAACAAAATTTTTCATGCGGGAGAAATATATTTATTGGAAGCAGCTTTATAGTCAAAAAATAATTGTGTTTGAAAAAAGTTATTTTTTTTTTTTAATTTTTCATGCAAGAAAAATATTTTTGTTAGAAAAATTTTTTCATTCAAAAAACATTTATAATCGAAAAATATTTTTCCCAAAAAAAAACATATTATGGTTTACAAAAATTTTCATGTGGGAGAAATATATTTATTGGAAGCAGTTTTAAATATGTTCAAAAAATAATTGTGTTCGAAAGAAGTTTATTTTAATATTTTTATTTTCATTCAAGAATTTTTTTTTTTAATTCTTATCATCATTGTTAAAAAAAAAATATTATTTACAAAAAATGTTTTGTGTGCTGTTTAATTAGCTCGCTTAAAAACTTAGTTAGTAAAGTAGTTAGGTTTAATTGTTTTAAATAAAATAAAAGTTTTCAAATAGGTTTTTGGAAAAAATTTTACCTCAAATAAAATATTGTAAATATGTAAATATAAATTTTGAAGACATGTAAATATGTATAATTATCTTGAACTCTTATTGTGAATACTAGAAAAAACAAATGTAAATATTATTATTATTAAATTTATGTTCGAAAATTAATTGGTTTATAAAAAAAATTTTATTCTGCAAAAAATAATTGCTTTTAAAATTTGTTGTCGGAAAATTACTGTTGCGTAAAAAAAAATTTTTTTTATGAAAAATTTATTTCTTAAATTAAAAAAATTGTTTATTAAAAATTTTTATTCTAAAAATATTAACTACAGTTGACCCGACAAACGTTGTCTTGCCTTAAAATTTTTATATACATATTCGCTCTTCTTACACTAAGAAATTGTACTCATAGAGTAAAGAACCGTGCGAGACCGGGTAAAAACAAGTAGTAGGCAAATAAGCTAGATAACGACTATAGCGCTACCTGCTTTCCAAAATTATACATGTAAACCTTCTTTTAAAAAAAAACTGCATCAAAATCTTTAAAGATCTAAGCATACATACAGACATAGGGACAGACGCGGGAAGCGACTTTGTAGTGATGCTATACTTTTTTAATAAATAATTATTTATTATGGAAAAAAATATTTATTTGAATATTCATAAATACCTTAGGCCAGTTTAAAATTTATCTCCATTATTGATAATAAAAATATGTAGCGAAAAATGTTTTTACAAGATACCTGAAATGTAAAATAAAATTGTTTTTATTAACGAATTTTTAAATTATAATTTTTTTTTTTTTAAATAATAAATTTATTTTACGGCGAATAATTAAAATTTTTTTTATTTTTATTTTCCTCTAACAAAAATAAGAAACTTTTTTTTAGCTATTCCAATGACTTAAATTAATAAAAGAATAGAATAAAGAGTTTTGAAATTTTTTTAAATTGATAGAGTGGCAGGCTTTTCAATAATCGAATCTGACACACAAAGCGTAATGCATCTTTCTGGCTGATAAAGTGCAGCAGTTGATAATGTATTTTGCTACTATTTTTTTTTTATTATATAACATTAGAATTTTTTAAAAATAAAGGAAAATAAGCTAGTTAATTATTTATTTATTTTTTTATTATTTATAAAAAAAAAATTAGTTCATATGAAAAATTGATATTTAAGACTTGAGTCCATAAATATTTTTTTTTTTTACTAATCAAGTGATAAGTAAAAAGTAATATATATTTTCTGCAGCACTAGTTCCATTTCATTATATGTATATGTCTTAAGCTCCGGTCACATTACACAAATATTTGTCAAAATAAGCGTAGCCACTACTTTTTGAAAAATATTTTTATAGTCCAACATGACTTGTATTACACAAAATTAATTCAAACTATATAATAATGTTTTAATTAAATTGATTTAAAAATCTAAGGAAATATATCTTCAAAATACATAGTGGTTAATGCTTATTTCGACATATATTTCTTTAATGAATTTAATTCACTTTTTTTTTATAAAATTATTTCATTTTAATTTTTTTTTTTTTTTTTTTTTTTGTGAAGGCTTCATATTTGAATTTATTTCAACGCCAGTAATTAAGGCATTTTCATCAGCAACCGCCGTTTTGGTAATTGAATCACAAATAAAAGTGCTGTTGGGCATCAAGTACTTAGTGGCTGGTTTTGTCGAATCGGTAAAAATACTGTCGCTTAGATATCAAGAAGCAAATACTGGTGATTTGGTAATGGGCATCAGTGCCATAATATTTCTTATAGCACTTGAGGTTAGTAGGAGTATGATTAAAAGCTCTCATTTAAAGCCCGACTTTATGAAATTTTTCTTTTAAAAGTCCTTGGAGAAAATAAGTTACAATTCAAAAGTGAATACAATCTGTCGCATTTGCTGTCGTTATCTGTCATTTTCGCGCAACACTTTGATTGTTTTAATAACCGCAATAGGGTCTTATATATGGCTGACAATGGACACTCAAGTGCCGTATGCTTTAAGCAAAAATGCTCTGTCGGGTTTGCCTAACTTCACCTTGCCCGACTTTACTATAGAATCGCCCGATAAAACTTTTAGCTTTTGGGATATTCTAATGGAATTGAATGTGGGCATTATCGTTATACCCATAACTGGCATATTAACCAACATTTCCATAGGAAAATTGAGTAAGTAAGCACGCATACACAAGCCTACACTGTAATAAAATATTTGCTTTTTGTGGCAGCTCCCAAAGGAATGGTGAACAGCAATCAAGAGTTGGCTACCTTGGGCTTGTGCAACATATTTGGTGCTTGTGTACAGGCCATGCCTTCTTCAGGAGCTTTTACCCGCTATGCCATTAGTAGTGCCTGTGGGCTTAAGTCGCCCATGGCTAATTTGTATTCAGGTAAGTGTTTTCTCTTTTTTAAATTTCTTAATTGTTCACACACAAAAATTTTTTCTTTAGGTGTTATTGTTTTGCTGGCTTTAAGCTATTTAAGCCCTTATTTTAATTACATACCCGAGGCAACACTGGCAGCCATTTTAATTTGTTCCATATTCACTTTGTTGGATTTTAAACTGCCTTTACGTTTGTGGCATGAATCGAAACGTGATTTTGGCATATGGGTGGTGTGTTTTATTGTGTGTGTTTTGTGTGGCGTTGAGGTGGGCTTATTTGTCAGCATTATTATCAATGTTTTGCATTTGCTATTTTTGTGGGCACGTCCAGAAATCTCTGTTAAAATCAAAGAGGTGCAATTAAACATTAAGCTTTCCTTTGTTGTATTTGTAGTTTCATATTCTTCATTTCACTTTCAGTTTGATGACATGCAATATATTTGTGTTACCCCTGGAAATGGCATTTACTTTCCAGCCATCAATTACTTGCGTGCCAAAGTTCTTAAGGCAGCTGAACATGCTGAATTTAAAATTCCCATTGTTATTGATTGTCATAAAGTGACGGGCTTAGACTTTACAGCAGCTCAAGGTCTAGTTAAATTGGCCAGTGGCTTAAGGCCCGACCCAGATGAGAATACAGTAGAAGAGAGTGGTTCAGGTGAAGCTTTGCTTATTTTATATCGCTTGGAAGTTCCTTTACAGAAAATGATTGATAATGTGGATAATTTGCTGTATTGTGATGATGAAGAAAAAATTCGAGAATTTCTTACACAAGAATCTTTGAGGAATGGCTACATAAATCTTAAGGAGCACATAAGGGCCTCCATAGACTTGGGCTATAAAATCGATATAGAATAATTGATTTTACAACGATTTCAAAGCAGCTGGGCTCTTTTTAAAATTAATTAAAATTTTAATTTTAACGTTATGTTATTGCTGTTCAAAGAAAAAACTATGCAAAACTAAAAATTTTAATTTAAAAAATTTCTTGTTTATTAAATTTTTAATTGAAATAAATAAACATTGACATTAATATAAGAAATTTTTTAATCAGACCACAGTGATTAACATATTGATTAAATTTGACTGATAATTGAATCAATTAATTTTTTTCTAAAAAGTTGAAAAATTTAATTGAATCAATTAAATTTTGAAATCAATAACAATTTTCATAAAATCTATTAAATATTAAAATGAAGCAATTAAATTTTTAAATTAATGAAATTTTTCATAAAACCTATTAAAATTTTAATTGCATCAATTAAATTTAAATTCAAATCATTAAAATTTTTAATTGAATTGATATAATTTCTAATGAAATGAATTAAATTTTTAGCTGAGTTGGTTAATTAATAGTTCAAGCAATTACATTTTTATTTAAACTTTTAAATAAATTTGTAATAAAATTAATTATATTTTAAAATTTTAATTGAATAAATTAATTTTTAGTTGAATGATTTAAAATGTTTATAGAATTTATTATAATAAATTTGTTAATTATATTGTCAAATCAGTAACATTTTTAATTGAATCTATTAAATTTTTAAAGAAATAAATTAAATAATTAATTGCATTAATTAAAGTTTTATTTGAATTAATAAAATTTTTAATTGAATTACTTTAATTTTGAATTGAATCAATTAATCTTTTAAATCAATTAAATTTTTAATTTAATTAATAAAATTTTTCTTTAAATCAATTAATGAATTAAATTTTTATTTGAATTATTTTTAATTGCATTTATTAAATTTTTAAGGGATTAAATTCAATATTAATTTGAATTAATAAAATTTTTAGTTGAATTTTGATTTTTAATTTTTTAATTAAAATCAATTAAATATTTCTTTAAACTAATTAAATTTTTCATTGAATCAAATTTTTCATTGAATCAACAAAATTTGAAATTGAATATACTAAATTTTGAAACGAAAAATTTAATCTTGTAAACCAAATTAATTTTTAATTAAAATCAATTAAATATTTCTTTAAATCAATTAAATTTTTTCATTAATTAAATTTTTCATTGAATCAATAATTTTTTCTTCAAATCAATTAAATTTTTATTTAAATCAACAAAAATTAGGTTTTGAAATAAATGAATTAAAATTTTTTATTGATTAAATTAAATGATTAATTGATAAAAATAAATTATATATATTAAATTAATTTTAATAGATTAAATTAAAATTTAATTGAACTAAGTGAAGTATTAATTGTATCAAAAAATTTTGTAATTGAATTGATTGAATTTTGAAATTAAAATCTATTAAATTATTAATTAGCTTTATAAAATTGTTAATTAAATCAATTAAATATTTATGCTTGTATTTAAAGAAAATTAAAGTAGATTTGCAATCGATATTGTGACAAATTTGCTTAAAAAATTTGTTATAATTTCTATTTGAAGTCGTTATTAGTCATTTTGAATACCACCCTTAATCTACAATGATACAATTAATATGTTAATCAACACGAAAAATTAAATTAATTAAAATGTTTAATTGTTTTGTTTACTTTTTTTCTATGTTAAACAAATTACTTATCATAAAGTTAAATAGAAATAACAATTAAAAGGCAGAGAGCAGGGAGCAGTGAGTAGGAGCTAATAAGTGTGTATTTGTAATTATGAAAAAATAATTTTTTGTTTCTTTTATTTTTGTTTAATATTCAATTTTTTCTTTGTTAGCTAATTTTTGAGCTGGTGGTGTAAGTGGTATAAGTCCACTTTTTATCTTCATGCTAAAATTACCTTTAACTGATTTTAATATAAAAGTGGCTTATGAAAACTGTTTTAGTTAATTTTATGAATTATATTCTCTAACGTGTGCTATAGCTCAGGGCTAGAAAGCTAACAAATCTGTTTGTTTAAAGTGAGTACCCAATTAAGCAAGTTATTTGTTATGAAAAAAGAAGCTTGAACACTGACATCGCATACTTTTAGTTTCCCCTAAGTTTTTATTAATTCTTTTCAAGAAGGCTTTCTTGTAATCTTTAACATTATTTCTGTGTCAGTGTTAGAATAGAAAAAGCAAGACGAACATGATGAAAAAAAAACCGGAACGGAAAGCAAAATAAGAAACATAAAAAATGGACAATAATTACTGAGTTAATGGATTTCTGTTTACTTTTGCATTAAGCTGTGTGAGAAATGTGGCACATCATGAGCTAGAAAGATTGTGTTGCAAATAAAAGACTGAATGAATGAACAGAAAATAACAACATCCACCAGCATTGTTGCTGTAAAAAAACGTGATTAAAGTAAAACAGAACTCAAAAAAAAATTAATAAAAAACAAAAATCAAATGCAAATGCCAACAAATACTAACAGAAAGTAATTAAATCACACTAAAAGTAAATGAATATTTTTAAATATGAGTGAAAGAAAGAAAGCAAAAAGCACAAGCGGATGAATATCTTTGGTCTACAACAGTTTCAATTGAATTTAAATGAATTTCAAGTTGAACGATTTTAAAGTAACGATGACTGTGTAAAGTCATTTTATTTCATCGCATAAATTGCATTATTATGTAAGTCCATTAAATCATTCAACTCAAAGTTTCTAAGTGAATTAAATTTAGTTAAATTTCGTTCAACTCGAGATACACTTTTTGTAAGCTTTTTTTTTGTAACATAAAAGCTGAACTTTCTTGCTTTCTCCCTGTTTATTTAATTATTTAAACTCACTTTAAACATCGTTATTGTTGTTGGAGGCTTAAAATTAAAATTTATTTATTAATATACACACACACTCACGCAATTATTCTTGAATTGAGTTGTATGTTAAGGAGAGAGAAAGAGAGAAACAAAGTAAAACGTTGGCTTTTGTGGAAACATTATTTTGCTCATTTATTTAAACAAATTGTTAATTATTTCTCATGGCTTAACATAAATTCATAGAAATAATTGCCAGCAACTTTGTTTATGTTCTGGTTATTCTGCTGCGTCTATATTTTGGCCATTTTAAGGTTTTTCTTAATGGGAATTTAGGCAAATAGAAAAAAATAGGTCATTTTAAAATACAGTGGGATGATATGAAATGATATTTTCTATCAAAAAAAAAAAAATTAAAAATTATTTTTCAATTTAGTTTTTTGTGGTTTTACTATTTGCAATTTTTATTACTCGAAAAAGAGTTTTAGATCTGAGCTGTTATTTTTGAAAGTGGTATAAGTCGATTTAAACAAAAAAAAAATCTAATCAAAGTTACTTGTTTTTTTAAGTTAGTTTTTTTGTAGTTCTAGATCTGAGCTGTTATTTTTGAAAGTGGTATAAGTCGATTTAAACAAAAAAAAAAATCTAATCAAAGTTACTTGTTTTTTTAAGTTAGTTTTTTTGTAGTTCTAGATCTGAGCTGTTATTTTTGAAAGTGGTATAAGTCGATTTAAAAAAAAAAAAATTAATGAAAAGTACGTTTAGCATATTACTATAATTACCACTAACTAATTTTTGGTAAAATGGATTTATACCACTTTCCAAAATAACAGTTTCTTTGTCTTCTTTTATTTAATTTTTTTTTTTTTCATTAAAATAAAATTTATTAACTCTTGCTTATAGTTAGTGTGGTTTTACTTTTAAATATGTAAACAATATTAGCAGGGGATCGAATGTAAGCGTTTGGAGAGTAATAATTCTGAAAGAACTTAGGCGTTAGTGCTGTAACTTCTACTCATGAATTAAAAGTTAAAATTTGTCACGAATTTTGCTATGATGTTACTAGTACTACTGTTTTAAATTAAGTAAGAAAAAAAGCCACTGTGCCTGCGGCAGACTGTTTTCTTCACTTTAATGTCATTTAACAAAATATTAATCTTTATTTGTGCTTAATTCCACAAATAAAGATTAATATTTTGTTAAACTTTTAAATTCCAAATAGAAATTATTTAATGTCATTTAATTAAACGCATTAAATTGAAATTTTAAATAGTTAAAATGATGCCCAAGCTTTGTGGCTTAAATAACAAACAAACAAAAATAATTAAAGGAATTTTTGTTTTTCTTTTGGCAACTTATTAAATCTACTTTGAACTTGTTTTCTGTGCTGAATGCTTGAATGGCAATTACGAAAATATTTAAAAAGAAAATTTCCCTGAGTCTTGTTAGGCTGATGGCAATGCATACTGATGATGATGAGTTGGCATACACAAAAACACACACACACACACAACTGTCAAGTAATTAATGCTCAGTATTTTCGTTAAAAAAATTTTAATCCACACAAAATAAAATTGATTTCCAGCAACATTTTATTTTATTTTCCAGTAAAGAGAATATCTTAAAAAAATACACTAAGTAGGAGTAAGATAAGCAGCAAATTTGCTTTAAAGAAAAAAGATTTTAATAATTGATAATAAGTTAATTAAAAATGTGTATCGTAAAGTGCAAAATAGTAGGCCTAAACAATTTGCCTTTTGGTTCACTTTTAAATTTGAATTAAAATTAAAAATTTGCTTTATAAAGTTTTATTTTAATTTAATATTTAATTTTGTCAGACTAAGAAATCAAAAAAAAATCAACAAGTCCTTAATTTTATGCTTGTATTGCTATTCATTATCAATCTAATTTGCTACTCTTGAAGTCTATGAAAAATGCGTAAATGGTATCTAACAACACTTTCGATTTTATTAATCATAAACAAATTTATGTGGCTTATCTGAAGCAAAAAAAAAAACTTGTTGCTTAAGAATGTGTTGTAACTTTCGCTTGCTATCAACAATTGTAGAACTTTATTCTTTTAGGGATTTTATTGCATCAGCAGATGACGCTTCATAAAAATCTTTTTGTTTGTTTTCCTTTTTTTTTATTAAATTCAAAAAACGCATAAGAAACCAACAAACAAACATTTAATTCCAAATTTTGTTATTTTTTATGGATTATAAAAAATGAGTAAAAATTAAATTAAACTAGCTGCTTTTAGCCGGTCTTGGACGGCCTGGTCGGAATATAAAAAACATATGCACCGCCTATATTAGCAAAGAATTTCGCTTTGCAAATAAAATTTTTATAGCAAGAAAAATACATCAAAATTTTTGTATTAAAAAAGGGGTGTAAAAGTGGGCGCTCAGAAAGTTTATTTATTTAACTTAAATTCATTAAAAATCATTTCATGTTTATCTCTGTCTGGTATTTAATTCGCAACAATTAAAATTCTTCAGTCATTGTCTATTATTTTCAGGCTGTTAAGTGTCTTGTTTTATTATATCAAATATCAAATCATGACTTTCAGTATCCCCCCGCCCCTCATAACCGCTAACAAAACAAAATCAAACTGGAATAAAATTTTTTTTTTTTTTTTTTTTTTTTTTTTCAAAATAGCCCAAGCGTATTTCTTTCCCTTTTGTCTTTTGACATCAGCTTGACATTTTTTTTTTCTTTTTTTTTATTTAATTCCATTTGAGTACTTTTCATTAGCAGATACGAAATTAAATCCGATTGATTTGGTTTATCTTCGTTTTGATTGGGTTTTCTGCCTTAATGCCCACCAAATCTTACATGAGTTGATTTTTCTTCATAGAAAAGAAATTGTTTATGCAATAACTTACATACAATCATATGAAAACTAAGAGACACATCAACTATTTTGTTACATTTTCTACGATTTAGCATTGACGTATTATAGCCGGCTGGTGTACAACTCGCATTAAAGCCGCCTGGGGGATAGAAATTGTTTAAGTTTTATTTTGAATTTCATTAAAACGGTTACACACACAACATGCTGAAGAAAATAGCAACATGACCAGCAAACATATTTTTTTTTACAACAAAAAAAAAAAAATAAAATAATTGAAGATCAATTAGAAGCCGATTTTTGAGGTGACGGGAAATTTTTATTGAAATTAAAAAAAAAATTAAAAAAAAATTTTTTTTTTGTAAGCAAAAGCACGTTATTTTTAAAATTAAATTTATTGTTATTATTGTATTATTACCATGGGCCACTTTTAAGAATCGATAGGAGTCGTTCTGTACCACACCGATTTTACTCATGTGGCCTCTACAATGGCCTGTCAGCAGTTCAACGTAGAGCTTAATGCAGCCCTAATTTGTTCAGATTTAAGTGGTTTCCTTGACTGTCTTTTGCCCTTCGGCTCTCTATCAGTCTTGTAGACTTTGTTGCCCTTCATTGCGTAACTTCCAAAAATTAGCTAAAGAAAGTTAATTTCTTTTGCTTGCTGGGTTGAATACAGAGACAGAAATATTTAAAAAAAAGAGCTTAAAGGCAGAATATTATAAATATATGCACTCTTCCAAAAAAAAAAAGTCCGTGGGTTACTTTCTGCTTAAAAATAAAAGTCTAGGTTTTTTTTTTGAAATTTTTTTTATATTTGTTAGAATAAAAAAAAAATGAAAATAAATAAAATATTTTAACAGAATACGAAACAAACTAACTGGCACCCTTCTTTTTTTCTGGCGTTTTACTTAAAGGGGAGCAAGTACAATAAAAAAAAGAAAGCATGTTGGAAGGCCTAAGTAAAACGAAAGCAGCAGCCTCTTAAAAAAAATATACTTTTTATTTTACAATTTTTTTTTATCTCTAAAAGATTCTTAAGGGGGAGATTCGTGTAACTTTCATTGATGTTGATTTCTTTTTATTATGCTTTTGTTTACGGGTGTTGCTTTCTTTTTACCTTTAAAGTAATTGTTGCTGTTTCTGCTTCATATGGTTGTTTTTTTTTTACTATAGAATTTTATAAAGTTGGCAAGCTTGTGGTGTTTTTTTGTTTGCTTGAAGGTAAAGCTTATCAGGGTCTTAAAAGTGTCTTCATATTATTATTGTTTATATAAATTTTACTTAAAAAACAAATATATTTTGCTATGGAATACCTTAATTTAAAAGAAAACACCCATAAATATTATAATGCTTTAGAGTAGCCCAGCAGGGCTGATATTATTGTTATGGGTTATAATTCCACAGCAACCCTAGTACCCAACTAGAATTCGAGACTCCTTAAAGCTATTAGACGATCAAGTGCGGCGTGTTAGCACGGCATGATGAACTGCATGATGATTTTACAAATTTTTTTGATATTTTCACTCTCTCTCATCATTACCGTGCTGACATGTCACTCATGATCGTCTAATCTCATCTATCGATTGTTGTAGCATTCTGTTTACTTAAGTCGTCTGGAGCTAGCATTCCTCTGTCTCTATAGACAAGTTTTGCTTTTGTAGCACAAATTACGTATTAGAGCCCTTCACAAGGTAACTTTTTATGGCTTTTAAGCACTTTTGATTATAAAATATTGACCATATGTCGAGAGAACATGAGCCATGTTTGATAGATTGGAGTAACAAATCAATTTTACATGCATTTAATAGGATACCAGAAAATTGTGTGCAAAATACTGATGAAATTAAGGTACCAATTAAATCTGGGTATTGGTAGAGAGAACTCAGTTTTTCAGATCGAACTCTGTCTAAGAGAAGAACTTGAAAGAGCCACAAATAACAGTCATATCTTTATTCAGTGTGACAGAAAAACAGAAAACTTGTCTGGGATCCTCTAACATCTATAAAGACTCTAGCATCCTGCCACTTATACTAGGTCCACCTAGCATAAGTGGCAGGTCATAGTGAAGTGATTATGTAGGCAATGAGAATACAGATAAACTGGTAATGGCTTTATTGGCCCAGATTCATTCAGGGAGTGACTGGTACGAGAATCTCAACAATATTGGTTGAAGACAAGGGATTCGAATTAAAACAAGTCACTTGGTCACTGCAGCCAAAATAGAGCTATTGGGACAATACTCTTAAGTTACAAATCTCCCCTAAGTCTAGTAGGCATTAAGAATTCAAAAACTTCTTTGGTCCGTTAGTTGTCAGTAGTGATGCCTTAGGTAGTAAAAACTGCTCCAGA
The DNA here is from genome assembly GCA_947397855.1 of Thelaira solivaga. Taxonomy (NCBI): domain Eukaryota; kingdom Metazoa; phylum Arthropoda; class Insecta; order Diptera; family Tachinidae; genus Thelaira; species Thelaira solivaga. Next base: position 75,884,027 of record OX377610.1, read on the forward strand.
ATAGACCATTAAAGACAAAAGATATTAGCAAAGCAAAAACATGTATGCCATTCTTTTCTGGAAAGAAAACAAATGTACTGGGTTTGACTAAGTCAGCAATTCACATTATCAGGAAATCTTTGCAGATTAAGTAACGAGAACTAGGAGACAGCAGAACTTATACTCTCTCACTGTAATCTTCTAAATTAAATACGTTTTCGTTACTTGAGGCATCACGCCATTTGACATGGCGGTCTTTGAATTCTTAGTTAATACAAAAAGGAAAAATTGGAAACATGAGAATAGTTGACACATGAGACTTCTAGTCACACTGACCAGGTGACTGGCTTCCGCGACTACTTTTAATTCTAACTTCCAGTAGTGATATTTCAATTTCTAAATGTTTTTTTAGGATGAAAAAGTGAAATGCTTTATTTAGAACAAGTAAAAAAACTCTGGAGAAATTTTTATTCGCAATTGAACTGATAACTTCACATTATTTCGGAATGTGCTTAAAGTAAAGCAATAAAACATATAAAAACAGAAATAATAACGTGATCTTTAGGCACTTGCTTTCATACTAAAAATTCATGATAAAGTCATCTAACTTGTTGTGCAAATTCCATTAAGTCTGTTTAGGGCAACGAAAGCTGTTGAAAAGCTTTGACATTTACTTGTCATACAAAATTATGTGCCACACATGATCTACTGGGCTTAAATTGTTTTCTTGTACTAAAGTTTGTCAGTCTAAGAGTTGGCATGAGCCTAACAAAAACGGCAATTTGATTTCAATCACGATAACATAAATTGAATTACATGCTTCTATTTTTGTCTTTAAAGTTCAACGTTTTATTATTATTTATTGTTTTGGTTTCGAAACTTATTGAAAATTTTTCATTTAAGTTTCAACACTTTATTTTAAGAGATTTCTAGGCTGTTAAAATCTGATCTGTAATTAATTAAATTTTAAGTATTCCAAGTACAAAAGCGGACGCTGAGCTATTCAGGTTCAGTGTCATGCAATGTGCCGAATTCGCTCATCTTTTAGCTCTTAAATTTTTCTTAAATTATTGACTTCCAATTTTTCTGTTAAATATACCCAAAGAAATAAAAGCAACGGCGTCAAATCACATGATTATGCACTCAATTGACACTGCCAAGGAATTTAGCGCACAAAAGAGCGATTGTTTTGTTGACACCATCTTACTGGAACCACATATTATCCTTAATTTCTGGTTACAAGAAGTCTATTATCGTTTCGCAATAGTGAATGCTGTTCATAATAATTCCTTGGCCGACTTCATTTAGATGACGCTACCAGCTTATAAACCTCTGAACAAACTAGATGAGCATGCACAGGTGTTTTCACATATTCTTGTTTGAATCTGTCAAACACTCAAACAAAGAAATGGCAAAATAAATTGGGCAAAAAGCTTGATGTTAAAGCGCAACTCACAATTAACATCCTTTAGTTTTTAATGTTTTTTGTTACACATTAGAGAAGAAGACTTTTGAGACTTGAAACCTTTTTACTAGCCAGTGTTTGTGTAGGAATTAAAATTGTTGTTATAAAATTTTGGTAAAATTCCCTGACGATCTAAGATAATCCATGGATGGATAAATGAATTTAATTTTCTATTGGCTGGTAATTTCGCTAAACGAAATTTTATTCTTTAATGTTCTTTTTTTTCGAAAATTTTGTCTGCAAGGCCGGGCTTAAAACACACTTTTTAAATCACCATGCCCATTTTCACAATTGTTTTTTTATCACTTTTTTCATAATATTACTTCTATACTATATTACGACTATTTTCACGCCTACTTTTACGCCCCCTTTTTGTTAGGTTTTACTTTTACGCCCCCTTTTATCATTTAACTTGGTTGTTTAAAAGATCCTTTATTTATACTCTAAGAAAGGGCGATTTATACTTTCGACCGGCCAATACTTTTACTTTATAAAAATTTTTATTTAATTTTTTAAATAAAATAAAATCCTTGAAATTATTTTGTCTCTTAGTCACTTATGGAAAAGACACAAATTTAAAATTTCACAACAAAAACTCACTTACTACCTTTCTAAAATCCTTTTTTTATAATTAAAAAAATTAAATTAATTATGGGCATAATTTTATTTATTTAAATAATGATAACAAACGATTGTACAATTTATGTTACAAAACACAGCTAAGCAAACATCTGTGATAAAAAGTAATTAGAAATACTCGTGACTTTAAAATCGTAACAATATGAGTAAGTGAGTGAATGTATCACTCATATGCAAAGACATTAAAATCTCTAACTAACATTTGTTTCAATTCTCTGGACAAACATAAATTATATTACATTTTTAACAACAAAAAAAAAAAAAAAATTAAATAGAAATAAAAATATAAGCACGTTTGCTGTTTTTATTACATTTTAGATACGAATACATTGAAGCCGTTTTATATAGAAAAACAAAAACTACAAAAGATTCGGCATCAACAAAAATAAATAGAAACAAAAACACGTTAAAAAAAATTGATGATGATGGTCATTAAATTGTGGTCATTTGTATGCAGACAATGTTTATAAAACATAGACAAACCGGCTGTTGCTTTTTGTACTAACTTAAATATCCACACAAACACCCACACACTACTCACTCTTACATATAAATACTTAACCCCATATAATTTCGCAGGCAATCACTTACTCTGCTTTGCTTTCCATCCTTAACAAACGATCTTAAGCACCCTCACAGTGTTTGTGTATATATGTGTGTGTGTACCAGTAATGAGACAACAGAAAAAGTCCTTTAGTAAAATATGCATGGATGTACAGAGATAAACTTATTAAAACATTAAGTGGGTAACTTTCTAGAAGAAACACGAAGTACACCTGAGGCTTTTTAAGAAATAAATTTTTTTTTTTTAATTAAATGAAAAATGTGGGCCTTAAAACGCGGGACTATCTGGCAAAAATTAAGGTGGATACTATATTTTAAAAAGAAGGAACAACTTTATTGGTGCTTTACTAAAAAACCAGAGAAAATAAAGTCTACAAGACTTTACCAGCCAACGAGACTCATTCAACTCTAACGTATTAGGCCAAAAGTTGTTTTGAATCTCAGTAGAAATGACATCAAACTTTACGTTGCACTATTAACAGGACACTGTAGACTAAACTACCTTCGCTGTAGTACAAGACGACAACTAACATTTCTGTCAAAAACTATAAGATATATCGGAAAACATTACATGTTTTAAGTGTTAATGAATCCTACAGCAATTACGAGATTCGTTAACAGTCTCGGATTGTAAAGGCACGTTGTTAATTTTGAGTGTTGTTTTGAAACTCAGCATACATGACAATAAGCTCTACGTTGAGCTACTTGCAAGCCATTGTAGACTTAACTATCACATGAGTAGAGGACGATTCCTGTCATTTCTGTTGGGAAGTACAGGAAACGTCGGAACATGTTCTCTGCGAGTGCCTAGCGGTGGCAAGACGCAGAATAAGCTGCTTCGGTTGTAAGGCATTGGTCCCAGAAGATCTAGGCAAGATTCGTAAGGAGTCTTGGATCTTAGAGGTCGCCGTGCGATTATAGCCTGTAGTGATAATAATAATTGTGAGTCACATCTTAATGTCAAATTTTTTGCCAAACTTAATTTGACATTTCTTTGTTTGAGTGTTTGAGAAATTCAAACATGGAGAGGTACCTAATTGAGCAACATGTTAAGGTATTTGAAGGCTTTTACAAAAATGGAAATGCAAATCAAAAGGCATTTTAGCATAATCGCCCAAATGTGTTATACAATTACGAAAATTTTACACAAAATTTTAGCAAAACGGGTCTGTAGGAAATGTAAAAACACCTATACATGCTAATTTAGTTCGTTCTGCGGCTATGGGCTGACGGCGTCATCTAAACGAAGTCGGCCAAGCAATTATTATGAACAGCGTAAACTATCGCGAGACGATAATAGACTTCTTGTAACTAGAAATTGATAATGATATGTGGTGACAGCCAAAAAAAGGGCTCTTTTGTGAGCTAAATTCAATGGCCGTATTATCTCATATCGTGACGATGCTAATTGGCCTTCACGATTATGTGTTTTAACATCGTTGGTCTTATTTCTTTGGGTATATTTAACAGAAAAAGTGTATGTTAACAAGGCAAGAATAATTCAAGAGCTAATGGACGAGCTAATTGGAAACATTACATTAAAATGAACCTCAACTAGGTAGTAGAGTCTCTGAAAGTATGAACTATGAGACAGAGGTGTGCCATGAGCATTTGGCTGATATTTTGTTTCAGATATAATTATTAGAAATCCTGCTATATAATAAAAAAAAAATAATAAGAAAATTCTGTTAAAAATTTTTGTTTTATCCGTGCATTGTACTCGTAAATAGTCAAGGTGCGCTTGACAAGAATAGTAAAAAAGAAATATTTATCTTTTTAGAAGCGATTTGAAATCAAAAAATTTATATTAACAAAAGTAAGCTCTAAATAAAAGCCTACTTTTTTGTGACTATACTAAAGATCCAATCGCATTTTTTATTGGGTTAATCTGTGCATAATATCTTTTATTTCTTTGACTTAAATTAGTGAAACATTAAAATTCAGGAACTCTTTTGTCTTAACTACCTGCAGCCAAGCCTCGTGTATTTCTAATTAAATAAATAAAACTTTAGAAAATTTTTAAATATTTACAATAAATACTTTTTACTTTCAGTAATTATTTTTCATCTAATTCTAATGTTTTCTCCCTAATAAAATTCAAAAATAAATATTTCATAAACTACTTCCCCCAAAAAATATAATAAAAACAATTTTATTACAGAATTGGCTTTCTTAATAAGCAAAAACTGTGGAGCAAAATAAATATTCAGAAAGAGTATTAAATGATATACTAGAATGTAAAAACAATGAAAATTAAAAATAGAAATAAAAATAAAATAAAATAAAATTCTAACCATAAGAAAAGCTGTAGCTTTTGTTTTTGTGGCACCTGTGCAGAATGGCTGTTTGTTGTTGTTACATGTTCTCTGGTATGTTTTTTTTTTTATAACCAATAAACTTTGCGTTCATTTGGTAATTAAATTTAATTAAAAAACTTTCACACACACACTTACAACCTTACGCTCCAACACAAGTGCTTTCATGTAAGCTAGCCCATTGCTGTGTTAATAAAGCTTTATGGTGCATCACTCACTGCCAACGACAATTGCCCACAAAAGAAAAGAAAACAATAAATGAAAACGTAAAATAAGAGGGGGAAAACCACTAAAATTGGTCAACAATTGTGCTTAAGAATATTAAAGAAGGTGTAAAATCTTGTTTAATTATTCTTGTTGAAGCTGTTTTATTAAAAAAAAAATATTTTTTTCCTTCTCTCTTTGTGTTTTTAATAATTCAGCTTTAAGTAGAAGTACCACCACCATTTCTGGCTTTTATTATTTTTTAGCTAAAAGCCGTTAATAAAGCAAAATTTAAGGTTTTTAACTTTATTTAAATTATATTTTTAATATATTTATGCTCTTATCCAAAAAAAATTAACGTAGACTTTAAAGTAAAATTTATGAAAAATTTCGTTAACGTTGACATTAGAGTCTACGTTAATTTTTAAGCAGAAATTATTTTTAGCAACTTGAAACAAAAATTCTTTAGCGCTGATATTTATTTGAAAATTTTTTTAAGTCAAATTTAAATTTTTAATTTATCAAGACAATAAATTTTGAAAATAGATTTCTTTATTGGAAGACTTGTTGAATTTTTTTTAATTTAAATTAAACGTCGACGTATGAGTGTTAACTTTGTCTGATAGCACTTATACGTTCCCATGTACCGGTGTTTTGGTTAACTATAAAGGGCTGCACAAGCACACATCACTACAAACAATAAAAAGTGCTTGTAAGCCATTTCAAGTGTTAGTTATTAGTGTGTGACTCGTCGCTTGAAGGCTGCTCAAAATAGAAGCCGATTATTTGTTTCACATAAAAATACTTAAACTCTTTGAATTTAGCAAACAATCACTTACTCTGCTCAGCTTTGCATTCCTATCAAGCGAATTTAAGCACCTTTACAGTGTTTTTTTGAGTGCGTGTGTGATAAACAATTAAAAAAAAGCCTTTAGTAAAATAAATCTCGATGTAAAACATAAAAAAGGAGAAACTGTTATTTAATTGTTTACTTAACTTAGGCTGTAGTGCTAAAACAAACTTGCAAATGCTATCAAGACTCTAAAAATACACCCGTAAAACAGGCTTTAGGTTTTTTTTTTTTTTTTGATCCAGTAGTAATTTTAAATGTTCTTAGAAAAAATGCTGTTTATTTTAAAAGATTTAGTAGAGAATTTAATAATTTTAGTAAATTATTCGATCTTATAAATTTATTATTAAGGTCTCAATGAAAAAATTAGTTTTATTTCTTTTGAAAGTCTTCTTCCGGGAAATTTATTTTTATATTATAATAAATTTTATTAAAATAAATTTCAATGAAAAAGACTTTCAAAAGAAAGTCGAAATATTAGAAAATTAAAATAAAAACAATTTTTCATTGAGATATTAAGCTTGAATAATGTAAACTAATAGTAGAGATTTTAATTTTAATCCTTTGAGAAGGCAAGTAGGAGTGTATAAAAAATAATTGTACATGGGACACCCTATAATATTATAATAATATAAGTTCTGAATTCTTATAAGAAGCGAAATCAAATAATCGAGGCCTGTTTATTTGTCTATCCGTGCAGATGTTGAAATCACGTTTCTGAAATCCTTAGACAACGTACAGAAAAGTATAGCACACCCATCTCTCAGCTGTTGCTGTTAAATTTAAGTAAATCTAAGTAACGCAGCTATGAGTCAAAAACCAGCACTGCTTTTATTTTCGACCTTTTTCGGAAAATTTTTGCGTAATCTGTTTAAACTACAAAACGAAAAAAAAAACTTTAAATGCAGTTTTATTAGGAATAACAGCCATAAAAAGTCTGTGCAAAAAATCACAGCAATCGGTCCACAAATGCCCGAAGAATATTAAAAATACAACCCAGATCTTAGATTTTCATTAATTTTTGCTTTATTTTTTAAGGTATTTTATCTAAACTAAAAAAAAAAGTAGTAAGCACATTCATAGTATCTGCACCAAAACTCTGTTGAATAGTTCCATAAATGACGGAGCTGTGAGTCAAAAAACGCGACTACCTCATTTTTTGACAATTTTTGTTGTGTTTTTTGTGCAATTTGCTTAAAATACAAGACGTTGCCTGTACTAAGCAGTTTTATTACAAATAATAGCCATAATGTCTAATCAAAAAAGATTGGTCCACAAATGGACCAGAAAGAATAAAAATTCAACCGAAATTTTGAATTTTCATTAAGGCACATATCATTCTAAAGGATAGGCTGTCTAGACTTGTAATTTATCGCCCAAATACTCAGAAGTTGCTTTGAACTATTTTTGAAATTTTTTTGAAATTTCCATATACCCCAGGACTTTTTTCTAAATTGACGATTTGTAAACGCTTGTTAAAAAATTGGAAACAGTCTTTAACAATAAAATATGAAGCGGGATGGTGTGAAAATAACCACATACATTGTTGATATTGCAAGGCAATTTTTGGCTCAGTGTAGGCGCTAGATTCAAAATTTTCTTTCAAGGAAAATATTTTGAATTTTACTCAAGCAACATTATAACCATTCAACCATTCGTTGTGTATTCTTTGGTATTCATTACACTCACTTATATTCATTTTTTATGAAATAAGGCACTCTGACACTAACCTCACACAATCCTCTCTACAACAATTTCTATACTTAACACTGGAGTTCTCTCTTACATGAGAGTGAAGCGTAGAGTGTGTTTGTATTTAATTATTTTTTATTTATTAAATTTATTAAATTCCTTTCTGTCAAGACTTTAAAATTTTGTTGCTCTCTTTTAAAAATAATTTTTTTTTTTGTTGTTAATATTTTAATATCTTTTTAATCTTATTTCTACTCCACCAACGTATTATTTTACATACGATGAACATCAAAAGCCACCTTATTTAGACAGGAATAACAAAATTAAAATTAAAATTTAATTTGAAAATAAAATTCAAAATTTAAAAAAAAAAAAAAAAAAAAATTATAATGAAATAAAAATAATAAAAAAAATAACAACAATTTTCTATATTAAAAGAAGGAAGTATGTACTCATATAGCAAGCAAACAGCCATTATTAATTTTATTGCGCACATAAAAATTTTTTATTTAATTTCAGTCATCAAACACAAACATACAAACGACCCTATAGAAATTGCAACTGCTCCAAGCACACACATACACAATATTAGAATTAAGGCAAAAGTCATGCAAAAGGTAATTAGATGTGTGCCATTTACCATTAGTAAAACATAAATATTCAATTTATGGCGTTTTCTATTCTTCTCAATGATTTTAGCAACTTTCGAACGAACCATAAAATAATGCAGGATGATACACACATCGTTTTAAAGGGGAGGTCGTCTACAACTGCTCAGAAATTACTTTGGATTATTTTTAAATTTCCATATACAACAGTGCAGTTGCTCTGATGATTTATAAAACTTCCCAACGAACCTGTAAAGATTGTGGGATGGAAAGCATATCATTTTAAATTGGAGACTGTATAGATTTGTAATCTACCGCCCAAATACTCAGAAGTTACTTTGGACTATTTTAAATTTTTTTTTTAAATAGTACAATTTTCCATACACCCCAGTATTGTTGTTATTAAGTATTTTGGCAGTTTCCGTTTTGCATCATAAAATAAAAACTACGAAGTTTTCTGAAAATGTTAAAACTTTTCCAGAAAGATTAGAGCCTACAGATTAAATAAATTTTTGATTTTGGAAATTTTCATCGGAAAAGTAGGGAATTGTAAAAACCTCGCAAAGCAACAGCACTAAGGTATATGGAAATTTCAAAAAAATTTTACAAATATTCCAAAGTACATTCTGAGTATTTGGGCAGTAGATTACAAATCTAAATGACCTCCGCTTTAAAATTATATACGTCCCATCTCGTAATCTTCTATGGTTCGTTCAGGAGTTACTTTGGATTATTTTGAAATTTCCTTATACCCCTGTGCTGTTGCTATAAGCGATTTTAGCAACTTCCCAACGAATTTATAAAGATTGTGGCATGGGACACATATTATTGTAAAGGGGGAGACTGTCCAGATTTTTCACACTTATAGCACATATACATATGAGTTTTATTTGAAAAAAAAAATTACCGTTTAATTAAAAAAAAAAAATTTTTCACTGTTGCAAAAACCAATCAACTAACTTTTATACTATTTTGAAATTGGAACTAAATGCGCTAACTTTTGATGCAACTTGTTAAAATCTTTGTACATTTTTTTTCATCACGGTCGTTTAAAGTTTTCTCAAAACAAAGTTGGAGAAAAAAATGGTATTTTCCTCGAAAATTGCTTTATTGTGGTAAAATTTTTTATTGACGTTTGCAGAAGTTATGCTAACAATAACATAAAAAGAAAAAATTTTTGAAAAGTAAAATTTGTATCTACAACAAGAGATATATCAATGCAGGGTACCAAAATTAAAAGAATATTCCGAATGACAGTAATTCGCGATGTGAGCTTTCACTTACTTTCGGCTTGACGTTTAATTATAGGACACCTTGTATAACTGACTTTTTAAATTATGTAATGTTTTAGGCAGGTTGAATAAAACTGTACAAACTATTGCCTCTTTTATGGTTTCAATAGAACAAAAATAAGTTTTTCATGCAACATTTAATGCTAATGTATGTTTAGGGCTTTATATGTTTGTGAATTTATGAAATATGCCATTTGCGCCAAAAATAAAATAAACAGAAATTTTGGATTTTTATGCAGAACATCTTAATAAAGAACATGTTGAATCTCCTATTTCACCTAAATACAAATTAAATAATTTGCTTAATTGTAAAAACAAGTAGTTGACACAGTTGGAAAAAAAGGCAGTATCTCACCCTCACTTATTATATTTTTTGCATTTTGTTGAAAACAGAACACTATTTTGATTTAAAATTTTTTTTTTTATAGTAAAATGCAAGCATGGCAGAATATGTGCAACATTTTTGTTAGAATAGAAAACGCCATAAGTGACATGATGTGCTTGTGTTAAAATAAAATGGTCCTACCCGTCTGGGGACATAAAACGTACCATGTACTACACTTTAATTAAAGCCAAACATTTTTATTAAAAATTTCTACAGGGTATGATTGTCATGTGTGTGTGCATATTAATTCTGTGTGAATGTATAAGTGTTTCCTTACATCTATGCATGTGTGTGTGTGTGTGTATTTACGCATAAACACAAGTATCCATGTGAATATACATGCAAATGAATGAATGAATAAATATTCTACTCAACATTTGCAAAGAGGATATATTTTAAATAAATAATAATAATAAAAAACAGCTTTTTACAATATTTGAAAACTTTATATACAACCGTACAAGAGCAGCAAAGGTTTTATTAAAAAAAAATATATTTTCGCTTTGTTGACTGCAATTGAAAATTAAAAATCTCTAAAAGAAACTATAGTGCTGGCAGTAAATTCAAGTGAGTGAAAAATTTAAACAGTAAAAACTCTTGTGGAAATAAAAATTAAAGTTAAAACTTGTAGAAAAGCTGAACGGAAGTCTTTTTGTTACAACAAAAAAGGAGAGAGAAAGAGTAAAAGGGAGTAAGTGTTTTTATATTAAATTATATTATATTTTGCTTCGAAGAGGGGTCACAAGCGCTTTCAACTCACTGTCTTTAGCAGCATCTATTTGCTAGGGCCAAAATTTCATCACAAGCTATAAGATCTATTGTGCGTTTATTTGCTTTTTAAAATTTTTTTGTTTAATAATTTTTTTTTTTTCCTTGAGAAAGACATACGAAGGCGTGTCGAAATATTGGAATTTAATTTAATAATAAATACAAATATATAAAAAGACCTAAAACCTTAAAAAATATTTATTTATTAACGTTTTAAAATTTTAAATGCTCTGGTACTGGAGTGCTGGTGTACAAAAAATAAAATTTCTACTCCTAAAACCTCTTTAAGTCTGCCGTGGTTGTAGAACGAAATAGTGTGAATTGGATTTCATATTATCCTGTAGAGCCGATGTACAGCATACGCATAGAATGGCAACGGTTATCTACTACATCTATCGCAAAATGTCTGGGTTAAAATGAGACTTAAGCCTTAGGTTAGTGTTAAGGAGGTATATACGGATCTCTGTCATGGCAAACTGCTACCGAGAGAAGATACGTAATGTACCAGGGTTCAAAGATCGGCTTGTATGGGAATTATTGGGTGTTTGACTACTAGTCCATTAGAGGCTTTAAATACGGTACAACTACTTATTTTTTTTTTAATTTGACTTGATGGCTTTATCCACCATTTCGCACCATGCTAGGCTGTCGGCTTAAATCTCATAAGATACTGAATCAGATGCTTCCACATCTTAGGACCCTTACCTACTGCATGCTTTCCCATGAGAACTTTGTAGAAAATACTTCCCCATCAAAACTTGGTTAAGACTTAAGGTGGCTTTCCCCTTCAAACCGGAGAGGAAATGGGGTTAATATGTTGCCAAATATGAGACTAGGGTGTACACTGAGGGTTCTAGATGATGTACGGTATGGTTTCTGAGAATATTCCAACAAACTTGACATTCAACTTTAGACCTAGTTTTTTCGGGAGGAGATACATCAGGTAGGCATGTGAGTCTCTATAAAATAAAACTTATCAGGAGGACAATAGACACCTACATAGAAAGCCAAGCAGCTCTGCTGATACTTCAATCGAATGTGTTTTTCTTCTGCTAATCCAGGCGTAACCCAATGAAATCTGTCAGCTTGAGTTATTCTTGGTATGGAATTCTACATACAATGATTTCATAGGCAATGAGTAAAAGAAAAAAATTGCCCAGGCCAGAATTCTTTCATCTCCGCAAGTATATGGTTGAAAGCGTGATTTTGTTGCCAAACAAACCAACTGATAACTTCATTATTTAGACTAAGAATCATTTTTATTTTGTTTAGATTGAAAATTCAACACCGGCTTATTATTACTAGGGAATAGAGAGGTTTAGAAGCTTTACTAGATGTGCCTCTGCATGATACAAATTCAAATATAAAACTATGTTGTCCTTATATTGTGAGAACATCTTTTTCTTAACCAGAAAGACTAACAGATCAATTTAAATGAAGGTGGCAACCGTAGCAAAGTAAAAGTAAAATCATTAAGAGCATTCAATAAAACTTAAGGCTTGTGTGTTGTGAACTTAAGCCACCCATAATAAAAGTTTAAAAAATCTTACTAGCGCTTGATAAAGCTTACAGCTTTCTCTTACATTTTCAAAAGCAGTTATAAGCTTAAAACGAAGCTTTAAGGTATTTGCTCTGGAGTGCGATTTAGTTACTTTTAAGAGATCGACACGCTGTTATTTTTCACTTCATGATTTTCTGTTTGCACTATCAAATGTGTGATTCAGTAGTCTTCGGTTAACTTTAAGAGTTAAAAATTCCCCACTGAAATAAAAACCATCGGCAACAACCAAAAAGACTACAAATACCATGTGTAAGAACCAAAAATTGCTTATCTTAATATATAAAATTTGACTGTAGGTAAGTTTGACATTAAACTCCTTCTAAACTGCTGCACCGATTTAATTGAATTTCTGTATATGCTTTTGGGTTACGTCTTGGAAGATTTAGCGTTACAAATCCACCCGGCAGAAGGCGCTCTACATATTTTTACCCGATCCTTACGATTTCTTAGAGTAAGAAAATCGAATATACAAAAATTTTATATTTTCATTGCAATTTAACTTATATTTTCTGAAAATTTAAGTTTACCATGCCCATTACCATGCCCACTTTTTAAATTTATCTCGAAACGGAGATCACTTGGACCAATTGACATATTACATACAATTAAAGTTGACCATGCCCATTACCACACCCACTTTTTAAATTTATCTCGCAACGGAGAGCAGTTCTACCAATTGCGTTAATTTTTGTGTTACAAGTTATTATTTATTTTTTTATGAAAAGAAAATTTACCACGCCCATTACTACTCCCACTATTTAAATTTATCTCAATACAGAAAGCAATTGGCTAATTTTTCCCTTATATGTTCAGAACACATAATATAGGCTTTTATGATATTAAAATTAGACTACGCCTACTTTTAAAATTTTTCTCAAATCAGAGAACGGCTGGATGGATTTGGCTAATTTTTTTATTCTATGTGCGGCATAACTCAACTTATTTTTCAATATAAATAAAATATGAAGGCAAAACAACACTTGCGGGTCAGCTGGTTTTTTATATTTTTTTTATTTAAGAGTCATTCAGATTTATTTTTCGGTTCTGGCTTGTATTTAACCATACAGCTGAATCACAAGTTCTTTAATTTTAGTGTTAGCCATTTCTAACCAAAGATTTTTCTTTAAAATTGAATAGTGAATTTTAACACTGCTCTGACTCCAAATACCTGAATTAATTTTTTATTTTTTAAATTGCACTTTTGTGTTCAACACCTGACTTGCCATTTTATTTTTTACTTTCAACATTTGTTTGTGTTTATTTTCCTAATAATGTTGTTGTGCTCTTAAACATTTTTTTCTGTTTTTTTTTTTATTTAAAATTCTTTTGCTTACTCATGTCACGTTTTAGAAAACTTTTAAGACCTGCATCTTTTAAGTTGTTCGTTTCAGTTTGAAGTTTCAAGCATTTATCAAAGTTTTATTTTCAAAAACAAAAAAAAATAAAAAAAGAACGACGTGTTAAAAAAAAAAAACTCTTAACAACAAATGACCCAAATATTTAAAAAAAAGCCAGCTTAAAGCAGGCATTAAGTCAATTTGGGCACACAAAATTAGAATGAAGTTAAACAAGTGCTCCCTGTCTTCCTCATTTGTTAATTTAAATTAAAAAAAAAAAATCTTAAAAAATAATTAAATAAAATAAAATTATTTTGAAATAAAAATTAAAGAATTCATTAAACCCGCAATTAAGTTTAGAAAAAAAAAACTACAAAATACACTCACCGAAAGCGTAAAATTGCTTGGAAACTTCTGGCACTTTTAAGCGTAATAAAATTTTTCAATAAAATTTTTTCCGCATATTTTTCCCGCATTTAACAAAATTAAAATTTTATTTTATTTTTCATGTTGTTCTTTCACACTCACGCTGTGTAGTTAACTAAGCTTGAAAATGCGATATTTTTGAGAATGTTTCAGCTGGCTGTCTTACTTTACTTCTTGTTTAAAATCTATTTATTTTACTCACGTTTTTCATAAGTTCTTCATTAATGTGCAAAGAGCAAAACGTCATCAGCATCAATAAGGCAAAGCGAGGCGAGTCAAGGCGGTAAAAAAATGAGTTGAAAAGTGGGTTGTTGTTAAAGACAATATTTGTTTTAAGCATAAAAAAATGTATAAAAAGGCGGTAATAAAAATACAAAAGCACAAAAAGAAAAAGAAAACCTGTTACTGGCCAAGGGTAGCATAATAATATCGGTTGTACTTGTATTTGTGTGAAGAAATAAAAGAAGAATTTATTATGGTTAAAAGGCAACAAAACGTATATTTAGTCTGTCTGTCTATCTGATGGATATAATGATGACAGTGTTTATGACAATGTCTCATGCTCGTGACTGAAACTGTCAGCTCTTGACATACAAGTCATGAACTGTATTGGCATGCAAAATTTTCTTAAACTTTATCGGGGTTATTCTTTCATATTGTTGGCAAAGAAATAAAAATAAGAAGTTGGAGATGTTGTTGTTGTTGGTGGTAACAGAATTAGATAGAAAATTTATAACAAAAGAAGAATTAAAATTTAAATCAATTATTTTTTCAGAAATTTTTTTTCTTTTTTGTTAAAGTTATTTTAAAGATTTGTTACTTGGCCTACAATTAAAAATATAATAAAAAAAATTTGTTTGCAAATTTATAAAAGAATTTTGCCTGACAAAGTCCTACAATATTTTAATAGCCTTTTTAATTTATTGATGAAGATTTTAAAATATTAAAACAAAAAACACAACACATGAATAAAAAATTATTCTATATGAATTTGAATTGACATGACACTCACATGACATGACAGTAACACGACATAAAAAAATATTGTGATGGCTCTGATATAACATTAATAAAATGTCTTATGTCATAGACATGATATTATCATCAAAACCGTGACATGTGGTTAACAAAACCAAGCTAGTGACAGAATATTCAGATGGGTGCGCCCATAGATTAATAGATTAATAGGTAGCGTACTAACGCACCAATTTGGGGGTTATAGGTTTGATTTCTGTCTAGATCCTGGGTGTTTTCTGCAGACAAGCCAAAAATTTTCGCGAATTTAAGTTGTTAAGAAAAACTTACATGACACTGACATGACATGGACAATATATTTTAATGAGAACTGTAATTAGAAGAGCAGCAGCTAGGGCAGCCCTATGGTTGTATGTATTATCTCATTTAAAAGAAGGTGATCTCTCCAGGCATATAAAAATTATAGGATCTGTATGGATAAATGTTATCTAATCTTCTCTAGTCACTGTGCAGCGCTCATCAGTGAATTCTCAACTTTAATAAAGGTTGAAATATAATTTCAACAGGACTTAAAGTTTTGGTTTACTGATGACTTCCAATTAGCAGACGGCAGTGCTGGGAAGAAAATTGCAAAACTACACTTCCTGGAAGCAGTTGTTTTCAGTTTTTAGGCGTTGTTTTCAGTTTTAGAGCTTTGTGCTAGGGAATGTTCACGCTGCGGCAATTATATTAACGAAATAAAGATTTTCTCAAACAGCCAAGCAGCTTTAAATGCATTGGAATTAAAATTGGTTTGGAAGATGTTTTGGCAAAGAGGAATTCGGTTATTTTGTTACGGATACTGCGGCATAAAAGGCATTTAAGTATGAAATTTTAGCCAAGACAAAAACCTTACAAATTAACGAAGCTAAATTCGCAGCTTATAGGACTTAACAGAAGATAGTAAACTATTTAGGAGAATTAACCATTTTGGCAAAAAAATCGATTAACACACGTGTCCCATTATATAGGTAATATACTCAAAGGCATCCACTACATTTCCTGCTTAGTCATGTTTCTGAAATAATTTTGGGATTTCAGAAAGTAAAATTGTTCCGCAGAAATTACAGTATTTTTAAAAAAATATTGAAATTCCCTCAAACCCCAGTACTGTTGCTCTAAAAGATTTTGACAATTTCCGGAGGAAATATAAAATATAACTAGAGGGAACATACACCGGTTTTAAGGGAAAGTCCTTTAAATTGGTAATCTGTTGCTCAATTACTCAGAAATTACTCTGGAGTATTTTTAATTTCTTTTTTTTTAATTTCCTTATACCCCAGTATATTTGCTCTGAGAGATTTTTACCATTCATGATTTTGTAAATGAAGTGGACCAAAACTAAGCGTTTTGAAAGTGTTTCAACTTTTTCAAAGAACTCTTCCTTATAACCCATTTCGTAATCTTTCATGGTACGTTCGAAAATTGTAAAAATCCTTCAGCGCAACAGCACAGGAGTATGAAAGAATTTCCAAAAATTTTTTTTAATACTTCCAAAGTAATTTCGAAATAATTGAGTGACAGATAACAAATCTGGAGTATCTATTGAAATCCAAATATTTTTTTCAGAAATATGACTAAGTGGGACAAAAAGTGATTCATTGCACTACCGTACTTATATATAAATAAATTGGGTGGAGATACCCTTTTTAAAGGTCCAGAGCAATTCTGCTAGGTGAATAACACATTCCCATGTAAGCTACTAGGCAAGGATGAGGAAAGAAGTCAACAAGTCTGCTGACTAGCCAAAGTTAGCATACACGGCAGTTAAGCAGACTCATTAATTTTAAACACATTGGGGCAGAAGCTATTCTGAATCTCAGCTGTTCTATATGAGCTGCTTAGACGCCATTCTTGACTCAATGAATAAAACCATTGTGATATAGAACGACTCCTATTGTTTGCGTCAAGAAAGACGGAAAATGTTGAAACATATTCTCAAACGGTGGCAAGACACAGAATGAACTACCTAAGCAGTGGGGTGCTAAGCAGATCTAAGTATTTATAAAGAATCCTAAAATAATTACGAGATTCGTTAAACGATTTTGTAATGACACTGATAAAGCACAAATCTGGCATGATATTTTTATGATCATTTGCAGGACACAATACTGACATGACAGTAACAAAGTCTGCCAATAGATTGATTAAAGTGACACTGTCGTGACATGATGATAAAGTGGTTAATAAAATATATTATTTTGCGGAAATTTACGATTTACGATTTGGTTTTAATTATTGCGTTCACAAAAAATCTTCATTTAAAAAACACTTGGCAATATTGTCTGCATTTTATATCTTCCCGGTGCCACATATTCATGAGCTCTTAAATAGTAAATGAGTAAGTATAGAAATAATTTCTTTTTTTTTTGTTTTTTTTTTTTGCATTTGAAATAGAAAAAATGCACGTATTTTGTTTCTTTTCCATTATTTTGTTGGGCATAAAGTGCTTTTCCCACCTTCTGCATATATTTCACTTAATGGAAAGATTAATTGTGCGAACCATATTCAACTCGACAGTATAACAGAATAAACCGAAAAAAGAGGCAAATAAAATATCAGAGAGTAGACAGACATGGGCAAAGACCCAGACACATGCATAAAGGTTTTCAAGTCCGAGAAAAGTGACAAACACAAACGTCAAGTGCTAAATTTACTGTGGCAGACCACAGTTGAAGTAGACTGCACACACTCACACACATGTGTTTCGCACATAAGCAGTTTATTTAAAGCTAAAAAAGAGGCAAACAAAAATGGTATTACATATAATGCAACGCAACAAAAAGTTTTATAAAATGATGAAAAATTCAACAACATGCAAAGTGGAAAATTCATAAGGCTAATTTTGCCAGCAGTTTCAATTGATTGTTGCATTTGTACCAATTACAAGCAGGCCTAAATATGAAATATTAAAAATTAAAAGTCATTTGATATTGAAGTCAGTCAACAGCCACATAAGAATTTAGGTTTTCAGGATAGAGCTTTACAGAATTCGTTACCAACGTTACCAAAATGTTTTATTCACTCTATTTTCTGTCACTTTTTTTTTTTTGTTTTTTTGCTTCAGTACACGAGTTTTAACTAAAGTCAACATCATATAAACAACCAACCGTCCACCGTCTGTCTGCTGTAGGAATTTAAATGGCAATGAAAAGCAGAAAGCACTAAATAAACAGCATGAAAAGCATCGCCACATGAATGCTACGTTAGAAACATAAAAATTTCATAAAGCAAAACTATTCATTACTTTTAAATTTATTTACAAAACAAGCAGCAAAAATGTTCACAAAAACATAAAAAAAAATTAAAAAAAAACATGTCGCTGCTTTAAAATCATCATTTTCAATATGCCACTCAAAATATTAATAACGAGTAAGTGTGAGAGCATATTTGGCTGTTTTAGAAAAGTTTGCTAAAAAAAATTTTTTTATTAATATTTAAAAAAAATATTTTTTTGTTTTAAGAGTTTTCAATTATTAATTGAGTTTTCTTTAAGCGAAATATTTTAAAGCTTTAGAGAAAGAAAAAAAAACTTTCAATTGTTAGAAAAAATTTTTAAAGAAAAAATAATTGTTGAGGCAAAATTATTTTGTATTAAAAAATTTTATTTTATACACTGGAAAAACAACTTTGGTTGTGAGAATTGAATTTGTTTTCAATCAAATATCGTGATAATAGTAAATCAGCTTAACAGCTCAAAATATTTTTAGAAGAAATAAATTTTGTTTTACATTATAGAATTCTGGTTACCACAACCAAAAAAAATAAAA
Source organism: Thelaira solivaga (assembly GCA_947397855.1). Classification (NCBI taxonomy): domain Eukaryota; kingdom Metazoa; phylum Arthropoda; class Insecta; order Diptera; family Tachinidae; genus Thelaira; species Thelaira solivaga. The sequence goes on from OX377610.1 coordinate 75,902,896, forward strand.
TTAATATTCACAACTGAATTTTTGATTAGAAGCTGTTAATATACAAGCCAAAACTTATATGTATAACTAATGTGTAATAGTAAATATAACAATGCACTTTTTCTAGCCTACTTGATTACTAATTTTCATATTGAATAGATGTTTATGTCTGTCAATAAAAATTATATTAATTTTTCTGTAGCATCACTCGAACGTGTTTGGTTCCCATTCTATTTATATGTTACATTATTTGTAACTAACAGCAACAAATTTAGTTGTCACAACCGAAGTTGTTTTATCAATGTATAAAATAAAATTGTTCAATACAAAATTATTTTTACTTAACAAAATTTTTCTTTCCCCCAACCGAAGTTGTTTTATGTGTATTGACTGAAATTGAAAAGGCACTCGTTACCTCATAAAATTTTTATATAGACTGAAAAAGTGAAAGTAAACTCAAGTGGGTGTTTTAATTGTTTCAAGGGACGATAAGCGTGCTGAATACAAAAACGGTTAATTTAGTCATATAAATAGCTAAATTAGGAGTCTGAAAAAAAAATGCTTTTAAATTAACTCAATTCAAAGTTAAAAAAAAAAAAAAAAACCACACCTTAATCATAAAATTTAAATACTTATAATTTTTACAGTTAACTGACCATATTTCGTCATAGTTTTTTAGTCGTTACATAGAGCAATTAATTGAAGACTGAGTCACTTGAGAGAGCATGAGTATTAAAATAATTTACTCTTATTTAATATTAAATTTTTCCTATAATCAAAAGGCCTAACGTGGTTGTTGTTGTTTTTCTTTTACGTTTGTAGCATTTCATAATAATTACGCAACAAACTGATTTATGGCACAATTATTTATGGCCTCACCTTAAAACTATTAATAACTGATAAATACCAAATCAGGAAAAAAGATATTGTAAAAAAAAAATTAAATATTTCGCCATAATTCATATTCTGTTATGCAGTTTAAAAACTTATCTCCAGCCAAATATTAATAATAAAAAAAAAAAAAAAAAAAACAATGAATGAATGAAATAAATAAATAAAATATTGAAATATAAATGTGTTTTACAGCCAACAAACAACAGCAACAACTACAGCTTCAGGTAATATATTTTAAATTATAAATGAATTATTTTAATATTTATTTAGTAAACGCAAAATGTTTCAATTGCTTTAGTTAATTTTAAATAAATAATTAGTTAATTTAAAGTAAATACAAGCACTTGGCACACCCAAAGAAAAAATATGGTTGAGGCAACCATTTTCTCTTGAAACTATAATATGGTTAGATTTATGATTTTATAGCAATCATATTAAAAATTACTCTCAATTGTAGATGTTGCGGTTCAACCCCCGTTCAGGGCTAAAAAATTTTTTTTTATAAATAAATTTGTTTTTAATTCTATTGACTTTTTTGCTTCTCTCAATTTATATTTATTACGCAGCGCTTTTGTTTTTTTTTTTAATTCAAACTTTTGCAATATTTAGCTAAGAAGCATTAACTCAACTACTTCAGCCACAAAACTCAGTTGAGTTTGAACGATTAAGTTTCTGTTTTATACTTACTTTATTTATATGGTGGCAGCAAAAACAAAATAGAAAACAATTTACTTGCAACCATATTTTTCTCATTATTATGTTTACTATAAACATACTTATGATAAATTCAACCAAATCTTTGATGCCAAGCATAATATGATTAAAAATAACTAGAAAAATGTTTATCATGATTGATCTTACTAATGTTTAGATGCTTCAAATTAACAATAATATTTTTGTATAAAACAAACTATGTTTGCGGTGACTATATTCACTCAACCATATTATTTCTTGGCGTGTAGTTGCTTTTAAACATTTTTTAATTGAACTTTAAGCTTGAAGTTAAGGCTTTAGCTGCCTAAATTTTTTTAATTTATTTTGCAATTTTAAAAATGCAATTTGTTTTAATTATTTCATCTCCCTCTTCATTTTACATTTACTCGTATTTGAAGTTAAAGCAAAAAAACTTTATTTTTTTTTTGCAGAAATTGTTTATCTAAACTGCTTTTAACTGATGCAATTATCGAGACCATCTAAAACGCATTTATCATTTAATGTTTTTGCGATTAAATGGATTTATAAACGAGTGCTTTACATGCTTGTGCAGCCATAGTCCGGTGTTTGTTTGTTTTAATAAATACAAAAATTAAATAAAAAAAAGAAAAAGAAAAACTAGTTGTGATAAATATTTGCCAGAGAGCATAAACAAATAAACCTTAAAATGAAAAAATAAATGATTATCAAATACTTAGTTAGAGGGCCAACGAGAAGAGAAAAAAAATTCAAAAACAACTGAAAACATTCACTCGTGCACACTGTCAGGTGTCATCTAAAATAGAACTCTGGCAAATATGCTGGCATGTTTATGAATAAACAAACACACAAATATTTTTAATGTCCATTTTGTTAAGCTTACACACACCGATAGAGAGCAGGATAGAGAGAAAGCGAAACACAAGCCATTTTCATGGAAATTTTTTTTCCAAGCTTGGTAAATTTATAAAAGCGTATTAGTTATCATAGAATATAATCAAAATGCATAAAATGTTTGTAAATTGAAAGTGCTGTATTAAAATCAACAAAAATTGTAGATAAAATTTCATAAGCAAAAGCATTTTAGGGTGCTCTGCTTGGCATTAGTTTCACATGAAAAAGGAAAGAAATTAAAATATTGTGACTAAAGTGTAGCTGTGAGTAATACACTCGAAAAATGTATTACTTTAATTTAAAAAAAAAATTGTTTAATTAGAATACAAAAAAAAATTTTAAAACTTATGATTTTGCGGTTATTTTTAAAATTGGTATAAGTCTACTTTAAAAAAAAATTAAATAAAAATTAACTTCAGTTAAATGGAGTCTTACTAAAATTACCACCAATAAATTTTTTTTTTTTAAAGTTAACTTATACCACTTTACAAAATAACCGTTCAATTAATCAATATGACAACTTATTTATTTATTTAATTACAAAATTGATCATAATTTATATTATAAGTGAATTTATAAAGAGATAAGGATGATAACCAGGGCAGGGAGCTCATGCACTTTATTAATTAAATTAATTTTTAAATTGAATCAATCAAAAAGCTTATCACTTTGATTAAACTTTTATAATAAAAAAATAATAATAAAAAAAAGTGTCATATTGATAAATACTGTAACATGTTAAGTTTACACTAAAGGCCTGCACAAGCATACTTGAAAAGGCTTATAAGCACTTTTTATTATTAAATATTACACATGTTTGTAGTGATGTATGGCTTTCAAGTATGCTTGTGCAGCCCTTCAGTTTACACGAATATTTTTTACAGTGAATTTGTTTTATTACGAGTTAAAAAGAACCGTTTTGTTTTAATTTCACAAGATGATGAAAAAAATTTGTTCTAGTGATGGCACTGATATTCTATTTTTATAAATTTAATTTATTTTTTATAAAAGGGAAATTCACGTATGTGCAAATTTGCACCTCTTTCTGGCTACAATATGTGAAGATTGTAGCAAAAAAAATCATTTCAGCTGATTTCCATGAGAATAAACCTAAAAAAACACTTATGGATATTTTTTCCTTAAAGTAAATTTGCATATTAATTAAATTCTTGAACCAAAGGCAGTGCCAAAGCTATTAGAAAAAAAAAATTAATTCTGAATGCTCTCGATGAAATGGAGTTTATTTTGTTTTTTTTTTTTTTATATTTACATAGCTTTAATAAGCGTCAGCTGATGTTACACATTTACTTAATTTCTGGGGCAACCGAAATAAATTTCATCACATGCTACTTAATTAATAAAATGTAATTGTAAATGTTTGCGGGGTTTGTTTAGAAATGCATTTGTTTGTTTGTTTGATAAAAAAAAATCTGTGTTTCATTTGAATGTTTTATAACTAAAAATCATAACAACAACAACAAAAAGGAAAACATAATAAAGATATTTAAGCATGCACATCAAATAACAGCAACAGCAAAAGCAAGATTTTTGCTTTAAAAACAGGCCAAGCAAACATTTGCTAAGACGACAAATAAATATTTATAAGAAAAGAAATAACAAAATACTTGAACTATTAGTGTATACCGCTAGCCAGAGCATGTTTTTTACAGCCCATAAATTTACTGTTTAAGATTTAGAACAATTATGCCTGTGAGTACCCCAGAAATCTTGCCTTACCAGACCTTAAAGACTGACGTGCCACAAACTTCATCTTTTGAGTAGGGTTCTGGTTCTATGAATAGTCGTAGACCAAGCAAACTGGCCACTCGTTGTCAGTATGGCCTTATGTGCAAACACCCATCACTGCCAGCGTGAAATTTTTATAGATCTTTTATTCGTAACTAAGACTTTTACTGAAAATTTCATACATTAAAGTTTTTTCAGTAATTAGTGTAGTGCCACGCTTACTAATTCCAACATTTTCATGATAAATTTTTGCCTAACATGCAATTTAAAAAAGTATTTCTGTGAAATACTTTATAAATGCTTAAAAAAATTCTAAATCTACTTTTTTTTATTTCCTGTTTAATGTTTGCTGGGTTTGTCCTTAGTTTTAGAGTGTATGTGTGCGTGTGTGTATATGAATTTAAAGTATATTTTAATAACTTTAGGTTTCAAATAAAAACGTATGATTTATGATGAATAAATAAACGAAATACTCTGCATTTACTGGCAGTTGCTGCAAGCAACAATAATACAAAATTAAACAACAGCAACGAGCAAAAAAAAAATATGAACGCTATATTTCTAACAATTTAGAAGCACTACAAGTGAATAAGAAATATGCTGTCATTTATTTCGAGTTTTTCAGCAGCAGTTGCATGCGGATTTCAATACACAGTCGACAATATTCATGCAATTTTCAAGTGTAACCATTAAATTTAAATTTGCACTCAATTGCTCATAAAAATATGCTGCGATGGCAAACGTGAGACACAATGGGATAAATTAAATCAAATTTAAATGACATTATGAAAATTCCGCAATATTTAATTAAAATTTTATTAAAAATAAAATTGTCATATTGATGAAATTTTTTATGTAAAATTAATTAAAATTTTTAATCAATATGATAATTTTTTAATTGCAACAATTAAAAGTGTTAATCAATGTGACAAATATTTAATAAAGTAGAAAGAATTATTTTATAAGCTGTTGTCTATGAAAGTGGTATAAGTCCACTTTTTTTTAAAAAATGTGACAGCCTTACCTTATTGAAATCAGTGCTATTTTAATTTTTTTCTAAGTGGACTATAACACTTTCATATACAACAGTTTATATTTTTTAAACATTTAATTGCTTCAATTAAAATTTTATTTAATGAGATAATTTCATCAATTAAAGTGCTAATTTTTTTCTGTGTTTGCATGATTTCATACGATTGAATTTCTTTATATTGATTGACTCGTTATATCTGAATTAGTCGCTACCAGAGGCAAGTAATGAGAGTTTCAGTAAACGTACACTTTTTAAATTCAGTGTTATTTTTTTGTGTGCAAGTGGTAACCCTGAAATTTGTCAGGTATTACATATGTCTATTTCGATTATGAACAATTCATTTAATGAAATGAAACGCATTTCCCTCTGCATAGTTTTTTGAATACTTAAAATTGTTGAATTTGAGGCTAAAAAATCTTCATGGAATTTATGAGAAACAAATGTGCACCATCTGTTGCGGATTTTTGTCTGAGAAAAAATTTTTTAACATTTCATGAAGGGAGTAATTATCTTTCATCAGAGCCGTGGGATCTATTTTACTAATATTTTTCTTTTTTAATTAAACGGAACATGTTTTTTTTACAATCGAATAAAAAAACTATAAGTCTCTCAAAGCATAAGGGTTTTTATTTTGAAACTAAAAGTTGCACTCTTACTGAGACACTGTATACTTTTTTTCAGTAAGGAAAAAGACTTTATGCCAATTGAGCGACAAAACATTTATCACGGCATATTAATTTCTATTATTTGATACGTCAACAGGGCTAGGCAATCGAATGAATAAGGATTCGTCACTTTGGGATTTAATTATTTTACTCTTACTAATTTAGATGAGAGTCGAAAAACCATTAGACAACTATGGTGGCATAAGTATTTACAAAAGAAGCAGTACTGAACGTACCTCAGCTGAAAATTCCAATAATTTTTTGCAAAAGCAAAATCCACGCGTGGTGTAGAACATATTGATACACACATAAAATGTCAACATCAATCAATGGAAGTCACATATATAAAAGTACGTTGTGTGTGAGTTTAACGCAAATCAAAACTTGTTTTAATTTTATGCACAATTGCGAAAACCAAAGTTTTTTGTTTCAACAAACAAGTTTCAAGACCGTAATAGACCAACCCACCACATGTAGCGTACATGTAAACACCACATCAGTATGTTACCATACACAACATCAGCATCAGAGCGTTACAATTCTCATAAAGTAGATGTGAGAATTTGTAAAGGGTGTCCCAACAAGTACGCAAGATTTAAATTTTAAATAAATGACTGATGCAGCAATTGAATTGTTTCTCTGGCTGTATGACATGTGGCGCCGTCTTGTAGAAACCACAAGCCTTCCACATTCATTTCTTCAATTCTAGGCAAGAAAAAACTGGTTATCATTTCACGATACCGAACACCATTGACTGTTTGCGCTTGACCTGCCTCATTTTCATAAAAAAAAGGTCCAATGATTCCTCCAGCCCAAAAACCACAAAACGCAATGACACGTTGAGGATGCATTTGCTTCTCGTGAATCACTCGAGGATTTTCCTTACTCCAAATGCGGCAATTCTGCCTATTGACGAAGATATCAAGATGGAAATGGGCCTCGTCACTGAAGATGATTTTATCGTCGAAATCAGCATTTTCATGTTGTCTCTCCAATACCCAATTAACGAACTCCCTTCGCTGTCCATGATCATTTTTTACTAACCTCGTACCTTCTACTAGCAAACAATAACAATTGTTCAAATGTCAAACAATGACACTTCGAATTGCGCCAAATTTAAATCTTGCGTTCTTGTTCGGACACCCTTTATAAGTAGGCAAGGCTTGGTAGCGAACGGGGGGACATTAACCGACATTAAACGAATTATAGTTGCGAGCAAGCTACTTTAACTATAGTACGAAGTTGATATTGGTGATATTTAATCTGTAGTTAGGCGAGTGCATGAATTTGACAAAAGTCAATACAAGTAAATATTGCTTCGATTTATTTTACTATTTCCTAAAAAAGAGAAATTGTCTTTTTGTAAAAGCTATCACGTAGAAATAGTTTGTATTAAATAAACTTACGAAAGCTGTTTGATAGCTGGATTATTGGATTTCCTTGCACAGGGCACCCCCAAATGAAACAGAAAGAAAAAACACAGTAACTTTAAATGCATCAATGCTGACATCAATCACTATTTTCAAATAAGCTACTGTCAAATTTGAAGGAAGCTGCGTCATTTAGTTTGTGCACCAAAGCTCGTGAATTTGCGCTGTGGCAAAAATCCATTAATTGGGCTGCGAACTGCCACATTTGATAAACTTGAAGAAATTGCTGAGTAGTAGGATCATTACCGAAACAAATGGCAAATTTTGAGGGTTTCTTGAAAACCTTTTACTTGGAAGGAATAAAAAAAAATTGGAAAAACGCTGGACTAAGTATTATCAGTGCTGTTCTATATTCGGAATTTAAAAATTCAGCACCTCATAACTTTTTTCTTGTTTGTTTTTGATTTATTAAAAAAAAAACAAAAGTTTTCATTTAAAAAGAAGAGAAAAATGTAATTCCACATTTTTTTCAAATCCGTGTGGAATACGATTAATCTAAAGTTAGATTTTGTTGAAAAATTAAAAACGAAAAAAAGAAATTTTAAGGCAAAAAGTGATGAAACTTGCGAATAGCTCTCGTATTACTAGCATTTGAATAAAAATTTCTAAACAACAAGGAGACTTGACCCATAGTGCTTTAAAAAAAAAAAAATTTTTTTTTTGTTTGTGTGTTAAATAATGTTTTACAGTATATTACAATTGTTTACATGTGTTTTTCCACTGGCAAGTCCCCATATTCCATAATCATTTGCTCGCTCAGCCATGCACCCACCTACCAACTCATTCACTTTGGTTTTTCATTCATCCAACAGTCAAATGATAATTGTGCAAGGGATTGAACAATTGTTGAGAAGTTCAAAAATGTAATTTCGTTGCGGTTAAGCAAATACATCATCTAAACAGTTGATTGTAATTGTAAATTACTTAAAATTGCAGGGTTCTAGTATGAGTCCACACATGTTTACTCGTAAACTAAAAGTAGCTGACGTATAAAGGGAAAACTGAATTTGAACAGCATGAATATTTGCCTATAAAATTAGAGTGAGCAGTGATAGTACTAAACAGACGCTGGACTAGGCCAGGCCGCCGCCCTGAAGCTTTAATGATAAACTGAAATTGCAGTAAACTGTGTGGATACTTAGTCAGAACGCAGCACATATTTTATAAGCAATGCAGTGCTCCCTCATTTATGCAGTCATCCATTTGAACAGACATGGCAACATAGTAAATACAATCAGTTATTGCAACGTTATTTGTTTGTTTCACTATTTATGGGGTGTATTGCATTCTCTATACGGGCAGCTGCAGTATTTGTATAAACACGTATGAATAAATCAAAAATATATAAACACACACACACACACACACACACACTCCCAGTTAGATACACTCACACATAAATATTTTATAATGATGAATGTTTGGTCACTCGTTGTCTGAAATTCCATTCATAAAACCCAATGCACCTGTGCTCATTGCAATACATACACACCCACACATTCACACACAAACTACGGGGAATATGTAGCTGCAACAGAATAATTTTTATGTATAAGCAGCTGCCTTAAAGGCTTTAAATTTTACCACAAAAGTAAAATTATATAGAGTCAGACAGACAGGGAGACTGTAAGTTATATTGTGAAATTCTTTGTAAAGAAATGACAAACAAAATGAGAAAAAAAATTACGTTGCACTCGTATAAATTAAAGAAAACCCCAATACTTGGGTGGCATAAATCAATGATTGAATCTATTCTATTTTAATGCTTCTGCCTCATCTACCACAGCCACTTAAAAGTCATGTGATTATTAATGTTTGTTTGCTTATGTTTGTGCTTGTGTTTACTTTTTTGTGTTGATCCTTTGACTTTAAATGCCATTATTTAAACATTTCACACACACACACACACCATCCATACCTCCCTTAAACTACAACTACAAATAAAATCAAGTAACAGCTTAAAAATTTTCTTGTATTCGCCTTCAAACCTACTACATGTTTTGAGGGAATTCTTATGCAAACATGTTGTTGTTGCTACGGAATTGCAACAACGCTGTCTTGTGTGTATGTGTGTGCTGTTGGTAGCTAATGAAACAAAGTATTAATTTGCTGTTAAGCATATGTTGGTATTTATTTGTGTCACATTCAAAGAAGGATTCACTTTAAATTCTAATTTATTAAGAGAATCTAATTTTTTTTTTTTTGTTAAAAAAAAATCAAGTTAAATTCGGCTGTACCGAGTCTTATATTCACATTTCTCAATTTCCACATTCTTCTTAATAAATAATTAATTTCAGTTCAAGAAGCTAAAACTAACGAGTTCTAGGAAACAATCCTTTCTTAAAGCCTTATTTTTAAAAGCAGTAAAGTAAAATGTCTGCCGGCACTCATTTTTATACCCTTCACTGTAAGTAAGAAGGGTAAATATAGCTTTCAGCTTGTAATTTCTACACCGTACATGGGACACCCTATAAAGCATATATATTCTGAATCCTTATAAATAAGAAATCAATTTAGTGATTTGTCTGTCTGTCTGTCAATTTATTGAAATCAACTTTCTGAAGTCCCTAGGCAACACACAGAAAAGTCTAGTACACCAATCTATCAGTTGTTTCTGTCAAATTATTGCTATTGAAATTCAACTAGATCGGTTTATAAATAGCTGTGTTATGCGTCTAAAGCCGCAACTACCTCTATTTTTTACCATTTTTTTAATGTATTTTCTTTTGCATATTTTGTCTAAACAAAAAAACAGACCAAAAACGTAGCATGCAGTTTTGTTTGAAACATCAGTCGTGATACCTGTGCAAAAATGAAAACAATCGGTCAACATATGGCTGAGGAATATAAAATCTAAACTGAAAACAAGTAGTACACAGTTTTTTTACACAACACATTCATAATATCTGAACCAAAACTCAGCTGGATGGGTCCATAAATGATAGAGCTATGAGTCCAAAATCGCGACTTCCTCAAATTTTTTTTACCATTTTTGGTGTGTTTTTTTTTGCACAATTTTTCTAAACTACATAACGGACAAAAACCATAGTAATCAATTTTATCATATTAACAGTCGTATTGTCTTTGCAAAAAAATCAAAAAACCGAAATTTCAAATTTTTGTCTGAAATACAAAACGGTCAAAAAATTTATTTACATTTTTTTTTTAACAGAAATAGTCTCTGCAAAAAAGGAAAGCAATCGGTCAGGAAATGGCAGAGAAATATCAAAAATGTAACTAAAATTTTACATTTTCATTAATTTTTGTTTTGCTCTTGCTTTGTTTTTGTTTTTTTTTATAGAAATTTATAAGCTGTCATGTGTGTATGTGTGAGTGTGTGAGTGTGTGTTTAAATGGCTTGAGTGAAATTGCATTATGAAAGAGAATTTTTTAGATTTTTGTTGTTCACTAAATATTTAATTAAATATGTTTGGCTTGAAAATGTTTGCAAAATTAAATTAAATTATATATAATTTGGATTCCTTAGTAATATCTTTCTTAGAATCTCTCTTTTTATTAGCCCATTTGGTACCACTACCTAAATTCGTATAGACATCTACTTGCATTGAAACATACCGTAGTATTGGTAACCTATTGAAAAAAGTTATTAAAAATTAAAACTAATAATTTCTTTGTTCAGTTCTTGAATAGATAAAGATTTAAAATGATTGCAGAATACAAAAAATGTTTGAGTTCTACAGTCTTAGGTATTTTTAAAAGAACAGGAACATGGCAATTTCGAAACACAGATTATAATGTACTCGACAGCACCTACAGCATAAACGTATGAGCGATGTGAACAAAAATATTAATGATACGTAACCGTTAATAAATACTTAAAGAGAACCTGAAAGTATGCAACAGCCATAAAATAAAATTTATTTATTGATTTTTATTTACTTGAAAAAATTTATTTTTATGGAAAAAAAAATTAAACATTTAAATTGAAATAGAAATTTAATGGATAATTATAGCCAGAAAAAAAGTAGGCTTTTATTAAAAGCTGCTTTTTGTTCATAAGAATTTTATGAATTTAAAATCGTTTTTAAAAAGATACCGACTTTAGAGTGACTGTGATTATGAAGAAAATTTTTAATTTTATTTAACAAAAATTATTACCCACTTAAGTAACGTTTTAACAAATATTTGATAAAAAATATGAAAGAAAATAGCTTATGCAGATGGCAGCCTAACCTCTATAAATTACAATCGCAAGATTGAAATAAAATAAAAAATTTTTAATTATGACAAAAAGTTCCGGTTTTTTTCTTAAATATTTTTTCCTTTAATAACTTATTTAAAAAAATAAATAAATTTCTTATGTCTTTTGGTATGATTATGAATAAACGAGTTTTTGTTTTTGTTTTGGCTGTCGAACTAATTTTATGTGCATTCTTATCAAAGTATTATGGTGAAACCAACACACCAACAAAAAGAAAAACAAAAATTAAACAAAAGTGAATGAAAACAATTGGGTTTCAAGCTTTTGCCAGGACTTATGCTGCAGACACATAAATTACAGAACCATAAAATACACACATATATACACTCAAACATACACACAAACAACAATTGTTTTGTTTAAATAAAACGTTCACTTTTAAGCCCTTGACAATGGCAAACGACAACAAACAAGACAAAAAAAAATTCCACTTTTTATTTAAATTTCGCCATCATATTTGGTGCTATTGTTTGCTTTGTTCTCACAGCAAACCATTGTTAGAAAAGGAGTCATTTGTAGTTAAAGCAAGAACAAAAAGTTCGCTTGAAATCAGGGATGCCAGCTTAGAAAGAAAAGAAAAACGGCAAAATTTAGAAAATTAAATATTCGCAAAACTTGAAAGCTAAACAAATTTTTCTGGTTAATTAAAAATTTTCTTTTTCAGACAAAGTTGCCACTTAGCAAGGAAATAAAAAGGTTTAAGTTTAGAAAAAATATTTTCATTAAGACTACAAGAACCGACTTTTTAACTTTTGTTCAAAGTTCATTTGTAAACAAGAATAAATTTTTACTTTCCGACAAAGTTGCCACTCAGGAAAAAAGAAAATCGAAAAAATTAAGAAAAAAATTTACTCAAAACTTGAATTTTACACTACACTAAAAATTTAAAAACCATTTCAATTTTTGTTTTCTTAGATTTATTGATACATTTTCCCTTTCGAAGAAAGTTAACACTAAGAACCAAAAAAAATTTCAAAATTTAGGAAAATATTTTCTCAAAACTTAAAAACTCGAAATAATTTTATTGGAAATCGGACAACTTTGAAATTCCTTGAGACTGAAAGGGATAAAGTATAAAGTTGCCATTAGGAAGAAAAGAAAAACGTAAAGGCAACAGCAAAGCAAACTCTGAAGCTTTTTATTTTACATAAAATATTTAATCTTATTAAGTTTGTCATTGTGTGGTCGATAATATAAAATTTATGTGGATGGCGTTGCCATATATCACAGTTTTTCTAACCTAATACCTCAATTGAGCTAGTATTTTTAAAAGTGGTATAACTCCACTTTTTTAAAAAATTAATTGGCGGTAATTTAATGCAAAACGATAGTTTAAAAAAATAATAAAATTTATTAATAAAAATTTCAAAAATTACATGCTGATTTGTTATAGAGCGTAAAGAATTTATTATTTACTAAAAAAGTAATAAATTTAAAATACTGTAAATTTTTTTTTTAAATATTAAGTTTTGTCAAAATGTTTATTAAAAAAAATAAAAACTGAAATGGTAGATATTTTTTCGTCTTTTAAAAATTACCAAGTTGCTATAAAATCTGGCAGCCTTGCTAACGAGTACTGCACTCAAAAAGGAGTCTCTTACTCTCATCCTTAAATTAGGGCGGCAAGGGTTTTCCATCTGTCCAACATTTCCTTGCCCCTATAGAATGCACAGAGCAAACCGAAATAGAGCGGGGGCAAAGGTGAGTAAAATAATTGTTTTTTTTTATATGTATATTAGCGGTTTTTTTAATGTAGTGTTTTTAACAAGCGGCTCCGCTTGCCGCTCTAATTTAAGTTGGATTATTATGTAAAGTTGACAAAAAAAAAATGAAACGAATGCTAACGTTTTGTTTTGTACTTTTCCATCACCCCCGGGGTGTGTCTTCTCGGTGAAATTCCACCTTGATGTATCACTACCGGGGAATATAGGTGCGCCAGCACCTGGAACTGCCATGGGTTTGAATCTGGCAGAAGGAAACCTAAGGGTTTACCTAAAGGATACCTTCGAGGTCCGACCAGTGACTCTCAACACTGGTACCACGGGAGCCGGTAGCCCCACAGAGGAAGCACTAATGTCCGAGCAATGGGTTAAGAGCTTATGCTCACGAATGGTTGAACAATGAGTGCTCGGAGTCTGTGGACCGAACTTCGTTCCAACCCCACGGGGTTTAATGGATGATGTTCTGGGGACAACATCCCTGGTTCGTTGTTCGGTCTGTGGACTTCGTGCACACCCAAATGCTCGGACAGCGGAATCTGTGACCGGTTATTTTTGAGGTCCCCTTCGGGGGTTCACGTGGTGGCTGTGGTTGAGACCAAAAGGTACGCTGGGAACGGAGTTCATGTCACCTTTGGCAGGGTGGCATGTTCTTCGATGTGCTGTTTCATAGAAACAGATGTCACTCGACACGGGTTTTGGATAGGCCCAACTCCCTAAACAAGGGTGGTGTTTGTGACATGGCAGAAACACACACAATTTGCTACCTGTGTCCTTAATTGGTCAGAGGGGCTGTAGTGGTAGGCACGAATACCACTCGTGGTTTGACCACGGTGAGATTAGGCCCTAGCGGCAGGTGCTCACCTAAATCATTCACATGCATTGTACTTTTCCATAATAATACTCTGAAAATCTAAATACAAAACGAAACGTTTGCATTTGTTTCGTTTAGTTTTTTTTGCGGATTCTGCCCTTAAGTGTGGCTCACTGTCATTTGAAATTTTATAAATTAAGGTTTTGGGTTTCAAAAACTTTAATAAAAAATAAGCTTTTAAATAAAATTTTTAAAAGTGCTTTTAATTTATTTACTTCTAGCTAAAACCAAATTAAATCACCCTCAGGGTAAGTAGGGTACTAAGCTATAAACCTGAGGGTTATATAAAAGTTCATATTTCTAATAAGCATAAACTAGAGACAATTTAAATCTTAACTTAAGCAACACTTAATTTCAAATTGTCTCATAAAGTTCTTGTAAAACGCATACTTAAACACACTTAATAAATAAAAAAAAAATTTACCAAAAAAGAAGGAAATCATGAATTGCCTGCCTACGTGACTTTTATGTGATAAAAATTACACAACAGAAGCCAGCAAAAGTGACAATAGTTCTTTCTCTAGTAAAACTTACAATGTTACAAAACATGAATTAAGAAAATTTTTCTTTTTTGTTTCAAGTGGACAGGCGTTTGCAATAAATTTAACTTGATTTGTTTATATTGCTTGTGCCGCTGTTTTCAAGGCATTAACGTATAAACGTAGAAACAGCCTCAATATTTATAATAAAAGTAACAAAAACAAAAATAACAATTTTATGGCATCAAACTTTTAGAGCCACAAACAGCAATAAACCAAACAAACCACAAAAATTAAGCTTAAATTAAAAAAAAAAAAAATTTAGCCACTTTTTTATGCTTTCTTTGCTTTATTTTATTATTAAAATGATGTTGGCCAGCTGCAAAAGCAGTTTAATAAGAAATTTTGTTTACACAAACTGACAATTTTTGTTTGGCCAACTCATGCTGGTTAATGTCTCTACAGCCATGTGAAAGTAAAAGTTAATTTAAGCCTGGAATTTCAATTTCAATTGAAACAAACACAAATATAGACACAGACTCAAACACATGCTCATTTGCTCAATCCCATTTTGCAAAAGGAGGAAACAGGCTTTAATGGAGAGAAAGAATTTTTATGAAAAAATTAAAGTGTAAAAAAAAATTTTCTGAAAAACAATCAAAAATATTTTAAAAACTAAAAGTTTTAAATACAAATTTTTTACACGATTGAATTAATCGCTTTTTTTAATTGAAACAATAGAAAATCGGTTTCGGTTTGGTGCACCGACAAATCTGTATCTAGAAGAAAGAAGAGCCGGGCACTCGTAAAGAAGGTGAAACAATGTGTACTTACTCTCAGGTAGCCGGCAGCTGTGTCACAACTTCGGCTGTGAGAACTGAATTTATGATAATCAAATTTTTCAGTTGTAGCAATTAGAATTCGATAACACATCCCAAAAAGCCAAATTTCTATTGTCAAGATTTAAAATTTCGATTATCACAACGGAATTTTTGATTGGAAACAAATTTTGTTCTCACAACCAAAGTGGTTTTCTGTGTGTGGCGTGCTTGCCAGTGACCATTTATCACAGCCATCAGTCTGCAAATCGCCTTGCTATTCCTGCTTACCAGCTGAACAGAGCATTTATCAGCATAGCCGGGCCATAATTGACGCGTAATTGGGTATCTGTCTTTCCCTGCCAATAATCAAAACTGCCGTTTCTGATGTTACTAAGCAGTACAGCGACTATCACTGACATAGCAGAATTCATGTTAGAGCCAACAATAGTCAATTCATACGCCCGCTCATTACAATCCATAAAAAGATACATCAGCCTAGTGTCGCGGATTGGTTAACACATTGGCCCACTAAAGTGGAGGTTATAAATTTGCTTACAGTGTCAAGATAGCCGCCTGGTTTCACAGCGAAATATAAAAAAATTTTAGGAATTTTATTTTTGGTTTAACTTAAAAAATTCTACGAATGCTGCAAGTAAAAAATTTAATTATCACAACTGAATTTTTGATGTGTAATAAATTTAGTTCTCACAACCAAAGTTGCTGTCAGAGGGTATAGTTTAATTTGTTAACTATTTGAAAATGATGTGCAAGACAATAGCCATTATATTGTCTGAGAAAATTCAAAAGCTTGCTTAGTGAGAGTGCTGGAGTGGATAAGAAAAAGCCTGCCAACTTCTTAGCAACAAGCATGGTCAAAGTTTTACACATACACACTCAATGTATGACATACTCTTGCACACTCTGCGTAATGAATTATCTTAATGATACAAGCCACCTTCTTTATTGCCTTTTATTTCTCATTTTATGCGTCTTTCTGTTTATTTTTTCAACTGTGAACGTGTTAAATTTCATCTTCGTCTTCCTTTATTTATTTTTTCTTTATTTTCTTTCTTAAGTTTTTAAATATGTGAGTGTATTTACTTTTCTTTGGAGTCGTTATTTTCATACTTCCTGTTAGGGTTCGTGTGAGTAAAATAGTTTGTCTTATTTAGCACTCTTGTGTTAATTGGTATTTAATCTTTTTGAACTTGAACTCAAAACCTTAGGAGCTTATATAAACGTTTATAATTTTTTTTCGTCCTTTTTTCGATATACTAGATTACATAGAACGGCCAGTATTTCTTTATCTTAAAAAAGGTCAAAGTTAAACAGTTTTGTAATATTTTCTATAATTACAAGCCGTAAGTGTGGAATACACAAATAAATAGAATAGAAAAGAGTTCTATGAAAGAAGGATTATTAAGCCCTGTACAAAAGATCTTCTGGCTAATGGTAGATATGGCCTTTTCACAATAAATAGGAGAGTTGTTATTAATTTTAAAGTGTGATTTCTGGGCTATAAATTTTCTTAATTTTTTTTTATAAATTTTGTTAGAGAAACTCTATTTTTACAAAATTTTCTCTGCACCTTTTACTTGTATCTGCTTTATTTGGAAAGAAGTAATTTTTTTTTTAATTTTTATTAACAGTTTGATTTGTGTATTGAGCTTTTTATTTAAAAAGTGAGTTTGCACTCCCTTTTACGTGGGCATAATTATGTTATACACGCAAAGAAAAAAATATGTCTGAATATGGTCACTGCAAACATAGTTTGTTCTACGCAAAAATATTATAGTTAGTTTGAAGCATCTAAACATTTTTATTATCACAATCAGCGCTGCCATTTTAGCCTTTTTAAAGCTAAATTTTGCCTTTTTTCTTGCATTTAGCCTCAAAATTTATGATTTTTCTTTTCCTTTTTTGTTCTAGAAAATAGCCTTTTTTGGAAAAATGAAAACAAATCTTACATAAACAATCTGAGATTGAGACCAATTTAACTAAATTAATATTTTCGTTAAAACTTTGATATGTAAATCGATAAATTGTTCAAACAACGGTAATTTCATAGGTAAAGAAAAGTATTTGGCTTCTAACTTGTAAAATAAAAATTCACTTTATTCCTAATTGATTAATTAATTGTTCCATTTAGTATTTAGTTATCTATTACTACCGTTTAGTAATGCTGAGGGTTGCTCGCTAATATCAGCATCGAAATCGCCTTAAACATCAACAAATAAATTATTACTTTAAGGAATTTTAAATATTATTTTTAATATTGAAGTTGAAAAATAATTGAATGTGCTCAAAAGTATTTAAATACTATATAAGATTTAGTAAATGGAGACATTTCATTTTAAAGCTAAGGTTGTCTAAATTTATTTTCTACTGCCCAAGTACTTACTGCCCATTTTAAAGAGAAGGCTGTCTAGTTTTGTAATCTAGTGCTCAATTACTCCGAAGTTACTTGTAATTATTTTTAAAAATATTTTTTAAATTTCCATATACCCCATTACTGTTGTTCTTAAGGATTTTCCTGAAAGATTAGAACCTACAGATTAAAATACTTTTTGATTTTGGTAATTTTCAAGCCATGTGGAAAACGATATTATTTTCTTTAGTTTTTGATATTCCATATTTTTTTTATAAAAATTATAATTAAGATTCCTAATGTAATAAAGAATTAAGAAAATTTTGAATTTTACGCTAACTTATATTTTTTTCGGCGCGATTTAGCCTTTTCTAGCGTTTTTTGAGAGAAATAAAGCTTAATTTTTTTTTTTAAGTCTTGGCAACGCTGATCACGATAAACATGTTTTAGTTATTTTTAGCCATATTATGTTTGGCATCATAGATTTGGTTGAATTTATCATATTATTTTTAATAAAATTGTAGCTGAAGCCATAATTATGTTTATAGTAAACATAATAATGAGAAAATATGGTTGAATGTAAATTGCTTTCTATTTTGTCTTTTCAGCAACCACATAAATAAAGATAGTAAAATAACAAAATGTGCTTCATGTTTATAAGAATATGTCGACTGAAGGGCTAAAGTGGGCATGCGGCAGTCAAAGAAACTCATCAAGCCCGAGCGCATTAGGGCAGATCTTGTTTTGAAGCTTAGCAGAAATGACATTAAACTCTACGTTTAGCTACTTACGGGCCATTGTAGACTTAACTATCCCATGAGTAAAATTGGTGTGGTACAAGACGACTTCTGACGGAGTTCTACAACAATTACGAGATTCGTATTGTAGCTAGAAACTGGGCTGCCATGTGATCATAGCCCATAATGATAATAATAATAAAATAAGCCCTTATAAAACAAAAATATTGCTTATGAATTTGGCTGTAACAGCCAAAATTTTGTTTGAGCAAAATAGAAGATCTATCGTGCTTATTAACTCACGCTGCAAAATATTTAAATCTTTCAGTTTTTTTTTTTTTTTTTTTGTTTCTTTCCACAAACATGTTTTGGTTATGAGTTTTTTTTTATTATAATAAAAAGGAAATAAAGAAATTTATTTTCCTGTTGAGTAGTCTGCTAGGTTTTAATTTATTTACATAATTTATTTCTCTCTACACAACCCGCTCTTTATACACTCACTTTCATTCCTTTTGGCTTGTGTTTTTACCTTGTAAAAAGAATTCAACAAAATGTAATTAATCAGTTAAATTATAAGAGTCACTTAAGCGACCCTTTTAATTCAAGTTAAGTTTTTTAACCATTTTTTAATTTTCTTTTTTTTTCTTTCTTTGTTGCTGTTCTGAGGTCTGCAAATAATGAATATTCTCGTGTAGTAAATATTAAGTGCCATCCGAATTTTGGTATATTTTTCTTTTTCTCTACTTATTTACTTGTTGATAAGCAAAGCGAATATGTTGTGTCTCCTACACATGCAATGTAGGAGTAGTCTCTTGTTGTTGTTGGCTACTTTATAACGTTTTATTTTTTTTCAAGTTTCTTTAAAAAACACATGGAACGTTTAAAGTCTAGGTGAATAAAGCTATTTTAGGCAATTATTTCTTTCAAGAGCTGTGAAATTTTTTATGAAATTTTTTTTAAAAATTTAAAAGTGTTTTTGGTTAATCGCACTTTTTTAAATATTTTTTAAAAATAAATAATTTTATATAATAAATTTTTTTTAATAAAAAATAGCAAGTCCCTTATAATTTTTTCATAAATTTTATTTTAAAGTCTACGTCAATTTTTTTTTTGGATAAGTTTTATGTTTATT
This sequence comes from Thelaira solivaga, assembly GCA_947397855.1. Lineage (NCBI taxonomy): Eukaryota > Metazoa > Arthropoda > Insecta > Diptera > Tachinidae > Thelaira > Thelaira solivaga. The sequence goes on from OX377610.1 coordinate 75,922,581, forward strand.
ACTTTTTGAAAATAATTAAAATTTTTCAAATATGGCCTATATACTCTTTTGCTTTTAACACTCTTCTTTATTAAAAACTCTATACTCGTAAGTATATTTTTTAGGGTAATGCCTTTTACTTGCAAATGTGGTATGTACTCGTACAGCCACGTATAAAATATATTTCATATGTATTTCAAGGCTCACAATATTTAATCGTATATTTTTTATCTCTTCTTTCATGTTTTCGACTGCATAAAGGTTGTGCAAAAATTTCGCTGGAGTAGCAGCAGCACTCATAAAATGTTGCTGGTTTTTCTTCTGCGTTTTTTTTTTTTTTTTTCTTCATTAAAAAATTTTTTTATAGTTTTTTTTGGACAACAAAGCGATTCGTCTTCTCATAATAAACTTCCCCAACAATATTGTAATAAATTAAATTACTTTTTTTATTATTATTTTTGCCAGCTAACGAATGCATTTTCGTAAGCTCAGGTGTAACAATGGATTCGATTTTTATTTAATATGAAAAATGTGAAACTTGTTAAATTGATACTCTTCGCTTGCAATAAAATATTTTAATGGGAGCAGAAAATAAAAATTGAGTTGAGAAACTTGCATTATTAGTTATTTTAATTGTTCAATATTTTAACAAGATAAAGTTTTATGCCATAAAAAACACTTACAAAAATAAATGATTCTATCAAGATTTCCACAAAAATTTACTTGATTTGCATTCGCAAAGAGAGAGTACTTAAGTCGTGGCAATATGCTAAGAAATAAATAAAAAAAAAACATTTTATCTAAGTGATTAAACAGGGTGGTTTTATCAAAACACACTCATGTGAATCTATATAAATAAAATGCGTTTTCTGTTTGTTTGTTCGCTATGCAAAATTTTTTTCCCACCGATTTTGTCTGAAAATTAGTACGTATAGTCTCTATACTCTTAGGAAGTTACTCATATACTATTGAACCGACCACGCCCATTTAAACATGTATGCCCATACTTAATTTAAGCCTGAAATTATGCTTTGAAATATTTTATTTAGCACTCTGTTTGGGGCCTCTGATAATAATACTAACAAAACATAAGCCATGGCTGTATATATTTGCATGCGTTTTTTAACAATTAAAATTCTATTTTTAAACGGATTCCTTTAAAATTTGGTCTAAGGATACCCGCCGGGCCGGGCGAAACCAGGCAAAATTATCTAAAAACAAATAAAAAAAAATGTTTTTCAGAGAATTTTCTTCTGACAATTATGAGTGAAATCTTTGGCCCATGGTCCATATTTTCAATGAATCTGTGAAATAATTTAGGCCCTTAATGTGTCCAATTATCTCATTCATTAGCTCTTGAATTATTGACGTATACCCAAAGAAAAAAGAAGTCCAACGGTGTTAAATCACATGATCGTGACGGCCAATTAACATCGCCACGGCCATTGAATTTCTTACGCAAAAGAGCACTTGTTTCTTTTACTATGACTCAAGTGGCACAATTCTATTGGACTACATTTTTTACAGATCTAAATATATCTTCAATTTCTGGCCGCAAAAAGTACGATAGCAAACACTATTCCCAATAAGTGCTTGGCCGACTTCATTTTGATGACGCCGTCAGCCCATAAATCGTAGAACGAACTGGATAAACATGAACAGCTGTTTTCACATTTCCTACAAATCCGGTTTGCTAGAATTTATGCGCAATTCTGCCAATTGTGACCACATTTGCTCGATTAGACTGTACGAAATGTATTTCGATTTTAACTTGAATTTTAGTAAAAGGTTTCAACAAGCCTAACTCACTACTCATGGTTGAATTTGTCCAACAAAGAAATATCAAAAAAACTTGACGTTAAGTTGTGGCTCACAAATAATATCGTTTGACCACCCTTTTCTCATTAAAAATAAATTATTTTATTTAAAAAAAAAAAAAAAAAATTTTATTTAATGAGCACTTTGTTTTTTACGGTCGTTTGTAAAATCCATTTTTTTTTTCCTTTTTTTTCGTTTATTTGAGTTGCTTTTCAAAAGGTTCACCATTAAATGGCAATCAAAATCTTCTAGCATATTTGATTAATCTTAACTAAAAAGCGAATAAAATTAAATATCTATTTTTTTTTCTTTCATTTCATTTCATTCATTTCATTTTCCATTCCACAATTCTAATTCAATTCCCAAGTAATGCACTTAGCAGCGTAAAGCAAAAAAATAAAAATGTAAATAAATTAGGAATGTGCATTTAAGTCAATCTTTGTTTAATTGTATTAAGAAAAACCATTACGACATGGCTGAAATCAAAGAGTCGTCAATACCACAACAGTAAACTCTAGAAAATGAGGTTAAACATAAAGTAGAAAATTAAATTAAATTAATTAAAGATAATAATTTTACGAAAGGTCATGCACGCAAAACAAAAATATGGTTGGGGCAACCATATTCTGTCGGTAACATAGTATGGTTAAAATTAACTAAAAACATGTTTATCGAGATCATAATAATGTTTAGATGCTTTAAATTATCAATAGTAACATATTTGCGGAGAACAAACTATGTTCAGCTAAGTGTTTTTATTTTTCCATAAGAAACTCTATTTAAATAGAAGAAGAACTGTGAACTGAACTTAATATGGAATACGGTTTTACGCAAATAAGCTTTAAATGGCACTTTAGCAGGACAATTCTGTTGAAGAGCTTTAATTGCTAGTTTTTGCGTACAGTTGAACTACAATTGTCGTTCTACAATTTGTCGTTAAGCTAATACATCTCAGCCAGCATTTTTACGATCTTTTTTTTTTCAAAAATTATCTTTATGAGTCTTATTCAAGCACTTTTTTAATCAAAAGCTGTATGGAATGCTTGTGTGTGAGGTATAATGTAAAATGCGTAGATAACATCTGGCAGTGAATGAAAGATTCTTAGCCGAGCTGCTAGCTTTTGCAAAACGTATGTGTTTAAATCAGAGCTGAAAAGTGTACTTCTTGTATTTTATTTTAGAATACCGAACCTTAATAAACTTAACGTTTTTTTAAAAGGGTAAAAACGTAACAATATTTTCAACGATTCTATTGTTCATACTTTAAATTTTGCATTTTGCTCATTTTCTTTACTATTAAAGAGTAACCTGTAACTACTTAACGAAATGCTAAAATTTCCTTGCATAACTAAACAGAATTGTTTGGTAATCAAATAAATATTGTACCCGTAAGTATGATAAAGACAGGAAAACAAAATGAAAAAAAAAAAATATTGTTACAGCACTTAAAATCAGTTTTTGTTAATGCCATTTTAAATCTCATCTTTTGCTAACAATAAAATACATTTAAATCACACAACAGCTCAATGCAAATCTATATCAAAATAATAACAACATCGTCAACAAGAACAGGCAACAATAATCGCAATACCAACAACAATATAAATAATCACACAATTTAAGATGAACAAATTGGTGTGGGATATAAATTGGTAAACTTGGGTAAGAGCAAATGCACCTTCTTATACTCAACAGGCAATGGAGGCATTTTTTAAACACTGATGGAATTTTGAACTGTGAAAAATAACAAAAAATTAAAAGCTTAATCAAGCTCTCGTAAGCTAACACACCAACAAACTGGTGGGAAATTAATTTTATTAGAAAAAAAATTTATCGTTGTGAAAATCGGAAAAATGTTTGCAAAAGTATTTAAAATATGTTTTTTTTTTTTTATCTCTAAAAAATAACATTCAAAAAATTCACTTACAAAAATGAGTGCTTCTGTCAAGGTTTCTAAAAATGTACATGATTTGCGTTCGAGAAAAAAAGAGAACTAGAGAAAAAATTTTTTCTTAGTTAATTGCACCAAAACACACGATGTGAATCTATATAAATAAAATACATTTTCTGTTTAATAGATTGTCTGATTTGTGTGAAATTTGACACTAAGAAAGGTGGCCACGCCCACTATTAAACAAACTTTTCAATGATTTTCACTCGCCACTGTTAAAAGAAAATGTGTAAATGCTTTGAAATATTTTATTTTAACACTTTGGTTGTCATCTCTGATAGTAATGCTAGCAAAAAACGTAAGCGACTTTATAAAGTGGTGAGTGGCTGTATTCTCTAAGGATACTGACAAACTTAATAAAGTAATTTGCCAGACGAGATGGGCCAAAAACATTTAGTAAAGAAATAAATAATACAAAAAATAAAATAATCAAAATAAAAAAAAAATAATGAAAAGAGATTTTTAATAAGCGGTGGCAATACGGAAAACCGTTTATGTCTTTTCAAATAATTTCAGAGGACTACAAGTTAAGAAGTGCTAATAGTTTTTTTTTTTTTTTTTTTATTTAGAGTGAGCAGTTTGTCATTTCATAATGGAATTAATCAATTTTTTAAAGAGCTTATGGCAAGTAGAGCACATGTAATTCATATCCGCTATCTTTTCGGCCTCATGATCAAAAAAGTTATGCCAAACAGTTGCTCATTGCGGGTGCATTTGTTTATCATAAAGGGCATGAAGGGATTTTCTAAGCCTCATTTACGTTAATTTTGTGTAATCACAAGCTTCATTGTAGAAGATGACATTTTTGGAAAAATTGTTATTGATTTTACTTTGCTTTATTATCCATTAAACGAATTTCGGTCAAGGTTATTTAATTCATACTTAATCGGAATATGTCCAGTAAAAATATCTATCTCAACTTTCTTAAAAAATAAATGTTTTTATTTTACAATTAAAAAAAATTCCATTTTATTGAGACACTCTTTAGCATCTGTAGCTAACAGTGTTATTTGCATTGCCCTCTCTTTAGTTATGGAATATATCGCCTATTCATACCTGTTTTGCGGTTTAGTAATAGCCTATTCAAACATACACGTTAATTCAGCAATTAGGCATTTTACGCAATTATCGCCTTTATTGAGCTCAATTTACCATACAAATTTCCATTAAATAGTTGCGCAATTAAAAATTGATTGCACATTGATGAAGTCAAAATCAAAATTCAACTCTTTGTTGTGCCCTTAAATATCAACTCAAAAGTGAGAAAAGTTGATATTTTCAGTATTAAAAAAAGGAAACGTAAATAAATATAAAAATAAATGTCATAAAAAGGAAATGGCAGCCAAAGTTACCGGTAAATAAATTTTATAAAATTGTTATTGAAAATAACTTTTAATCAATAGCTTGCCTTCAAAACTGAATTGCACTGATCGGCGTAGTTCAATATTTTTAGTATAAGCTACCAAAATTTTTTTTAAATTTGATTTTCTTTTCATTTTTATTTTATAAATACTTAAACGTATTTTCAAAAAAAAAAAAAAATGTCACAATATTTTCAGTTGTCAAATGCTTAATTGCGTAAACTTAATTGAATATGTGTGAACACCCAAATCAGTCACATAATTTAAAACTTAATTGACTTCATTAACTTTTACGTCTGAACAGGCTATAACTTTTAAGGGTTTTGCACTAACGAATGTGTGCTTCAATAATTTTCGGTTATTTTTAGGAGTTAAAAATTCACACTGATATGAACCAAAAAGGTACAAATTATCATGTACAACAACCAAAAATGGAATTTTTTTTTTTTTAAGAGTCATTTACTTTTATTTTGCGCTTAAGTAAACGCCACACAAAATACTGGCTTTTATGTCACCACACAGCTGTCAGTTAACAATTTTACTGAATCACAAAATCTTTAATTTTAGGGTTAACTAGGTTTAAATAATTTTTTTTTTCTTTAAAAAATAAATAACGAATCGCACTATTGCACCACAATAATAAAGTCAACTTTAGCGAATATCAAAATCTGCTGTTAAATGCTACAGTAAAACGTACAATCACCTGTTTCCCCATGCAATACATGCTGCTGTCATGTATTGGCCTCCTTAACTTTTTCTCTTACACATTATTGTGGGGCCAAGTGTTATATTTTTTTTAAATACTTAAATTTGTTGCCTTAATTTATTTAAGCATTTAAGTAGCTAATGGAAATTTTGTTGATTTTCAGCTTGTTGTTGGTTGGGAGTACTTTTTCTTTGTTGGTTGTAGGTTTTATAAAATTGTTATTAACTTGTAGTTTGTTTAAATGATTTGCATAAATTTTTCACGGCTCTAAATATATTTTTTTATTTCTGCTCTCCTTTTCTATTTTGTTGTTTATTTCGTTTTGAAATTATTTGTTCATTCAATGAACTGAATGAGCAAACAAACAAAAAATTGTTTTTCATCACCAACACACACAGCTGTGAGTGGATTAAATGTGAAAAATAAAATAAAATTAAATGTTTTTTCTTTTTGTTTCTTTTTTGTTTAACCGTAATGCACAACAATGTTTTACAAATGATTTTACAAATCGTTTAACAATTATCTCGCTGCAGAGAAAAAATCTGTTCATTCATAAATTTTTGCTAAATTAGAAAAACAAATTAAAGCCCAAAAAAAGAGTAAATGAAATTTAGAAAATACTCGTACATTAATAGAAAAAAATTAGAAAAAACAACAACAACTACCAAAAAAAATGTTTGAAAATAACGTCAAGTAAATATGCTTTAAGCAAAGTTTTATGTCCGTCATGTAGTTTAGACAAATTATGCAAACAACGCACCAAAAATGGTCAAAAATAGAGGTAATCGCAATTTTGGACTTATAGCTCCGCCCTTTATGGACCTATCCAGCTGAGTTTTGGTTACGATACTATGAATGAGATGTTTGAAAAAAACTGCGTACTACTTTTTTCAGTTTAGGTAAAAAACACAAAAATACAAAGCCATAATTAATGACAATCTAAAATTTCGGTTGTATTTTTGATATTCCTCGATCATTTGTGGACCGACTGATTTCATTTTTATCACAGGTATTATGACTTACACTTTAAGCAAAACTACATACCACGTTGTTTTGTCCACTTCTTCGCTTAGACAAAATACGCAAAAAAAACCTACTCAAAAAATGGTCAAAAATAGAGGTAGTTTCGGTTTTTGACTCATAGCTTGGCTATTTATAGACCGATCTGGCTGAATTTCAATAGTAATAGTCTTACAGCAAGAACTCACCGTTTGGTACACTATACTTTTCTGTATATTGTCTAGGGTCTTGTGAAAGGTGATTTCAACGACTACACGAACAGACAGACGGACAACGCTTATTAAACTCCGCTATTCATAAGGATTCAGAATATATATACTTTATAGGGTGTCCCATGTAGGGTGTAGAAATAACAAACGGAATCAAGAGTTATATGGACCCTTCTTACTTATAGTGAAGGGTATAAAAAATGGAATGTAATTATTCTTTTACAGTGGCAAATCAGAGTCTAACAAAGCGGGGAGGAATTTTTTATACAGAAAAACAAGACAACAAAGTTTGATTGCTTGGTGTACATGCCAACCTAAAGCCATCAATTAGAAAAGCAGGATTTTGTTTTTAGCCACCTACTCAAAAAGAGGCAAAATAATGAAAGGCTACCTCAGATACGCCTTAAAATACGCACCAAGAAATTTTTCTCTGGCAGCCTGAAGAGCCGGACGCTCACTGGGAAAGTAAATATTAAGCAATAGTTGCTTAATTGATGACAGATTGCGAATACAATATGTTGCCAAGGTTGTCGCAGTGATACTTATATTACGAGTGTTGCTTTATAAATTATTTGAATTTAAGGTTTATTTTGAAACTCAAAAAAGTGTTAAAGACACTTGAACAAATTCAAATTGTTCTTGGATTTGTAACATTTCTTTTGTTTTTATCTTTTATTTTCATTTTCATTGTTTTAACAAAAATTAAGATTTATGGGCTCTCAAATAAAAATTCTAACACACATGCAAACACACACACATATATAAAAACACACACTTACTTGCTCTAGCTTAGTTACTTTCCAACAAAATTATATATTTTGTTGTTGTTGTTTTTTTTTGCCATAAAAGTTTTTAAAATTAAGCTTTTTGTGCTGCTCGTTTTTGTTTTTCATCTTTTGTTTAATACGCTTCTAGATTCTAGATATTCTACCAACAACTACAAATACAAAACTAAGCCTTGGCATATGTGTGCATGCAATCTTTTTTAAGCACAAGCAATTCTTTACATTTTAACAAAATCTTATTGAGGACAATATGAAAATAAAGTGTTGAATTCAACATTTGTGAAACACTTTTACTTTTTACAAACAAAAAAAGTTTTTAACCAAAAATAAAAATAAAAAATAGCAGCATTTTGGGATTATCGTAGGCCATAACAAATAACTTTTCATTTTCGTTAGCAACTATTGCACAATATTTTCTTACTTACATTCAGATAAAACTGAAATTGTGCTCAGCTTATACACTCCACTCGTATGGTTGCTGCTACAAATATTATCAATTGTCATTTGCCCAGCTTAAATTGTTGTATTGAAATGGAAATTACAAAAGTTTAACGAGCATGAATTCATACTCGTAAAAATTATGTCAAACTACTCGCAACTATTTAGTTACAAAACAAAACTTAAGTGCCAAAATTTACATCCAGTTACACTATGATAACTAAAACAAGTTGTGTCTAGTAAAAAAAAAAGAAGTAGGTCACTCGATTTTAACTAAAGCTAATCTAGTTTGAAGCAAAAGCTTATTTTTAGGTAATTTTTGGTTTTGCAAATTAAAAGAATTAACAAAATTAAAGAAAATCATTGAGACACAAAATTGTTAAATCGAGCAAAATTAGTTCCATCTGTTCCATCGGTTTCATAGTTGTTCATTACAAACATTATGAGCAACGTCTGGAGAATACAGCGGGTGGGATAAGACTTCCCGTTTGAACTTTTCCAAGTATGTCTGGACTACTTTCGCAACATGGGGTCGAGCATTGTCATGCTGTAAAATACTTTATCATGTCTCTAGTTTATCATGACTTTCTGTGCTAAGGATTATCGTAATGAATCCATTTTTCGTCCCCAGTCACAATGCGATGCAGAAATACCTTCTGTCTTTGCCTTGCAAACAGCTGTTCACAAGCAAACAAATGCCGTCCAACATCTCTCAGCTTCAACTCGTACGCACTCAATTTCCTTGTTTCTTAATCATTCTCATGCCTTTCAGGCTTGTTGCGTCACTCCCAATAATCCTGCCAATTTATGCTGCGTTTTACACGAGTCTTGATCAAGTAATGCCTCCAATTCTGCATCTTCGAAAATTTTTCCTCTTCCACCGCCATGGCGGTCTTCGATGTCAAAATCAACGGCCTCACCATTATTATATGAGAGTTTTCGGTGAGCCTCAGCCGCAGATTTCTTCATGTCAAAACAGAAAATTAAAACCTCCCGCAAATGACGAGAATTTGACTCGTAAGCTGACATGTTTAATGGAGACTAACTTTATGATGCAGACACAAATCGACCAATATTGCAATGGCGTTATGCTTACAAATACCTAAGCTTATTGTATGACATCTACGATCTATTTATTTCGACTACCACTTACGGCGGAAGCAAACTTGTACACCTAATATTATTTTGATGTTAAGGGGTATTTGAAATAATAAATTCCGAAAGATTAAAAATTCAATTCAATTGCGTGCTTAATTTAGAAATTTGTACGCAGCCTTGGTAAAGAAGAAAGTAAAACTCATAATTTCAGACTATGAAAAATTCATACAGCGGATTACATAGGCTGATGCTGCAGTAACAAATTGTAGCAACGCAAAACTCGATATGAAGATCTATATAATGCAAAAATTCAAACAAAAACCAAGTTAAATTCGGCTGTGCCGAATCTTATATACCCTTCACTGTGTTATCCAAAAAATTATCGAGGTATAGCTATGCTAAGCACTATACCTAAATTGTTTGAAAAATGAATAACGGATCAGTTATAAATATTATAAAATCTCAAATCTTACATCTCCTTTTCAACATGGATTTCAAAAAATATATACTGACTTTAGTAAGGCCTTTGATGAGGTTAATCTTATACTTTTGATTCACAAATTAAGCAAGTTGGGTTTTACCAATTGTGCTGTCAATTGGATTCAGTCATATACTCGTATATCAAATAGGACACAGAATGTTTGCTGTAAAAGCATATTTTCAAAAAGTATTAAGGTGCTATCTGGAGTTCCTGGGTCCTTTATTAATGACCTGCCTCATATAATGAAGTTTTCTAACATCTTGATGTATGCTGATGATGTAAAAATTTTTATTTCACATGACAATCAATTAGAACAATAGCGTCTTCAAATTGATTTGAATTCTTTTTACGTAATGTAAAAAAATATAAGATCATGCGATTTGCAAGATATAGCCCAATAGCCGTAAATTATGTGATGGGTAGTTTTCAAGTGGATGCTGTGAATACTTTTCAGGATCTTGAAATGTTACTTAACACAAAACTGACTTTCACCCTGCATATTACGACTATTATTCAACAGGGCTCGGGTCACGCTGGGATTTATAAAGCGCTGGTCAAGAGAATTTCATGATCCGTATATTACTAAATCTTTGTACACTGCTTTAGTACACCCAATTTTGGAATTTGGTTCTGTTATCTGGGATACCATGTACCAAGTGCATTTTAATGCAATCGAGTCAATACAAAAACAGTTTCTGTTGTTTTGTCTAAGAAGTCTACATTTTGATCCTCTCAACCTGCCATCATTCTCTGCCCCACTTCCAACATTAAAGAGCCGTAGAACGATGCTGGATGTGTCATTTATTTTGAATGTTATTAAAGGTGATATAAGTGCCGGATTTTTAATTAATGAAATTTCATTCAATGTACCACAACGATTTTCTCGTTATTATGTACCGCTATCGGTTTCCTTTTGTAGAGCTAGTTTTGCCGATGCCGATCCTCTCAGAAGGATGTGCAACACATTTAACCAACTGTATAGATTCTATGATAATTCCGCAAGTCCTAACATTATAAAAAAATTAATAATTGATTTTCTAAATTCATGTATTGCTATCAATCTTAGTTTCTTTATACTTCTATTATTGAGCTTTAGTCTTTTTATAAGAATTATTTATTATTTTCAATATTTCGACTTCCTGTGGAATAATTCTTATAAAAAGACTAAAGAAATAATTATATAAACTTTATACTTGTATTTCATATTAATTTAAGTTTTAAATTAGTTTATAAATAATATAAACAAGTCACTTCTACTGTTTCTAAGCTTCAAAAACATTTGTGATGTAAACTCTTGGTGTTAACAAATGTCTCTAAGGAAAATATTCCATAGACTATAAAATAAATAAATTCGGCTGTGCCGAGTCTTATATGCAATTCACTGTGTTAGCGAAATATTAAAATTTTTTACTTTCCACATTCTTCTAAAATATCAAAAACATAAAAACAAATTCGTCTTACGTCATTAAATATTTAAATATTAAATGTTTTCAGCAATAGATTAAAGGAAATCATCTATATTTGTAACCTGCCAACCAAATATTCAGAAATTACTTTGGATCATTTTAAATTTTTTCTTGCTCTAAAGGGTTTTGCCAATTTCCGTTTTGCATCATAAAATAAAAACTAAAAATTTTTCAGAAAATGTTAAAACACTTCCAGAAAGTTTAGTGCCTACAGATTAAATTCCTTTTTGATTTTGGTAATTTTCCTGGGCAAAATCAAGAATGGTACCTCAGGAATGGTAAAAATCCCTCAGAAGAAGGGTACTGGGGAATCAGGGAATATAAAAATTTTTTTTTAAATTATGCAAAGCTTTTTTCTGAGTACTTGGGCGAGAGATTACAAATCTGGACGATCCCGTAATTTTTTATGGTTCGTTTGCAATCTCCGTATTTGTATCTATGTATGTTCTTGTAGATATGTCTCCTAAATATATTTATAAGTATGTCATAACTGAAAAGATATTTACAAATACTAAAGAACATAAGGAGTTACGTTAAAACATATTGTTACGAAAAATGGTATTTATGTGTGTGTAAATATAGCAATTTAGTATTTGTCTTAATGCGTACAATTTGATTGGGCAATGCTTGTGTGTAAGATGTGTGTTATTTATATCTATGGTAGCGTATAAGTTTTATTATAGCTTACATCAAAGACTATTAAACTATAAAGGCTTGTTTCGCTGAACATTGTTGAAAACGTCCGTCGACGCCCGTTGACGTTAAAACGTTTGTGCAGTTATAGAACATTTAAAAACGTGTCATATGCTTTTCACATAAGAGAAAAAAAGAAAAACATTTTTTTACAAAAAACTGTATCACACTTTTTGTTGTAGTATTTAATTATTAAATATTTTTGTTTTTAGTTGATTTTTGTTATTTTTAGAAAAGTTTTAAGCACTTTAATTATTTAAACTTTCTTTTTTACGCGCTTCACTTCTTTTTTTTTCCAATAAAAAACTACTCTGTCTCAGCTGAGCATAAACGTCCCGTAAAAACGTTTGCTAAATTCTATTTTATACAAGTCTTGCCGTGCCGTCAACGTGACATTTGTTTTCGATAAGCACTTTCATTGCTTTTCATATAACAAAACGGATCAGCTGGTAACGAAATCTTACGGGACTTTCGGTTAATTCTAGCTTTAAGATGTTCTACGTAGAAGCAAATCTAAAAACAAAAATGAATAGCTGAAACGGATGAGGGGGGGAAGTAACAAGGGAATATTTGAGCATTCGCATTTCAAATAAAAGTTTCTCTCATTTAGCTACTGATATAAACAGAGAATAAAAAAATAAACACATACTGAACAACATATAAATGCGCATTTAAAACTTAAAATGAATTTTATTTCTTTGATATGATTTTTGTGTGAGATTTATGAAATTTTTCAACAAAACTGTTATTGAAATCGTAGGAGCAAATATAAATGGAACGAATATGACTAGTTGCGTTATTGTAGGGTAGAATATCTTGTTTATGGTTGAAAAAATTAAATTTATCCCAGTTCACAACGAATTTATGATTCATTAATTTGAACCTTTATTAAACTCTTATTATAGATTTGTAGATATTATTTTTATAATGAAAAGTAGTCCTGTTGTATATGCTTTTTAAAAGGATCTATAAGAATTTTAAAACTCACAGACTGTTACTAATAAATAACACAGAAATTTATTTTATGTTATGAACAAAATTTATTTATAATAAAAATCTAATTATTTGGAAAATAATATGTAAATCATAATAAGACATTTTTATGCCTTATTCCCATTTTCTGTTTTGTGGTATTGTCACAAAACAATTTACTTAATTATAAAAAAATTTGTTTTTAAATGCTCTACGATTGATGGATAGCTATCTATATACCGATTTCATTGCTACTAGGCATATCATCAGTAGACTCTACAAAACTTTTCATAAAAAGTCTTGAACTTATAAGTTTAATACATATCAAACCAAATGAGAATTTCAATTTGGCTAAGAAGTAAAAAGTTTTAAAAATTATGACTTTTTTAGAAACTTAGTAAGTGTACAAATAACATTTGTACAAAATTTAAAATTAACGGATGGTTGAATTTATCCTTAATTACGAAAATAGAAAAATAATTGATTACCCTACATTGAACTCAAGCGAGTAACACAACTCGCTTGAATTTGATGTTTTGATGTAAAGCAAAACGTCAAAATGAACTTTTGCTTTTTTTTCTCGCGCTTTTTATATATAATAATGAAATAAGTTTGAGTTGTCTCACACTTAAAATCAATTATCTGTTTTTGTGAAACTTAAACTATACATACCTTAAAATTAAATGTATACCTTTTTTCTTTAATTAAAACATTTAAAAATATTTTCTTTTTCTTCGATATTTTCTACATTAGATATTCCAGTTCGGAAACCTAAGGTAATGTGTAAGAAAAATATTCAAAATACAAAAATAATAATAATAAAAATCCAATACGTATTTACAGTAAAATGTAAAATAAATATTGAGTCGTAAGCAATATAAATATTAATCAATTAAAACATTTTTATTATTATTCCCATTTTTTGTATCTCATTGAGATAAAACACTGAAGATAGCAAATTGCCGAAACTGGTCTGTTAAAGAACCAAATTTGACGCGGGATGACGTAAACTCCGTCCAAATAAAAATTAAAATTAAAAGTAACTGTTTTCCTTTAATAAAATAAATATAAAGTGAAAAAAAACTGAATTGTTAATGTATGTATAATATAAAAGTAGACAATACAAAAAATATTTAAGTACACTTAAATTGCTTTGCTTAATTTTTTTTACGAAACTTTTTTACATTTTGAAAAAATTTTAAATTACTGTTATGATAATGCACATGCTAGTTTTTTAAGCTAAAGATAAATAACAATTTTAAAATTTTATTATGATCATTATTTCGTTATTTCGCTGCTTAGCTTCTTCAGAATATTTACGAGTATATTTAAAATCATTTCAAAATAGTTAAGAACAAAATGTTGATCAAAATAAAATATTAAAACTTTTATTGACCTTCTGTAATTCCATTGCGGCCAGTAACGAAATTGAAATTCGGCGTGCATTCATATACTATATGTATTACAACAATAAAATACATGTATTTACCTAAGTTAACATCTTCTTAGTTTAATAGTCTTTGCTGTAAGTAAGAAGGTTTTACATAACTTTGTGATTCCGTTTGTAATTTCTACACCCTACATGGGACACCCTATACAAAGGGTTTCCTGCAATAAGTTTTCGTATGACCAAATTCTTGGCATCGGTGACCTTGAACTATATCAGACGTACTTCTATGGGGTTCAATTTGTACCATACAGTGTTTAATTTCACGAATTTCAAAAACCTTTTTATTATTTGGGTCTATAAGATCGCTCATTTTTGAGTTGGTAGGTATGATAACTAAAGTTGTTGGTATCAAAATACTTAACTAACTTCCTATATGAGTCCACTGTTTTTATATTAAGTTTAATCTGGCCATCATGTAAAGCTTTATAATTATATTCAGAAGCACTAATCTCGTTACATTTAATCATTTTAGTTACATTACTAACATTATTAATAAAAATAGGTGGAGGCTTCACTGCAGAATTATCAGCTTCATCATTAATAGAATCATTATCATTGTCCAAAGCAGCAAATTTATTAATGTTCGAACAACTTGGGTCGTTATCTATTAGTTTATGTTTTATTTTTTTTCTGAAGTGTTAATTATCGCTTTAGTTTTGTTGTTATAACTTGCCAGTTAAGCAAATTATCATCATCATCACTTTCAGACACCGTAATAGTGTTGTTACACTTTACCATTAACTTTTCAACGAGATTCAACTTATTTGGTTTTAGGAGCAAAAAATATTAAAATATTTTTATATGTTTGTTTTTGTAAATAACCAAGCGCGACTGAGAACAAAATTTAAATTTGAATTTTAGACTTGCTCGCTTCGTGTTCGTACAGAAACAACCGAAATTTTAGATTTTCATTAAGTTTTGCTTTGTTTTTTGCGTTTTTTATCTAAAGTATAAAAAAATTAGTAAACATTTTTTCAGATATCATATTCATAGCATATGGACCAAAATTCAGCCAAATCGGTCCATAAATGGCTGAGCTATGAGTCCAAAATCGCGATTACCTCTATTTTTGAATATTTTTGGTGATTTTTTTGCGTAATTTGTCTAAACTACAAGACGGACAATAAAACGTGGTACGCAGTTTTATCACAAATAACAGTTGTAATGTCTGTGCAAAAAATCAGATAGATCGGTCCACAAATGGACCAAAAAAATCAAAAATACAACCGGCATTCCACATTTTCATTAATTTTTGTTTTGTTTTTGCTTTGTTTTTTTGTGGAATTTTTTTTAGCTGTCATGTGCGTAATGCTTTGTACACACATAACACGCAAAATAAAAGAGTGTATGTGGTTTTTATTGCCTTGAGTTAAATAGTATTACGAATACAGATATCTCTATGAAAGAGAGTGCATTAGATCTTTCTCGATAATTAAATATTTAATAAAATATGTTTGGCTTAAAAATTTTTACAAAACTTTGCAAAATTAAATGAAAATAAATTTTTTTGTTTTCCTATTTAATATCTTTCTTAGAATTTCTTTTTTTATTAATTTAAAAATTGAGTGCCTGCAGACATTTTATTGCTTTTAAAGATGAGGTTCTCAGAAAGGATTGTTTCTTAGAACTCGTTAATTTTACTCGTATTATAAAAATTTATTTTTTTTATAGTTATTTTAAATAAATAAATTTTTATATTTAATACGACCTCAAGCTGAACAAAGTATGTGTTTCAATTACATACCTACTTTTTTGAAGTGAGTGAATATAAATATGGTTAGTTAAATATGTTTTTACGTGATTCCTTATGTGTTTTAGTATTTGTAAATATCTTTTCAGTATTTTTGACATACTAAGATACAAATGTGCATAAATACGTTGATTTCTCTAAGAGATTGCAAGCGAACCATAGAATATTACGGGTTGGTTCACATATCATTTGAAACAAGAGGTCATCACTAAATTTGTAATCACCCAAGTACTCAGAAAAATCTTTGCATTATTTTTAAAAAATTTATGAAATTCCCTCATATCCCAGTATTCTTCTTCTGAAGGATTTTTGGGCAGGAAAATTACTAAAACTAAAAAGGAATTAAATCTGTAGGCTCTAAACTTTCTGGAAGTGTTTTAACATTTTCTGAAAAATTCGTAGTTTTTCTTTTATGATGCAAAACGGAAACTGCCAAAATCCTTGAGTTCAACAGTACTGGAGTGTATGGAAATTTCAAAAAATATTTAAATATAGTCCAAAATAACTCTGAGTATTTTGGCGGTAGACTACAAATCTAGACAGTCTCCTCTCTAAAATATTATATGTCTCATCTCACAATATTTAACGGTTCGTCGGCAAGTTCCGAAAATCACTTAGAGCAACAGCACTGGGGTATATGGAAATTTAAAAATAATTCAAAGTAACTTCCGAACGAACCATAGAAGGTTACGAGATGGGACGTATATCATTTTAAAAGGGAGGTCGTCTAGATTTGTAATCTATCTTCTAAGTACTCAGAAAAAACTTTACATTATTTTTAAAATTTTTTTAATTTCCCTCCTTCCCCAGTACTCATACTCTGAGGAATTTATATCATTCCTCATTTTGGCAACAGAAACTTACTGAAACCAAACTGAAATGAAATTTGTAAGTTCTACGCTTTCTGGAAGTGTTTTAAAATTTACTTGAAATTTCGTAATTTTTATTCTATGATGCAAAACGGAAATTGCCTAAGCCCTTCAGAGCAACAGCACTGGAGTATATGAAAATTTAAAAAAATAAAAAAAATTTTAAAATATCCAAAGTAAAGATTGGTTGGGTACAAATATAGATGATCTCCGCTAAACTATTGCTTAAACCATTTAATATTTAATGACTTAAGACGTATTTGATAAATAAGCCATTAATACTAAAAATATTTACAAATACTAAAAAACTTCGGGTTTTACGTTAAAACATATTTAACGCGGCATATTTATCTTCACTTATTTAATTTTTTCTATGGTTTTGCTATTAATAAAGAATGCGGAAAGTGAAAAAAATTAATATTTCGCTAACACAGTGAAGGGTATATAAGACTCGGCACTACCGAATTTAACTTGTTTTTTTTCTGAATTTCCATCACACTTTCTTGTGTTTGACAAGTGCGTATAGGGATGCTTGCTGGCTTAGAAGGGCAGTGCCCTTAGAGGAAAAGAAACAACCAAATGAAATTGTCAAATTCTTTTATTTTCAGAGCTACAGTATAAATGTTTTATTTCAAAATGAATTTAGTATTTAAATACAAGTTAAATATTTATTTATTATAAATTGGTTGACGCACTCTCAGCAGTGATCAATAACCGTATCTTAGAACACTTTGTCTACATAGTAAATAAAAATATAAAAAAATTAATGGTTTAAATGATCACTCTTACAAATAATTTTTACAATTTAATTACCTGGAACTATTTGTTCTCTGCAATGCCTTTTCGCGATATTCTGTAACCAATGGCATGAATTCTTCAGCATATCTCTTAGATTTCTTCTTAGTCATGTCAATTATTTTATATATAAAACTTTCATAATCTGGAATAGTATGTTCAGTATTGTTTACTTTTTTCGCCAAAGCCAACAATTGATTCCTTAGACGTTGATTGTATGTTTTGGACGCCATATCAAAAATTACAAGTTCTATTATACTATATTTTCCTAAATATTTTTCCATATTATGAACAGCTTTAAAATTGTCCTTCAAAAATTTTATAGTACTTGAAAAAACTATGTAGCTATTACTATGTTCGTATAGTATATTGCTACGGTACACTTCCTCTAAATAGATTGACTTATCGATAGAGCTTCTGAGTAATTTCTTAATCAGATTTATATTTCCATGGCAAAAAAGAGATTTTATTATAATATACTTTGGATTTTTGTTATCCTTATCGATAAGCATCTGATAGAGAGTATTAAATGTCTCATCATCAGCAATTTTCATAGCATTACAATGTAACACATCTTTAGTTAGAGTTTTATTTTCTTTGAGATGATTTTTCAATTTATTGTAATCGTCCTCCAGTAATTTATTTATGTTGACAAAGCTTGCCATGCTTTTTATATAAAAGCGAATATTGCTTTGAAAATAGTTGTCATTAGATTCATTGACCAATCTAAGTTTCTCAAAAATGGGATTAATTAACTCAGCAAAAAAGAATTGGAAATCGTCATATTTCTCGTTAGCTCTCAAAAAAGGTTCCATTACAAAAAAGGCTTCCGAAAATGTATACCAGCAAACCCAGTGTTCTTCTTTCTTTAAATAAGTAAATAAATTGAAGAGTACAGAAACATCTAAACGATTAGCTTGAAACAATGCAAATGCATCTCTCAAGAGTTGAACGCGATTACGATGACTTATTTGAAGCGGGTTTTCAATTAAAGATTTAATGATTAAATTCCAGTTCGTTATATCATAATTGACAATATAATAACCAATTGACTGTTTGTTTAATATTAACCAGTCATTGTTTGAGATTTTAACATCGGTGAAATTCGTTTCAGGAACATTTCGTAAATAATGTGTAACTTTTGTGTCAGTAAAATTCGGATTGGAGGCAACGGCATAGTTGATGGGTACGTACCAAGTTTTTGAATCTTTCATGTTTTCATTTCTGTAAAACGTCTCCTGTTTAATAGTAAAAGTACCATCGCTATAGTTGCGTGAAACGGTTAGAATGGGATAGCCTCCTTGATTGACCCAAGTGCCAATCATTTCAGTGATTGTGGCAGGGATTTCATAATTTTCCTCTTCAACCGCAGACTGAAGGGCATTAAACAGTTCTTGTTCTCCGACTAATCCGTATTGGCTGTTAAATAATTCAAAATTTTACATAAATCAATATCTATTTGTGAATACATTATAAAGATTTTGAGATCTCACTTTTTCAGAAGAAATTTATTTAAACCTTTTCGGTATATTTTGTCGGTGAGTGCATTGTTCCACATGCGCAAAATATACATGCTTTTGCTATATAATTCTGTCGACATACTTCGCATCATTTCTAAAGGAGTTTTATTTTCATTGTGAGGGAGTAACAAAGATTGATCATCACTATCACTAAATAAAGTCTGAGTGTACCACGTTTTGTCGTCTATATCCCATACATTCAATTCTGGATACATCTATTAAATTTTTGTACGACTTACAAATGTAGAAATTATCTTAATAAATCTCTTCAAAATATACTTACATTGTCAATTGCATTGGTTGAATATAAATTTTCTATACCTGTTGTTACCCAAAGGTATGCAAATGATGAAAATGTCACGTAATTATCAAACCACTGAGCAGCAATTGTATTTACTATTTTGGATAGCCGGTAAAGCGTTTTATACAAATCAAAAATGATGAAATCAGGTATAAAAAGATTCTCATTAAAAATAGGCAGACCCCAGCTGTCCGTACATGACACTGAGTAATTGGGTATAACAACAAAATCCATTTTTGGAAGCATGTACGGAACATCAATGTATTCAGACACATCCATCACAAAATGTGAGATTATGGGAAGAAGCTCTGCACGTAGGTTCTTTGTATTGGGACGAGAATAGATACGTAGTGGAAAATTACTATGTTTGTCTTCAGTGTATTCAAAGTCGGATACGGTAAATCCTACAAGATACGTTGCCATCGGAGGTGTTGTTAAGAAGACAGTTCGATTAGCACTAAAAGAGACATGAGTTATTTAAATGGGTTTTATAATTATTTAAAATAATAACTGTACCTCGACAATTTAGCGTTGACAGGCATATTTGAAATTGCCGTGTAAGTGGGACTGTGATTAATGGTTATTGTAAAGTTGGCACGTTTATTTACCTCATCGTAGCAAGGAAAGGCATAACGAGCATAAGAGGGTCTGAAAAATGTCGTCGCCAAATGACTAAAATGGATATAAAAGAAAAAAATTACTACAGACACACACACATAATTTGTTTTTGTTTAACAATTTCGTCATTTCTTTGCAAACTTGAAATATGTTAGTTATTAGATAATTTTTATGAATAATTGACTCTTAGGGCCAGCGTTATTATATTGTAAGATTTATAAATTTTTGCAAGTTTTTTGAGATGTTTAAAGTTTTCATGTTTTGCATCTCAAATAATAGTTTTTAACTATTTGTTTAAAATAATTTTTATATTTTGTGAAACTTCACTATTTTTCATTTATTTCAAAAACTATTCAGAGAAAAGCTACGTTCACCTTACACAAATATTTATCGAAATTAATTTAAAAAAAATTACTCATAAACTAAGGCTCAGGGATGCCCTATCCCTGTTTTTACAACATTTAAATTTTTTGGCGATTTTTGTGGTTGTAATTAAGTCAGAATGTATTGTAAATATTTATTTCAAAATAAAGTTTGTATCAGTCGCGTAAGAACACATCCGTTGATAACCGAAGACTAAAGTCATATTTTCGATAAAACTCTGAAGTATAAATTCATGAATTGGTCGCAAAAAAAAATAAGAATAAGTAATTTGAGGAGTGAAGAAAAGTATTTCTATCTTGAAGACTCAGCATGCATTTCACTTGAATTTTCAAAACACATTTTCCCGAAAATTTGCTTAAAAGAATTCCACTGCAATAAAAAGTCCGAATGACTTAAAATTAGGAATCAAATCTGTTGTGGGATCCTTATTTTTATAGCAGTAAAATATCTAATAAGAATGCGAAATCAATTTAATTTTATTTAATTTAAAATGTTTTCAAGCCAAACATATTTAATTAATAATTTAATGTCAAATAAAGAATTATAAATTCGCAGTTCTATTTATTACACAAAAGCTATTTAAAAAACACACATTGATACACACATTTGTATAAGACCGACTGGTTTTAAATGCAAATGTTGCAAAAATAATTAATTTTTTATACTCACTGATATTTGCCATCATCATCTTTGTATTTAGTAATAATAAAACCATCATAGTCATCACTCAAGTCACCTCTATAAATAATAGTTAGTTTCCATTTCGTTTGAGGGGGAAGCTTTTCACTGTTTCTACGTGTAAGCGTTAAAAATTCACGTTTTAATTCGTATTCAGCTGACAGATCTTCAGATTCACCAGTGAAAGGATTTTCAATAGTTGCTTTGGAAATATTCAAAGGACCAGCATTTAAAACAATTTTGCTCGTAGTATTTACAACCACAATGTCGATTGTGACTTCACCTTCAAATGCCTTGTCCCCTAAATGAACGTTTGTAGTCAGTTCGATATTATAGTGTTCGGGGTAGGTATCATTTGGCAAACGATGGTTAGTTTCATCAACTTCATTATTTGAATTTGACTTTACACTTTCGGTAAAAAAAATAATGGCCAAGGCCCACCAACAAATTACTGGAAAACTTCTCATAGTACTTCGGGTATGACAACTAGAAACTGTTTGACTTCAAAACATATTCCGCACACCTTTTATAGGCATTTTATGCTACGAGTACAAAAACAAAACATTTTGTGTACACTTTGTTATCTCGTTCCATAAAAAAATTTAAGTTTATTTTTTATTTATTTTAAAAAACCTTGATTTTAAGAAACCAACTTTTTGTGATAAAATTTAGTTAAATTTTCGTTTTATTTTATTACGAGTATAAAAAGTAACTATTTTAAAATTAACAAAAAATAACACTTTTGGTACACTCGGTTATCTGAGTCCATAAAAATTTTAATCTCTTTTTTGTTTATACTAAAAAGCTTTGATTTTAAAAAACAACTTTTTGCGATAAAATTTAGTTAAATTTCCTTTTTTTATTACGAATGCACGTGCTTAAGTTTTTCCTATTTTTTATCTTTATAATTTCGACAACAGCAAATAGTTTTGTTTATAAATATTAAAAGCTTTCATATTATTATACCATAGAAAAAATTATATGAGTGAAGATAAATATGCCGCGTTTAATATGTTTTAACGTAAAACCTGAAGTTTTGTAGTATTTGTAAATATTTTCAGTATTAATGGCTTATTTATCAAATACGTTTTCAGAAAATGTTAAAACACTTCCAGAAAGTTTAGAGCCTACAGATTAAATTCCATTTTGATTTAGGCAATTTTCCTGGCCAAAATCGGGAATGGTACTTCAGAAAAGTGGGTAATCGTAAAAATCAACGTACTTATGCACATTTGTCTCTATGTATGTACTTTTACTTCACCTAAACATATTTATAAGAATGTCATAAATACTGAAAATATATGTAATAATTTCTATTTGGAATTTAAAAGTTTAACAAAATATTAATCTTTATTTGTGCTTAATTCCAGAAATTGTGTTGGTTTTAAAATTTATTCTTTTACTCATGATATTCTCATGAGTTATTTATTCAGTACAATAAGTACTGAAGCGGAGAGCATACCTATATGTACTTATTGTACTGAATAAAACTAAATAACTCATGAGAATATCATGAGTAAAAGAATAAATTTCAAAAACCAACACAATTTCTGGAATTAAGCACAAATAAAGATTAATATTTTACTGAAAATATATTTACAAATACTAAGAAAGGAAGGATTTGTGTTAAAACATATTTAATTCGCCATATTTATTTTCACTCACTTCAAAAAATTATCTAACTGAAAGGACCTCAACATAATAAACTAGTCTTTCAATAGCAAAAAAGACATCTAAACTTACAAATAAAAAATTATATAAAAATAAAAAAACAACACATATTGAAAGAGATAAAAATAGTTTTGTTTCAATTATTAATTTCAGTTCAAAAATTAACAATCTTTTCTGAGAACCTCATTTTTAAAGGCAATAAAATGTTTGCAGGCACTCAGCTTTTAAATTAACCATTTTGTATCAGTGTTGCGTTTTCGCAACGTCATATTCGAAGACTGTACAACTCAAAAATTTTTTGTATTCTGCAATTATTTTAAATCTTAATCTATTCAAGAACTAAACAAGGAAATTATTAGTTTTAATTTTTAATAACTTTTTTCAATAGGTTACCAATACTGTGGTATGTTTCAATTCAAGTATATGTCTATACGAATTTAGGTAGTGGTACCAAATGGGTTAATAAAAAGAGAGATTCTAAGAAAGATATTACTAAGGAATACAAATTATATATAATTTAAATTAATTTTGCAAACATTTTCAAGCCAAACATATTTAATTAAATATTTAATGAACAACAAAAATCTAAAAAATTCTCTTTCATAATGCAATTTCACTCAAGCTATTTAAAGACACACTCACACATACACACATACGCACATGACAGCTTATAAATTTCTATAAAAAAAAAAACAAAAACAAAGCAAGAGCAAAGCAAAAATTAATGAAAATGTGAAATTTTAGTTACATTTCTGATATTTCTCTGCCATTTCCTGACCGATTGCTTTCCTTTTTTGCAGAAACTATTTCTGTTAAAAATGTAAATAAAATTTTTGATCGTTTTGTATTTCAGACAAAAATTTAAAATTTCGGTTGTATTTTTGATTTTTCTGGTCCATTTGTGAACCGATCTTTCTGATTTTTTGCGAAGACAATACGACTGTTATTTGTAATAAAATTGATTACCATACTTTTTGTCCGGTATGTAAATAGTTACGACAAATTGTGCAAAAAACATACCAAATAAATAAAAAACTAGAGGTAGTTGTGATTTTTGACTGATAACGCAGCCATTTATAAACCGATCTGGCTGAATTTCAATAGCAATAATTCGACAGAAATAACTGACAGACTGGTGTACTAAACTTTTCTGTATGTTGCTTAGAGACTTAATAAAGTTGATTTCAACGCATTGACGGGCAGACAGACAGACAGGCGGATATTGCTAAATCGACTCCGCTATTCATATGAATAAATAATATATATACTTTATAGGGTGTCCCATGTACGGTGTAGAAATTGAAAAACTTACTTACAGTGAACGGTATAAAATCAACTTGTGGTACATCATAAAAATTTAAGTCTATTTTTGATTTTGTAAGCAAATATTTTTGTTTATACTAAAAAGTTTTAAAATAAAAAAAAACTTTTTTGTGATAAAATTTAGTTTAATTTGCTTTTTATTTTATTACGAATATACGTGGTGATCTTTTTTTTTTTATTTTTTATCTTTATAATTTCGACAACAGTAAATATTTTTGTTTAAAAGCCAAAAGAAACCAAGGAGTGTAAAAGTTTAACAACTTTTTTGTTTATTAATTTTTTTTTATTTTTTCTTTCAGATTATATAATATACAAAATGGAAATTTTTCTACACTAAGTATGAAAAATGATGTCTCTTAAATGACCACCGTTTTCAGCTTCGCCCATCAGTGCATTTTCCATTTTTTTTTTGGCCCACCCTGTATTATACCATAGAAAAAATTAAGTGAGTGAAGATAAATATGGTACTTCAGCAAAGTGGGGAATATTAAAATTGCTTCAGAAGAAAAGTACTGGGGTATGAGGGAATTTCAAAAATTTTTTAAAAATAACGCAAAGTTTTTTCTGAGTACTTGGCCGATAGATTACAAATCTAGACGACCTCTTATTTAAAACGATATGTGAACCAAACCCGTAATATTCTATGGTTCGTTTGCAAACTCTTAGAGACATCAACGTATTTATGCACATTTGTATCTTAGTATGTCAAAAATACTGAAAAGATATTTACAAATACTAAAAAACATAAGGAATTACGTGAAATTTATCTTCACTCACTTCAAAAAAAGTATGTAATTGAAATGCATACTTTGTTCAGCTTGAGGTCATATTAAATATGAAAAATTTCTAAATTTCTAAATACAGTCAAAGCCCGGTTTAACGAATGATATAATGTTCAGACGTTTCGTTATAATGAGATATTCGTTATATCGAACAGTATTTTTTTACCTTAAAATTTTATAAAAAAACGGTGGTCCGCAATTTTAAAAATATAAAAATTTAATTGTATTTATAATTTAGTGTAGAAGTAAAACTTTAATTGATATTTTCACGTTTATTTAAGAATTGTTTTTATTTCTAATACATACATAATTTTATTAAAAATCATAAATGTACATAGGTGCATATACATACATACATACAACTACTAAAACTTTAACGCATTACACGTGTTCTTTCAATACAAAACAAAGAAGCCAAAAACACACACAAAAATCTAACGGTTCTGTAACGATTTTTTTATTTTGCTTTCTCATTCGTTAAATCGGGATTATTTTTTTTTTTTTTTTGCCATTCGTTATATCGGATATTCGTTAAACTGAGTATTCGTTATACCGGGCTTTGACTGTACGTCTAAAACTAAAGAGTTCTAAGAAACAATCCTTTCTGAGAACCTCATCTTTAAAAGCAATAAAATGTCTGCAGGCACTCAATTTTTAAATTAATAAAAAAAGAAATTCTAAGAAAGATATTAAATAGGAAAACAAAAAAATTTATTTTCATTTAATTTTGCAAAGTTTTGTAAAAATTTTTAAGCCAAACATATTTTATTAAATATTTAATTATCGAGAAAGATCTAATGCACTCTCTTTCATAGAGATATCTGTATTCGTAATACTATTTAACTCAAGGCAATAAAAACCACACATACACACATACACTCTTTTATTTTGCGTGTTATGTGTGTACAAAGCATTACGCACATGACAGCTAAAAAAAATTCCACAAAAAAACAAAGCAAAAACAAAACAAAAATTAATGAAAATGTGGAATGCCGGTTGTATTTTTGATTTTTTTGGTCCATTTGTGGACCGATCTATCTGATTTTTTGCACAGACATTACAACTGTTATTTGTGATAAAACTGCGTACCACGTTATATTCTCCGTCTTGTAGTTTAGACAAATTACGCAAAAAACTCACCAAAAATGGTAAAAAGTAGAGTAGTCGCGATTTTGGACTCACAGCTCCGTCCTTTTATGGAGCCATCTAACTGAGTTTTGGTTACGATACTACGAATGCGATATTTGAAAAAACTGCGTACTACTTTTTTTCAGTTTAGATAATTAATGAAAATCTATAATTTCGGTTGTATTTTTAATATTCCTCGGCCATTTGTGAACTGCCTTCATTTTTAGCACAGGTATTATGACTTATACTTCAAGCAAAACTGCATACCATGTTTTTTTGTCCGTTTCTTCGTTTAGACAAAATAGGCAAAAAACCCACTCAAAAAATGGTCAAAATTAGAGGTAGTTTCGGTTTTCGACTCATAGCTCTCTCATTTATAAACCGATCTGGCTGAATTTCAATAGCAATAGTCTTACAGAAACAACTGACTGTAGGGTATGCTTCTGTATGTTGTCCACATTCTTCTGAAAGTTGATTTCAACAACTACACGGGCAGACAGACGGACATCGCTAAAACGACTCCGCTACTTATAAGGATCCAGAATATATATACTTTATAGGGTGTCCCATGTAGGGTGTAGAAATTACAAACGGAATCACAAAGTTATATGGAGCCTTCTTACTTACAGTGAAGCGAATAAAAATAGAAACCACATAACTACATGTACTCAAAAAAAAAATTTTTTTTTTAATTTTAAAATAGTTACTGTTTACACTCGTAATAAAATAAAACGTAAATTAAATTAAATTTTATCACAAAAAGTTGTATTCTTAAAATCAAGGTTTTTTAAAATAAATAAAAAAAATTTAAATTTTTATGGAGCCAGATAACCAAGTGTACACAATTTCTGGAATTAAGCACAAATAAAGATTAATATTTTGTTAAACTTTTAAATTCCAAATAGAAATTATTACATATATTTTCAGTATTTATGACATTCTTATAAATATGTTTAGGTGAAGTAAAAGTACATACATAGAGACAAATGTGCATAAGTACGTTGATTTTTACGATTACCCACTTTTCTGAAGCACCATTCCCGATTTTGGCCAGGAAAATTGCCTAAATCAAAATGGAATTTAATCTGTAGGCTCTAAACTTTCTGGAAGTGTTTTAACATTTTCTGAAAACGTATTTGATATTAGATATTTTACTGCTATAAAAATAAGGATCCCACAACAGATTTGATTCCTAATTTTAAGTCATTCGGACTTTTTATTGCAGTGGAATTCTTTTAAGCAAATTTTCGGGAAAATGTGTTTTGAAAATTCAAGTGAAATGCATGCTGAGTCTTCAAGATAGAAATACTTTTCTTCACTCCTCAAATTACTTATTCTTATTTTTTTTTGCGACCAATTCATGAATTTATACTTCAGAGTTTTATCGAAAATATGACTTTAGTCTTCGGTTATCAACGGATGTGTTCTTACGCGACTGATACAAACTTTATTTTGAAATAAATATTTACAATACATTCTGACTTAATTACAACCACAAAAATCGCCAAAAAAATTTAAATGTTGTAAAAACAGGGATAGGGCATCCCTGAGCCTTAGTTTATGAGTAATTTTTTTTAAATTAATTTCGATAAATATTTGTGTAAGGTGAACGTAGCTTTTCTCTGAATAGTTTTTGAAATAAATGAAAAATAGTGAAGTTTCACAAAATATAAAAATTATTTTAAACAAATAGTTAAAAACTATTATTTGAGATGCAAAACATGAAAACTTTAAACATCTCAAAAAACTTGCAAAAATTTATAAATCTTACAATATAATAACGCTGGCCCTAAGAGTCAATTATTCATAAAAATTATCTAATAACTAACATATTTCAAGTTTGCAAAGAAATGACGAAATTGTTAAACAAAAACAAATTATGTGTGTGTGTCTGTAGTAATTTTTTTCTTTTATATCCATTTTAGTCATTTGGCGACGACATTTTTCAGACCCTCTTATGCTCGTTATGCCTTTCCTTGCTACGATGAGGTAAATAAACGTGCCAACTTTACAATAACCATTAATCACAGTCCCACTTACACGGCAATTTCAAATATGCCTGTCAACGCTAAATTGTCGAGGTACAGTTATTATTTTAAATAATTATAAAACCCATTTAAATAACTCATGTCTCTTTTAGTGCTAATCGAACTGTCTTCTTAACAACACCTCCGATGGCAACGTATCTTGTAGGATTTACCGTATCCGACTTTGAATACACTGAAGACAAACATAGTAATTTTCCACTACGTATCTATTCTCGTCCCAATACAAAGAACCTACGTGCAGAGCTTCTTCCCATAATCTCACATTTTGTGATGGATGTGTCTGAATACATTGATGTTCCGTACATGCTTCCAAAAATGGATTTTGTTGTTATACCCAATTACTCAGTGTCATTTGTGGATAACTGGGGTCTGCTTATGTTTAGAGAGAATCTTTTTATACCTGAGTTCATCAAATTTGATTTGACTGATACGTATTACACTATGTTACGTATAGTAAGACCAATTGCTGCTCAGTGGTTTGATAATTACGTGACAATTTCATCATTCGCATATATTTGGTTAACAACAGCTATAGGCGATATATATGCACACAATGCAATGGACTATGTAAGTGTATTTTGAAGAGATTTCCTAAGATAATTTCTATATTTGTAAGTCGCACAAAAAATTTCATAGATGTATCCGGAATGGAATGTATGGGATATAGACGGCAAAACGTGGTACACTCAGACTTTATTTAGTGATAGTGATGATCAATCTTTGTTACTCCCTCACAATGAAAATAAAACTCCTTTAAAAATAGCGCAAAGTATGTCGACAGAATTATATAGCAAAAGCGTGCTTATTTTGCGCATGTGGAACAATGCACTCACCGACAAAATATACCGAAAAGGTTTAAATAAATTTCTTCTGAAAAAGTGAGATCTCAAAATCTTTATAATGTATTCACAAATAGATATTGATTTATGTAAAATTTTGAATTATTTAACAGCCAATACGGATTAGTCGGAGAACAAGAACTGTTTAATGCCCTTCAGTCTGCGGTTGAAGAGGAAAATTATGAAATCCCTGCCACAATCACTGAAATGATTGGCACTTGGGTCAATCAAGGAGGCTATCCCATTCTAACCGTTTCGCGCAACTATAGCGATGGTACTTTTACTATTAAACAGGAGACGTTTTACAGAAATGAAAACATGAAAGATTCAAAAACTTGGTACGTACCCATCAACTATGCCGTTGCCTCCAATCCGAATTTTACTGACACAAAAGTTACACATTATTTACGAAATGTTCCTGAAACGAATTTCACCGATGTTAAAATCTCAAACAATGACTGGTTAATATTAAACAAACAGTCAATTGGTTATTATCGTGTCAATTATGATATAACGAACTGGAATTTAATCATTAAATCTTTAATTGAAAACCCGCTTCAAATAAGTCATCGTAATCGCTTTCAACTCTTGAGAGATGCATTTGCATTGTTTCAAACTAATCGTTTAGATGTTTCTGTACTCTTCAATTTATTTACTTATTTAAAGAAAGAAGAACACTGGGTTTGCTGGTATACATTTGAGGGAGTTTTTTATGAATTGCAACCCTTTTTGAGGACTAACGAAAAATATGACGACTTCCAATTCTTTGTTGCTGAGTTGATTAATCCCATTTTTGAGAAACTTAGATTGGTCAATGAATCTAGTGACAACTATTTTCAAAGCAAAATTCGCTTGTATATAAATAACTTAGCAACCTTTGTCAACATAAATAAATTACTGGAGGACGATTACAATAAATTGAAAAATCATCTCAAAGAAAATAAAACTCTAACTAAAGATGTGTTACATTGTAATGCTATGAAAATTGCTGATGATGAGACATTTAATACTCTCTATCAGATGCTTATCGATAAGGATAACAAAATTTCAAAGACTGATATAATAAATTCTTTAGTTTGCCATGGAAATGTAAATCTGATGAAGAAATTACTGAGGAGTTCCATCGATAAGTCAATCTACTTAGAGGATAGGTACCGTCGCCACATACTATACCTATTTCCTATTAGCTACATGTTTTTTTCAAGTACTATAGAATTTTTGAATGAAAATCTTGAAGCTGTTTATAGTTTGGGACAAAATTTAAAAAGAAAAATTAATTTTCTAGAATTTGTAATTAATGAAATGGCGGCAGTAATATACAATAAACGCCTAGCAGATCAATTGTTGGTTTTGGCGAAAAAAGTAAGCAATAATGAACATTTTGGATTCGATGTGGAAAGAAAAATAAATGAAACGATTAATATGGCTTTGAAAAATTCTAAGAGATATGCTGAAGAATTCATGCCATTGGTTACAGAATATCGCGAAAAGGCATTGCAGAGAACAAATAGTTCCAGGTAATTAAATTGTAAAAATTATTTGTAAGAGTGATCATTTAAACCATTAATTTTTTTTATATTTTTATTTACTATGTAGACAAAGTGTTCTAAGATACGGTTATTGATCACTGCTGAGAGTGCGTCAACCAATTTATAATAAATAAATATTTAACTTGTATTTAAATACTAAATTCATTTTGAAATAAAACATTTATACTGTAGCTCTGAAAATAAAAGAATTTGACAATTTCATTTGGTTGTTTCTTTTCCTCTAAGGGCACTGCCCTTCTAAGCCAGCAAGCATCCCTATACGCACTTGTCAAACACAAGAAAGTGTGATGGAAATTCAGAAAAAAAAGAAACAAGTTAAACTCGGCAGTATGTGGCGAGTCTGTTACATGGCGGTATTAGTATAAAATTTAAAAAAATTTATTCAAAACAAGTTAAGTTCGGTCGTGCCTTCACTGTGTTAACGAAGTATTACTGTTTTTCACTTTCCACATTTTTCTTAAATATAAAAAATATACAAAAAATTAATTAAGTGAATATAAATATGCTGAAATCAATGTGTTTTATCATTAACCCTCACGATTTTCTTAATTCAAATTAATGAAACCAAAAGGAATTTAATCTGTAGGTTCTAAGCTTTTTGGAAGTACCTTAAAATTTGCGGAATATTTTGCAATTTTTATTGTATGATTCAAACCGGAAATTGCCAAAACTCTTCAGAATAACAGCACTGGTGAAGTATGGTGAAGTAATTTATGTTACAAATTACAAATGTAGACGACCTTCCCCTTAAATTTATATGTATCCCATCCCGAAGTAGTGAGTGGTTCGTCCGGAATTTGCTAAAATACCTTAGAGCAACACCACTGCGGTATATGAAATTTAAAAAAAAAATAATTCAAATAATATCTGAATATTTGGTTGGTAGATTACAAATGTAGACGATCCCCGCTAAGCTACTATAGAAATATTTAATGACATAAGGCGTGCTTGATAAATATGCCATTAACACTTAAAACATATTTACAAATACTAAAAAGCGTTAAAACATATTTAACGCGGCATATTTATCTTCACTCACTTAATTTCGTGTATGTTTTTTATATTTTAGCAGAATGTGGACTCGGCACAGCTGAACTTAATTTATTTTTTATTGATTTCAAGAAATCATTTTATTCATAAAATTATTGAAATATTTCATTTAATCAATGAAAAAATTTTAATGGAATATTCATTAATTTTATGAAATATTCATGAATTTAGTGAAATAATTTCATTAAATTCAAGAAATTATTTCATTCATAAAACTCATGAAATATTTCATTGAATCAATGAAAAAATTTTAAATGAAATATTCAATAATTTTATGAAATAATAATAAATTTATTGAAATAATTTCATTAACTTCAAGAAATTATTTCATTCATAAGACTCAAGAAATATTTCATGGAATCAATGAAAAAATTTTAATGAAATATTTATTAATTTTATGAAATATTCATAAACTTTTTCTAAGTAGTTTCATTAATTTCAAGAAATTATTTCATTCATAAGACTCATGAAATATTTCATGGAATCAATGAAAAAATTTTAATGGAATATTCATTAATTTTATGAAATATTCATGAAGTTAGTGAAATAATTTCATTAAATTCAAGAAATTATATCATTCATAAAACTCATGAAATATTTCATTGAATCAATGAACAAATTTTAAATAAAATATTCAATAATTTTATGAAATAATAATAAATTTATTGAAATAATTTCATTAAATTCAAGAAATTATTTCATTCATAAGACTCATGAAATATTTCATGGAATCAATGAAAAAATTTTAATGGAATATTCATTAATTTAATGAAATATTCATGAAGTTAGTGAAATAATTTCATTAAATTCAAGAAATTATTTCATTCATAAGACTCATGAAATGTTGCATGGAATCAATGAAAAATTTTTAATGAAATATTCATTTATTTTATGAAATATTCATAAATTTTTTTAAGTAATTTCATTAATTTCAAGAAATTATTTCATTCATGAAATATTTCATTGAATCAATGGAAAAATATTCACTATTTTATTTAAATAAACTTTTTATTACAATAAAAAATTTGCAATCATGAATCAATTTTGATTAATTCAATCAATTTATTTGATTGATTTTTTCATTGAATTTTTTCTAATTTTTTTTTGTAGAGCTAGTTTTGCCGATGCCGATCCTCTCAGAAGGATGTGCAACACATTTAACCAACTGTATAGATTCTATGATAATTCCGCAAGTCCTAACATTATAAAAAAATTAATAATTGATTTTCTAAATTCATGTATTGCTATCAATCTTAGTTTCTTTATACTTCTATTATTGAGCTTTAGTCTTTTTATAAGAATTATTTATTATTTTCAATATTTCGACTTCCTGTGGAATAATTCTTATAAAAAGACTAAAGAAATAATTATATAAACTTTATACTTGTATTTCATATTAATTTAAGTTTTAAATTAGTTTATAAATAATATAAACAAGTCACTTCTACTGTTTCTAAGCTTCAAAAACATTTGTGATGTAAACTCTTGGTGTTAACAAATGTCTCTAAGGAAAATATTCCATAGACTATAAAATAAATAAATTCGGCTGTGCCGAGTCTTATATGCAATTCACTGTTTTAGGGGAATTTTAAAATTTTTTACTTTCCACATTCTTCTAAAATATCAAAAACATAAAAACAAATTCGTCTTACGTCATTAAATATTTAAATATTAAATGTTTTAAGCAATAGATTA
Source organism: Thelaira solivaga (assembly GCA_947397855.1). NCBI lineage: Eukaryota > Metazoa > Arthropoda > Insecta > Diptera > Tachinidae > Thelaira > Thelaira solivaga. The sequence continues at coordinate 75,956,009 of OX377610.1, forward strand.
AAGGAAATCATCTATATTTGTAACCTGCCAACCAAATATTCAGAAATTACTTTGGATCATTTTAAATTTTTTCTTGCTCTAAAGGGTTTTGCCAATTTCCGTTTTGCATCATAAAATAAAAACTAAAAATTTTTCAGAAAATGTTAAAACACTTCCAGAAAGTTTAGTGCCTACAGATTAAATTCCTTTTTGATTTTGGTAATTTTCCTGGGCAAAATCAAGAATGGTACCTCAGGAATGGTAAAAATCCCTCAGAAGAAGGGTACTAGGGAATCAGGGAATATAAAAATTTTTTTTTTAAATTATGCAAAGCTTTTTTCTGAGTACTTGGGCGAGAGATTACAAATCTGGACGATCCCGTAATTTTTTATGGTTCGTTTGCAATCTCCGTATTTGTATCTATGTATGTTCTTGTAGATATGTCTCCTAAATATATTTATAAGTATGTCATAACTGAAAAGCTATTTACAAATACTAAAGAACATAAGGAGTTACGTTAAAACATATTGTTACGAAAAATGGTATTTATGTGTGTGTAAATATAGCAATTTAGTATTTGTCTTAATGCGTACAATTTGATTGGGCAATGCTTGTGTGTAAGATGTGTGTTATTTATATCTATGGTAGCGTATAAGTTTTATTATAGCTTACATCAAAGACTATTAAACTATAAAGGCTTGTTTCGCTGAACATTGTTGAAAACGTCCGTCGACGCCCGTTGACGTTAAAACGTTTGTGCAGTTATAGAACATTTAAAAACGTGTCATATGCTTTTCACATAAGAGAAAAAAAGAAAAACATTTTTTTACAAAAAACTGTATCACACTTTTTGTTGTAGTATTTAATTATTAAATATTTTTGTTTTTAGTTGATTTTTGTTATTTTTAGAAAAGTTTTAAGCACTTTAATTATTTAAACTTTCTTTTTTACGCGCTTCACTTCTTTTTTTTTCCAATAAAAAACTACTCTGTCTCAGCTGAGCATAAACGTCCCGTAAAAACGTTTGCTAAATTCTATTTTATACAAGTCTTGCCGTGCCGTCAACGTGACATTTGTTTTCGATAAGCACTTTCATTGTTTTTCATATAACAAAACGGATCAGCTGGTAACGAAATCTTACGGGACTTTCGGTTAATTCTAGCTTTAAGATGTTCTACGTAGAAGCAAATCTAAAAACAAAAATGAATAGCTGAAACGGATGAGGGGGGGGGGGGGAAGTAACAAGGGAATATTTGAGCATTCGCATTTCAAATAAAAGTTTCTCTCATTTAGCTACTGATATAAACAGAGAATAAAAAAATAAACACATACTGAACAACATATAAATGCGCATTTAAAACTTAAAATGAATTTTATTTCTTTGATATGATTTTTGTGTGAGATTTATGAAATTTTTCAACAAAACTGTTATTGAAATCGTAGGAGCAAATATAAATGGAACGAATATGACTAGTTGCGTTATTGTAGGGTAGAATATCTTGTTTATGGTTGAAAAAATTAAATTTATCCCAGTTCACAACGAATTTATGATTCATTAATTTGAACCTTTATTAAACTCTTATTATAGATTTGTAGATATTATTTTTATAATGAAAAGTAGTCCTGTTGTATATGCTTTTTAAAAGGATCTATAAGAATTTTAAAACTCACAGACTGTTACTAATAAATAACACAGAAATTTATTTTATGTTATGAACAAAATTTATTTATAATAAAAATCTAATTATTTGGAAAATAATATGTAAATCATAATAAGACATTTTTATGCCTTATTCCCATTTTTTGTTTTGTGGTATTGTCACAAAACAATTTACTTAATTATAAAAAAATTTGTTTTTAAATGCTCTACGATTGATGGATAGCTATCTATATAGCGATTTCATTGCTACTAGGCATATCATCAGTAGACTCTACAAAACTTTTCATAAAAAGTCTTGAACTTATAAGTTTAATACATATCAAACCAAATGAGAATTTCAATTTGGCTAAGAAGTAAAAAGTTTTAAAAATTATGACTTTTTTAGAAACTTAGTAAGTGTACAAATAACATTTGTACAAAATTTAAAATTAACGGATGGTTGAATTTATCCTTAATTACGAAAATAGAAAAATAATTGATTACCCTACATTGAACTCAAGCGAGTAACACAACTCGCTTGAATTTGATGTTTTGATGTAAAGCAAAACGTCAAAATGAACTTTTGCTTTTTTTTCTCGCGCTTTTTATATATAATAATGAAATAAGTTTGAGTTGTCTCACACTTAAAATCAATTATCTGTTTTTGTGAAACTTAAACTATACATACCTTAAAATTAAATGTATACCTTTTTTCTTTAATTAAAACATTTAAAAATATTTTCTTTTTCTTCGATATTTTCTACATTAGATATTCCAGTTCGGAAACCTAAGGTAATGTGTAAGAAAAATATTCAAAATACAAAAATAATAATAATAAAAATCCAATACGTATTTACAGTAAAATGTAAAATAAATATTGAGTCGTAAGCAATATAAATATTAATCAATTAAAACATTTTTATTATTATTCCCATTTTTTGTATCTCATTGAGATAAAACACTGAAGATAGCAAATTGCCGAAACTGGTCTGTTAAAGAACCAAATTTGACGCGGGATGACGTAAACTCCGTCCAAATAAAAATTAAAATTAAAAGTAACTGTTTTCCTTTAATAAAATAAATATAAAGTGAAAAAAAACTGAATTGTTAATGTATGTATAATATAAAAGTAGACAATACAAAAAATATTTAAGTACACTTAAATTGCTTTGCTTAATTTTTTTTACGAAACTTTTTTACATTTTGAAAAAATTTTAAATTACTGTTATGATAATGCACATGCTAGTTTTTTAAGCTAAAGATAAATAACAATTTTAAAATTTTATTATGATCATTATTTCGTTATTTCGCTGCTTAGCTTCTTCAGAATATTTACGAGTATATTTAAAATCATTTCAAAATAGTTAAGAACAAAATGTTGATCAAAATAAAATATTAAAACTTTTATTGACCTTCTGTAATTCCATTGCGGCCAGTAACGAAATTGAAATTCGGCGTGCATTCATATACAACAATAAAATGCATGTATTTACCTAAGTTAACATCTTCTTAGTTTAATAGTCTTTGCTGTAAGTAAGAAGGTTTTACATAACTTTGTGATTCCGTTTGTAATTTCTACACCCTACATGGGACACCCTATAAAGTTTATATATTCTGAATCCTTATAAGTAGCGGAGTCGTTTTAGCGATGTCCGTCTGTCTATCCGTGTAATCGTTGAAATCAACTTTCAGAAGAATCTAGACAACATACAAAAAAGTATAGCATACCAAACGGTCAGTTGTTGCTTTAAGACTATTACTATTGAAATTCAGCCAGATCGGTTTATAAATGGCGGAGTTACCTCTATTTTTGACTATTTTTTGAGTGGGCTTTTTACGTATTTTGTCTAAACGAAAAAGTGGACAAAAAAAGTGGTGCTCAGTTTTGTATAAGTCACAATATCTGTACTAAAAATGAAAGCAAATCTTCCTACAAATAGCCGAGGAATATAAAAAATACAACCGAAATTTTAGATTTGTATTAATTATGGCTTTGTTTTTATGCGATTTTTATCTAGACTGAAAAAAAGTAGTGCACAGTTTTTTTCAAACATCCCATTTGTAGTATCGTAACCAAAACTCAGTTAGATGGGTCCATAAATGGCGGAGCTATGAGTCAAAAATTGCGAATACCTCTATTTTTTGACCATTTTTTGTACGTTTTTGCGTAATTTGTCTAAACTACAAGACGGATAATAAAACGTGGTACGCAGTTTTATCACAAATAATATTTATAATGTCTGCGCAAAAAATCATAAAGATCGGGCCACAAATAGACCAGAAAAATCAAAAAAAAAATTTTTTTTTTATTACATATTTATTTGCTATCTATCTTATTAAAACGATAAATTAGGGAATATATAAAAATACATATATTTTTGTTTCATTACTAACGTCAGTCTATCGAGACTGTAGATCTAGGATATGATTTTGCTTGAGCCTTCTAACTTCATCCGTCTCATCTAAAAGAGTAATTGCTAGTATATTTACATGATTACTAAGCCTTTCTAAGTAATTGGAGCTGAATCTTCTAATTTCGGATTTGACAAAAGGTATTTTCAGGTCGTTGTGTAAAGCTTTGTTCGCTACATAAAAGGGAGCGTTTGTTATAGAGCGCAAAGCTTTGGACTGAAATCTTTGTAATATTTCTATATTGGAATTACAAGCAGTGCCCCATAATTTTACGCCATAAGTCCATATAGGTTTCAAAATAGTTTTATAAAGCAGGACCTTATTTTAAATAGAAAGTTGGTATTTATGGCCCAGAAGCCAGTACATTTGCTTGAATTTGATGTCAAGTTGCTTTCTTTTTGCGCTAATATGCGCTTTTCATGTAAGTCTTCTGTCTAAATGTAAGCCTAAGTATTTGACAGAATTAATACTAGGGATTAAAGTGCCATTGAGAAACACAGCTGGGCAATATCCTCTTCTTGTTGTAAAAGTGATGTGACTTGACTTTTGGGTGTTAACAACAATGTTCCATTTTGTAAGCCAATCATAAAGACTATTTAGCTGCAGCTGTAAAATTCTAGAAGCCTCTGCAGGGGTTTCACTACAACATAAGAATGCTGTGTCGTCGGCATTAGTAGCGACTGTTACATCTTCTTTTGTCGGCATATCATTGGTGTATAAAGTATATAAAATTGTTCCAAGGACGCTTCCTTGTGGCATTCCAGCTTCTATTTGACAAATATGAGAGAAGTTGTTGTTGACTTTGACGTAGAAGCATCTGTTTCTCAAATATGATAAAAAGAATAAATATAATGGAGCAGGAAGCAAGTTTTTTTAATTTGTATAATAATCCCTCATGCCATACTTTATCAAAAGCCCGCTGTATATCCAAAAATACAGAAGAACAAAATTTTTTATTTTCAAAAGAGTCAGTTATCACCTTAATAATTCGATGACACTACTCTGGTGTGCCATGTTGACTTCGAAAACCAAACTGATGATCGGGAATAATATTGTATTTCTGTAGAAATGGGTTGAAACGTTTGAGAAATAATTTTTCAAAAATTTTTGATAAAATAGGCAATAAGCTAATAGGTCTGTACGACGTCATTATATTTTCCGGCTTTGCTTGGTTTTAAAACCATTATAATTTCAGCACACTTCCATTGTAAAGGAAAGTGTTGGAGACATAAAATGGAATTAAATATTAAAGTTAGGAATAAGATTCCCTTAAAAGGCAAAGACTTTATTTCAACCGCATCAATTTTATCATTTCCCGTAGATTTCTTGTTATTAAGGGAACATATCTCCATTTTTGTTTCATTAGGTGTAATATGCTTTATAGGCAACTTCATTTGACAAGCTATGTCTAAGAAGTGAGCTACATTGTTTGATGAGGCTTAAAAATTGATTCTAGATGTTCAGCAAATGCATTACATTTTTCTTTGTCAGTTCTGAGCCAAGCATTTTTGATAGGAGCATTTCTTTTTGCAGGTCCCTTGAGAAATTTAGTAGCATTGTATAGTTCATGATTTTTATTTTTGTTTTGAGGTTTTAGTTTTTTTAGATATGAATTAATATTTTCATTTCTCTCTTTCGATAACATCTCTGATCATAATTTAATTGCCAGACTCCAGTTAGCCTTATCCGTTGGGTTTCTGGTTCGGTGCCACACTCCTCTTTGACATCTAGATTGTCTTATCAAATCTCGAGCAGCAGCGGATGCATGCACTTTTCGACCTAAATCCTGAGTACGAATGGATGATGGTGGGGTAGATAAGTACGCAGCTTCATGTATTAATAAATTAAAAGATTCTATCGCGTCATCTAAATCTTCCAGTATTTAAGTTTAAATTATTTCCAACAAAGTCTTTAAAGAAGTCCAAGTTAGTATTCCGTTTGATTAGTTTCCCATTTTTAAATGATATTTCCACATTAGCATTAAAATTAATTATAACCGGTGTATGGTCAGAGCTTAAGCTATCGTCATCTAAAATATCTAGCGAGTGCCTAGAGATTCCAGAATACACGTCAAAATCAAGAAGATCTGGTATCTTTGCTACATCAGTGGGCCAATATGTTGGGTTTCCCCCAGAAAGTGTATGATAATTGTTTTTTTAAATACATTTGTATAATTCTTTACCTTTGGGGCTAGGAGCCTGGAGCCCCACCAAAATAGTCCTTACTGGCTCATTTTTTTTAAATTAGCTTTGTTGCTATTTGCAGTAATCCATTGTTGTTCATCCTGACCCATTTTCTATTTATATTTTCCACAGGAGTCCTTTCTGACTCCCTCATTTAATTATTATATTCGTTGCAACCCCTTATTGTTGCAAGGTGGGCGGCAATGTTTAAGTCCCCGTTGAAGTTCCGTCTCTATTGTCTATCCTTGCCCTTTTTTTCATCTTTGTGTGAAAGGTCTATAGAGAACTTAACGAACTTTAACGGGCTCTTATTTTTGTTGTTAACTTTCAATTTTGTTAATTTTAAGTATACTTACTTACTTCTTATACAGTAGCGAGTTGGTATACACCACATTCCTTTTATATTTACCATTTTATCTATTTCCCTACGGAAACATTTTTTAATCATAATGGAACATTCAATTGAATAAAATCAATTAACAGAGCCTGAGGTTAATATTATAAACCAAACAAGTGTTGTGTTACTTTATTTGGAAGCTTTACGAGCCTGGAACATAATTAGGCCAGGCGGATATACGCCAAAACAAGGTTTCAACATCATTTTGGCAATTTGGTGTTGGATGTCCAAGTCCACATTTGACGCATACAAAGGGTTTCCTGCAATAAGTTTTCGTATGACCAAATTCTTGGCATCGGTGACCTTGAACTATATCAGACGTACTTCTATGGGGTTCAATTTGTACCGTACAGTGTTTAATTTCACGAATTTCAAAAACCTTTTTATTATTTGGGTCTATAAGATCGCTCATTTTTGAGTTGGTAGGTATGATAACTAAAGTTGTTGGTATCAAAATACTTAACTAACTTCCTATATGAGTCCACTGTTTTTATATTAAGTTTAATCTGGCCATCATGTAAAGCTTTATAATTATATTCAGAAGCACTAATCTCGTTACATTTAATCATTTTAGTTACATTACTAACATTATTAATAAAAATAGGTGGAGGCTTCACTGCAGAATTATCAGCTTCATCATTAATAGAATCATTATCATTGTCCAAAGCAGCAAATTTATTAATGTTCGAACAACTTGGGTCGTTATCTATTAGTTTATGTTTTATTTTTTTTCTGAAGTGTTAATTATCGCTTTAGTTTTGTTGTTATAACTTGCCAGTTAAGCAAATTATCATCATCATCACTTTCAGACACCGTAATAGTGTTGTTACACTTTACCATTAACTTTTCAACGAGATTCAACTTATTTGGTTTTAGGAGCAAAAAATATTAAAATATTTTTATATGTTTGTTTTTGTAAATAACCAAGCGCGAATTTCGTAACCGTGTCGCGGTTGTTCAATTTCGTAACCGTGTCGCGGTTGTTATAAAAAAAACTAAATTTGTTTTGTGTTTGGTTTATAAATTTTATTTAATTTGACAACTTATTGACCGAATGGGAGAAACAAGACTGACTTATTCTAATTACAAGATCTTCTTATATCTTAAAGTTATTGTATTATTTGTTAATAAGTTTATTGAATATTGCATTTTCGTTTGGGAACGGGAATGCCTATTTGACAATATCTATTGCAAATTGCTTTCTTAGTGAAAAGTTAGTAAATTTGGGACGGTTGCAATTCTCAGAATTGCGACCGAAAAATATACTTTGTTACATTTCTGCATTTAGTGCTTTAATTTATTAATGAAGTTAATTCTTTTATATTAAATTGGGACGGTTGCAATTCTTGGAATTGCGACCGAAAAATAATTAATAAATTTTACATTTATTTTGTATTAATTATATTGTTAATAACTATTGGCAAATTACGGTTGCAATTCTTGGAATTGCGACCGAAAAATAGTTTTGATTTATGGATTTAATCATAATTTCTTTAAACAAAGCGGAAATGGGTTTAATATTACACTTTGTCTTTAATTATGTTTGCAATAAATTCGTCTATAGGGTCGTTCCTAATGTAAGTGTTAGTGCTTGGTTTTATATACTTAACTTCTCCCTCCTTTAGATTAGAATTCTCCTGAATTCTTTTATTTAGTTTTATTTTTATCTGTTTATGTTTAGTTAAAATTAACACAATTAAAATAAGTACTACAAATATTATAAAAAAGTTACATCCATATGTTAATTTTGTATGATAATTTAATGCTTTAATATTCTTTACATTATTTTTTTTGTTGTAATTCAATTTCTTGAAAAGATAATTTATGTGTAAAATTCTGAGCTCTATTTGGATTTTCGATAATTTGTTTTTCTTTTATATTTTCGATAGTGTTTGAAAAATAATAGTCTTTAATTCTTATTGAACAATTACTGAAATTTATTAAATAATTTCCGTTTAGCATGACCTTTTCGGAATTACAAGTTTCATTAACACTGATGTTCATTGCATTCTTAATTATAATTGTGTCTATATCTAATTGTACAATTTCAAAATCTTTGTTACTTACTAGTTGACAATTATTTTTTATTATACAATGAGTGCTTAATTTTAAGTCTTTTAAATGCGTATTTTCTTCAAATCTATATGTTTTATTTTCAAACTCGAAGCTTTTTTCTGTAATAGCATCTATTTCGTTATTGTGAATATTGGGTAGTGGAACAATAATTCTTAATTTAACAATTATGAAATTTTTAGGTATTTTTACTCCTAAAACTAAGTATGAACCATTAACAAATGTTGTACCACACTGTATATATTTCAACCTGTTATAATTGATATTGTATTTTTTTATTTCGTTACTGGTTAGAATACTTGGATGTACTAAACCATGTTTTGCAGAAATTACATTGTCTTGCAAATGCTCTATTCTACTCTTTATTAGTTGTATATTACTTAATTGCTCTAAATATCTACTTTTATTATTTTCTATTTTTAAAAACTTATTTATAGAATTTAGTTCTTCTTGAATTTTTTGTCTGTCATTTGTAATTACCATCTTTAAATGATTTATAGTTATATTAAAATAGTCATTAATTATAATTTGTTGATTGTTGTTGTTAACAATTTCATCAATATTAAACAACTGTTTTTGTATGTTTTGCCTGTCTTCGTCGTCCATAGTCCCAAATAACCATTTTTGTATGCTTCCTATTCCATTGATTAGTCCTCGTCTTTGCCTATTTTGTCTTGGCAATAATGTCAATAATTTATTTTTAGCGTCGCTTAGTTATTATCAATCTTCATTAATTTTATGTTTTCTGTCATGTTGTCCAAAATGGTTTTTATATCATGCAAGTTTATGATATGTAATACTATGTCCGTCTCCTTGACTATTTCCTGACTTTTGATATAAATGTCTACAAATCCTTTTTGTTCTGTAATTCGTTTTGTGTTCATTATTCCTTCAATCGGTTGTGTCCATAAGAGTATCATCAGTATTATCCCTAACTGTAAATTTAAGAGGTCGTTTGATGTTACAATGATGCACTCTCTCTAATTTGGATTTTTTATATTTTGGTTGTTCTTTATGCCTAACTGCCTTGTAGTTTTTAATGAATCCTTCTTCCCTACTTTCGCTGTAATCTTCTCTAGATTTGTTTAATTTCTCAATTATTTTTCTTTTATTTTCCTGTAAATTCCTTTTTATTATACCATTTTCAATTTTTCCCAAATGTACGTCACTAGGTGTGCATTTAATGCTTGAATGGTAACGCTCATTATAGCTTCTAATTGCTTTTTGAATCAATTGTTTTATTGGAATATTTTTCTCTAATTTATATAATATCCTGAATTTTTCGGCTATTGTGTTATGCAAACGCTCTATGTCTGCATTACCCGTGTGACTATTGGGTTTAGTTAGATGTAATTCAATGTTTTCTTTTTCTAAAAATTCTTTTATTCGGATTCCTTTAAATTCATTGTCTGCCACTATTTTCTTTGGTTTTCCTATTTTGGCGAAATGATCTTCTAATTGCTCGATAAGAGTCACGTGGTTTCTGTCGTTTAGCGGGTATGCCGCCCCAAATTTAGAAAATTTGTCTATTACCGTTAGAAAATAGTTCCTTTTCATTACATACGTGTCTATATGAACGATCTCATTCCTTTCTGAGGGTGTTTCTGTGACTAAAAATTTAGATTTTATTGGTTTTCTATCGTACTTTATTTCCTGGCATATCTCGCATTGATTAATTACCAATTGAATTACCTCCATGAGTTTTGGATAGTAAATTTTATTTTTAAGTTGGTTATATGTTTCGACTATCCCTGAATGCATGCTTTCCCTAACGTGATACAATGATATTTGCTTGACTGCTTCTACTTCTGTTTCTATATCTCTAGCTCTTGTAGTACACTTAGTGAAATTAATTTGTTTATCGTTGGAAAACATTTCTATTAATTTTTCTTGAACTATGTTGTAGCTTCTGTCTGAAAGTTCAGAAAATATTCCTACTTTACCTTTAGTGATATACCTTCTAAATATTTGTCCCATTTCTTCAAAATCACTTTCCGCAATATATATTATCCTTTTTCCATGTAATTCCTGTAGTTCTTCAACTTTATTGTTTGTTAATATAATTTGTGCTTATACTTGTTTACTATTTCTTCCTTAATGTAGAAATGATCGTGCAAATTTTCATTTGCTGAATGGATTGTTGCCATAGAAACATTTTCGTCCTCCATATTATCTATTATTTTAAAATCTGATTCGTTATCCCAGTTTTCCCGAACATTTTTTTCATTAACATGTTCCAATCTACTTAGAAAATCGGCGACTCTATTCTCTTTTCCTTTAATATACTCGACCGTAAAATCATATTCACCCAATTTTAAAATCCATCTTTGATGTCTTGGCGACATGTCCTTTCCTTTGTACTTTGCATGTAAAAACTTAATGGGTTGGTGATCTGTTAAGATCTTAAACTTTCTCCCGTAGAGATAGGGTCTTAGGTAATTAACGCTCCATAATATTGCCAAGAATTCCTTGTCCGTTGCTGCGTAATTTCTTTCATGATTATTTAAGGTTCTTGAGATGAAACAGACCGGATGTCCTTCTTGTGATAAAACGGCTCCAATCGCATAATTGGAGGCATCTGTGGTTAATGTGAACATTTTTCCAAAATCCGGATATCTCAAAATGGGATGACCACTAATCAATAATTTTAATTTTTCAAATGCTTCTATATATGTTGGGTCGTTTATGTTTACTTTTATGCCTTTCTTTAGATATTTTGTAATAGGTTGGGCTACTTTCGCGTAATCTTTTATGAATTTCCTATAGTAACCGGTGAGCCCAAGGAAACTTTTAATTTGTTTCTCTGTTTTTGGTAGCGTGATTTCCTGAATTATTTTAATTTTGTTAGGGTTTGGTTGTAGTCCGTCTTTTGTCAAAATATGTCCCAAAAATTCCGTCTCTTTTTTTAAAAAATTGCACTTGTCCATTTGAACTTTTAAATTAGCTTTTTCTAATGCCGTAAAAATCTCCGTGATCGCCCTTATATGTTCTTTCAATGAGGTGCTGAATATCAATATATCATCCAGGTATACTACGCAGGTTTTGTTTATGAATTCTCTTAGAGTCTCATTCATAAGCCTTTGGAACGTCGCTGGGGCATTTTTTAAACCGAAGGGCATCCTTACAAATTCATACAATCCATGTGGTGTCACAAATGCGGTCTTCTCTCTATCTTGTTCCCTGACCAAAATCTGGTGATAACCCTTCGCTAAATCCAGAGTGGTGAAATATTGTGCCCTGCCCAGTTTGTCCAGAATGGAGTCTATATTTGGTAGTGGAAATTTGTCGTCGATAGTTATTTCATTTAGTTTCCTGTAGTCCACCACGAGTCTATATTTCTTTTCTCCTGAATTATCGAGTTTTTTAGGCACCACTATTAAAGGGCTTGCATAACGTGAAGAACTTTTCCTGATTATCCCCTGTTCTTCCATTTCCCTTATTTGTTTTCTCACTTCTGCATCGTGTTGGGGTGGATATCTGTATAGTTTTGAATTTATTTGTTCTTCGGTTGTTGTCCTAATTTCATGCTGTATTTTCATTGTACTAGTTAATCTATCTCCTTCTTTGAAGAATAATTTCTGGAATCTATTTAATGTTTTTAAAATTTCTCTTTTTTCTTCTTCATTCAGGTGTTCTAACTGAATTCGGTTTTGAAGTTCTCTAGAAAATTCTATTGCTTCTAATGTACAGATCTCTAAATTATTATATGGATTTATTAGAAAATTTGTTACTTTATCATTAAATGAGATATATCCGTCCTCCAAATTTACCATTGTTTTAAAACAATTTAACAAGTCGATTCCTATTATAAATTTATATCTTCGTCCCTTTAATTCAGCTACTTTCCATCTAATCTTCGCATAATGGGGTATATTAAATTCGTCGGGTGCATCCGTCACGACTTCATATCTAATAAAATCTTTTTTGTTAATGGTACTAAACTTTATTGGTTCTTTTAATAAATTTTTTCTAAAGTCTTTAACGTTACTGTCTATTAAACTAATACTCGCCCCTGTGTCTATTAATGCGTCATATATTTTTCCTCTTATTTTAATGTTTATGATGGGTAAAAAATCTGAGGTCGTTTTGAAAAAAACTGATCCTGGCTTTGTCGGGGTTGAGCCATGTTACTACAACATGGGTCTGGTTCCGAGTGTCCTGCCAATTGATCATATTCTTCTCTTTGATTATTACCTTCAAAGAATCCGTTTCTTTCTTGCCTAGGTTGCGTCAAGCGATATTGGCTGACGTCAATTCTAGGGTTTCCTAACTGGGCGGTTCTCTGATTATTAGTATTTACTTGATTATTATAATTTACTTCATTCACTTGCTTATTAAATTGAATATTATCTATTTCCATAGGTTCATCTTGCCTTTGCCTGGCCTGATTCCAACGGTTTTGACTTTCGTATGGCCTAGGATTTCCTGCTTGATTAAACCTTTGGAATTTTCCTGACGTTTTATTATAATTGTTATTATTATTAGTTTGTGGAACTCTATAGCGTCCTGAATTATTAAATTGTTTGTTCCAATTATTATTATTCCTATTATTATTATTATCATATTTCCTAACGTTATTATAATTATTACGATTGTAGTTTTCTATATGTTCCTGCGTATAATTATTATGTTTATTCTTGTAGCTTTGGTTCATATTTGAATCGTATTTAGTATTTTTGAATTTCCTATATTCTTGCCTAATGCAGGCATCTTCGAACCTTCTTCTCGTCAGAATTCTAAGTATGTCATTAATATTGTCCACCTCATAAATTTTGTCCAACAATACACCTTGCGTCATTTCCTTCACGGTATTGACTAAAAGGCTATCTATGTTCGATAAGTCAATGTAATGATCGTCCTGGTAATATATGATTAGTTCGTCTGCTTTATACTTAATGTTTTGTAACTCTATTATAAGTTCGCTTACCGAGTGTACCTTTAGGTTGGCTATTATTTTATATAGATGGTGTGGTTCTACGTTGGGTCGGTACCTTAATTTTAGTGTCTCCTTTATTACGTTCCAATTGTCTGGTGTAGGTATATTGATGATGATGTCCTTGGCTTGTCCTTGGATGACTTTATAGAATATTATTCGGACCACTTCTTTTTTAAGATTTTCGTCCGAAATTGTCGAAAGCAAATACTCGATGCTGCTAAAGAAACTATTTATAGTCACCTCCCCTGTTCCAGTAAAGGTTGGCAGATGATTTACCATCTTAAAAATGTTGTCCCTCATAAGGCTGGATTGGTTTAATGGTTGTTCTTGTTGTTGCTGTTGGTTTCGTTGTTGTTGTAACTGTTCATTTTGTTGTTGCAAATTTATATACGCTTGGCGTAATTGCTCCAGTTGTTGGTCTTTTATGGCCAATTCTTCGGCCACGTTCACAGATGCGATGTTGGTCGTATGCTTGTTGCCTTTTTGAATACAGCTTGCCTTTTATTTATCGGTGTCCACTGATTTTTATTTCAATGTCAACTAAATTAATTTTGTATCTTAATTGTGTCCACTGATTGTTTTTATTTTTCAATGTCAACTAAATTAAGTTTTGTATCTTAATTGTGTCCACTGATTTTTATTTCAATGTCAACTAAATTAATTTTTTGTATCTTAATTGTGTCCACTGATTTTTATTTTTCAATGTCAACTAAATTAAGTTTATCGTTATAGTGATTTGTAAAAAAAAATTTTGTTTCTTTTTTTTTTCAAAACTTTTCTCTGGTCCTATTCTTAGCAGGATACTCAGAGTTTTTATCACTTTTCGTACGATTCGTATCACTAGATCCTTATATTTTAAGGATCCTACCGACTGCGCCAATTTCGTAACCGTGTCGCGGTTGTTCAATTTCGTAACCGTGTCGCGGTTGTTATAAAAAAAACTAAATTTGTTTTGTGTTTGGTTTATAAATTTTATTTAATTTGACAACTTATTGACCGAATGGGAGAAACAAGACTGACTTATTCTAATTACAAGATCTTCTTATATCTTAAAGTTATTGTATTATTTGTTAATAAGTTTATTGAATATTGCATTTTCGTTTGGGAACGGGAATGCCTATTTGACAATATCTATTGCAAATTGCTTTCTTAGTGAAAAGTTAGTAAATTTGGGACGGTTGCAATTCTCAGAATTGCGACCGAAAAATATACTTTGTTACATTTCTGCATTTAGTGCTTTAATTTATTAATGAAGTTAATTCTTTTATATTAAATTGGGACGGTTGCAATTCTTGGAATTGCGACCGAAAAATAATTAATAAATTTTACATTTATTTTGTATTAATTATATTGTTAATAACTATTGGCAAATTACGGTTGCAATTCTTGGAATTGCGACCGAAAAATAGTTTTGATTTATGGATTTAATCATAATTTCTTTAAACAAAGCGGAAATGGGTTTAATATTACACTTTGTCTTTAATTATGTTTGCAATAAATTCGTCTATAGGGTCGTTCCTAATGTAAGTGTTAGTGCTTGGTTTTATATACTTAACTCGCGACTGAGAACAAAATTTAAATTTGAATTTTAGACTTGCTCGCTTCGTGTTCGTACAGAAACAACCGAAATTTTAGATTTTCATTAAGTTTTGCTTTGTTTTTTGCGTTTTTTATCTAAAGTATAAAAAAATTAGTAAACATTTTTTCAGATATCATATTCATGGCATATGGACCAAAATTCAGCCAAATCGGTCCATAAATGGCTGAGCTATGAGTCCAAAATCGCGATTACCTCTATTTTTGAATATTTTTGGTGATTTTTTTGCGTAATTTGTCTAAACTACAAGACGGAGAATAAAACGTGGTACGCAGTTTTATCACAAATAACAGTTGTAATGTCTGTGCAAAAAATCAGATAGATCGGTCCACAAATGGACCAAAAAAATTAAAAATACAACGGGCATTTCACATTTTCATTAATTTTTGCTTTGTTTTTTTGTGGAATTTTTTTTAGCTGTCATGTGCGTAATGCTTTGTACACACATAACACGCAAAATAAAAGAGTGTATGTGTGTACGTGTGGTTTTTATTGCCTTGAGTTAAATAGTATTACGAATACAGATATCTCTATGAAAGAGAGTGCATTAGATCTTTCTCGATAATTAAATATTTAATAAAATATGTTTGGCTTAAAAATTTTTACAAAACTTTGCAAAATTAAATGAAAATAAATTTTTTTGTTTTCCTATTTAATATCTTTCTTAGAATTTCTTTTTTTATTAATTTAAAAATTGAGTGCCTGCAGACATTTTATTGCTTTTAAAGATGAGGTTCTCAGAAAGGATTGTTTCTTAGAACTCGTTAATTTTACTCGTATTATAAAAATTTATTTTTTTTATAGAGTTATTTTAAATAAATAAATTTTTATATTTAATACGACCTCAAGCTGAACAAAGTATGCGTTTCAATTACATACCTACCTTTTTTGAAGTGAGTGAATATAAATATGGTTAGTTAAATATATTTTCACGTGATTCCTTATGTGTTTTAGTATTTGTAAATATCTTTTCAGTATTTTTGACATACTAAGATACAAATGTGCATAAATACGTTGATTTCTCTAATAGATTGCAAACGAACTATAGAATATTACGGGTTGGTTCACATATCATTTGAAACAAGAGGTCATCACTAAATTTGTAATCACCCAAGTACTCAGAAAAATCTTTGCATTATTTTTAAAAAATTTATGAAATTCCCTCATATCCCAGTATTCTTCTTCTGAAGGATTTTTGGGCAGGAAAATTACTAAAACTAAAAAGGAATTAAATCTGTAGGCTCTAAACTTTCTGGAAGTGTTTTAACATTTTCTGAAAAATTCGTAGTTTTTCTTTTATGATGCAAAACGGAAACTGCCAAAATCCTTGGTTCAACAGTACTGGGGTGTATGGAAATTTCAGAAAATATTTAAATATAGTCCAAAATAACTCTGAGTATTTTGGCGGTAGACTACAAATCTAGGCAGTCTCCTCTTTAAAATGATATATGTCTCATCTCACAATATTTAATGGTTCGTCGGCAAGTTCCTAAAATCACTTAGAGCAACAGCACTGGGGTATATGGAAATTTAAAAATAATTCAAAGTAACTTCCGAACGAACCATAAAAGATTACGAGATAAGATGTATATCACTTTAAAAGGGAGGTCGTCTAGATTTGTAATCTATCTTCTAAGTACTCAGAAAAAACTTTACATTATTTTTAAAATTTTTTTAATTTCCCTCCTTCTCCAGTCCTCATACTCTGAGGAATTTTTATCATTCCTCATTTTGGCAACAGAAACTTACTGAAACCAAACTGAAATGAAATTTGTAAGTTCTACGCTTTCTGGAAGTGTTTTAAAATTTACTTGAAATTTCGTAATTTTTATTCTATGATGCAAAACGGAAATTGCCTAAACCCTTCAGAGCAACAGCACTGGAGTATATGAAAATTTAAAAAAATAAAAGAAATTTTAAAATATCCAAAGTAAAGATTGGTTGGGTACAAATATAGATGATCTCCGCTGAACTATTGCTTAAACCATTTAATATTTAATGACTTAAGACGTATTTGATAAATAAGCCATTAATACTAAAAATATTTACAAATACTAAAAAACTTCGGGTTTTACGTTAAAACATATTTAACGCGGCATATTTATCTTCACTCATTTAATTTTTTCTATGGTTTTGCTATTAATAAAGAATGCGGAAAGTGAAAAAAATTAATATTTCGCTAACACAGTGAAGGGTATATAAGACTCGGCACTACCGAATTTAACTTGTTTTTTTTCTGAATTTCCATCAAACTTTCTTGTGTTTGACAAGTGCGTATACGGATGCTTGCTGGCTTAGAAGGGCAGTGCCCTTAGAGGAAAAGAAACAACCAAATGAAATTGTCAAATTCTTTTATTTTCAGAGCTACAGTATAAATGTTTTATTTCAAAATGAATTTAGTATTTAAATACAAGTTAAATATTTATTTATTATAAATTGGTTGACGCACTCTCAGCAGTGATCAATAACCGTATCTTAGAACACTTTGTCTACATAGTAAATAAAAATATAAAAAAAATTAATGGTTTAAATGATCACTCTTACAAATAATTTTTACAATTTAATTACCTGGAACTATTTGTTCTCTGCAATGCCTTTTCGCGATATTCTGTAACCAATGGCATGAATTCTTCAGCATATCTCTTAGATTTCTTCTTAGTCATGTCAATTGTTTTATATATAAAACTTTCATAATCTGGAAAAGTATGTTCAGTATTGTTTATTTTTTTCATCAAAGCCAACAATTGATTCCTTAGACGTTGATTGTATGTTTTGGACGCCATATCAAAAATTACAAGTTCTATTGTACTATATTTTCCTAAATATTTTTCCATATTATGAACAGCTTTAAAATTGTCCTTCAAAAATTTTATAGTACTTGAAAAAACTATGTAGCTATTACTATGTTCGTATAGTATATTGCTACGGTACACTTCCTCTAAATAGATTGACTTATCGATAGAGCTTCTGAGTAATTTCTTAATCAGATTTATATTTCCATGGCAAAAAAGAGATTTTATTATAATATTCTTTGAATTTTTGTTATCCTTATCGATAAGCATCTGATAGAGAGTATTAAATGTCTCATCATCAGCAATTTTCATAGCATTACAATGTAACACATCTTTAGTTAGAGTTTTATTTTCTTTGAGATGATTTTTCAATTTATTGTAATCGTCCTCCAGTAATTTATTTATGTTGACAAAGCTTGCCATGCTTTTTATATAAAAGCGAATATTGCTTTGAAAATAGTTGTCATTAGATTCATTGACCAATCTAAGTTTCTCAAAAATGGGATTAATTAACTCAGCAAAAAAGAATTGGAAATCGTCATATTTCTCGTTAGCTCTCAAAAAAGGTTCCATTACAAAAAAGGCTTCCGAAAATGTATACCAGCAAACCCAGTGTTCTTCTTTCTTTAAATAAGTAAATAAATTGAAGAGTACAGAAACATCTAAACGATTAGCTTGAAACAATGCAAATGCATCTCTCAAGAGTTGAACGCGATTACGATGACTTATTTGAAGCGGGTTTTCAATTAAAGATTTAATGATTAAATTCCAGTTCGTTATATCATAATTGACAATATAATAACCAATTGACTGTTTGTTTAATATTAACCAGTCATTGTTTGAGATTTTAACATCGGTGAAATTCGTTTCAGGAACATTTCGTAAATAATGTGTAACTTTTGTGTCAGTAAAATTCGGATTGGAGGCAACGGCATAGTTGATGGGTACGTACCAAGTTTTTGAATCTTTCATGTTTTCATTTCTGTAAAACGTCTCCTGTTTAATAGTAAAAGTACCATCGCTATAGTTGCGTGAAACGGTTAGAATGGGATAGCCTCCTTGATTGACCCAAGTGCCAATCATTTCAGTGATTGTGGCAGGGATTTCATAATTTTCCTCTTCAACCGCAGACTGAAGGGCATTAAACAGTTCTTGTTCTCCGACTAATCCGTATTGGCTGTTAAATAATTCAAAATTTTACATAAATCAATATCTATTTGTGAATACATTATAAAGATTTTGAGATCTCACTTTTTCAGAAGAAATTTATTTAAACCTTTTCGGTATATTTTGTCGGTGAGTGCATTGTTCCACATGCGCAAAATATACATGCTTTTGCTATATAATTCTGTCGACATACTTCGCATCATTTCTAAAGGAGTTTTATTTTCATTGTGAGGGAGTAACAAAGATTGATCATCACTATCACTAAATAAAGTCTGAGTGTACCACGTTTTGTCGTCTATATCCCATACATTCAATTCTGGATACATCTATTAAATTTTTGTACGACTTACAAATGTAGAAATTATCTTAATAAATCTCTTCAAAATATACTTACATTGTCAATTGCATTGGTTGAATATAAATTTTCTATACCTGTTGTTACCCAAAGGTATGCAAATGATGAAAATGTCACGTAATTATCAAACCACTGAGCAGCAATTGTATTTACTATTTTGGATAGCCGGTAAAGCGTTTTATACAAATCAAAAATGATGAAATCAGGTATAAAAAGATTCTCATTAAAAATAGGCAGACCCCAGCTGTCCGTACATGACACTGAGTAATTGGGTATAACAACAAAATCCATTTTTGGAAGCATGTACGGAACATCAATGTATTCAGACACATCCATCACAAAATGTGAGATTATGGGAAGAAGCTCTGCACGTAGGTTCTTTGTATTGGGACGAGAATAGATACGTAGTGGAAAATTACTATGTTTGTCTTCAGTGTATTCAAAGTCGGATACGGTAAATCCTACAAGATACGTTGCCATCGGAGGTGTTGTTAAGAAGACAGTTCGATTAGCACTAAAAGAGACATGAGTTATTTAAATGGGTTTTATAATTATTTAAAATAATAACTGTACCTCGACAATTTAGCGTTGACAGGCATATTTGAAATTGCCGTGTAAGTGGGACTGTGATTAATGGTTATTGTAAAGTTGGCACGTTTATTTACCTCATCGTAGCAAGGAAAGGCATAACGAGCATAAGAGGGTCTGAAAAATGTCGTCGCCAAATGACTAAAATGGATATAAAAGAAAAAAATTACTACAGACACACACACATAATTTTTTTTTGTTTAACAATTTCGTCATTTCTTTGCAAACTTGAAATATGTTAGTTATTAGATAATTTTTATGAATAATTGACTCTTAGGGCCAGCGTTATTATATTGTAAGATTTATAAATTTTTGCAAGTTTTTTGAGATGTTTAAAGTTTTCATGTTTTGCATCTCAAATAATAGTTTTTAACTATTTGTTTAAAATAATTTTTATATTTTGTGAAACTTCACTATTTTTCATTTATTTCAAAAACTATTCAGAGAAAGCTACGTTCACCTTACACAAATATTTATCGAAATTAATTTAAAAAAAATTACTCATAAACTAAGGCTCAGGGATGCCCTATCCCTGTTTTTACAACATTTAAATTTTTTGGCGATTTTTGTGGTTGTAATTAAGTCAGAATGTATTGTAAATATTTATTTCAAAATAAAGTTTGTATCAGTCGCGTAAGAACACATCCGTTGATAACCGAAGACTAAAGTCATATTTTCGATAAAACTCTGAAGTATAAATTCATGAATTGGTCGCAAAAAAAAATAAGAATAAGTAATTTGAGGAGTGAAGAAAAGTATTTCTATCTTGAAGACTCAGCATGCATTTCACTTGAATTTTCAAAACACATTTTCCCGAAAATTTGCTTAAAAGAATTCCACTGCAATAAAAAGTCCGAAAGACTTAAAATTAGGAATCAAATCTGTTGTGGGATCCTTATTTTTATAGCAGTAAAATATCTAATAAGAATGCGAAATCAATTTAATTTTATTTAACTTAAAATGTTTTCAAGCCAAACATATTAAATTAATAATTTAATGTCAAATAAAGAATTATAAATTCGCAGTTCTATTTATTACACAAAAGCTATTTAAAAAACACACATTGATACACACATTTGTGTAAGACCGACTGGTTTTAAATGCAAATGTTGCAAAAATAATTAATTTTTTATACTCACTGATATTTGCCATCATCATCCTTGTATTTAGTAATAATAAAACCATCATAGTCATCACTCAAGTCACCTCTATAAATAATAGTTAGTTTCCATTTCGTTTGAGGGGGAAGCTTTTCACTGTTTCTACGTGTAAGCGTTAAAAATTCACGTTTTAATTCGTATTCAGCTGACAGATCTTCAGATTCACCAGTGAAAGGATTTTCAATAGTTGCTTTGGAAATATTCAAAGGACCAGCATTTAAAACAATTTTGCTCGTAGTATTTACAACCACAATGTCGATTGTGACTTCACCTTCAAATGCCTTGTCCCCTAAATGAACGTTTGTAGTCAGTTCGATATTATAGTGTTCCGGGTAGGTATCATTTGGCAAACGATGGTTAGTTTCATCAACTTCAGTATTTGAATTTGACTTTACACTTTCGGTAAAAAAAATAATGGCCAAGGCCCACCAACAAATTACTGGAAAACTTCTCATAGTACTTCGGGTATGACAACTAGAAACTGTTTGACTTCAAAACATATTCCGCACACCTTTTATAGGCATTTTATGCTACGAGTACAAAAACAAAACATTTTGTGTACACTTTGTTATCTCGTTCCATAAAAAAATTTAAGTTTATTTTTTATTTATTTTAAAAAACCTTGATTTTAAAAAACAACTTTTTGCGATAAAATTTAGTTAAATTTACGTGTTTAAGTTTTTCCAATTTTTTATCTTTATAATTTCGACAACAGCAAATAGTTTTGTTTATAAATATTAAAAGCTTTCATATTATTATACCATAGAAAAAATTATATGAGTGAAGATAAATATGCCGCGTTAAATATGTTTTAGCGTAAAACCCGAAGTTTTTTAGTATTTGTAAATATTTTCAGTATTAATGGCTTATTTATCAAATACGTTTTCAGAAAATGTTAAAACACTTCCAGAAAGTTTAGAGCCTACAGATTAAATTCCATTTTGATTTAGGCAATTTTCCTGGCCAAAATCGGGAATGGTGCTTCAGAAAAGTGGGTAATCGTAAAAATCAACGTACTTATGCACATTTGTCTCTATGTATGTACTTTTACTTCACCTAAACATATTTATAAGAATGTCATAAATACTGAGAATATATGTAATAATTTCTATTTGGAATTTAAAAGTTTAACAAAATATTAATCTTTATTTGTGCTTAATTCCAGAAATTGTGTTGGTTTTAAAATTTATTCTTTTACTCATGATATTCTCATGAGTTATTTATTCAGTACAATAAGTACTGAAGCGGAGAGCATACCTATATGTACTTATTGTACTGAATAAAACTAAATAACTCATGAGAATATCATGAGTAAAAGAATAAATTTCAAAAACCAACACAATTTCTGGAATTAAGCACAAATAAAGATTAATATTTTACTGAAAATATATTTACAAATACTAAGAAAGGAAGGATTTGTGTTAAAACATATTTAATTCGCCATATTTATTTTCACTCACTTCAAAAAATTATCTAACTGAAAGGACCTCAACATAATAAACTAGTCTTTCAATAGCAAAAAAGACATCTAAACTTACAAATAAAAAATTATATAAAAATAAAAAAACAACACATATTGAAAGAGATAAAAATAGTTTTGTTTCAATTATTAATTTCAGTTCAAAAATTAACAATCTTTTCTGAGAACCTCATTTTTAAAGGCAATAAAATGTTTGCAGGCACTCAACTTTTAAATTAACCATTTTGTATCAGTGTTGCGTTTTCGCAACGTCATATTCGAAGACTGTACAACTCAAAAATTTTTTGTATTCTGCAATTATTTTAAATCTTAATCTATTCAAGAACTGAACAAGGAAATTATTAGTTTTAATTTTTAATAACTTTTTTCAATAGGTTACCAATACTGTGGTATGTTTCAATTCAAGTATATGTCTATACGAATTTAGGTAGTGGTACCAAATGGGTTAATAAAAAGAGAGATTCTAAGAAAGATATTACTAAGGAATACAAATTATATATAATTTAATTTAATTTTGCAAACATTTTCAAGCCAAACATATTTAATTAAATATTTAATGAACAACAAAAATCTAAAAAATTCTCATTCATAATGCAATTTCACTCAAGCTATTTAAAGACACACTCACACATACACACATACGCACATGACAGCTTATAAATTTCTATAAAAAAAAAAACAAAAACAAAGCAAGAGCAAAACAAAAATTAATGAAAATGTGAAATTTTAGTTACATTTCTGATATTTCTCTGCCATTTCCTGACCGATTGCTTTCCTTTTTTGCAGAAACTATTTCTGTTAAAAATGTAAATAAAATTTTTGATCGTTTTGTATTTCAGACAAAAATTTAAAATTTCGGTTGTATTTTTGATTTTTCTGGTCCATTTGTGAACCGATCTTTCTGATTTTTTGCGAAGACAATACGACTGTTATTTGTAATAAAATTGATTACCATACTTTTTGTCCGGTATGTAAATAGTTACGACAAATTGTGCAAAAAACATACCAAATAAATAAAAAACTAGAGGTAGTTGTGATTTTTGACTGATAACGCAGCCATTTATAAACCGATCTGGCTGAATTTCAATAGCAATAATTCGACAGAAATAACTGACAGACTGGTGTACTAAACTTTTCTGTATGTTGCTTAGAGACTTAATAAAGTTGATTTCAACGCATTGACGGGCAGACAGACAGACAGACAGATGAATAAATAATATATATACTTTATAGGGTGTCCCATGTACGGTGTAGAAATTGAAAAACTTACTTACAGTGAACGGTATAAAATCAACTTGTGGTACATCATAAAAATTTAAGTCTATTTTTGATTTTGTAAGCAAATATTTTTGTTTATACTAAAAAGTTTTAAAATAAAAAAAAACTTTTTTGTGATAAAATTTAGTTTAATTTGCTTTTTATTTTATTACGAATATACGTGGTGATCTTTTTTTTTTTATTTTTTATCTTTATAATTTCGACAACAGTAAATATTTTTGTTTAAAAGCCAAAAGAAACCAAGGAGTGTAAAAGTTTAACAACTTTTTTGTTTATTAATTTTTTTTTTATTTTTTCTTTCAGATTATATAATATACAAAATGGAAATTTTTCTACACTAAGTATGAAATATGATGTCTCTTAAATGACCACCGTTTTCAGCTTCGCACTGATGGGCTCTTTTTAGAGCATTTTCCATTTTTTTTTGGCCCACCCTGTATTATACCATAGAAAAAATTAAGTGAGTGAAGATAAATATGGTACTTCAGCAAAGTGGGGAATATTAAAATTGCTTCAGAAGAAAAGTACTGGAGTATGAGGGAATTTCAAAAATTTTTTAAAAATAACGCAAAGTTTTTTCTGAGTACTTGGCCGATAGATTACAAATCTAGACGACCTCTTATTTAAAACGATATGTGAACCAAACCCGTAATATTCTATGGTTCGTTTGCAAACTCTTAGAGACATCAACGTATTTATGCACATTTGTATCTTAGTATGTCAAAAATACTGAAAAGATATTTACAAATACTAAAAAACATAAGGAATTACGTGAAATTTATCTTCACTCACTTCAAAAAAAGTATGTAATTGAAATGCATACTTTGTTCAGCTTGAGGTCATATTAAATATGAAAAATTTCTAAATTTCTAAATACAGTCAAAGCCCGGTTTATTGAATGATATAATGTTCAGACGTTTCGTTATAATGAGATATTCGTTATATCGAACAGTATTTTTTTACCTTAAAATTTTATAAAAAAACGGTGGTCCGCAATTTTAAAAATATAAAAATTTAATTGTATTTATAATTTAGTGTAGAAGTAAAACTTTAATTGATATTTTCACGTTTATTTAAGAATTGTTTTTATTTCTAATACATACATAATTTTATTAAAAATCATAAATGTACATAGGTGCATATACATACATACATACAACTACTAAAACTTTAACGCATTACACGTGTTCTTTCAATACAAAGCAAAGAAGCCAAAAACACACACAAAAATCTAACGGTTCTGTAACGATTTTTTTATTTTGCTTTCTCATTCGTTAAATCGGGATTATTTTTTTTTTTTTGCCATTCGTTATATCGGATATTCGTTAAACTGAGTATTCGTTATACCGGGCTTTGACTGTACGTCTAAAACTAAAGAGTTCTAAGAAACAATCCTTTCTGAGAACCTCATCTTTAAAAGCAATAAAATGTCTGCAGGCACTCAATTTTTAAATTAATAAAAAAAGAAATTCTAAGAAAGATATTAAATAGGAAAACAAAAAAATTTATTTTCATTTAATTTTGCAGTTTTGTAAAAATTTTTAAGCCAAACATATTTTATTAAATATTTAATTATCGAGAAAGATCTAATGCACTCTCTTTCATAGAGATATCTGTATTCGTAATACTATTTAACTCAAGGCAATAAAAACCACGCATACACACATACACTCTTTTATTTTGCGTGTTATGTGTGTACAAAGCATTACGCACATGACAGCTAAAAAAAATTCCACAAAAAAACAAAGCAAAAACAAAACAAAAATTAATGAAAATGTGGAATGCCGGTTGTATTTTTGATTTTTTTGGTCCATTTGTGGACCGATCTATCTGATTTTTTGCACAGACATTACAACTGTTATTTGTGATAAAACTGCGTACCACGTTATATTCTCCGTCTTGTAGTTTAGACAAATTACGCAAAAAACTCACCAAAAATGGTAAAAAGTAGAGTAGTCGCGATTTTGGACTCACAGCTCCGTCCTTTTATGGAGCCATCTAACTGAGTTTTGGTTACGATACTACGAATGCGATATTTGAAAAAACTGCGTACTACTTTTTTTCAGTTTAGATAATTAATGAAAATCTATAATTTCGGTTGTATTTTTAATATTCCTCGGCCATTTGTGAACTGCCTTCATTTTTAGCACAGGTATTATGACTTATACTTCAAGCAAAACTGCATACCATGTTTTTTTGTCCGTTTCTTCGTTTAGACAAAATAGGCAAAAAACCCACTCAAAAAATGGTCAAAATTAGAGGTAGTTTCGGTTTTCGACTCATAGCTCTCTCATTTATAAACCGATCTGGCTGAATTTCAATAGCAATAGTCTTACAGAAACAACTGACTGTAGGGTATGCTTCTGTATGTTGTCCACATTCTTCTGAAAGTTGATTTCAACAACTACACGGGCAGACAGACGGACATCGCTAAAACGACTCCGCTACTTATAAGGATCCAGAATATATATACTTTATAGGGTGTCCCATGTAGGGTGTAGAAATTACAAACGGAATCACAAAGTTATATGGAGCCTTCTTACTTACAGTGAAGCGAATAAAAATAGAAACCACATAACTACATGTACTCAAAAAAAAAATTTTTTTTTTAATTTTAAAATAGTTACTGTTTACACTCGTAATAAAATAAAACGTAAATTAAATTAAATTTTATCACAAAAAGTTGTATTCTTAAAATCAAGGTTTTTTAAAATAAATAAAAAAAATTTAAATTTTTATGGAACCAGATAACCAAGTGTACACAATTTCTGGAATTAAGCACAAATAAAGATTAATAAATTGTTAAACTTTTAAATTCCAAATAGAAATTATTACATATATTCTCAGTATTTATGACATTCTTATAAATATGTTTAGGTGAAGTAAAAGTACATACATAGAGACAAATGTGCATAAGTACGTTGATTTTTACGATTACCCACTTTTCTGAAGTACCATTCCCGATTTTGGCCAGGAAAATTGCCTAAATCAAAATGGAATTTAATCTGTAGGCTCTAAACTTTCTGGAAGTGTTTTAACATTTTCTGAAAACGTATTTGATATTAGATATTTTACTGCTATAAAAATAAGGATCCCACAACAGATTTGATTCCTAATTTTAAGTCATTCGGACTTTTTATTGCAGTGGAATTCTTTTAAGCAAATTTTCGGGAAAATGTGTTTTGAAAATTCAAGTGAAATGCATGCTGAGTCTTCAAGATAGAAATACTTTTCTTCACTCCTCAAATTACTTATTCTTATTTTTTTTTGCGACCAATTCATGAATTTATACTTCAGAGTTTTATCGAAAATATGACTTTAGTCTTCGGTTATCAACGGATGTGTTCTTACGCGACTGATACAAACTTTATTTTGAAATAAATATTTACAATACATTCTGACTTAATTACAACCACAAAAATCGCCAAAAAATTTAAATGTTGTAAAAACAGGGATAGGGCATCCCTGAGCCTTAGTTTATGAGTAATTTTTTTTAAATTAATTTCGATAAATATTTGTGTAAGGTGAACGTAGCTTTTCTCTGAATAGTTTTTGAAATAAATGAAAAATAGTTAAGTTTCACAAAATATAAAAATTATTTTAAACAAATAGTTTGACTTTGAATACACTGAAGACAAACATAGTAATTTTCCACTACGTATCTATTCTCGTCCCAATACAAAGAACCTGCATGAAAAGATTCTTCCCATAATCTCACATTTTGTAAAGAATGTGTCTGAATACATTGATGTTCCGTACATGCTTCCAAAAATGGATATTGTTGTTATACCCAATTACTCAGTGTCATTTGTGGATAACTGGGGTCTGCTTATGTTTAGAGAGAATCTTTTTATACCTGAGTTCATCAAATTTGATTTGACTGATACGTATTACACTATGTTACGTATAGTAAGACCAATTGCTGCTCAGTGGTTTGATAATTACGTGACAATTTCATCATTCGCATATATTTGGTTAACAACAGCTATAGGCGATATATATGCACACAATGCAATGGACTATGTAAGTGTATTTTGAAGAGATTTCCTAAGATAATTTCTATATTTGTAAGTCGCACAAAAAATTTCATAGATGTATCCGCAATGGAATGTATGGGATATAGACGGCAAAACGTGGTACACTCAGACTTTATTTAGTGATAGTGATGATCAATCTTTGTTACTCCCTCACAATGAAAATAAAACTCCTTTAAAAATAGCGCAAAGTATGTCGACAGAATTATATAGCAAAAGCGTGCTTATTTTGCGCATGTGGAACAATGCACTCACCGACAAAATATACCGAAAAGGTTTAAATAAATTTCTTCTGAAAAAGTGAGATCTCAAAATCTTTATAATGTATTCACAAATAGATATTGATTTATGTAAAATTTTGAATTATTTAACAGCCAATACGGATTAGTCGGAGAACAAGAACTGTTTAATGCCCTTCAGTCTGCGGTTGAAGAGGAAAATTATGAAATCCCTGCCACAATCACTGAAATGATTGGCACTTGGGTCAATCAAGGAGGCTATCCCATTCTAACCGTTTCACGCAACTATAGCGATGGTACTTTTACTATTAAACAGGAGACGTTTTACAGAAATGAAAACATGAAAGATTCAAAAACTTGGTACGTACCCATCAACTATGCCGTTGCCTCCAATCCGAATTTTACTGACACAAAAGTTACACATTATTTACGAAATGTTCCTGAAACGAATTTCACCGATGTTAAAATCTCAAACAATGACTGGTTAATATTGAACAAACAGTCAATTGGTTATTATCGTGTCAATTATGATATAACGAACTGGAATTTAATCATTAAATCTTTAATTGAAAACCCGCTTCAAATAAGTAATCGTAATCGCGCTCAACTCTTAAGAGATGCAATTGCATTGTTTCAAACTAATTGTTTAGATGTTTCTGTATTCTTGAATTTATTTACTTATTTAAAGAACGAAGACGACTTTTTATGCTAGTATACATTTTACGAAATGTTTTTTTAAATGGAAAATATGACGACTTCCAATTCTTTTTTGCTGAGTTGATTAATCCCATTTTTGAGAAACTTAGATTGGTCAATGAATCTAGTGACAACTATTTTCAAAGCAAGATTCGCTTTTATATAAATAACTTAGCAAGCTATGTCAACATAAATAAATTACTGGAGGACGATTACAATAAATTGAAAAATCATCTCAAAGAAAATAAAACTCTAACTAAAGATGTGTTACATTGTAATGCTATGAAAATTGCTGATGATGAGACATTTAATACTCTCTATCAGATGCTTATCGATAAGGATAACAAAATTTCAAAGACTGATATAATAAATTCTTTAGTTTGCCATGGAAATGTAAATCTGATGAAGAAATTACTGAGGAGTTCCATCGATAAGTCAATCTACTTAGAGGATAGGTACCGTCGCCACATACTATACCTATTTCCTATTAGCTACATGTTTTTTTCAAGTACTATAGAATTTTTGAATGAAAATCTTGAAGCTGTTTATAGTTTGGGACAAAATTTAAAAAGAAAAATTAATTTTCTAGAATTTGTAATTAATGAAATGGCGGCAGTAATATACAATAAACGCCTAGCAGATCAATTGTTGGTTTTGGCGAAAAAAGTAAGCAATAATGAACATTTTGGATTCGATGTGGAAAGAAAAATAAATGAAACGATTAATATGGCTTTGAAAAATTCTAAGAGATATTCTGAAGAATTCATGCCATTGGTTACAGAATATCGCGAAAAGGCATTGCAGAGAACAAATAGTTCCAGGTAATTAAATTGTAAAAATTATTTGTAAGAGTGATCATTTAAACCATTAATTTTTTTTATATTTTTATTTACTATGTAGACAAAGTGTTCTAAGATACGGTTATTGATCACTGCTGAGAGTGCGTCAACCAATTTATAATAAATAAATATTTAACTTGTATTTAAATACTAAATTCATTTTGAAATAAAACATTTATACTGTAGCTCTGAAAATAAAAGAATTTGACAATTTCATTTGGTTGTTTCTTTTCCTCTAAGGGCACTGCCCTTCTAAGCCAGCAAGCATCCCTATACGCACTTGTCAAACACAAGAAAGTGTGATGGAAATTCAGAAAAAAAAGAAACAAGTTAAACTCGGCAGTATGTGGCGAGTCTGTTACATGGCGGTATTAGTATAAAATTTAAAAAAATTTATTCAAAACAAGTTAAGTTCGGTCGTGCCTTCACTGTGTTAACGAAGTATTACTGTTTTTCACTTTCCACATTTTTCTTAAATATAAAAAATATACAAAAAATTAATTAAGTGAATATAAATATGCTGAAATCAATGTGTTTTATCATTAACCCTCACGATTTTCTTAATTCAAATTAATGAAACCAAAAGGAATTTAATCTGTAGGTTCTAAGCTTTTTGGAAGTACCTTAAAATTTGCGGAATATTTTGCAATTTTTATTGTATGATTCAAACCGGAAATTGCCAAAACTCTTCAGAATAACAGCACTGGTGAAGTATGGTGAAGTAATTTATGTTACAAATTACAAATGTAGACGACCTTCCCCTTAAATTTATATGTATCCCATCCCGAAGTAGTGAGTGGTTCGTCCGGAATTTGCTAAAATACCTTAGAGCAACACCACTGCGGTATATGAAATTTAAAAAAAAAATAATTCAAATAATATCTGAATATTTGGTTGGTAGATTACAAATGTAGACGATCCCCGCTAAGCTACTATAGAAATATTTAATGACATAAGGCGTGCTTGATAAATATGCCATTAACACTTAAAACATATTTACAAATACTAAAAAGCGTTAAAACATATTTAACGCGGCATATTTATCTTCACTCACTTAATTTCGTGTATGTTTTTTATATTTTAGCAGAATGTGGACTCGGCACAGCTGAACTTAATTTATTTTTTATTGATTTCAAGAAATCATTTTATTCATAAAATTATTGAAATATTTCATTTAATCAATGAAAAAATTTTAATGGAATATTCATTAATTTTATGAAATATTCATGAATTTAGTGAAATAATTTCATTAAATTCAAGAAATTATTTCATTCATAAAACTCATGAAATATTTCATTGAATCAATGAAAAAATTTTAAATGAAATATTCAATAATTTTATGAAATAATAATAAATTTATTGAAATAATTTCATTAACTTCAAGAAATTATTTCATTCATAAGACTCAAGAAATATTTCATGGAATCAATGAAAAAATTTTAATGAAATATTTATTAATTTTATGAAATATTCATAAACTTTTTCTAAGTAGTTTCATTAATTTCAAGAAATTATTTCATTCATAAGACTCATGAAATATTTCATGGAATCAATGAAAAAATTTTAATGGAATATTCATTAATTTTATGAAATATTCATGAAGTTAGTGAAATAATTTCATTAAATTCAAGAAATTATTTCATTCATAAAACTCATGAAATATTTCATTGAATCAATGAAAAAATTTTAAATAAAATATTCAATAATTTTATGAAATAATAATAAAT
The DNA here is from genome assembly GCA_947397855.1 of Thelaira solivaga. Taxonomy (NCBI): domain Eukaryota; kingdom Metazoa; phylum Arthropoda; class Insecta; order Diptera; family Tachinidae; genus Thelaira; species Thelaira solivaga. The sequence goes on from OX377610.1 coordinate 75,987,580, forward strand.
TTATTGAAATAATTTCATTAAATTCAAGAAATTATTTCATTCATAAGACTCATGAAATATTTCATGGAATCAATGAAAAAATTTTAATGGAATATTCATTAATTTTATGAAATATTCATGAAGTTAGTGAAATAATTTCATTAAATTCAAGAAATTATTTCATTCATAAGACTCATGAAATGTTGCATGGAATCAATGAAAAATTTTTAATGAAATATTCATTTATTTTATGAAATATTCATAAATTTTTTTAAGTAATTTCATTAATTTCAAGAAATTATTTCATTCATGAAATATTTCATTGAATCAATGGAAAAATATTCACTATTTTATTTAAATAAACTTTTTATTACAATAAAAAATTTGCAATCATGAATCAATTTTGATTAATTCAATCAATTTATTTGATTGATTTTTTCATTGAATTTTTTCTAATTTTTTTTTGTAGAGCTAGTTTTGCCGATGCCGATCCTCTCAGAAGGATGTGCAACACATTTAACCAACTGTATAGATTCTATGATAATTCCGCAAGTCCTAACATTATAAAAAAATTAATAATTGATTTTCTAAATTCATGTATTGCTATCAATCTTAGTTTCTTTATACTTCTATTATTGAGCTTTAGTCTTTTTATAAGAATTATTTATTATTTTCAATATTTCGACTTCCTGTGGAATAATTCTTATAAAAAGACTAAAGAAATAATTATATAAACTTTATACTTGTATTTCATATTAATTTAAGTTTTAAATTAGTTTATAAATAATATAAACAAGTCACTTCTACTGTTTCTAAGCTTCAAAAACATTTGTGATGTAAACTCTTGGTGTTAACAAATGTCTCTAAGGAAAATATTCCATAGACTATAAAATAAATAAATTCGGCTGTGCCGAGTCTTATATGCAATTCACTGTGTTAGCGAAATATTAAAATTTTTTACTTTCCACATTCTTCTAAAATATCAAAAACATAAAAACAAATTCGTCTTACGTCATTAAATATTTAAATATTAAATGTTTTAAGCAATAGATTAAAGGAAATCATCTATATTTGTAACCTGCCAACCAAATATTCAGAAATTACTTTGGATCATTTTAAATTTTTTCTTGCTCTAAAGGGTTTTGCCAATTTCCGTTTTGCATCATAAAATAAAAACTAAAAATTTTTCAGAAAATGTTAAAACACTTCCAGAAAGTTTAGTGCCTACAGATTAAATTCCTTTTTGATTTTGGTAATTTTCCTGGGCAAAATAAAGAATGGTACCTCAGGAATGGTAAAAATCCCTCAGAAGAAGGGTACTGGGGAATCAGGGAATATAAAAATTTTTTTTTTAAATTATGCAAAGCTTTTTTCTGAGTACTTGGGCGAGAGATTACAAATCTGGACGATCCCGTAATTTTTTATGGTTCGTTTGCAATCTCCGTATTTGTATCTATGTATGTTCTTGTAGATATGTCTCCTAAATATATTTATAAGTATGTCATAACTGAAAAGATATTTACAAATACTAAAGAACATAAGGAGTTACGTTAAAACATATTGTTACGAAAAATGGTATTTATGTGTGTGTAAATATAGCAATTTAGTATTTGTCTTAATGCGTACAATTTGATTGGGCAATGCTTGTGTGTAAGATGTGTGTTATTTATATCTATGGTAGCGTATAAGTTTTATTATAGCTTACATCAAAGACTATTAAACTATAAAGGCTTGTTTCGCTGAACGTTGTTGAAAACGTCCGTCGACGCCCGTTGACGTTAAAACGTTTGTGTAGTTATAGAACATTTAAAAACGTGTCATATGCTTTTCACATAAGAGAAAAAAAGAAAAACATTTTTTTACAAAAAACTGTATCACACTTTTTGTTGTAGTATTTAATTATTAAATATTTTTGTTTTTAGTTGATTTTTGTTATTTTTAGAAAAGTTTTAAGCACTTTAATTATTTAAACTTTCTTTTTTACGCGCTTCACTTCTTTTTTTTTCCAATAAAAAACTACTCTGTCTCAGCTGAGCATAAACGTCCCGTAAAAACGTTTGCTAAATTCTATTTTATACAAGTCTTGCCGTGCCGTCAACGTGACATTTGTTTTCGATAAGCACTTTCATTGTTTTTCATATAACAAAACGGATCAGCTGGTAACGAAATCTTACGGGACTTTCGGTTAATTCTAGCTTTAAGATGTTCTACGTAGAAGCAAATCTAAAAACAAAAATGAATAGCTGAAACGGATGAGGGGGGGGGAAGTAACAAGGGAATATTTGAGCATTCGCATTTCAAATAAAAGTTTCTCTCATTTAGCTACTGATATAAACAGAGAATAAAAAAATAAACACATACTGAACAACATATAAATGCGCATTTAAAACTTAAAATGAATTTTATTTCTTTGATATGATTTTTGTGTGAGATTTATGAAATTTTTCAACAAAACTGTTATTGAAATCGTAGGAGCAAATATAAATGGAACGAATATGACTAGTTGCGTTATTGTAGGGTAGAATATCTTGTTTATGGTTGAAAAAATTAAATTTATCCCAGTTCACAACGAATTTATGATTCATTAATTTGAACCTTTATTAAACTCTTATTATAGATTTGTAGATATTATTTTTATAATGAAAAGTAGTCCTGTTGTATATGCTTTTTAAAAGGATCTATAAGAATTTTAAAACTCACAGACTGTTACTAATAAATAACACAGAAATTTATTTTATGTTATGAACAAAATTTATTTATAATAAAAATCTAATTATTTGGAAAATAATATGTAAATCATAATAAGACATTTTTATGCCTTATTCCCATTTTTTGTTTCGTGGTATTGTCACAAAACAATTTACTTAATTATAAAAAAATTTGTTTTTAAATGCTCTACGATTGATGGATAGCTATCTATATAGCGATTTCATTGCTACTAGGCATATCAGTAGACTCTACAAAACTTTTCATAAAAAGTCTTGAACTTATAAGTTTAATACATATCAAACCAAATGAGAATTTCAATTTGGCTAAGAAGTAAAAAGTTTTAAAAATTATGACTTTTTTAGAAACTTAGTAAGTGTACAAATAACATTTGTACAAAATTTAAAATTAACGGATGGTTGAATTTATCCTTAATTACGAAAATAGAAAAATAATTGATTACCCTACATTGAACTCAAGCGAGTAACACAACTCGCTTGAATTTGATGTTTTGATGTAAAGCAAAACGTCAAAATGAACTTTTGCTTTTTTTCTCGCGCTTTTTATATATAATAATGAAATAAGTTTGAGTTGTCTCACACTTAAAATCAATTATCTGTTTTTGTGAAACTTAAACTATACATACCTTAAAATTAAATGTATACCTTTTTTCTTTAATTAAAACATTTAAAAATATTTTCTTTTTCTTCGATATTTTCTACATTAGAGATTCCAGTTCGGAAACCTAAGGTAATGTGTAAGAAAAATATTCAAAATACAAAAATAATAATAATAAAAATCCAATACGTATTTACAGTAAAATGTAAAATAAATATTGAGTCGTAAGCAATATAAATATTAATCAATTAAAACATTTTTATTATTATTCCCATTTTTTGTATCTCATTGAGATAAAACACTGAAGATAGCAAATTGCCGAAACTGGTCTGTTAAAGAACCAAATTTGACGCGGGATGACGTAAACTCCGTCCAAATAAAAATTAAAATTAAAAGTAACTGTTTTCCTTTAATAAAATAAATATAAAGTGAAAAAAAACTGAATTGTTAATGTATGTATAATATAAAAGTAGACAATACAACAAATATTTAAGTACACTTAAATTGCTTTGCTTAATTTTTTTTACGAAACTTTTTTACATTTTGAAAAAATTTTAAATTACTGTTATGATAATGCACATGCTAGTTTTTTAAGCTAAAGATAAATAACAATTTTAAAATTTTATTATGATCATTATTTCGTTATTTCGCTGCTTAGCTTCTTCAGAATATTTACGAGTATATTTAAAATCATTTCAAAATAGTTAAGAACAAAATGTTGATCAAAATAAAATATTAAAACTTTTATTGACCTTCTGTAATTCCATTGCGGCCAGTAACGAAATTGAAATTCGGCGTGCATTCATATACTATATGTATTACAACAATAAAATACATGTATTTACCTAAGTTAACATCTTCTTAGTTTAATAGTCTTTGCTGTAAGTAAGAAGGTTTTACATAACTTTGTGATTCCGTTTGTAATTTCTACACCCTACATGGGACACCCTATAAAGTTTATATATTCTGAATCCTTATAAGTAGCGGAGTCGTTTTAGCGATGTCCGTCTGTCTATCCGTGTAATCGTTGAAATCAACTTTCAGAAGAATCTAGACAACATACAAAAAAGTATAGCATACCAAACGGTCAGTTGTTGCTTTAAGACTATTACTATTGAAATTCAGCCAGATCGGTTTATAAATGGCGGAGTTACCTCTATTTTTGACTATTTTTTGAGTGGGCTTTTTACGTATTTTGTCTAAACGAAAAAGTGGACAAAAAAAGTGGTGCTCAGTTTTGTATAAGTCACAATATCTGTACTAAAAATGAAAGCAAATCTTCCTACAAATAGCCGAGGAATATAAAAAATACAACCGAAATTTTAGATTTGTATTAATTATGGCTTTGTTTTTATGCGATTTTTATCTAGACTGAAAAAAAGTAGTGCACAGTTTTTTTCAAACATCCCATTTGTAGTATCGTAACCAAAACTCAGTTAGATGGGTCCATAAATGGCGGAGCTATGAGTCAAAAATTGCGAATACCTTTATTTTTTGACCATTTTTTGTACGTTTTTGCGTAATTTGTCTAAACTACAAGACGGATAATAAAACGTGGTACGCAGTTTTATCACAAATAATATTTATAATGTCTGCGCAAAAAATCATAAAGATCGGGCCACAAATAGACCAGAAAAATCAAAAAAAAAATTTTTTTTTTATTACATATTTATTTGCTATCTATCTTATTAAAACGATAAATTAGGGAATATATAAAAATACATATATTTTTGTTTCATTACTAACGTCAGTCTATCGAGACTGTAGATCTAGGATATGATTTTGCTTGAGCCTTCTAACTTCATCCGTCTCATCTAAAAGAGTAATTGCTAGTATATTTACATGATTACTAAGCCTTTCTAAGTAATTGGAGCTGAATCTTCTAATTTCGGATTTGACAAAAGGTATTTTCAGGTCGTTGTGTAAAGCTTTGTTCGCTACATAAAAGGGAGCGTTTGTTATAGAGCGCAAAGCTTTGGACTGAAATCTTTGTAATATTTCTATATTGGAATTACAAGCAGTGCCCCATAATTTTACGCCATAAGTCCATATAGGTTTCAAAATAGTTTTATAAAGCAGGACCTTATTTTTAATAGAAAGTTGGGATTTATGGCCCAGAAGCCAGTACATTTGCTTGAATTTGATGTCAAGTTGCTTTCTTTTTGCGCTAATATGCGCTTTTCATGTAAGTCTTCTGTCTAAATGTAAGCCTAAGTATTTGGCAGTATTAATACTAGGGATTAAAGTGCCATTGAGAAACACAGCTGGGCAATATCCTCTTCTTGTTGTAAAAGTGATGTGACTTGACTTTTGGGTGTTAACAACAATGTTCCATTTTGTAAGCCAATCATAAAGACTATTTAGCTGCAGCTGTAAAATTCTAGAAGCCTCTGCAGGGGTTTCACTACAACATAAGAATGCTGTGTCGTCGGCATTAGTAGCGACTGTTACATCTTCTTTTGTCGGCATATCATTAGTGTATAAAGTATATAAAATTGTTCCAAGGACGCTTCCTTGTGGCATTCCAGCTTCTATTTGACAAATATGAGAGAAGTTGTTGTTGACTTTGACGTAGAAGCATCTGTTTCTCAAATATGATAAAAAGAATAAATATAATGGAGCAGGAAGCAAGTTTTTTTAATTTGTATAATAATCCCTCATGCCATACTTTATCAAAAGCCCGCTGTATATCCAAAAATACAGAAGAACAAAATTTTTTATTTTCAAAAGAGTCAGTTATCACCTTAATAATTCGATGACACTACTCTGGTGTGCCATGTTGACTTCGAAAACCAAACTGATGATCGGGAATAATATTGTATTTCTGTAGAAATGGGTTGAAACGTTTGAGAAATAATTTTTCAAAAATTTTTGATAAAATAGGCAATAAGCTAATAGGTCTGTACGACGTCATTATATTTTCCGGCTTTGCTTGGTTTTAAAACCATTATAATTTCAGCACACTTCCATTGTAAAGGAAAGTGTTGGAGACATAAAATGGAATTAAATATTAAAGTTAGGAATAAGATTCCCTTAAAAGGCAAAGACTTTATTTCAACCGCATCAATTTTATCATTTCCCGTAGATTTCTTGTTATTAAGGGAACATATCTCCATTTTTGTTTCATTAGGTGTAATATGCTTTATAGGCAACTTCATTTGACAAGCTATGTCTAAGAAGTGAGCTACATTGTTTGATGAGGCTTAAAAATTGATTCTAGATGTTCAGCAAATGCATTACATTTTTCTTTGTCAGTTCTGAGCCAAGCATTTTTGATAGGAGCATTTCTTTTTGCAGGTCCCTTGAGAAATTTAGTAGCATTGTATAGTTCATGATTTTTATTTTTGTTTTGAGGTTTTAGTTTTTTTAGATATGAATTAATATTTTCATTTCTCTCTTTCGATAACATCTCTGATCATAATTTAATTGCCAGACTCCAGTTAGCCTTATCCGTTGGGTTTCTGGTTCGGTGCCACACTCCTCTTTGACATCTAGATTGTCTTATCAAATCTCGAGCAGCAGCGGATGCATGCACTTTTCGACCTAAATCCTGAGTACGAATGGAGGATGGTGGGGTAGATAAGTACGCAGCTTCATGTATTAATAAATTAAAAGATTCTATGGCGTCATCTAAATCTTCCAGTATTTAAGTTTAAATTATTTCCAACAAAGTCTTTAAAGAAGTCCAAGTTAGTATTCCGTTTGATTAGTTTCCCATTTTTAAATGATATTTCCACATTAGCATTAAAATTAATTATAACCGGTGTATGGTCAGAGCTTAAGCTATCGTCATCTAAAATATCTAGCGAGTGCCTAGAGATTCCAGAATACACGTCAAAATCAAGAAGATCTGGTATCTTTGCTACATCAGTGGGCCAATATGTTGGGTTTCCCCCAGAAAGTGTATGATAATTGTTTTTTTAAATACATTTGTATAATTCTTTACCTTTGGGGCTAGGAGCCTGGAGCCCCACCACAATAGTCCTTACTGGCTCATTTTTTTAAAATTAGCTTTGTTGCTATTTGCAGTAATCCATTGTTGTTCATCCTGACCCATTTTCTATTTATATTTTCCACAGGAGTCCTTTCTGACTCACTCATTTAATTATTATATTCGTTGCAACCCCTTATTGTTGCAAGGTGGGCGGCAATGTTTAAGTCCCCGTTGAAGTTCCGTCTCTATTGTCTATCCTTGACCTTTTTTTCATCTTTGTGTGAAAGGTCTATAGAGAACTTAACGAACTTTAACGGGCTCTTATTTTTGTTGTTAACTTTCAATTTTGTTAATTTTAAGTATACTTACTTACTTCTTATACAGTAGCGAGTTGGTATACACCACATTCCTTTTATATTTACCATTTTATCTATTTCCCTACGGAAACATTTTTTAATCATAATGGAACATTCAATTGAATAAAATCAATTAACAGAACCTGAGGTTAATATTATAAACCAAACAAGTGTTGTGTTACTTTATTTGGAAGCTTTACGAGCCTGGAACATAATTAGGCCAGGCGGATATACGCCAAAACAAGGTTTCAACATCATTTTGGCAATTTGGTGTTGGATGTCCAAGTCCACATTTGACGCATACAAAGGGTTTCCTGCAATAAGTTTTCGTATGACCAAATTCTTGGCATCAGACGTACTTCTATGGGGTTCAATTTGTACCATACAGTGTTTAATTTCACGAATTTCAAAAACCTTTTTATTATTTGGGTCTATAAGATCGCTCATTTTTGAGTTGGTAGGTATGATAACTAAAGTTGTTGGTATCAAAATACTTAACTAACTTCCTATATGAGTCCACTGTTTTTATATTAAGTTTAATCTGGCCATCATGTAAAGCTTTATAATTATATTCAGAAGCACTAATCTCGTTACATTTAATCATTTTAGTTACATTACTAACATTATTAATAAAAATAGGTGGAGGCTTCACTGCAGAATTATCAGCTTCATCATTAATAGAATCATTATCATTGTCCAAAGCAGCAAATTTATTAATGTTCGAACAACTTGGGTCGTTATCTATTAGTTTATGTTTTATTTTTTTTCTGAAGTGTTAATTATCGCTTTAGTTTTGTTGTTATAACTTGCCAGTTAAGCAAATTATCATCATCATCACTTTCAGACACCGTAATAGTGTTGTTACACTTTACCATTAACTTTTCAACGAGATTCAACTTATTTGGTTTTAGGAGCAAAAAATATTAAAATATTTTTATATGTTTGTTTTTGTAAATAACCAAGCGCGACTGAGAACAAAATTTAAATTTGAATTTTAGACTTGCTCGCTTCGTGTTCGTACAGAAACAACCGAAATTTTAGATTTTCATTAAGTTTTGCTTTGTTTTTTGCGTTTTTTATCTAAAGTATAAAAAAATTAGTAAACATTTTTTCAGATATCATATTCATGGCATATGGACCAAAATTCAGCCAAATCGGTCCATAAATGGCTGAGCTATGAGTCCAAAATCGCGATTACCTCTATTTTTGAATATTTTTGGTGATTTTTTTGCGTAATTTGTCTAAACTACAAGACGGACAATAAAACGTGGTACGCAGTTTTATTACAAATAACTGCCGTAATGTCTGTGCAAAAAATCAGATAGATCGGTCCACAAATGGACCAAAAAAATTAAAAATACAACGGGCATTTCACATTTTCATTAATTTTTGTTTTGTTTTTGCTTTGTTTTTTTGTGGAATTTTTTTTAGCTGTCATGTGCGTAATGCTTTGTACACACATAACACGCAAAATAAAAGAGTGTATGTGTGTATGTGTGGTTTTTATTGCCTTGAGTTAAATAGTATTACGAATACAGATATCTCTATGAAAGAGAGTGCATTAGATCTTTCTCGATAATTAAATATTTAATAAAATATGTTTGGCTTAAAAATTTTTACAAAACTTTGCAAAATTAAATGAAAATAAATTCTTTTGTTTTCCTATTTAATATCTTTCTTAGAATTTCTTTTTTTATTAATTTAAAAATTGAGTGCCTGCAGACATTTTATTGCTTTTAAAGATGAGGTTCTCAGAAAGGATTGTTTCTTAGAACTCGTTAATTTTACTCGTATTATAAAAATTTATTTTTTTTATAGAGTTATTTTAAATAAATAAATTTTTATATTTAATACGACCTCAAGCTGAACAAAGTATGCGTTTCAATTACATACCTACCTTTTTTGAAGTGAGTGAAGATAAATTTCACGTGATTCTTTATGTGTTTTAGTATTTGTAAATATCTTTTCAGTATTTTTGACATACTAAGATACAAATGTGCATAAATACGTTGATTTCTCTAATAGATTGCAAACGAACCATACAATATTACGGGTTGGTTCACATATCATTTGAAACAAGAGGTCATCACTAAATTTGTAATCACCCAAGTACTCAGAAAAATCTTTGCATTATTTTTAAAAAATTTATGAAATTCCCTCATACCCCAGTATTCTTCTTCTGAAGGATTTTTGGGCAGGAAAATTACTAAAATTAAAAAGGAATTAAATCTGTAGGCTCTAAACTTTCTGGAAGTGTTTTAACATTTTCTGAAAAATTCGTAGTTTTTCTTTTATGATGCAAAACGGAAACTGCCAAAATCCTTGGTTCAACAGTACTGGGGTGTATGGAAATTTCAAAAAATATTTAAATATAGTCCAAAATAACTCTGAGTATTTTGGCGGTAGACTACAAATCTAGGCAGTCTCCTCTTTAAAATGATATATGTCTCATCTCACAATATTTAATGGTTCGTCGGCAAGTTCCTAAAATCACTTAGAGCAACAGCACTGGGGTATATGGAAATTTAAAAATAATTCAAAGTAACTTCCGAACGAACCATAAAAGATTACGAGATAAGATGTATATCACTTTAAAAGGGAGGTCGTCTAGATTTGTAATCTATCTTCTAAGTACTCAGAAAAAACTTTACATTATTTTTAAAATTTTTTTAATTTCCCTCCTTCTCCAGTCCTCATACTCTGAGGAATTTTTATCATTCCTCATTTTGGCAACAGAAACTTACTGAAACCAAACTGAAATGAAATTTGTAAGTTCTACGCTTTCTGGAAGTGTTTTAAAATTTACTTGAAATTTCGTAATTTTTATTCTATGATGCAAAACGGAAATTGCCTAAACCCTTCAGAGCAACAGCACTGGAGTATATGAAAATTTAAAAAAATAAAAGAAATTTTAAAATATCCAAAGTAAAGATTGGTTGGGTACAAATATAGATGATCTCCGCTGAACTATTGCTTAAACCATTTAATATTTAATGACTTAAGACGTATTTGATAAATAAGCCATTAATACTAAAAATATTTACAAATACTAAAAAACTTCGGGTTTTACGTTAAAACATATTTAACGCGGCATATTTATCTTCACTCATTTAATTTTTTCTATGGTTTTGCTATTAATAAAGAATGCGGAAAGTGAAAAAAATTAATATTTCGCTAACACAGTGAAGGGTATATAAGACTCGGCACTACCGAATTTAACTTGTTTTTTTTCTGAATTTCCATCACACTTTCTTGTGTTTGACAAGTGCGTATACGGATGCTTGCTGGCTTAGAAGGGCAGTGCCCTTAGAGGAAAAGAAACAACCAAATGAAATTGTCAAATTCTTTTATTTTCAGAGCTACAGTATAAATGTTTTATTTCAAAATGAATTTAGTATTTAAATACAAGTTAAATATTTATTTATTATAAATTGGTTGACGCACTCTCAGCAGTGATCAATAACCGTATCTTAGAACACTTTGTCTACATAGTAAATAAAAATATAAAAAAAATTAATGGTTTAAATGATCACTCTTACAAATAATTTTTACAATTTAATTACCTGGAACTATTTGTTCTCTGCAATGCCTTTTCGCGATATTCTGTAACCAATGGCATGAATTCTTCAGCATATCTCTTAGATTTCTTCTTAGTCATGTCAATTGTTTTATATATAAAACTTTCATAATCTGGAAAAGTATGTTCAGTATTGTTTACTTTTTTCATCAAAGCCAACAATTGATTCCTTAGACGTTGATTGTATGTTTTGGACGCCATATCAAAAATTACAAGTTCTATTATACTATATTTTCCTAAATATTTTTCCATATTATGAACAGCTTTAAAATTGTCCTTCAAAAATTTTATAGTACTTGAAAAAACTATGTAGCTATTACTATGTTCGTATAGTATATTGCTACGGTACACTTCCTCTAAATAGATTGACTTATCGATAGAGCTTCTGAGTAATTTCTTAATCAGATTTATATTTCCATGGCAAAAAAGAGATTTTATTATAATATTCTTTGAATTTTTGTTATCCTTATCGATAAGCATCTGATAGAGAGTATTAAATGTCTCATCATCAGCAATTTTCATAGCATTACAATGTAACACATCTTTAGTTAGAGTTTTATTTTCTTTGAGATGATTTTTCAATTTATTGTAATCGTCCTCCAGTAATTTATTTATGTTGACAAAGCTTGCCATGCTTTTTATATAAAAGCGAATATTGCTTTGAAAATAGTTGTCATTAGATTCATTGACCAATCTAAGTTTCTCAAAAATGGGATTAATTAACTCAGCAAAAAAGAATTGGAAATCGTCATATTTCTCGTTAGCTCTCAAAAAAGGTTCCATTACAAAAAAGGCTTCCGAAAATGTATACCAGCAAACCCAGTGTTCTTCTTTCTTTAAATAAGTAAATAAATTGAAGAGTACAGAAACATCTAAACGATTAGCTTGAAACAATGCAAATGCATCTCTCAAGAGTTGAACGCGATTACGATGACTTATTTGAAGCGGGTTTTCAATTAAAGATTTAATGATTAAATTCCAGTTCGTTATATCATAATTGACACGATAATAACCAATTGACTGTTTGTTTAATATTAACCAGTCATTGTTTGAGATTTTAACATCGGTGAAATTCGTTTCAGGAACATTTCGTAAATAATGTGTAACTTTTGTGTCAGTAAAATTCGGATTGGAGGCAACGGCATAGTTGATGGGTACGTACCAAGTTTTTGAATCTTTCATGTTTTCATTTCTGTAAAACGTCTCCTGTTTAATAGTAAAAGTACCATCGCTATAGTTGCGTGAAACGGTTAGAATGGGATAGCCTCCTTGATTGACCCAAGTGCCAATCATTTCAGTGATTGTGGCAGGGATTTCATAATTTTCCTCTTCAACCGCAGACTGAAGGGCATTAAACAGTTCTTGTTCTCCGACTAATCCGTATTGGCTGTTAAATAATTCAAAATTTTACATAAATCAATATCTATTTGTGAATACATTATAAAGATTTTGAGATCTCACTTTTTCAGAAGAAATTTATTTAAACCTTTTCGGTATATTTTGTCGGTGAGTGCATTGTTCCACATGCGCATAATAAACACGCTTTTGCAATAAAATACTGTCGACATACTTTGCGCTATTTTTAAAGGAGTTTTATTTTCATTGTGAGGGAGTAACAAAGATTGATCATCACTATCACTAAATAAAGTCTGAGTGTACCACGTCTTGTCGTCTATATCAAATACATTCCATTCTGGATACATCTATTAAATTTTTGTACGACTTACAAATGTAGAAATTATCTTAATAAATCTCTTCAAAATATACTTACATTGTCAATTGCATTGGTTGAATATAAATTTTCTATACCTGTTGTTACCCAAAGGTATGCAAATGATGAAAATGTCACGTAATTATCAAACCACTGAGCAGCAATTGTACTTACTATTTGGGATAGCCGGTAAAACGTTTTATACAAATCAAAAATGATGAAATCAGGTATAAAAAGATTCTCATTTAAAATAGACAGACCCCAGCTGTCCGTATATGCCTCTGTATAATTGGGTATAACAACAAAATCCATTTTTGGAAGCATGTACGGAACATCAATGTATTCAGACACATCCATCACAAAATGTGAGATTATGGGAAGAAGCTCTGCACGTAGGTTCTTTGTATTGGGACGAGAATAGATACGTAGTGGAAAATTACTATGTTTGTCTTCAGTGTATTCAAAGTCGGATACGGTAAATCCTACAAGATACGTTGCCATCGGAGGTGTTGTTAAGAAGACAGTTCGATTAGCACTAAAAGAGACATGAGTTATTTAAATGGGTTTTATAATTATTTAAAATAATAACTGTACCTCGACAATTTAGCGTTGACAGGCATATTTGAAATTGCCGTGTAAGTGGGACTGTGATTAATGGTTATTGTAAAGTTGGCACGTTTATTTACCTCATCGTAGCAAGGAAAGGCGTAACGAGCATAAGAGGGTCTGAAAAATGTCGTCGCCAAATGACTAAAATGGATATAAAAGAAAAAAATTACTACAGACACACACACATAATTTTTTTTTGTTTAACAATTTCGTCATTTCTTTGCAAACTTGAAATATGTTAGTTATTAGATAATTTTTATGAATAATTGACTCTTAGGGTCAGCGTTATTATATTGTAAGATTTATAAATTTTTGCAAGTTTTTTGAGATGTTTAAAGTTTTCATGTTTTGCATCTCAAATAATAGTTTTTAACTATTTGTTTAAAATAATTTTTATATTTTGTGAAACTTCACTATTTTTCATTTATTTCAAAAACTATTCAGAGAAAAGCTACGTTCACCTTACACAAATATTTATCGAAATTAATTTAAAAAAAATTACTCATAAACTAAGGCTCAGGGATGCCCTATCCCTGTTTTTACAACATTTAAATTTTTTTGGCGATTTTTGTGGTTGTAATTAAGTCAGAATGTATTGTAAATATTTATTTCAAAATTAAGTTTGTATCAGTCGCGTAAGAACACATCCGTTGATAACCGAAGACTAAAGTCATATTTTCGATAAAACTCTGAAGTATAAATTCATGAATTGGTCGCAAAAAAAAATAAGAATAAGTAATTTGAGGAGTGAAGAAAAGTATTTCTATCTTGAAGACTCAGCATGCATTTCACTTGAATTTTCAAAACACATTTTCCCGAAAATTTGCTTAAAAGAATTCCACTGCAATAAAAAGTCCGAATGACTTAAAATTAGGAATCAAATCTGTTGTGGGATCCTTATTTTTATAGCAGTAAAATATCTAATAAGAATGCGAAATCAATTTAATTTTATTTAATTTAAAATGTTTTCAAGCCAAACATATTTAATTAATAATTTAATGTCAAATAAAGAATTATAAATTCGCAGTTCTATTTATTACACAAAAGCTATTTAAAAAACACACATTGATACACACATTTGTATAAGACCGACTGGTTTTAAATGCAAATGTTGCAAAAATAATTAATTTTTTATACTCACTGATATTTGCCATCATCATCTTTGTATTTAGTAATAATAAAACCATCATAGTCATCACTCAAGTCACCTCTATAAATAATAGTTAGTTTCCATTTCGTTTGAGGGGGAAGCTTTTCACTGTTTCTACGTGTAAGCGTTAAAAATTCACGTTTTAATTCGTATTCAGCTGACAGATCTTCAGATTCACCAGTGAAAGGATTTTCAATAGTTGCTTTGGAAATATTCAAAGGACCAGCATTTAAAACAATTTTGCTCGTAGTATTTACAACCACAATGTCGATTGTGACTTCACCTTCAAATGCCTTGTCCCCTAAATGAACGTTTGTAGTCAGTTCGATATTATAGTGTTCCGGGTAGGTATCATTTGGCAAACGATGGTTAGTTTCATCAACTTCATTATTTGAATTTGACTTTACACTTTCGGTAAAAAAAATAATGGCCAAGGCCCACCAACAAATTACTGGAAAACTTCTCATAGTACTGAGGGTATGACAACTAGAAACTGTTTGACTTCAAAACATATTCCGCACACCTTTTATAGGCATTTTATGCTACGAGTACAAAAACAAAACATTTTGTGTACACTTTGTTATCTCGTTCCATAAAAAAATTTAAGTTTATTTTTTATTTATTTTAAAAAACCTTGATTTTAAAAAACAACTTTTTGTGATAAAATTTAGTTAAATTTTCGTTTTATTTTATTACGAGTATAAAAAGTAACTATTTTAAAATTAACAAAAAATAACACTTTTGGTACACTCGGTTATCTGAGTCCATAAAAATTTTAATCTCTTTTTTGTTTATACTAAAAAGCTTTGATTTTAAAAAACAACTTTTTGCGATAAAATTTAGTTAAATTTACGTGTTTAAGTTTTTCCAATTTTTTATCTTTATAATTTCGACAACAGCAAATAGTTTTGTTTATAAATATTAAAAGCTTTCATATTATTATACCATAGAAAAAATTATATGAGTGAAGATAAATATGCCGCGTTAAATATGTTTTAGCGTAAAACCCGAAGTTTTTTAGTATTTGTAAATATTTTCAGTATTAATGGCTTATTTATCAAATACGTTTTCAGAAAATGTTAAAACACTTCCAGAAAGTTTAGAGCCTACAGATTAAATTCCATTTTGATTTAGGCAATTTTCCTGGCCAAAATCGGGAATGGTACTTCAGAAAAGTGGGTAATCGTAAAAATCAACGTACTTATGCACATTTGTCTCTATGTATGTACTTTTACTTCACCTAAACATATTTATAAGAATGTCATAAATACTGAAAATATATGTAATAATTTCTATTTGGAATTTAAAAGTTTAACAAAATATTAATCTTTATTTGTGCTTAATTCCAGAAATTGTGTTGGTTTTAAAATTTATTCTTTTACTCATGATATTCTCATGAGTTATTTATTCAGTACAATAAGTACTGAAGCGGAGAGCATACCTATATGTACTTATTGTACTGAATAAAACTAAATAACTCATGAGAATATCATGAGTAAAAGAATAAATTTCAAAAACCAACACAATTTCTGGAATTAAGCACAAATAAAGATTAATATTTTACTGAAAATATATTTACAAATACTAAGAAAGGAAGGATTTGTGTTAAAACATATTTAATTCGCCATATTTATTTTCACTCACTTCAAAAAATTATCTAACTGAAAGGACCTCAACATAATAAACTAGTCTTTCAATAGCAAAAAAGACATCTAAACTTACAAATAAAAAATTATATAAAAATAAAAAAACAACACATATTGAAAGAGATAAAAATAGTTTTGTTTCAATTATTAATTTCAGTTCAAAAATTAACAATCTTTTCTGAGAACCTCATTTTTAAAGGCAATAAAATGTTTGCAGGCACTCAACTTTTAAATTAACCATTTTGTATCAGTGTTGCGTTTTCGCAACGTCATATTCGAAGACTGTACAACTCAAAAATTTTTTGTATTCTGCAATTATTTTAAATCTTAATCTATTCAAGAACTGAACAAAGAAATTATTAGTTTTAATTTTTAATAACTTTTTTCAATAGGTTACCAATACTGTGGTATGTTTCAATTCAAGTATATGTCTATACGAATTTAGGTAGTGGTACCAAATGGGTTAATAAAAAGAGAGATTCTAAGAAAGATATTACTAAGGAATACAAATTATATATAATTTAAATTAATTTTGCAAACATTTTCAAGCCAAACATATTTAATTAAATATTTAATGAACAACAAAAATCTAAAAAATTCTCTTTCATAACGCAATTACACTCAAGCTATTTAAAGACACACTCACACATACGCACATGACAGCTTATAAATTTCTATAAAAAAAAAAAAAAACAAAAACAAAGCAAGAGCAAAACAAAAATTAATGAAAATGTGAAATTTTAGTTACATTTCTGATATTTCTCTGCCATTTCCTGACCGATTGCTTTCCTTTTTTGCAGAAACTATTTCTGTTAAAAATGTAAATAAAATTTTTGATCGTTTTGTATTTCAGACAAAAATTTAAAATTTCGGTTGTATTTTTGATTTTTCTGGTCCATTTGTGAACCGATCTTTCTGATTTTTTGCGAAGACAATACGACTGTTATTTGTAATAAAATTGATTACCATACTTTTTGTCCGGTATGTAAATAGTTACGACAAATTGTGCAAAAAACATACCAAATAAATAAAAAACTAGAGGTAGTTGTGATTTTTGACTGATAACGCAGCCATTTATAAACCGATCTGGCTGAATTTCAATAGCAATAATTCGACAGAAATAACTGACAGACTGGTGTACTAAACTTTTCTGTATGTTGCTTAGAGACTTAATAAAGTTGATTTCAACGCATTGACGGGCAGACAGACAGACAGGCGGATATTGCTAAATCGACTCCGCTATTCATATGAATAAATAATATATATACTTTATAGGGTGTCCCATGTACGGTGTAGAAATTGAAAAACTTACTTACAGTGAACGGTATAAAATCAACTTGTGGTACATCATAAAAATTTAAGTCTATTTTTGATTTTGTAAGCAAATATTTTTGTTTATACTAAAAAGTTTTAAAATAAAAAAAAAACTTTTTTGTGATAAAATTTAGTTTAATTTGCTTTTTATTTTATTACGAATATACGTGGTGATCTTTTTTTTTTTATTTTTTATCTTTATAATTTCGACAACAGTAAATATTTTTGTTTAAAAGCCAAAAGAAACCAAGGAGTGTAAAAGTTTAACAACTTTTTTGTTTATTAATTTTTTTTTATTTTTTCTTTCAGATTATATAATATACAAAATGGAAATTTTTCTACACTAAGTATGAAAAATGATGTCTCTTAAATGACCACCGTTTTCAGCTTCGCCCATCAGTGCATTTTCCATTTTTTTTTTGGCCCACCCTGTATTATACCATAGAAAAAATTAAGTGAGTGAAGATAAATATGGTACTTCAGCAAAGTGGGGAATATTAAAATTGCTTCAGAAGAAAAGTACTGGGGTATGAGGGAATTTCAAAAATTTTTTAAAAATAACGCAAAGTTTTTTCTGAGTACTTGGCCGATAGATTACAAATCTAGACGACCTCTTATTTAAAACGATATGTGAACCAAACCCGTAATATTCTATGGTTCGTTTGCAAACTCTTAGAGACATCAACGTATTTATGCACATTTGTATCTTAGTATGTCAAAAATACTGAAAAGATATTTACAAATACTAAAAAACATAAGGAATTACGTGAAATTTATCTTCACTCACTTCAAAAAAAGTATGTAATTGAAATGCATACTTTGTTCAGCTTGAGGTCATATTAAATATGAAAAATTTCTAAATTTCTAAATACAGTCAAAGCCCGGTTTAACGAATGATATAATGTTCAGACGTTTCGTTATAATGAGATATTCGTTATATCGAACAGTATTTTTTTACCTTAAAATTTTATAAAAAAACGGTGGTCCGCAATTTTAAAAATATAAAAATTTAATTGTATTTATAATTTAGTGTAGAAGTAAAACTTTAATTGATATTTTCACGTTTATTTAAGAATTGTTTTTATTTCTAATACATACATAATTTTATTAAAAATCATAAATGTACATAGGTGCATATACATACATACATACAACTACTAAAACTTTAACGCATTACACGTGTTCTTTCAATACAAAGCAAAGAAGCCAAAAACACACACAAAAATCTAACGGTTCTGTAACGATTTTTTTATTTTGCTTTCTCATTCGTTAAATCGGGATTATTTTTTTTTTTTTTTTGCCATTCGTTATATCGGATATTCGTTAAACTGAGTATTCGTTATACCGGGCTTTGACTGTACGTCTAAAACTAAAGAGTTCTAAGAAACAATCCTTTCTGAGAACCTCATCTTTAAAAGCAATAAAATGTCTGCAGGCACTCAATTTTTAAATTAATAAAAAAAGAAATTCTAAGAAAGATATTAAATAGGAAAACAAAAAAATTTATTTTCATTTAATTTTGCAAAGTTTTGTAAAAATTTTTAAGCCAAACATATTTTATTAAATATTTAATTATCGAGAAAGATCTAATGCACTCTCTTTCATAGAGATATCTGTATTCGTAATACTATTTAACTCAAGGCAATAAAAACCACACATACACACATACACTCTTTTATTTTGCGTGTTATGTGTGTACAAAGCATTACGCACATGACAGCTAAAAAAAATTCCACAAAAAAACAAAGCAAAAACAAAACAAAAATTAATGAAAATGTGGAATGCCGGTTGTGTTTTTGATTTTTTTGGCCCATTTGTGGACCGATATATCTGATTTTTTGCACAGACATTACAACTGTTATTTGTGATAAAACTGCGTACCACGTTATATTCTCCGTCTTGTAGTTTAGACAAATTACGCAAAAAACTCACCAAAAATGGTAAAAAGTAGAGTAGTCGCGATTTTGGACTCACAGCTCCGTCCTTTTATGGAGCCATCTAACTGAGTTTTGGTTACGATACTACGAATGCGATATTTGAAAAAACTGCGTACTACTTTTTTTCAGTTTAGATAATTAATGAAAATCTATAATTTCGGTTGTATTTTTAATATTCCTCGGCCATTTGTGAACTGCCTTCATTTTTAGCACAGGTATTATGACTTATACTTCAAGCAAAACTGCATACCATGTTTTTTTGTCCGTTTCTTCGTTTAGACAAAATAGGCAAAAAACCCACTCAAAAAATGGTCAAAATTAGAGGTAGTTTCGGTTTTCGACTCATAGCTCTCTCATTTATAAACCGATCTGGCTGAATTTCAATAGCAATAGTCTTACAGAAACAACTGACTGTAGGGTATGCTTCTGTATGTTGTCCACATTCTTCTGAAAGTTGATTTCAACAACTACACGGGCAGACAGACGGACATCGCTAAAACGACTCCGCTACTTATAAGGATCCAGAATATATATACTTTATAGGGTGTCCCATGTAGGGTGTAGAAATTACAAACGGAATCACAAAGTTATATGGAGCCTTCTTACTTACAGTGAAGCGAATAAAAATAGAAACCACATAACTACATGTACTCAAAAAAAAAATTTTTTTTTTAATTTTAAAATAGTTACTGTTTACACTCGTAATAAAATAAAACGTAAATTAAATTAAATTTTATCACAAAAAGTTGTATTCTTAAAATCAAGGTTTTTTAAAATAAATAAAAAAAATTTAAATTTTTATGGAGCCAGATAACCAAGTGTACACAATTTCTGGAATTAAGCACAAATAAAGATTAATATTTTGTTAAACTTTTAAATTCCAAATAGAAATTATTACATATATTTTCAGTATTTATGACATTCTTATAAATATGTTTAGGTGAAGTAAAAGTACATACATAGAGACAAATGTGCATAAGTACGTTGATTTTTACGATTACCCACTTTTCTGAAGCACCATTCCCGATTTTGGCCAGGAAAATTGCCTAAATCAAAATGGAATTTAATCTGTAGGCTCTAAACTTTCTGGAAGTGTTTTAACATTTTCTGAAAACGTATTTGATATTAGATATTTTACTGCTATAAAAATAAGGATCCCACAACAGATTTGATTCCTAATTTTAAGTCATTCGGACTTTTTATTGCAGTGGAATTCTTTTAAGCAAATTTTCGGGAAAATGTGTTTTGAAAATTCAAGTGAAATGCATGCTGAGTCTTCAAGATAGAAATACTTTTCTTCACTCCTCAAATTACATATTCTTATTTTTTTTTGCGACCAATTCATGAATTTATACTTCAGAGTTTTATCGAAAATATGACTTTAGTCTTCGGTTATCAACGGATGTGTTCTTACGCGACTGATACAAACTTTATTTTAAAATAAATATTTACAATACATTCTGACTTAATTACAACCACAAAAATCGCCAAAAAATTTAAATGTTGTAAAAACAGGGATAGGGCATCCCTGAGCCTTAGTTTATGAGTAATTTTTTTTAAATTAATTTCGATAAATATTTGTGTAAGGTGAACGTAGCTTTCTCTGAATAGTTTTTGAAATAAATGAAAAATAGTGAAGTTTCACAAAATATAAAAATTATTTTAAACAAATAGTTAAAAACTATTATTTGAGATGCAAAACATGAAAACTTTAAACATCTCAAAAAACTTGCAAAAATTTATAAATCTTACAATATAATAACGCTGGCCCTAAGAGTCAATTATTCATAAAAATTATCTAATAACTAACATATTTCAAGTTTGCAAAGAAATGACGAAATTGTTAAACAAAAACAAATTATGTGTGTGTGTCTGTAGTAATTTTTTTCTTTTATATCCATTTTAGTCATTTGGCGACGACATTTTTCAGACCCTCTTATGCTCGTTATGCCTTTCCTTGCTACGATGAGGTAAATAAACGTGCCAACTTTACAATAACCATTAATCACAGTCCCACTTACACGGCAATTTCAAATATGCCTGTCAACGCTAAATTGTCGAGGTACAGTTATTATTTTAAATAATTATAAAACCCATTTAAATAACTCATGTCTCTTTTAGTGCTAATCGAACTGTCTTCTTAACAACACCTCCGATGGCAACGTATCTTGTAGGATTTACCGTATCCGACTTTGAATACACTGAAGACAAACATAGTAATTTTCCACTACGTATCTATTCTCGTCCCAATACAAAGAACCTACGTGCAGAGCTTCTTCCCATAATCTCACATTTTGTGATGGATGTGTCTGAATACATTGATGTTCCGTACATGCTTCCAAAAATGGATTTTGTTGTTATACCCAATTACTCAGTGTCATGTACGGACAGCTGGGGTCTGCCTATTTTTAATGAGAATCTTTTTATACCTGATTTCATCATTTTTGATTTGTATAAAACGCTTTACCGGCTATCCAAAATAGTAAATACAATTGCTGCTCAGTGGTTTGATAATTACGTGACATTTTCATCATTTGCATACCTTTGGGTAACAACAGGTATAGAAAATTTATATTCAGCCAATGCAATTGACAATGTAAGTATATTTTGAAGAGATTTATTAAGATAATTTCTACATTTGTAAGTCGTACAAAAATTTAATAGATGTATCCAGAATTGAATGTATGGGATATAGACGGCAAAACGTGGTACACTCAGACTTTATTTAGTGATAGTGATGATCAATCTTTGTTACTCCCTCACAATGAAAATAAAACTCCTTTAAAAATAGCGCAAAGTATGTCGACAGAATTATATAGCAAAAGCGTGCTTATTTTGCGCATGTGGAACAATGCACTCACCGACAAAATATACCGAAAAGGTTTAAATAAATTTCTTCTGAAAAAGTGAGATCTCAAAATCTTTATAATGTATTCACAAATAGATATTGATTTATGTAAAATTTTGAATTATTTAACAGCCAATACGGATTAGTCGGAGAACAAGAACTGTTTAATGCCCTTCAGTCTGCGGTTGAAGAGGAAAATTATGAAATCCCTGCCACAATCACTGAAATGATTGGCACTTGGGTCAATCAAGGAGGCTATCCCATTCTAACCGTTTCGCGCAACTATAGCGATGGTACTTTTACTATTAAACAGGAGACGTTTTACAGAAATGAAAACATGAAAGATTCAAAAACTTGGTACGTACCCATCAACTATGCCGTTGCCTCCAATCCGAATTTTACTGACACAAAAGTTACACATTATTTACGAAATGTTCCTGAAACGAATTTCACCGATGTTAAAATCTCAAACAATGACTGGTTAATATTAAACAAACAGTCAATTGGTTATTATCGTGTCAATTATGATATAACGAACTGGAATTTAATCATTAAATCTTTAATTGAAAACCCGCTTCAAATAAGTCATCGTAATCGCTTTCAACTCTTGAGAGATGCATTTGCATTGTTTCAAACTAATCGTTTAGATGTTTCTGTACTCTTCAATTTATTTACTTATTTAAAGAAAGAAGAACACTGGGTTTGCTGGTATACATTTGAGGGAGTTTTTTATGAATTGCAACCCTTTTTGAGGACTAACGAAAAATATGACGACTTCCAATTCTTTGTTGCTGAGTTGATTAATCCCATTTTTGAGAAACTTAGATTGGTCAATGAATCTAATGACAACTATTTTCAAAGCAATATTCGCTTTTATATAAATAACTTAGCAAGCTATGTCAACATAAATAAATTACTGGAGGACGATTACAATAAATTGAAAAATCATCTCAAAGAAAATAAAACTCTAACTAAAGATGTGTTACATTGTAATGCTATGAAAATTGCTGATGATGAGACATTTAATACTCTCTATCAGATGCTTATCGATAAGGATAACAAAATTTCAAAGACTGATATAATAAATTCTTTAGTTTGCCATGGAAATGTAAATCTGATGAAGAAATTACTGAGGAGTTCCATCGATAAGTCAATCTACTTAGAGGATAGGTACCGTCGCCACATACTATACCTATTTCCTATTAGCTACATGTTTTTTTCAAGTACTATAGAATTTTTGAATGAAAATCTTGAAGCTGTTTATAGTTTGGGACAAAATTTAAAAAGAAAAATTAATTTTCTAGAATTTGTAATTAATGAAATGGCGGCAGTAATATACAATAAACGCCTAGCAGATCAATTGTTGGTTTTGGCGAAAAAAGTAAGCAATAATGAACATTTTGGATTCGATGTGGAAAGAAAAATAAATGAAACGATTAATATGGCTTTGAAAAATTCTAAGAGATATGCTGAAGAATTCATGCCATTGGTTACAGAATATCGCGAAAAGGCATTGCAGAGAACAAATAGTTCCAGGTAATTAAATTGTAAAAATTATTTGTAAGAGTGATCATTTAAACCATTAATTTTTTTTATATTTTTATTTACTATGTAGACAAAGTGTTCTAAGATACGGTTATTGATCACTGCTGAGAGTGCGTCAACCAATTTATAATAAATAAATATTTAACTTGTATTTAAATACTAAATTCATTTTGAAATAAAACATTTATACTGTAGCTCTGAAAATAAAAGAATTTGACAATTTCATTTGGTTGTTTCTTTTCCTCTAAGGGCACTGCCCTTCTAAGCCAGCAAGCATCCCTATACGCACTTGTCAAACACAAGAAAGTGTGATGGAAATTCAGAAAAAAAAGAAACAAGTTAAACTCGGCAGTATGTGGCGAGTCTGTTACATGGCGGTATTAGTATAAAATTTAAAAAAATTTATTCAAAACAAGTTAAGTTCGGTCGTGCCTTCACTGTGTTAACGAAGTATTACTGTTTTTCACTTTCCACATTTTTCTTAAATATAAAAAATATACAAAAAATTAATTAAGTGAATATAAATATGCTGAAATCAATGTGTTTTATCATTAACCCTCACGATTTTCTTAATTCAAATTAATGAAACCAAAAGGAATTTAATCTGTAGGTTCTAAGCTTTTTGGAAGTACCTTAAAATTTGCGGAATATTTTGCAATTTTTATTGTATGATTCAAACCGGAAATTGCCAAAACTCTTCAGAATAACAGCACTGGTGAAGTATGGTGAAGTAATTTATGTTACAAATTACAAATGTAGACGACCTTCCCCTTAAATTTATATGTATCCCATCCCGAAGTAGTGAGTGGTTCGTCCGGAATTTGCTAAAATACCTTAGAGCAACACCACTGCGGTATATGAAATTTAAAAAAAAAATAATTCAAATAATATCTGAATATTTGGTTGGTAGATTACAAATGTAGACGATCCCCGCTAAGCTACTATAGAAATATTTAATGACATAAGGCGTGCTTGATAAATATGCCATTAACACTTAAAACATATTTACAAATACTAAAAAGCGTTAAAACATATTTAACGCGGCATATTTATCTTCACTCACTTAATTTCGTGTATGTTTTTTATATTTTAGCAGAATGTGGACTCGGCACAGCTGAACTTAATTTATTTTTTATTGATTTCAAGAAATCATTTTATTCATAAAATTATTGAAATATTTCATTTAATCAATGAAAAAATTTTAATGGAATATTCATTAATTTTATGAAATATTCATGAATTTAGTGAAATAATTTCATTAAATTCAAGAAATTATTTCATTCATAAAACTCATGAAATATTTCATTGAATCAATGAAAAAATTTTAAATGAAATATTCAATAATTTTATGAAATAATAATAAATTTATTGAAATAATTTCATTAACTTCAAGAAATTATTTCATTCATAAGACTCAAGAAATATTTCATGGAATCAATGAAAAAATTTTAATGAAATATTTATTAATTTTATGAAATATTCATAAACTTTTTCTAAGTAGTTTCATTAATTTCAAGAAATTATTTCATTCATAAGACTCATGAAATATTTCATGGAATCAATGAAAAAATTTTAATGGAATATTCATTAATTTTATGAAATATTCATGAAGTTAGTGAAATAATTTCATTAAATTCAAGAAATTATATCATTCATAAAACTCATGAAATATTTCATTGAATCAATGAAAAAATTTTAAATAAAATATTCAATAATTTTATGAAATAATAATAAATTTATTGAAATAATTTCATTAAATTCAAGAAATTATTTCATTCATAAGACTCATGAAATATTTCATGGAATCAATGAAAAAATTTTAATGGAATATTCATTAATTTTATGAAATATTCATGAAGTTAGTGAAATAATTTCATTAAATTCAAGAAATTATTTCATTCATAAGACTCATGAAATGTTGCATGGAATCAATGAAAAATTTTTAATGAAATATTCATTTATTTTATGAAATATTCATAAATTTTTTTAAGTAATTTCATTAATTTCAAGAAATTATTTCATTCATGAAATATTTCATTGAATCAATGGAAAAATATTCACTATTTTATTTAAATAAACTTTTTATTACAATAAAAAATTTGCAATCATGAATCAATTTTGATTAATTCAATCAATTTATTTGATTGATTTTTTCATTGAATTTTTTCTAATTTTTTTTTGTAGAGCTAGTTTTGCCGATGCCGATCCTCTCAGAAGGATGTGCAACACATTTAACCAACTGTATAGATTCTATGATAATTCCGCAAGTCCTAACATTATAAAAAAATTAATAATTGATTTTCTAAATTCATGTATTGCTATCAATCTTAGTTTCTTTATACTTCTATTATTGAGCTTTAGTCTTTTTATAAGAATTATTTATTATTTTCAATATTTCGACTTCCTGTGGAATAATTCTTATAAAAAGACTAAAGAAATAATTATATAAACTTTATACTTGTATTTCATATTAATTTAAGTTTTAAATTAGTTTATAAATAATATAAACAAGTCACTTCTACTGTTTCTAAGCTTCAAAAACATTTGTGATGTAAACTCTTGGTGTTAACAAATGTCTCTAAGGAAAATATTCCATAGACTATAAAATAAATAAATTCGGCTGTGCCGAGTCTTATATGCAATTCACTGTTTTAGGGGAATTTTAAAATTTTTTACTTTCCACATTCTTCTAAAATATCAAAAACATAAAAACAAATTCGTCTTACGTCATTAAATATTTAAATATTAAATGTTTTAAGCAATAGATTAAAGGAAATCATCTATATTTGTAACCTGCCAACCAAATATTCAGAAATTACTTTGGATCATTTTAAATTTTTTCTTGCTCTAAAGGGTTTTGCCAATTTCCGTTTTGCATCATAAAATAAAAACTAAAAATTTTTCAGAAAATGTTAAAACACTTCCAGAAAGTTTAGTGCCTACAGATTAAATTCCTTTTTGATTTTGGTAATTTTCCTGGGCAAAATCAAGAATGGTACCTCAGGAATGGTAAAAATCCCTCAGAAGAAGGGTACTGGGGAATCAGGGAATATAAAAATTTTTTTTTTAAATTATGCAAAGCTTTTTTCTGAGTACTTGGGCGAGAGATTACAAATCTGGACGATCCCGTAATTTTTTATGGTTCGTTTGCAATCTCCGTATTTGTATCTATGTATGTTCTTGTAGATATGTCTCCTAAATATATTTATAAGTATGTCATAACTGAAAAGCTATTTACAAATACTAAAGAACATAAGGAGTTACGTTAAAACATATTGTTACGAAAAATGGTATTTATGTGTGTGTAAATATAGCAATTTAGTATTTGTCTTAATGCGTACAATTTGATTGGGCAATGCTTGTGTGTAAGATGTGTGTTATTTATATCTATGGTAGCGTATAAGTTTTATTATAGCTTACATCAAAGACTATTAAACTATAAAGGCTTGTTTCGCTGAACGTTGTTGAAAACGTCCGTCGACGCCCGTTGACGTTAAAACGTTTGTGTAGTTATAGAACATTTAAAAACGTGTCATATGCTTTTCACATAAGAGAAAAAAAGAAAAACATTTTTTTACAAAAAACTGTATCACACTTTTTGTTGTAGTATTTAATTATTAAATATTTTTGTTTTTAGTTGATTTTTGTTATTTTTAGAAAAGTTTTAAGCACTTTAATTATTTAAACTTTCTTTTTTACGCGCTTCACTTCTTTTTTTTTCCAATAAAAAACTACTCTGTCTCAGCTGAGCATAAACGTCCCGTAAAAACGTTTGCTAAATTCTATTTTATACAAGTCTTGCCGTGCCGTCAACGTGACATTTGTTTTCGATAAGCACTTTCATTGTTTTTCATATAACAAAACGGATCAGCTGGTAACGAAATCTTACGGGACTTTCGGTTAATTCTAGCTTTAAGATGTTCTACGTAGAAGCAAATCTAAAAACAAAAATGAATAGCTGAAACGGATGAGGGGGGGAAGTAACAAGGGAATATTTGAGCATTCGCATTTCAAATAAAAGTTTCTCTCATTTAGCTACTGATATAAACAGAGAATAAAAAAATAAACACATACTGAACAACATATAAATGCGCATTTAAAACTTAAAATGAATTTTATTTCTTTGATATGATTTTTGTGTGAGATTTATGAAATTTTTCAACAAAACTGTTATTGAAATCGTAGGAGCAAATATAAATGGAACGAATATGACTAGTTGCGTTATTGTAGGGTAGAATATCTTGTTTATGGTTGAAAAAATTAAATTTATCCCAGTTCACAACGAATTTATGATTCATTAATTTGAACCTTTATTAAACTCTTATTATAGATTTGTAGATATTATTTTTATAATGAAAAGTAGTCCTGTTGTATATGCTTTTTAAAAGGATCTATAAGAATTTTAAAACTCACAGACTGTTACTAATAAATAACACAGAAATTTATTTTATGTTATGAACAAAATTTATTTATAATAAAAATCTAATTATTTGGAAAATAATATGTAAATCATAATAAGACATTTTTATGCCTTATTCCCATTTTTTGTTTCGTGGTATTGTCACAAAACAATTTACTTAATTATAAAAAAATTTGTTTTTAAATGCTCTACGATTGATGGATAGCTATCTATATAGCGATTTCATTGCTACTAGGCATATCAGTAGACTCTACAAAACTTTTCATAAAAAGTCTTGAACTTATAAGTTTAATACATATCAAACCAAATGAGAATTTCAATTTGGCTAAGAAGTAAAAAGTTTTAAAAATTATGACTTTTTTAGAAACTTAGTAAGTGTACAAATAACATTTGTACAAAATTTAAAATTAACGGATGGTTGAATTTATCCTTAATTACGAAAATAGAAAAATAATTGATTACCCTACATTGAACTCAAGCGAGTAACACAACTCGCTTGAATTTGATGTTTTGATGTAAAGCAAAACGTCAAAATGAACTTTTGCTTTTTTTTCTCGCGCTTTTTATATATAATAATGAAATAAGTTTGAGTTGTCTCACACTTAAAATCAATTATCTGTTTTTGTGAAACTTAAACTATACATACCTTAAAATTAAATGTATACCTTTTTTCTTTAATTAAAACATTTAAAAATATTTTCTTTTTCTTCGATATTTTCTACATTAGATATTCCAGTTCGGAAACCTAAGGTAATGTGTAAGAAAAATATTCAAAATACAAAAATAATAATAATAAAAATCCAATACGTATTTACAGTAAAATGTAAAATAAATATTGAGTCGTAAGCAATATAAATATTAATCAATTAAAACATTTTTATTATTATTCCCATTTTTTGTATCTCATTGAGATAAAACACTGAAGATAGCAAATTGCCGAAACTGGTCTGTTAAAGAACCAAATTTGACGCGGGATGACGTAAACTCCGTCCAAATAAAAATTAAAATTAAAAGTAACTGTTTTCCTTTAATAAAATAAATATAAAGTGAAAAAAAACTGAATTGTTAATGTATGTATAATATAAAAGTAGACAATACAAAAAATATTTAAGTACACTTAAATTGCTTTGCTTAATTTTTTTTACGAAACTTTTTTACATTTTGAAAAAATTTTAAATTACTGTTATGATAATGCACATGCTAGTTTTTTAAGCTAAAGATAAATAACAATTTTAAAATTTTATTATGATCATTATTTCGTTATTTCGCTGCTTAGCTTCTTCAGAATATTTACGAGTATATTTAAAATCATTTCAAAATAGTTAAGAACAAAATGTTGATCAAAATAAAATATTAAAACTTTTATTGACCTTCTGTAATTCCATTGCGGCCAGTAACGAAATTGAAATTCGGCGTGCATTCATATACTATATGTATTACAACAATAAAATACATGTATTTACCTAAGTTAACATCTTCTTAGTTTAATAGTCTTTGCTGTAAGTAAGAAGGTTTTACATAACTTTGTGATTCCGTTTGTAATTTCTACACCCTACATGGGACACCCTATAAAGTTTATATATTCTGAATCCTTATAAGTAGCGGAGTCGTTTTAGCGATGTCCGTCTGTCTATCCGTGTAATCGTTGAAATCAACTTTCAGAAGAATCTAGACAACATACAAAAAAGTATAGCATACCAAACGGTCAGTTGTTGCTTTAAGACTATTACTATTGAAATTCAGCCAGATCGGTTTATAAATGGCGGAGTTACCTCTATTTTTGACTATTTTTTGAGTGGGCTTTTTACGTATTTTGTCTAAACGAAAAAGTGGACAAAAAAAGTGGTGCTCAGTTTTGTATAAGTCACAATATCTGTACTAAAAATGAAAGCAAATCTTCCTACAAATAGCCGAGGAATATAAAAAATACAACCGAAATTTTAGATTTGTATTAATTATGGCTTTGTTTTTATGCGATTTTTATCTAGACTGAAAAAAAGTAGTGCACAGTTTTTTTCAAACATCCCATTTGTAGTATCGTAACCAAAACTCAGTTAGATGGGTCCATAAATGGCGGAGCTATGAGTCAAAAATTGCGAATACCTTTATTTTTTGACCATTTTTTGTACGTTTTTGCGTAATTTGTCTAAACTACAAGACGGATAATAAAACGTGGTACGCAGTTTTATCACAAATAATATTTATAATGTCTGCGCAAAAAATCATAAAGATCGGGCCACAAATAGACCAGAAAAATCAAAAAAAAAATTTTTTTTTTATTACATATTTATTTGCTATCTATCTTATTAAAACGATAAATTAGGGAATATATAAAAATACATATATTTTTGTTTCATTACTAACGTCAGTCTATCGAGACTGTAGATCTAGGATATGATTTTGCTTGAGCCTTCTAACTTCATCCGTCTCATCTAAAAGAGTAATTGCTAGTATATTTACATGATTACTAAGCCTTTCTAAGTAATTGGAGCTGAATCTTCTAATTTCGGATTTGACAAAAGGTATTTTCAGGTCGTTGTGTAAAGCTTTGTTCGCTACATAAAAGGGAGCGTTTGTTATAGAGCGCAAAGCTTTGGACTGAAATCTTTGTAATATTTCTATATTGGAATTACAAGCAGTGCCCCATAATTTTACGCCATAAGTCCATATAGGTTTCAAAATAGTTTTATAAAGCAGGACCTTATTTTTAATAGAAAGTTGGGATTTATGGCCCAGAAGCCAGTACATTTGCTTGAATTTGATGTCAAGTTGCTTTCTTTTTGCGCTAATATGCGCTTTTCATGTAAGTCTTCTGTCTAAATGTAAGCCTAAGTATTTGGCAGTATTAATACTAGGGATTAAAGTGCCATTGAGAAACACAGCTGGGCAATATCCTCTTCTTGTTGTAAAAGTGATGTGACTTGACTTTTGGGTGTTAACAACAATGTTCCATTTTGTAAGCCAATCATAAAGACTATTTAGCTGCAGCTGTAAAATTCTAGAAGCCTCTGCAGGGGTTTCACTACAACATAAGAATGCTGTGTCGTCGGCATTAGTAGCGACTGTTACATCTTCTTTTGTCGGCATATCATTAGTGTATAAAGTATATAAAATTGTTCCAAGGACGCTTCCTTGTGGCATTCCAGCTTCTATTTGACAAATATGAGAGAAGTTGTTGTTGACTTTGACGTAGAAGCATCTGTTTCTCAAATATGATAAAAAGAATAAATATAATGGAGCAGGAAGCAAGTTTTTTTAATTTGTATAATAATCCCTCATGCCATACTTTATCAAAAGCCCGCTGTATATCCAAAAATACAGAAGAACAAAATTTTTTATTTTCAAAAGAGTCAGTTATCACCTTAATAATTCGATGACACTACTCTGGTGTGCCATGTTGACTTCGAAAACCAAACTGATGATCGGGAATAATATTGTATTTCTGTAGAAATGGGTTGAAACGTTTGAGAAATAATTTTTCAAAAATTTTTGATAAAATAGGCAATAAGCTAATAGGTCTGTACGACGTCATTATATTTTCCGGCTTTGCTTGGTTTTAAAACCATTATAATTTCAGCACACTTCCATTGTAAAGGAAAGTGTTGGAGACATAAAATGGAATTAAATATTAAAGTTAGGAATAAGATTCCCTTAAAAGGCAAAGACTTTATTTCAACCGCATCAATTTTATCATTTCCCGTAGATTTCTTGTTATTAAGGGAACATATCTCCATTTTTGTTTCATTAGGTGTAATATGCTTTATAGGCAACTTCATTTGACAAGCTATGTCTAAGAAGTGAGCTACATTGTTTGATGAGGCTTAAAAATTGATTCTAGATGTTCAGCAAATGCATTACATTTTTCTTTGTCAGTTCTGAGCCAAGCATTTTTGATAGGAGCATTTCTTTTTGCAGGTCCCTTGAGAAATTTAGTAGCATTGTATAGTTCATGATTTTTATTTTTGTTTTGAGGTTTTAGTTTTTTTAGATATGAATTAATATTTTCATTTCTCTCTTTCGACAACATCTCTGATCATAATTTAATTGCCAGACTCCAGTTAGCCTTATCCGTTGGGTTTCTGGTTCGGTGCCACACTCCTCTTTGACATCTAGATTGTCTTATCAAATCTCGAGCAGCAGCGGATGCATGCACTTTTCGACCTAAATCCTGAGTACGAATGGATGATGGTGGGGTAGATAAGTACGCAGCTTCATGTATTAATAAATTAAAAGATTCTATGGCGTCATCTAAATCTTCCAGTATTTAAGTTTAAATTATTTCCAACAAAGTCTTTAAAGAAGTCCAAGTTAGTATTCCGTTTGATTAGTTTCCCATTTTTAAATGATATTTCCACATTAGCATTAAAATTAATTATAACCGGTGTATGGTCAGAGCTTAAGCTATCGTCATCTAAAATATCTAGCGAGTGCCTAGAGATTCCAGAATACACGTCAAAATCAAGAAGATCTGGTATCTTTGCTACATCAGTGGGCCAATATGTTGGGTTTCCCCCAGAAAGTGTATGATAATTGTTTTTTTAAATACATTTGTATAATTCTTTACCTTTGGGGCTAGGAGCCTGGAGCCCCACCACAGGAGTCCTTACTGGCTCATTTTTTAAAATTAGTTTTGTTGCTATTTGTAGTAATCCATTGTTGTTCATCCTGACCCATTTTCTATTTATATTTTCCACAGGAGTCCTTTCTGACTCACTCATTTAATTATTATATTCGTTGCAACCCCTTATTGTTGCAAGGTGGGCGGCAATATTTAAGTCCCCGTTGAAGTTCCGTCTCTATTGTCTATCCTTGCCCTTTTTTTCATCTTTGTGTGAAAGGTCTATAGAGAACTTAACGAACTTTAACGGGCTCTTATTTTTGTTGTTAACTTTCAATTTTGTTAATTTTAAGTATACTTACTTACTTCTTATACAGTAGCGAGTTGGTATACACCACATTCCTTTTATATTTACCATTTTATCTATTTCCCTACGGAAACATTTTTTAATCATAATGGAACATTCAATTGAATAAAATCAATTAACAGAACCTGAGGTTAATATTATAAACCAAACAAGTGTTGTGTTACTTTATTTGGAAGCTTTACGAG
The DNA here is from genome assembly GCA_947397855.1 of Thelaira solivaga. NCBI lineage: Eukaryota > Metazoa > Arthropoda > Insecta > Diptera > Tachinidae > Thelaira > Thelaira solivaga. The sequence continues at coordinate 76,021,040 of OX377610.1, forward strand.
CCTGGAACATAATTAGGCCAGGCGGATATACGCCAAAACAAGGTTTCAACATCATTTTGGCAATTTGGTGTTGGATGTCCAAGTCCACATTTGACGCATACAAAGGGTTTCCTGCAATAAGTTTTCGTATGACCAAATTCTTGGCATCAGACGTACTTCTATGGGGTTCAATTTGTACCATACAGTGTTTAATTTCACGAATTTCAAAAACCTTTTTATTATTTGGGTCTATAAGATCGCTCATTTTTGAGTTGGTAGGTATGATAACTAAAGTTGTTGGTATCAAAATACTTAACTAACTTCCTATATGAGTCCACTGTTTTTATATTAAGTTTAATCTGGCCATCATGTAAAGCTTTATAATTATATTCAGAAGCACTAATCTCGTTACATTTAATCATTTTAGTTACATTACTAACATTATTAATAAAAATAGGTGGAGGCTTCACTGCAGAATTATCAGCTTCATCATTAATAGAATCATTATCATTGTCCAAAGCAGCAAATTTATTAATGTTCGAACAACTTGGGTCGTTATCTATTAGTTTATGTTTTATTTTTTTTCTGAAGTGTTAATTATCGCTTTAGTTTTGTTGTTATAACTTGCCAGTTAAGCAAATTATCATCATCATCACTTTCAGACACCGTAATAGTGTTGTTACACTTTACCATTAACTTTTCAACGAGATTCAACTTATTTGGTTTTAGGAGCAAAAAATATTAAAATATTTTTATATGTTTGTTTTTGTAAATAACCAAGCGCGACTGAGAACAAAATTTAAATTTGAATTTTAGACTTGCTCGCTTCGTGTTCGTACAGAAACAACCGAAATTTTAGATTTTCATTAAGTTTTGCTTTGTTTTTTGCGTTTTTTATCTAAAGTATAAAAAAATTAGTAAACATTTTTTCAGATATCATATTCATAGCATATGGACCAAAATTCAGCCAAATCGGTCCATAAATGGCTGAGCTATGAGTCCAAAATCGCGATTACCTCTATTTTTGAATATTTTTGGTGATTTTTTTGCGTAATTTGTCTAAACTACAAGACGGACAATAAAACGTGGTACGCAGTTTTATCACAAATAACAGTTGTAATGTCTGTGCAAAAAATCAGATAGATCGGTCCACAAATGGACCAAAAAAATCAAAAATACAACCGGCATTCCACATTTTCATTAATTTTTGCTTTGTTTTTTTGTGGAATTTTTTTTAGCTGTCATGTGCGTAATGCTTTGTACACACATAACACGCAAAATAAAAGAGTGTATGTGTGTACGTGTGGTTTTTATTGCCTTGAGTTAAATAGTATTACGAATACAGATATCTCTATGAAAGAGAGTGCATTAGATCTTTCTCGATAATTAAATATTTAATAAAATATGTTTGGCTTAAAAATTTTTACAAAACTTTGCAAAATTAAATGAAAATAAATTCTTTTGTTTTCCTATTTAATATCTTTCTTAGAATTTCTTTTTTTATTAATTTAAAAATTGAGTGCCTGCAGACATTTTATTGCTTTTAAAGATGAGGTTCTCAGAAAGGATTGTTTCTTAGAACTCGTTAATTTTACTCGTATTATAAAAATTTATTTTTTTTATAGAGTTATTTTAAATAAATAAATTTTTATATTTAATACGACCTCAAGCTGAACAAAGTATGCGTTTCAATTACATACCTACCTTTTTTGAAGTGAGTGAAGATAAATTTCACGTGATTCTTTATGTGTTTTAGTATTTGTAAATATCTTTTCAGTATTTTTGACATACTAAGATACAAATGTGCATAAATACGTTGATTTCTCTAATAGATTGCAAACGAACTATAGAATATTACGGGTTGGTTCACATATCATTTGAAACAAGAGGTCATCACTAAATTTGTAATCACCCAAGTACTCAGAAAAATCTTTGCATTATTTTTAAAAAATTTATGAAATTCCCTCATACCCCAGTATTCTTCTTCTGAAGGATTTTTGGGCAGGAAAATTACTAAAATTAAAAAGGAATTAAATCTGTAGGCTCTAAACTTTCTGGAAGTGTTTTAACATTTTCTGAAAAATTCGTAGTTTTTCTTTTATGATGCAAAACGGAAACTGCCAAAATCCTTGGTTCAACAGTACTGGGGTGTATGGAAATTTCAAAAAATATTTAAATATAGTCCAAAATAACTCTGAGTATTTTGGCGGTAGACTACAAATCTAGGCAGTCTCCTCTTTAAAATGATATATGTCTCATCTCACAATATTTAATGGTTCGTCGGCAAGTTCCTAAAATCACTTAGAGCAACAGCACTGGGGTATATGGAAATTTAAAAATAATTCAAAGTAACTTCCGAACGAACCATAGAAGATTACGAGATAAGATGTATATCATTTTAAAAGGGAGGTCGTCTAGATTTGTAATCTATCTTCTAAGTACTCAGAAAAAACTTTACATTATTTTTAAAATTTTTTTAATTTCCCTCCTTCTCCAGTCCTCATACTCTGAGGAATTTTTATCATTCCTCATTTTGGCAACAGAAACTTACTGAAACCAAACTGAAATGAAATTTGTAAGTTCTACGCTTTCTGGAAGTGTTTTAAAATTTACTTGAAATTTCGTAATTTTTATTCTATGATGCAAAACGGAAATTGCCTAAACCCTTCAGAGCAACAGCACTAGTATATGAAAATTTAAAAAAATAAAAGAAATTTTAAAATATCCAAAGTAAAGATTGGTTGGGTACAAATATAGATGATCTCCGCTAAACTATTGCTTAAAACATTTAATATTTAATGACTTAAGACGTATTTGATAAATAAGCCATTAATACTAAAAATATTTACAAATACTAAAAAACTTCGGGTTTTACGTTAAAACATATTTAACGCGGCATATTTATCTTCACTCATTTAATTTTTTCTATGGTTTTGCTATTAATGAAGAATGTGGAAAGTGAGAAATATTAATATTTCGCTAACACAGTGAAGGGTATATAAGACTCGGCACTGCCGAATTTAACTTGTTTTTTTTCTGAATTTCCATCAAACTTTCTTGTGTTTGACAAGTGCGTATACGGATGCTTGCTGGCTTAGAAGGGCAGTGCCCTTAGAGGAAAGGAAACAACCAAATGAAATTGTCAAATTCTTTTATTTTCAGAGCTACAGTATAAATGTTTTATTTCAAAATGAATTTAGTATTTAAATACAAGTTAAATATTTATTTATTATAAATTGGTTGACGCACTCTCAGCAGTGATCAATAACCGTATCTTAGAACACTTTGTCTACATAGTAAATAAAAATATAAAAAAAATTAATGGTTTAAATGATCACTCTTACAAATAATTTTTACAATTTAATTACCTGGAACTATTTGTTCTCTGCAATGCCTTTTCGCGATATTCTGTAACCAATGGCATGAATTCTTCAGCATATCTCTTAGATTTCTTCTTAGTCATGTCAATTGTTTTATATATAAAACTTTCATAATCTGGAAAAGTATGTTCAGTATTGTTTACTTTTTTCATCAAAGCCAACAATTGATTCCTTAGACGTTGATTGTATGTTTTGGACGCCATATCAAAAATTACAAGTTCTATTATACTATATTTTCCTAAATATTTTTCCATATTATGAACAGCTTTAAAATTGTCCTTCAAAAATTTTATAGTACTTGAAAAAACTATGTAGCTATTACTATGTTCGTATAGTATATTGCTACGGTACACTTCCTCTAAATAGATTGACTTATCGATAGAGCTTCTGAGTAATTTCTTAATCAGATTTATATTTCCATGGCAAAAAAGAGATTTTATTATAATATTCTTTGAATTTTTGTTATCCTTATCGATAAGCATCTGATAGAGAGTATTAAATGTCTCATCATCAGCAATTTTCATAGCATTACAATGTAACACATCTTTAGTTAGAGTTTTATTTTCTTTGAGATGATTTTTCAATTTATTGTAATCGTCCTCCAGTAATTTATTTATGTTGACATAACTTGCTAAGTTATTTATATAAAAGCGAATTTTGCTTTGAAAATAGTTGTCACTAGATTCATTGACCAATCTAAGTTTCTCAAAAATGGGATTAATTAACTCAGCAAAAAAGAATTGGAAATCGTCATATTTCTCGTTAGCTCTCAAAAAAGGTTCCATTACAAAAAAGGCTTCCGAAAATGTATACCAGCAAACCCAGTGTTCTTCTTTCTTTAAATAAGTAAATAAATTGAAGAGTACAGAAACATCTAAACGATTAGCTTGAAACAATGCAAATGCATCTCTCAAGAGTTGAACGCGATTACGATGACTTATTTGAAGCGGGTTTTCAATTAAAGATTTAATGATTAAATTCCAGTTCGTTATATCATAATTGACAATATAATAACCAATTGACTGTTTGTTTAATATTAACCAGTCATTGTTTGAGATTTTAACATCGGTGAAATTCGTTTCAGGAACATTTCGTAAATAATGTGTAACTTTTGTGTCAGTAAAATTCGGATTGGAGGCAACGGCATAGTTGATGGGTACGTACCAAGTTTTTGAATCTTTCATGTTTTCATTTCTGTAAAACGTCTCCTGTTTAATAGTAAAAGTACCATCGCTATAGTTGCGTGAAACGGTTAGAATGGGATAGCCTCCTTGATTGACCCAAGTGCCAATCATTTCAGTGATTGTGGCAGGGATTTCATAATTTTCCTCTTCAACCGCGGACTGAAGGGCATTAAACAGTTCTTGTTCTCCGACTAATCCGTATTGGCTGTTAAATAATTCAAAATTTTACATAAGTCAATATCTATTTGTGAATACATTATAAAGATTTTGAGATCTCACTTTTTCAGAAGAAATTTATTTAAACCTTTTCGGTATATTTTGTCGGTGAGTGCATTGTTCCACATGCGCAAAATATACATGCTTTTGCCATATAATTCTGTCGACATACTTCGCATCATTTCTAAAGGAGTTTTATTTTCATTGTGAGGGAGTAACAAAGATTGATCATCACTATCACTAAATAAAGTCTGAGTGTACCACGTTTTGTCGTCTATATCCCATACATTAAATTCTGGATACATCTATTAAATTTTTGTACGACTTACAAATGTAGAAATTATCTTAATAAATCTCTTCAAAATATACTTACATTGTCAATTGCATTGGTTGAATATAAATTTTCTATACCTGTTGTTACCCAAAGGTATGCAAATGATGAAAATGTCACGTAATTATCAAACCACTGAGCAGCAATTGTATTTACTATTTTGGATAGCCGGTAAAGCGTTTTATACAAATCAAAAATGATGAAATCATTCTCATTAAAAATAGGCAGACCCCAGCTGTCCGTACATGACACTGAGTAATTGGGTATAACAACAAAATCCATTTTTGGAAGCATGTACGGAACATCAATGTATTCAGACACATCCATCACAAAATGTGAGATTATGGGAAGAAGCTTTACACGTAGGTTCTTTGTATTGGGACGAGAATAGATACGTAGTGGAAAATTACTATGTTTGTCTTCAGTGTATTCAAAGTCGGATACGGTAAATCCTACAAGATACGTTGCCATCGGAGGTGTTGTTAAGAAGACAGTTCGATTAGCACTAAAAGAGACATGAGTTATTTAAATGGGTTTTATAATTATTTAAAATAATAACTGTACCTCGACAATTTAGCGTTGACAGGCATATTTGAAATTGCCGTGTAAGTGGGACTGTGATTAATGGTTATTGTAAAGTTGGCACGTTTATTTACCTCATCGTAGCAAGGAAAGGCATAACGAGCATAAGAGGGTCTGAAAAATGTCGTCGCCAAATGACTAAAATGGATATAAAAGAAAAAAATTACTACAGACACACACACATAATTTTTTTTTGTTTAACAATTTCGTCATTTCTTTGCAAACTTGAAATATGTTAGTTATTAGATAATTTTTATGAATAATTGACTCTTAGGGCCAGCGTTATTATATTGTAAGATTTATAAATTTTTGCAAGTTTTTTGAGATGTTTAAAGTTTTCATGTTTTGCATCTCAAATAATAGTTTTTAACTATTTGTTTAAAATAATTTTTATATTTTGTGAAACTTCACTATTTTTCATTTATTTCAAAAACTATTCAGAGAAAGCTACGTTCACCTTACACAAATATTTATCGAAATTAATTTAAAAAAAATTACTCATAAACTAAGGCTCAGGGATGCCCTATCCCTGTTTTTACAACATTTAAATTTTTTGGCGATTTTTGTGGTTGTAATTAAGTCAGAATGTATTGTAAATATTTATTTTAAAATAAAGTTTGTATTAGTCGCGTAAGAACACATCCGTTGATAACCGAAGACTAAAGTCATATTTTCGATAAAACTCTGAAGTATAAATTCATGAATTGGTCGCAAAAAAAAATAAGAATATGTAATTTGAGGAGTGAAGAAAAGTATTTCTATCTTGAAGACTCAGCATGCATTTCACTTGAATTTTCAAAACATATTTTCCCGAAAATTTGCTTAAAAGAATTCCACTGCAATAAAAAGTCCGAATGACTTAAAATTAGGAATCAAATCTGTTGTGGGATCCTTATTTTTATAGCAGTAAAATATCTAATAAGAATGCGAAATCAATTTAATTTTATTTAATTTAAAATGTTTTCAAGCCAAACATATTTAATTAATAATTTAATGTCAAATAAAGAATTATAAATTCGCAGTTCTATTTATTACACAAAAGCTATTTAAAAAACACACATTGATACACACATTTGTGTAAGACCGACTGGTTTTAAATGCAAATGTTGCAAAAATAATTAATTTTTTATACTCACTGATATTTGCCATCATCATCCTTGTATTTAGTAATAATAAAACCATCATAGTCATCACTCAAGTCACCTCTATAAATAATAGTTAGTTTCCATTTCGTTTGAGGGGGAAGCTTTTCACTGTTTCTACGTGTTAGCGTTAAAAATTCACGTTTTAATTCGTATTCAGCTGACAGATCTTCAGATTCACCAGTGAAAGGATTTTCAATAGTTGCTTTGGAAATATTCAAAGGACCAGCATTTAAAACAATTTTGCTCGTAGTATTTACAACCACAATGTCGATTGTGACTTCACCTTCAAATGCCTTGTCCCCTAAATGAACGTTTGTAGTCAGTTCGATATTATAGTGTTCCGGGTAGGTATCATTTGGCAAACGATGGTTAGTTTCATCAACTTCATTATTTGAATTTGACTTTACACTTTCGGTAAAAAAAATAATGGCCAAGGCCCACCAACAAATTACTGGAAAACTTCTCATAGTACTGAGGGTATGACAACTAGAAACTGTTTGACTTCAAAACATATTCCGCACACCTTTTATAGGCATTTTATGCTACGAGTACAAAAACAAAACATTTTGTGTACACTTGGTTATCTGGTTCCATAAAAAAATTTAAGTTTATTTTTTATTTATTTTAAAAAACCTTGATTTTAAAAAACAACTTTTTGCGATAAAATTTAGTTAAATTTACGTGTTTAAGTTTTTCCAATTTTTTATCTTTATAATTTCGACAACAGCAAATAGTTTTGTTTATAAATATTAAAAGCTTTCATGTTATTATACCATAGAAAAAATTATATGAGTGAAGATAAATATGCCGCGTTAAATATGTTTTAGCGTAAAACCCGAAGTTTTTTAGTATTTGTAAATATTTTCAGTATTAATGGCTTATTTATCAAATACGTTTTCAGAAAATGTTAAAACACTTCCAGAAAGTTTAGAGCCTACAGATTAAATTCCATTTTGATTTAGGCAATTTTCCTGGCCAAAATCGGGAATGGTGCTTCAGAAAAGTGGGTAATCGTAAAAATCAACGTACTTATGCACATTTGTCTCTATGTATGTACTTTTACTTCACCTAAACATATTTATAAGAATGTCATAAATACTGAGAATATATGTAATAATTTCTATTTGGAATTTAAAAGTTTAACAAAATATTAATCTTTATTTGTGCTTAATTCCAGAAATTGTGTTGGTTTTAAAATTTATTCTTTTACTCATGATATTCTCATGAGTTATTTATTCAGTACAATAAGTACTGAAGCGGAGAGCATACCTATATGTACTTATTGTACTGAATAAAACTAAATAACTCATGAGAATATCATGAGTAAAAGAATAAATTTCAAAAACCAACACAATTTCTGGAATTAAGCACAAATAAAGATTAATATTTTACTGAAAATATATTTACAAATACTAAGAAAGGAAGGATTTGTGTTAAAACATATTTAATTCGCCATATTTATTTTCACTCACTTCAAAAAATTATCTAACTGAAAGGACCTCAACATAATAAACTAGTCTTTCAATAGCAAAAAAGACATCTAAACTTACAAATAAAAAATTATATAAAAATAAAAAAACAACACATATTGAAAGAGATAAAAATAGTTTTGTTTCAATTATTAATTTCAGTTCAAAAATTAACAATCTTTTCTGAGAACCTCATTTTTAAAGGCAATAAAATGTTTGCAGGCACTCAACTTTTAAATTAACCATTTTGTATCAGTGTTGCGTTTTCGCAACGTCATATTCGAAGACTGTACAACTCAAAAATTTTTTGTATTCTGCAATTATTTTAAATCTTAATCTATTCAAGAACTGAACAAGGAAATTATTAGTTTTAATTTTTAATAACTTTTTTCAATAGGTTACCAATACTGTGGTATGTTTCAATTCAAGTATATGTCTATACGAATTTAGGTAGTGGTACCAAATGGGTTAATAAAAAGAGAGATTCTAAGAAAGATATTACTAAGGAATACAAATTATATATAATTTAATTTAATTTTGCAAACATTTTCAAGCCAAACATATTTAATTAAATATTTAATGAACAACAAAAATCTAAAAAATTCTCATTCATAATGCAATTTCACTCAAGCTATTTAAAGACACACTCACACATACACACATACGCACATGACAGCTTATAAATTTCTATAAAAAAAAAAACAAAAACAAAGCAAGAGCAAAACAAAAATTAATGAAAATGTGAAATTTTAGTTACATTTCTGATATTTCTCTGCCATTTCCTGACCGATTGCTTTCCTTTTTTGCAGAAACTATTTCTGTTAAAAATGTAAATAAAATTTTTGATCGTTTTGTATTTCAGACAAAAATTTAAAATTTCGGTTGTATTTTTGATTTTTCTGGTCCATTTGTGAACCGATCTTTCTGATTTTTTGCGAAGACAATACGACTGTTATTTGTAATAAAATTGATTACCATACTTTTTGTCCGGTATGTAAATAGTTACGACAAATTGTGCAAAAAACATACCAAATAAATAAAAAACTAGAGGTAGTTGTGATTTTTGACTGATAACGCAGCCATTTATAAACCGATCTGGCTGAATTTCAATAGCAATAATTCGACAGAAATAACTGACAGACTGGTGTACTAAACTTTTCTGTATGTTGCTTAGAGACTTAATAAAGTTGATTTCAACGCATTGACGGGCAGACAGACAGACAGACAGATGAATAAATAATATATATACTTTATAGGGTGTCCCATGTACGGTGTAGAAATTGAAAAACTTACTTACAGTGAACGGTATAAAATCAACTTGTGGTACATCATAAAAATTTAAGTCTATTTTTGATTTTGTAAGCAAATATTTTTGTTTATACTAAAAAGTTTTAAAATAAAAAAAAAACTTTTTTGTGATAAAATTTAGTTTAATTTGCTTTTTATTTTATTACGAATATACGTGATCTTTTTTTTTTTTTTTTTTATCTTTATAATTTCGACAACAGCAAATATTTTTGTTTAAAAGCCAAAAGAAACCAAGGAGTGTAAAAGTTTAATAACTTTTTTGTTTATTAATTTTTTTTTATTTTTTCTTTCAGATTATATAATATACAAAATGGAAATTTTTCTACACTAAGTATGAAAAATGATGTCTCTTAAATGACCACCGTTTTCAGCTTCGCCCATCAGTGCATTTTCCATTTTTTTTTTGGCCCACCCTGTATTATACCATAGAAAAAATTAAGTGAGTGAAGATAAATATGGTACTTCAGCAAAGTGGGGAATATTAAAATTGCTTCAGAAGAAAAGTACTGGGGTATGAGGGAATTTCAAAAATTTTTTAAAAATAACGCAAAGTTTTTTCTGAGTACTTGGCCGATAGATTACAAATCTAGACGACCTCTTATTTAAAACGATATGTGAACCAAACCCGTAATATTCTATGGTTCGTTTGCAAACTCTTAGAGACATCAACGTATTTATGCACATTTGTATCTTAGTATGTCAAAAATACTGAAAAGATATTTACAAATACTAAAAAACATAAGGAATTACGTGAAATTTATCTTCACTCACTTCAAAAAAAGTATGTAATTGAAATGCATACTTTGTTCAGCTTGAGGTCATATTAAATATGAAAAATTTCTAAATTTCTAAATACAGTCAAAGCCCGGTTTAACGAATGATATAATGTTCAGACGTTTCGTTATAATGAGATATTCGTTATATCGAACAGTATTTTTTTACCTTAAAATTTTATAAAAAAACGGTGGTCCGCAATTTTAAAAATATAAAAATTTAATTGTATTTATAATTTAGTGTAGAAGTAAAACTTTAATTGATATTTTCACGTTTATTTAAGAATTGTTTTTATTTCTAATACATACATAATTTTATTAAAAATCATAAATGTACATAGGTGCATATACATACATACATACAACTACTAAAACTTTAACGCATTACACGTGTTCTTTCAATACAAAGCAAAGAAGCCAAAAACACACACAAAAATCTAACGGTTCTGTAACGATTTTTTTATTTTGCTTTCTCATTCGTTAAATCGGGATTATTTTTTTTTTTTTTTTGCCATTCGTTATATCGGATATTCGTTAAACTGAGTATTCGTTATACCGGGCTTTGACTGTACGTCTAAAACTAAAGAGTTCTAAGAAACAATCCTTTCTGAGAACCTCATCTTTAAAAGCAATAAAATGTCTGCAGGCACTCAATTTTTAAATTAATAAAAAAAGAAATTCTAAGAAAGATATTAAATAGGAAAACAAAAAAATTTATTTTCATTTAATTTTGCAAAGTTTTGTAAAAATTTTTAAGCCAAACATATTTTATTAAATATTTAATTATCGAGAAAGATCTAATGCACTCTCTTTCATAGAGATATCTGTATTCGTAATACTATTTAACTCAAGGCAATAAAAACCACACATACACACATACACTCTTTTATTTTGCGTGTTATGTGTGTACAAAGCATTACGCACATGACAGCTAAAAAAAATTCCACAAAAAAACAAAGCAAAAACAAAACAAAAATTAATGAAAATGTGGAATGCCGGTTGTGTTTTTGATTTTTTTGGCCCATTTGTGGACCGATATATCTGATTTTTTGCACAGACATTACAACTGTTATTTGTGATAAAACTGCGTACCACGTTATATTCTCCGTCTTGTAGTTTAGACAAATTACGCAAAAAACTCACCAAAAATGGTAAAAAGTAGAGTAGTCGCGATTTTGGACTCACAGCTCCGTCCTTTTATGGAGCCATCTAACTGAGTTTTGGTTACGATACTACGAATGCGATATTTGAAAAAACTGCGTACTACTTTTTTTCAGTTTAGATAATTAATGAAAATCTATAATTTCGGTTGTATTTTTAATATTCCTCGGCCATTTGTGAACTGCCTTCATTTTTAGCACAGGTATTATGACTTATACTTCAAGCAAAACTGCATACCATGTTTTTTTGTCCGTTTCTTCGTTTAGACAAAATAGGCAAAAAACCCACTCAAAAAATGGTCAAAATTAGAGGTAGTTTCGGTTTTCGACTCATAGCTCTCTCATTTATAAACCGATCTGGCTGAATTTCAATAGCAATAGTCTTACAGAAACAACTGACTGTAGGGTATGCTTCTGTATGTTGTCCACATTCTTCTGAAAGTTGATTTCAACAACTACACGGGCAGACAGACGGACATCGCTAAAACGACTCCGCTACTTATAAGGATCCAGAATATATATACTTTATAGGGTGTCCCATGTAGGGTGTAGAAATTACAAACGGAATCACAAAGTTATATGGAGCCTTCTTACTTACAGTGAAGCGAATAAAAATAGAAACCACATAACTACATGTACTCAAAAAAAAAATTTTTTTTTTAATTTTAAAATAGTTACTGTTTACACTCGTAATAAAATAAAACGTAAATTAAATTAAATTTTATCACAAAAAGTTGTATTCTTAAAATCAAGGTTTTTTAAAATAAATAAAAAAAATTTAAATTTTTATGGAGCCAGATAACCAAGTGTACACAATTTCTGGAATTAAGCACAAATAAAGATTAATATTTTGTTAAACTTTTAAATTCCAAATAGAAATTATTACATATATTTTCAGTATTTATGACATTCTTATAAATATGTTTAGGTGAAGTAAAAGTACATACATAGAGACAAATGTGCATAAGTACGTTGATTTTTACGATTACCCACTTTTCTGAAGCACCATTCCCGATTTTGGCCAGGAAAATTGCCTAAATCAAAATGGAATTTAATCTGTAGGCTCTAAACTTTCTGGAAGTGTTTTAACATTTTCTGAAAACCATTAATACTGAAAATATTTACAAATACTACAAAACTTCGGGTTTTACGTTAAAACATATTAAACGCGGCATATTTATCTTCACTCATATAATTTTTTCTATGGTATAATAATATGAAAGCTTTTAATATTTATAAACAAAACTATTTGCTGTTGTCGAAATTATAAAGATAAAAAATAGGAAAAACTTAAGCACGTGCATTCGTAATAAAAAAAGGAAATTTAACTAAATTTTATCGCAAAAAGTTGTTTTTTAAAATCAAAGCTTTTTAGTATAAACAAAAAAGAGATTAAAATTTTTATGGACTCAGATAACCGAGTGTACCAAAAGTGTTATTTTTTGTTAATTTTAAAATAGTTACTTTTTATACTCGTAATAAAATAAAACGAAAATTTAACTAAATTTTATCACAAAAAGTTGTTTTTTAAAATCAAGGTTTTTTAAAATAAATAAAAAATAAACTTAAATTTTTTTATGGAACCAGATAACCAAGTGTACACAAAATGTTTTGTTTTTGTACTCGTAGCATAAAATGCCTATAAAAGGTGTGCGGAATATGTTTTGAAGTCAAACAGTTTCTAGTTGTCATACCCTCAGTACTATGAGAAGTTTTCCAGTAATTTGTTGGTGGGCCTTGGCCATTATTTTTTTTACCGAAAGTGTAAAGTCAAATTCAAATAATGAAGTTGATGAAACTAACCATCGTTTGCCAAATGATACCTACCCGGAACACTATAATATCGAACTGACTACAAACGTTCATTTAGGGGACAAGGCATTTGAAGGTGAAGTCACAATCGACATTGTGGTTGTAAATACTACGAGCAAAATTGTTTTAAATGCTGGTCCTTTGAATATTTCCAAAGCAACTATTGAAAATCCTTTCACTGGTGAATCTGAAGATCTGTCAGCTGAATACGAATTAAAACGTGAATTTTTAACGCTTACACGTAGAAACAGTGAAAAGCTTCCCCCTCAAACGAAATGGAAACTAACTATTATTTATAGAGGTGACTTGAGTGATGACTATGATGGTTTTATTATTACTAAATACAAGGATGATGATGGCAAATATCAGTGAGTATAAAAAATTAATTATTTTTGCAACATTTGCATTTAAAACCAGTCGGTCTTACACAAATGTGTGTATCAATGTGTGTTTTTTAAATAGCTTTTGTGTAATAAATAGAACTGCGAATTTATAATTCTTTATTTGACATTAAATTATTAATTAAATATGTTTGGCTTGAAAACATTTTAAATTAAATAAAATTAAATTGATTTCGCATTCTTATTAGATATTTTACTGCTATAAAAATAAGGATCCCACAACAGATTTGATTCCTAATTTTAAGTCATTCGGACTTTTTATTGCAGTGGAATTCTTTTAAGCAAATTTTCGGGAAAATGTGTTTTGAAAATTCAAGTGAAATGCATGCTGAGTCTTCAAGATAGAAATACTTTTCTTCACTCCTCAAATTACATATTCTTATTTTTTTTTGCGACCAATTCATGAATTTATACTTCAGAGTTTTATCGAAAATATGACTTTAGTCTTCGGTTATCAACGGATGTGTTCTTACGCGACTGATACAAACTTTATTTTAAAATAAATATTTACAATACATTCTGACTTAATTACAACCACAAAAATCGCCAAAAAATTTAAATGTTGTAAAAACAGGGATAGGGCATCCCTGAGCCTTAGTTTATGAGTAATTTTTTTTAAATTAATTTCGATAAATATTTGTGTAAGGTGAACGTAGCTTTCTCTGAATAGTTTTTGAAATAAATGAAAAATAGTGAAGTTTCACAAAATATAAAAATTATTTTAAACAAATAGTTAAAAACTATTATTTGAGATGCAAAACATGAAAACTTTAAACATCTCAAAAAACTTGCAAAAATTTATAAATCTTACAATATAATAACGCTGGCCCTAAGAGTCAATTATTCATAAAAATTATCTAATAACTAACATATTTCAAGTTTGCAAAGAAATGACGAAATTGTTAAACAAAAAAAAATTATGTGTGTGTGTCTGTAGTAATTTTTTTCTTTTATATCCATTTTAGTCATTTGGCGACGACATTTTTCAGACCCTCTTATGCTCGTTATGCCTTTCCTTGCTACGATGAGGTAAATAAACGTGCCAACTTTACAATAACCATTAATCACAGTCCCACTTACACGGCAATTTCAAATATGCCTGTCAACGCTAAATTGTCGAGGTACAGTTATTATTTTAAATAATTATAAAACCCATTTAAATAACTCATGTCTCTTTTAGTGCTAATCGAACTGTCTTCTTAACAACACCTCCGATGGCAACGTATCTTGTAGGATTTACCGTATCCGACTTTGAATACACTGAAGACAAACATAGTAATTTTCCACTACGTATCTATTCTCGTCCCAATACAAAGAACCTACGTGTAAAGCTTCTTCCCATAATCTCACATTTTGTGATGGATGTGTCTGAATACATTGATGTTCCGTACATGCTTCCAAAAATGGATTTTGTTGTTATACCCAATTACTCAGTGTCATGTACGGACAGCTGGGGTCTGCCTATTTTTAATGAGAATGATTTCATCATTTTTGATTTGTATAAAACGCTTTACCGGCTATCCAAAATAGTAAATACAATTGCTGCTCAGTGGTTTGATAATTACGTGACATTTTCATCATTTGCATACCTTTGGGTAACAACAGGTATAGAAAATTTATATTCAACCAATGCAATTGACAATGTAAGTATATTTTGAAGAGATTTATTAAGATAATTTCTACATTTGTAAGTCGTACAAAAATTTAATAGATGTATCCAGAATTTAATGTATGGGATATAGACGACAAAACGTGGTACACTCAGACTTTATTTAGTGATAGTGATGATCAATCTTTGTTACTCCCTCACAATGAAAATAAAACTCCTTTAGAAATGATGCGAAGTATGTCGACAGAATTATATGTCAAAAGCATGTATATTTTGCGCATGTGGAACAATGCACTCACCGACAAAATATACCGAAAAGGTTTAAATAAATTTCTTCTGAAAAAGTGAGATCTCAAAATCTTTATAATGTATTCACAAATAGATATTGACTTATGTAAAATTTTGAATTATTTAACAGCCAATACGGATTAGTCGGAGAACAAGAACTGTTTAATGCCCTTCAGTCCGCGGTTGAAGAGGAAAATTATGAAATCCCTGCCACAATCACTGAAATGATTGGCACTTGGGTCAATCAAGGAGGCTATCCCATTCTAACCGTTTCACGCAACTATAGCGATGGTACTTTTACTATTAAACAGGAGACGTTTTACAGAAATGAAAACATGAAAGATTCAAAAACTTGGTACGTACCCATCAACTATGCCGTTGCCTCCAATCCGAATTTTACTGACACAAAAGTTACACATTATTTACGAAATGTTCCTGAAACGAATTTCACCGATGTTAAAATCTCAAACAATGACTGGTTAATATTAAACAAACAGTCAATTGGTTATTATATTGTCAATTATGATATAACGAACTGGAATTTAATCATTAAATCTTTAATTGAAAACCCGCTTCAAATAAGTCATCGTAATCGCGTTCAACTCTTGAGAGATGCATTTGCATTGTTTCAAGCTAATCGTTTAGATGTTTCTGTACTCTTCAATTTATTTACTTATTTAAAGAAAGAAGAACACTGGGTTTGCTGGTATACATTTTCGGAAGCCTTTTTTGTAATGGAACCTTTTTTGAGAGCTAACGAGAAATATGACGATTTCCAATTCTTTTTTGCTGAGTTAATTAATCCCATTTTTGAGAAACTTAGATTGGTCAATGAATCTAGTGACAACTATTTTCAAAGCAAAATTCGCTTTTATATAAATAACTTAGCAAGTTATGTCAACATAAATAAATTACTGGAGGACGATTACAATAAATTGAAAAATCATCTCAAAGAAAATAAAACTCTAACTAAAGATGTGTTACATTGTAATGCTATGAAAATTGCTGATGATGAGACATTTAATACTCTCTATCAGATGCTTATCGATAAGGATAACAAAAATTCAAAGAATATTATAATAAAATCTCTTTTTTGCCATGGAAATATAAATCTGATTAAGAAATTACTCAGAAGCTCTATCGATAAGTCAATCTATTTAGAGGAAGTGTACCGTAGCAATATACTATACGAACATAGTAATAGCTACATAGTTTTTTCAAGTACTATAAAATTTTTGAAGGACAATTTTAAAGCTGTTCATAATATGGAAAAATATTTAGGAAAATATAGTATAATAGAACTTGTAATTTTTGATATGGCGTCCAAAACATACAATCAACGTCTAAGGAATCAATTGTTGGCTTTGATGAAAAAAGTAAACAATACTGAACATACTTTTCCAGATTATGAAAGTTTTATATATAAAACAATTGACATGACTAAGAAGAAATCTAAGAGATATGCTGAAGAATTCATGCCATTGGTTACAGAATATCGCGAAAAGGCATTGCAGAGAACAAATAGTTCCAGGTAATTAAATTGTAAAAATTATTTGTAAGAGTGATCATTTAAACCATTAATTTTTTTTATATTTTTATTTACTATGTAGACAAAGTGTTCTAAGATACGGTTATTGATCACTGCTGAGAGTGCGTCAACCAATTTATAATAAATAAATATTTAACTTGTATTTAAATACTAAATTCATTTTGAAATAAAACATTTATACTGTAGCTCTGAAAATAAAAGAATTTGACAATTTCATTTGGTTGTTTCTTTTCCTCTAAGGGCACTGCCCTTCTAAGCCAGCAAGCATCCCTATACGCACTTGTCAAACACAAGAAAGTGTGATGGAAATTCAGAAAAAAAAGAAACAACTTAAACTCGGCAGTATGTGGCGAGTCTGTTACATGGCGGTATTAGTATAAAATTTAAAAAAATTTATTCAAAACAAGTTAAGTTCGGTCGTGCCTTCACTGTGTTAACGAAGTATTACTGTTTTTCACTTTTTCTTAAATATAAAAAATATACAAAAAATTAATTAAGTGAATATAAATATGCTGAAATCAATGTGCTTTATCATTAACCCTCACGATTTTCTTAATTCAAATTAATGAAACCAAAAGGAATTTAATCTGTAGGTTCTAAGCTTTTTGGAAGTACCTTAAAATTTGCGGAATATTTTGCAATTTTTATTGTATGATTCAAACCGAAAATTGCCAAAACTCTTCAGAATAACAGCACTGGTGAAGTATGGTGAAGTAATTTATGTTACAAATTACAAATGTAGACGACCTTCCCCTTAAATTTATATGTATCCCATCCCGAAGTAGTGAGTGGTTCGTCCGGAATTTGCTAAAATACCTTAGAGCAACACCACTGCGGTATATGAAATTTAAAAAAAAAATAATTCAAATAATATCTGAATATTTGGTTGGTAGATTACAAATGTAGACGATCCCCGCTAAGCTACTATAGAAATATTTAATGACATAAGGCGTGCTTGATAAATATGCCATTAACACTTAAAACATATTTACAAATACTAAAAAGCGTTAAAACATATTTAACGCGGCATATTTATCTTCACTCACTTAATTTCGTGTATGTTTTTTATATTTTAGCAGAATGTGGACTCGGCACAGCTGAACTTAATTTATTTTTTATTGATTTCAAGAAATCATTTTATTCATAAAATTATTGAAATATTTCATTTAATCAATGAAAAAATTTTAATGGAATATTCATTAATTTTATGAAATATTTATGAATTTAGTGAAATAATTTCATTAAATTCAAGAAATTATTTCATTCATAAAACTCAGGAAATATTTCATTGAATCAATGAAAAAATTTTAAATGAAATATTCAATAATTTTATGAAATAATAATAAATTTATTGAAATAATTTCATTAACTTCAAGAAATTATTTCATTCATAAGACTCAAGAAATATTTCATGGAATCAATGAAAAAATTTTAATGAAATATTTATTAATTTTATGAAATATTCATAAACTTTTTCTAAGTAGTTTCATTAATTTCAAGAAATTATTTCATTCATAAGACTCATGAAATATTTCATGGAATCAATGAAAAAATTTTAATGGAATATTCATTAATTTTATGAAATATTCATGAAGTTAGTGAAATAATTTCATTAAATTCAAGAAATTATTTCATTCATAAGACTCATGAAATGTTGCATGGAATCAATGAAAAATTTTTAATGAAATATTCATTTATTTTATGAAATATTCATAAATTTTTTTAAGTAATTTCATTAATTTCAAGAAATTATTTCATTCATGAAATATTTCATTGAATCGATGGAAAAATATTCACTATTTTATTTAAATAAACTTTTTATTACAATAAAAAATTTGCAATCATGAATCAATTTTGATTAATTCAATCAATTTATTTGATTGATTTTTTCATTGAATTTTTTCTAATTTTTTTTTTAACTTTGTGAACAAAAACTCATTCTAATTGTGAATATAGGCTTTTTCTGCTCCTCTTTTACATTATAAATTCTCACTTGACTTATTTGCTTGGTGGTCAATGAAACTTTCTTTTGCTGTTAATCAAATCCACATAATAATTTTTACATTAAACGTTTTTTTAACTCTTTTATTTTCTTACTTTTCACTTTTAGCAGGCAGTTCTAGCTCTCTTTTTTTCCTGTTTCTTTCTGCTAAATCTTTTTGCCATTAAATAAGTTAAGGATGCTAAAAAGATTGAAGCTTGAATAATGCATTCCTTTTTTTGCTTTCATTTTCATTGTTTAACAATTGATAAGTAATTTCTCTCTCTCTCTCTCTCTCTCTCTCTCTCTCTCTCTGTTATTTCATATAATCGCACTTTACATGCTTTAACACCTCACTTACTTTAGTTCCTTTTCCTTTTATATAATTTTTTTGTATTTTTATTTCCACTGAGTGGTCACACAAGACACGGAAGTGTAATGAAAGTTTTCTTGTTTTGAAAAAATTAAAAAAAAAAAACTGTTTACCACAAAAAACACAATGAAATGTAAGAAAAGTGGGTAAAGTGGCATAAATGAAACAAAATGTAATAAAACATACAACAAAAAAAAAAAAAAAAAATTTAAGGAAGCGTTTCGTGTTTCGACACTTCATTGATTTTATTTACTCAACAAAATTACCTACACTCTTGTGTTCTTTCTTTACTTTTGCTTTACTTTTTTTTCTATTTATAAGATTTTCTTCAGTTTATATCCTAAGTGTATGGATTTCCTTTGATTATCGTATACAATAACTAACAATTATTGAGTGTCAATGCATAAAAAAAAAATTTAATTTTTTTTTCATAGCTCAAGCACAAAATTTAAAAAAGTAAGAAAAAATATTTTTTTATTTTAAAATTTAATGAATCAATTTTTTTAATAGACTTCAGGTTCCTGTGTCTCGTTTTTATTTTTTTAGTACTTTTCCATTTGCACTAATCTTAACCCTTTAATAAAAAAAATAGTTTCTAATGAGTGATACTATTGACACAATAATTTTTTTATTTTAATGAATTACATATCGGCCTTAAATATTGATGCTTAAAGGAATGAAAGTAAAAAGGACTTAAAGTTGAAAGCTTCTTTGAAGAAAAACAGACTAAAATAAAGCAAAAAAAAATATAAAGCCCATTTTGCAGAATTAGAATTAAAAGGTGATTAAAAATTTTATTAAATAAAATTCTTGAATTGATAAAATTTTAAATTGCATCAATTAAATTTATTATTAAACCAATGAAATATTTAATCAATATTATAATTTTTATTTCAAATAAAGAAACATAACTATTGATTAAAGAAGCTGTTATTTTTTTAAGTGGAATAAGTCCAATTTTTTTTAAAAACATGATTTAGCCATAATTTTAGTGAGATGTAGACAGCATGCAATTGAAATTACACTGACTAATGTTTTTTAAAGTGGACTTATACCACATTCAAATATAATAGCTAATTTAATCATTAGTATTATTTCTTTGTCGGCTATAGGAAGCTATCTTATTGATTACAAATTAAATTGATTCAATTAAAATTTTAATTGATGCAATTAAAAATTTAATTGATGCAATTAAAAATTTAATTGATGCAATTAAACTAAATTTGAATTAAAAATTTAATTGATTCATTTCAACATTTAATTGCTTGAATTAAAAACTGAATTGATTTAATTAAAAATTTATTTGATTCAAATGAAAAATAATTTGTTGGTAAAGAATTTACCCATTCTGTATTTAAAGTGTACGAAATATAAACAAAAATTACCAAGCGTTATAACAATAAAGTGGAGGTGGGTGCTAGGATTAGTGGATACAGTACTGACCTCACAATTTTCTTTTAAAAAAGTGTTAATATTATATATTTGCCGAGGCTGAGGTCACTTTTTTTCAGTGACAGTAATTTAAGAGAAGCGCTTAGCTATTGTAACCCTAGTGAGGGATTTCTTTAAAAATTTTGCTGATTAGGTTCTCTACTTCCAAAGGATCAATCAATTAAAATTTCTTTACCTAGAGAAACCCAAATCAATTTCATGTCGCTTAGAATGCAAAAAGAAGTTAAAACTTCAAACTGCCATTAACTGCTCACTATAGCTATTAATATTTTTCTTATTACAAAATTGGCGCCATTTCAAAGGCTTAACTTCTTTTTGCATTCCAAGCGAAAGGAAATTGATTTGGGTTACTCTAAGTAAAGAAATTGTAAGCAACTTAAGAACATGTAGTTGCATTCAAGAAGCAGATATTTTTAATGATTTTGCAAAGCAAAAAATTTTTTCTGCTACAAAAGAGCACTAGGCCTCATCAAGAACAAGCCATGAAATATTTTTATTGAATTTTATGCTCCCCATGGAAGTACTAAAATAAAGTTTTTACTATTAGTAAAAAAAGTGCAGATCAATATAACGGCTACTTTTTAAGGCATGACAGTAGCAAACAAAGCAAATAGAGTAGTTAAGGAAACTGATATTTTTTAATCCTAGTCAGGGCTTATTTTTTATTTTCTGTATTAAAAAAATTTAATAGTAATTATCAAATTGTTTGTGTTACTGTTTCATTTTGGTCAACAGGATTTTTGCGGAAATGTAAGTTGCCTTAAGTGAATTCGAGCATAGTTTTTTACTTCTTTGTATTTAATGTTTAGAGAATTTTTGTCGTAAAAGCAGTAATGCTCAAGTACACACATACACTCATAGCAAAAAACATAGAGTAGAGATTTTATTTTTAGTAAAATCTAAAGCACAAGGCAAACGATTTTATGTTTTTGCCTGAAATATGGACAAAGAAATATTTCAAGGTATGATTTAAGCGGTTAATTTTGAACGTAATTTTAGTTTCTCTCAAAAGGTGTCTACTCGTATATCTAACTAAAATTACAGCTAAATTATTTTTTTTTAAGTGGACTTATGTTACTCAAAAAAAAAAAAACAGCTAATTTCTTGGCCAACATGAAATCTTGCAAGTAGGTGAAATGGCAGAGGTAGCCCCATAAAAAAAACAACAGGAGGGAACTCACTTGTGTCCTATGATGTGCTCACTTTGTGATATTGCAAGTAAGGTTGCTTTCGTAAGTCTTTCAATTTGCAATAAAATATTAGGGTATTTACGGCAGTTATTCGAAACAGTGCAAACATTTTAAATGAGTGCAAAAATTCCTTTGACTTGCTTAAATACAGCAACAAAAAATACACATTTGCTTTTTTCTTTATTTTCGTTCACTGGCACTAAAAATACCTGGAAAAAGCAGGGCTGTGTACATTTGCTCAAATGCAAATAAATTAAAAAGTAACACATACATACATGTGAGATTGATAGATAAAGCTTAAGTTGCCAGATTTTTTTTAGAGGTTTGGCATATGGCAACATGGTATTTGCGAAGCAAAAATTTGGGAAATTAGACACTTTTGCAAAATTAATATTTAATGCAAGTGGGGCAAACTTTAACGTTGTTAAAATCATCACTTAAGTTCAATTTCATTTTAGGTCAAAAAAAACAGCAGTTTCCAGTGAGTTTGCTGCTTTTGTTTATTGATAAATCATGATTTATTGATAATTATGTTGCCGGACTTTAGCATTGATGTGGATTGTGAAAGGGTCTTTTAAAATATTATTTCTGTGATTATAACGAAAAATCGCTCAAGTCGACTTACGAAAAAATTGACTTGTTGTCGCTTTTAATTCACTAACTTTATTATTGTGTTTCAGCAATGCTGGGGGCGATAAATTCCACAATTAACGAAATGTTTGATGGAATCCAAATAATTTTAAAAATAAAATTTTTAAAGCTTTTAAAAATTTTGCCTCTTATTTATGTAAATGTGCAAAACTGCCCTATTGTTACTGGTTTACTAAACGCTATATACAAAGAACATTTTTAGTTGTGACAACTAAATTTATTTGCAATTAAAAATTTGGTTTTTTAGTTGCAGCTATCATAATTCGATATTACAGTCCAAAATTTAGTTCTATTATACTAAAAATATATTGTCATGTTAAAAAAATTCCACTATCACAACTGAATTTTTGATTGAAAGCAAATTTAGTTCTCGACAGCATAAAAATGTTTAGAAAAACAGCACCAAATCGTCGAAATCGATATTGAATAGAAAGTATCGAAATTTTTGTGTTTTTTTTAAAGAAATAATTTAAAAATTTCGATCAGAGTTACTTGTTATTGAATGTGGTGATTTGACTTCAGGCTTTATTTTATTATTATCAACAAGGGCTATAATCGTACCGCGGCCTTTAAAGATATATTGTGCAACCCAGTTCCTTCCTAACTACAATCGGAGACTCCTTACGAATCTTGTAATTGCTGCAGGATTGATTGTGACTAGATACTTTGAGAGCAATACCCCAACAGAAACGACAGGAATCGTTCTGTGCCACACATATTTTACTTATGGGGCAATTAATGACCTGTTCAGCGATGTCACAAGAAAACCAAAACAAACGAAAGCAAAGCTCAGTTGAACGAAAATTTATATTTGCTTTTGTTCGCTTAGGTTTTCTTGTGACATCGCTGAACAGGCCATAAGTCTACAGGCTTTATAAGTCTGAATATTTAAAATATTGGCTGATATACAGACCTATTTTAAAAATAACGAATTTTAAAAATTATATGTGTTAGAGTGCTGTTTTATAAAACTTCTTGATAACTTTTTTTTCTTGTTTTTTTTTTTTTTTTTTTTTTTTTTTATGTGTTTCAGTTCAATTTTCTTTTGCTGTTTTTTTATTCTTTAGAATTGTGTGACGTTTTGCTATTTGTTTCGTTTTATTCATCGCCTTTGGTCTTTTTTTTATTTATGTGTGTGTGTGTGTGTGGGCTTGTGTGTGTCATTGCCTGTTTTATCTCTTTTACGTTTTTACAAATGAATACGACAGTGTGTGCTTATGCCACTATAAGTTTTATTTGTGTGTGTGTGTTGATCTGTTAAAGCATTTTGCACGTTTCAATTGTGTAAAGTTTTTATGGTTTTCTGATTTTTTCACTTATTGACTGTTTATGTGTATGCAAGTGTTTTGTGTTTCCTCAACAGGAAACATCAAGTGGTCTTCAAAATCATTTTACAATAATAAAAACAAAAATCAACAATAAATACTATTATTGCCTAATAACAACAAGAGGAAAAAAACAACATCTTCTAAATATGTATTTTTTTATTATTTAAAATAAAATAAAATTTGAAATAACTTCAGCTAAAAAGCCATTTCCAAACAAATTATTATTTTTAATAAACACAAAAGACAGATACAAGTAATTTCTAATACAGCTTCCTTGCCAATTGTCATTTCTAACAGAAGTATTTAGGGATGTTTATTGAAAATTTAAAAAAAAAAATTATTTTATTTAAGAATTCAAGAAGCCTTTTTCTTACATATAAAAAATTAAGTAAATCAATATTGCGGAAGTCCTAAAAGGAAATGGCCTTAGGCGTAAGAGTGTGTGTTGTAAAGTTTTTATTTTAAAAGATGCTGCCCTGTGAGGCTGTTATAAATTTTTTTAAGTTCCTTGAATATTTTATGCATTCACTTGGTGGACATACGTGACCAAAAACTTATTATGTCGTAATTTCTGCTGTAAAAAAAAAAAAAAATTAAAAGCTCAACTGTCAGTAATCATTTAGAGCTTTATTTGATTAGGTCCTTTAAAATTAAAAGTACCTGCCATAAAATGAATGAAAAAGTAAAAGAAGCTTGAATATGAGTTTTAGGACATTAAAGTGGACTTTAAAGTCAACGTTATCTAAATTTTTGACATAATTTTTTCTTAAATTTTACTATGAGAAGGTTGACGGGTGGTATAAAAGTCCCGCTATCATTTTTATTGCCTATAATTTTGCTCAAAGAAAAGATAAATAAGCTTGGTTTTCATAAAAAGTTTATTTTGATTTTAGATTTTTTTTTCGTTCTGATTGTAAAATTATATCGGCTAAATGGTGACAGCTATTCGCCTCTTTTTAAGATATTTGTCATGACATCCTGCAACATTTCAGGCTGGATTTCTTTAAAAAAAAACCCAAAAGAAAAAGTTCGGTACTGTAAAAGCGGGAGATCGGACTAGCCATGCTTAATTGATACTTTGAGAAAATAGTTCTCGTAGAAAAACATCATTCAATAATTGAATTGTTGAACGAGCTGTGTGTGCTGTGGCCAAAAACCTCTGGTCCTTGCTCTTCCATTTAGGGCATAAAAAAATTTCGATTCTTGTCTTGGTACCGTTCAGCAGTAACAGTAATTCCAACACCTTGATGTTTCTGAAAACTCTACAACACTATCGCGCATCAGAGCCAAATTTTCAGCTGTTCGTTATCTTTCAGAACGAGGCCTGTCTATTGTCTTACCGTGCTATCGAAAATTCGCATGTAAAGGATAAATTGTGGTTTTGTGAGGCATTGGATAATCCCCGCTGAGTGGTAATAATGAAACGATTATTTTCAATATATATTGTCACTATTTCTGCTCGTTCGTATGACGTATAGTTATCCATAACGAAATTTGAGCGTCTGCACAACACAACGGCTAAAGCGAAACTGAGCTAAGCCTCACATAACCAAGATGGCGTCCAATCCAAATGGTAGTGAGGCTTTTGCCCCACCTTGTACTTCTTCTGAAAATAAATAATGAATTTTTCATATTTTTGGACTCTTCCAGCACACAACTAAGATTTTTTTTCGGGCATAAATTTAAATTTTTATGGATTCTGTTTAAAAAAACTTCTTTGTTTTAGTTTATTTTCACTAAAAATAATACTAATAAAGAATAACACTTATGCAAGTGTGCACACACATGCACACTAAAATATTTTCATATAAAAATAAATAAATTCTTTCAGTTATATTCGTGTTGTCATTTTTTCATTTCCTCTTTTTGTTTTGTTGCTCTACTTTAATAAATTTAACAATTGTAGCAATTTTATGACCAAAATTTTTTCATTAATAAAAACGTTAGCCTAGACTTTTTATTTAATAAATAAACTTCCACATACATGCACATCAAGCCAAACATAACTTTTGAGCATCTTCTGGAAGATGGAAATACATTTGCAGAAAAATTTAAATCAATTAAGTTATTCCATCCAAAACATGTGTTTAAAAATTTTGAACTAGTTGCAGTTTAATTCAGGAACTGTTTCCCTAGACTTTATTCTAACTCGTCATAAAATAAACTTCTTTAAGATACTCAGCAACATGTCCGAAAGAGAACAAATAGGCTTTCTAGAACATCAGCATGCTATAATAAAGTAAACAGTTGATATCATAGAACTAACTGACATATTTTGTGACAAAGAAAATAAATACTGTCAATTAAGCACTTCCTAAAAGAGCTTATCGCAGTGCAAGGTGCCTAGTTAGACTAATGGGTTGTCTAATTTAAGGGTCGCAGGTTTGATTCCTGCCTGACAATGGATGTTTTGCCTGAACAAAATATCCTTTGAATAGCTGTAAATATGGCCTTATAACCAGTAAATTTCATATAAAAGATTTCTATTGTTATAAGTATGGCTAGTCTGTTTCTTGACCAGCTGCTGTCTTCTAAGGGATATTACATTGTTAATATTTTATTTGAATTTTAAATTAATAAATTAAAAATAATTAAATTCATTAATTTTTACAATGACTGTTACACTTCATTAAACTAAAAAATAATTCATCATTTTAATGAAGTATTCACAAAATTTAATTAAATTATTTGATTAATTTAATTCATTAATTTAGTAAAATTATTTCAATCATAAAATTTGAGAAATATTTCATTGAATTAATGGGAAAAATTTAACGAAATATGCATAAAATTTAAAGAAATTATTTCATTAATTTAATGAAGTATTCATTAATTTAATGAGAAAAATTCATTAATTTAGTGAAATTATTTCAAACACAAGATTGATGATGAAATATTTTGCGTGCATTGAATTAATGAAATAATTTAAATGAAATATTCGCAAAATAATTTCATTAATTTGATTAAAAAAATTCATTAATTTAGTGAAATTATTTCAATCACAAAATTTGAGAAATATTTCATTGAATCAATGAAAAAAAAATTAAGGAAATATTTGCAAAATTTAAGGAAATAATTTCATTAATTTAATGAAATATTCATTAATTTAATGAAATAATTTTATTAGTTTAATGAAACTATTTCATTGAAAAATTTTATAAAATATTTTATGAAATTAATGGAAAAATTTTAATGATACATACATTAATTTAATGAAGAAATGTCCTTATTATCATTGGCCTATAACCATAGTCACATTAAAGTCGGTATCATTTTAAAAGCCATTTTAAATTGATAAAATTCTTATGAACAAAAGTTAGCTCTTAATTAATTAAATTATTTAATTCACAAATTTATGAAATATTCATACTTATAATTGAATCAGGTTAGAGATATTATAGCACATGGAGAGCTATTTTGAACTAGACTGACGACCTAAACAGGTTGTAAGAAACCAGTTAAGTAATTAAGTAGTAATTTAATATTTCATTAATTTTGATGAAATCTTTGTTCAATTAATTAAACAATTTCATTAGCACACTAAAAATATTTCATTAATTGACAAACTTTATGAAATAATTTTTTAACGCAATGAAACAAATTAATGAAATTGCTTCATTTTATTTATGAACTTATTTAGATGCAGAATAAGCTGCTTAGGTAGTATCCCGGAAGATCTAGGCAAGATTAGTCCTACAACAATTACGAGATCTTAAAGTTTGCGGTGCCCATAATGGTGATTATATATTTAGAAACTGTCTGCTTCTTTAAAAACACTTTTTCATCTGAATTTTTATTTTATTGTCTTCTGATTGACTTCATTGGTGTTAGCGAATGAATGAAATGTTTGTTGGGTTATAGCATTATTATTATTATTTGTTTGTTTGTTTGTTTTTTTTTTTGTTTTTTATTTGTAAATGCATATTTTGCTTGTGAATGCTTTGGTTTTTGTGTGTTAATGCAATAAATTTAAAAATTTTGTAACAGCTATTTTCTGTTATTTATTTACACACACACAGTTTTTTTGCGTTCAGCTCACTCTGTCAGTGATAAAATTTGATTTTTTAATATTCTATAAATACTTTTCCAACTTATGTAATTCAAGTTAAAAATTACAATATAAATGAATGAATTGCTATTCTGTTTTGTTATAACAAATAAGCCGAAATTTATATTCAATAAAAAATTAATTTCAAAGCTTTAATATACACAAATTTTAAAGTATAAATGAATACTGCTGAAACATTTTTAATTGAACATTTAAAAATCGTTTCATTTTAATCGCAAGCTGAAGTCAAATTAATTTCATGTAAAAATCTTTCAAGTGTCACGTCATTATCATATCATTGTCATTGTGATATAAATAACATGTTTTTGGTATGTTATTGTCATCTCAATGACATGTCGATATTATAAAAATTTTTCATATTATTGTAATATAAATGACAAGCCAATGTCATGTCAATGTCTATCAATAAAATGTCGACGTCATATTAGTTTCATATCGAAATAATTTATGTGTCAAGACAATTACAAGCCTTTAGTATTTTATTATTATTATCATTATGGGCTATGATCGCACGGCGACCTTTAAAACCCATTGTGCAGTTCAGTTCCTAACTACAATCCCAGACTCCTTACGAATTTCGTAATTGTTGTAGAACTAATCTTGCCTAGATCTTTTGGAACCAATGCCCTACTACCTAAGCAGCTTTTTCTAAGTCTTGCTACCGCTGGGCACTCGCAGAGAATACATTCGGACGTTTCCTGTCCTTTCCGACAGAAACAACAAGAATCGTCTTGTAATACACTGATTTTAGGCCTTTAGTAAGTCACTATCATGTCAAAGTTTTAATTTCATATCAATGTCAATATGAAGTCAGGGAGGATAAATATATTTTAACTTAACCTACTACGTTTTTTAGTATTTATCAAATACATCTTACGTCATTAAATATTTCTAAATATATTATTAGTACAAATGTACATGCACAATGTCAATTTCCCGACAAACCATAGCAGATTATGGAATCAAATATACACCATTTTAAAGGGCAGGTCCTCAACATTTGTAATCTGCCACGTGATTGGGCAGAAATTACTTTGAAATATTTTTAAAACTTTTTCAAAATTTTTTTTCAAACCCCATTACTGCTGTTCTTTTTAAAAGGCAGGTTCTCTATATTTTTAATCTGCCATCGAATTGGCCAAAATTTACTTTGAATTAATTTTACAGCCAGTATTGATGCTCTGAAGGATATTGTCAATATCCGGACAAACCACAAAATATTACGAGAATGTCCTTCATATTTCTAATCTTCTACTCAATTGGCCAAAAATTATTTTGAAGTATTTTTAAAAAATTTTTTGAATTTCCCTCATTTTTCAATATTGATGCTCTGAGCAATTTTTTCAATTTCCGATGAAACCATTCAATATTACAGGATGAATCATTCACCACTTAAAAAGGGAGGTCCTTAAGACTTCTAATCGGCTGCCCAATTAATCAGAAATTACTGTAAAGTATTTTTAAAACTTTTTCGAAATTCTATTTATAATAGTATCACTTTC
Source organism: Thelaira solivaga (assembly GCA_947397855.1). Taxonomy (NCBI): domain Eukaryota; kingdom Metazoa; phylum Arthropoda; class Insecta; order Diptera; family Tachinidae; genus Thelaira; species Thelaira solivaga. The sequence continues at coordinate 76,050,772 of OX377610.1, forward strand.
ATGTCATAACATTAGCAATTTGGTGAAAGTATCAATAAACATTAGTTGGTTCCATTTATATCAAACTCAAAATTCGATTAAAATTCGATATTTTGTACCCTGATTTTATTATAAACAATAATTTTTATCGACTTATTTATTACAATTGCACGTTTTGTGTGTGTAAACTTCAAACAGTTTTTATACAAAAAAAAATATTTATATTTTTACAAAATATTCTTTGAAATAAATTAAAAAGGAAAACCATAGAATTATGAAATGTAACACATGTCCACCAAAATTCAATGTAGAATTTCCTTTATGTTTTGAAAAGTATTCGGGGAAATGGACAAATTGCAATCCCGGTAATATTGCAGAATTTCATCTCTTGGCACATCGTTTAAGGCCCACAGTGCTCAATGGCATTGAATTGGATTATCGTCACCGTTTGTCAGCAAATAAATCATTTATTGCCAATTGTATTTTAAGTCATAACAAACCATCGGGTTTTCGCTTTGGCGGAATTTACTATTCACAAATGCAAGGCAATGTAATGGTAAGTATAAATATTGTTTAAGGAATAAAAAAAACAAAAATTTTTCTTCAGGAAAATAATATTTTTTTAAAAGGAAACTCCCAGCATACGTGCCGATATAAATCCTTCTACACTTTCTACAAACATTAATCTGCTTTATTATCCTGTGCGCTGTTTGAGACTTGAAATGGATTTGCAAAGATCAGGAATTTACGCTCCTTTAGAAATACAAGCCTGCATGGAATTATGCCGGAAGAGCGCTACACTGACGGCTAATTTGTATGAAGCAACCACTGAGCGAGCACGTGCAACTTTTTCATACTTACAAGCTGCTAGTGATCATTTAGCTTTGGGCTCTGAATTACTAGTGGAATGGATGGCGCCCAATTCCATCATGCCTAGTATAGCTGTGGCGGCACGTTATAAACGGCATTCGCATGCATTAGCTGCCACAGCTTCCCTACAAGGCATTGACGTTAGTTATTGGCAACGTCTACATAAACGCTTACAAATGGCCAGTTTATGGGCATGGCACCGAAAATTAAATAAATCGATTGGAACAATATGTTACCAATGGGAATTTCAAGATGGCCATGTGAGAGGCATGATTGATTCAAATCTTTCATTGGGTTTTATGTACTCTAGGTAAAAATATTAATTTGCCTTTAACAAGCTGTCAGTTGCATAGTTTTTTGAACTGCTTAAATGATTTTAGGTTTCTGACGGAAATACCGCTAAGTTTGGCCTTTAGTTTGCTTTTAAATCTACATACGAATCGTTTTCTTTTTGGTTTAAGACTCATACTAGATCCCAGTGGCTTGAGAAGAGGTGAATAGCGCCCAACTTTACCATCATATAAACACAAAGCAAGTTTATGTGTTTTGGTAGGATTATAAACATTTTACAAATAAATTTCATATTAATTAGCCTAAGGCTGACTTTGAGAAATATTATTATTGTTTGTTTGTATGTTTCTCTTTCACTCTCTGTCTCTCTCTCTCTCTCTCTCTCTTTTTAATTACTATGAAAAGCGCTATGCTTTTGACAGACAAATAAAATGCTTTTAGAAAAGAAAAGGTCAGAAGCAAAAAAAAAACATTATTTTGCATACAACTAGAAGTCTTAAAGCATAATTTGGAGCAGCGATTTAAATAATAAAATTAATATAAAAACGAGTATTAAAATTTTATTAATAATTTATTTGTAAGCTTATTTGATATTTTTCTTTTTTATATTGAAACGGCTTGAGGTCGTATTATATAAAATAATAATTTTTTTAAAAATTTTATCAAAAACTGCACAATTAAAATTTCAAGAAAAATATTTATTTAATAGAATATTAAAAAAAATTATTTGCACTTTTTCTACACTAATTTTTTTTGTCAAAATAAATTTTGTTTTTTTTCTTTACGTTACGCAATAAAAAAACTTGTTAATATTATCTATAGCACTAATTCTTCGCAAAGTTACGTAGTGGAACAGTAAAACTTAATCCTATGAAAAATTAAGAAAATACTAAAACTAATTTCAACACAAAGTATTGTAAAACTGCGTAACGTAATGTAAAAATTTACTTTATATTCTATAAAACTACAATCTTCGATTAATAAAGTGTTGTAAAGGAATGTACGTCACTCACTAAATTTATATAAAATGCTGCAGTAGCACGAAAGAAACTATTAGTAACATAAAATTTAAGACGTAACATAACAATCAGTACAGCACTTAACTTTATTAAATAAGAAGGGATATACGTAACGTATTCAATTTATATAAAATAAGACATAACACAACAATCAGTACTTAAGTGCTTATTAAATAAGACGTAACGTGATCTAAAGTTAATTTAACAATAAGGTATTAAACTTGTGTTTAAGGTACGTAAAATGTGGTAGTATGATCTAACTAAAGTGGGTGAATTAAATATAATATAAGCTAATATGAATGCTATAACGTAGTGTAACATATCGTAAATGTAGCTAAAGTATATCAGGTAAATGCTTTGTAAGTTTTGAGATATTAAATTTTTATTTAAATTTCCTGAGTTATATTAATATGATTAAAATTTTTTAATTTTTTTACGTAATCTTCATTATAATATCAAATAAGTTTATTTTATTTACAGTTTTAGAAAATTTATCAAAATCTTAGGCTAAGTAACTGAAATTATGTAACGTAAGTAAAAAACAGAAATTTTGCTAAAGATTTTCAAAAATTCTATTTCAACACGAAGTTACGTAGCAGATTTGTAAAATGTACTTTTATGGGGTACATTTAAAAAAAAAAACTGTATAATTTTAGGTTACGTGACGTAAAATAAATTGGTATATTTAAAATAAAGGTTACTTATTAGAAATTATTTAAAGTAATTTAAAAAAAAAAAAAGAAACCAGACGTTTGTTAAAGATATCCTAAAAAGTCTATGATAATTCCAAATAAAGTTACGTAATGAATGTATCAAATTTACTTTTTTTCAATTACAAAAGCTACTAAAAATACTGGGTGTAAGTTAAAATAATGTACTTTAAAACTAGATAAAGTAATGTGTAATTTATCTTACGTTCTTAGAGAAAACAAAATTCATAAATCTGGAATATATGCAACACATAATAAATATCTGTAATTTACCTTACGTTCTTAGAAAAGAACACAATTCATAAATCTAGAATGTATGTAACAAGCTACGTAACATATAACGCACTATAAACATTATGTACTTTAAAACTACGTAACGTAATGTGTAATTTACCATACTTTCTTAGGGAAAAAACTATAAATTCATATAAAAAAAACAATTTGTGCAGTGTAATATTGTCTTTAATGAAATAAACTTTTTGTATGCTACGCTATAGTCACGTAACATTATTGTGGTTATATTATTTACTTATAATATTTTTTATGTGTTTATGTTTACATACAATTTTGGATTTGAATATTGATTTTTGACGCAACAACTAATAAGAAATACAAACAATTTATTTAAAATACAATAATACCACAAACCTCAAAAAATTATATAAACAAGTTTTAGATGACAAACGCAGATATTCCTACAACAACAAAAATAAAACAAACAAATGAAATGCACATACTTTTGAGCTCATGGCAACGCACACGCATTTAAATAACAAAGAAGCCACAAAAATCACAGACAAACATATAAATAACGCGTATATCATGTTACGTAACTCCACAAATACACATATGCACACATACGAGTATATGTGATTTTCTTTAATTCTTTAAAATTAAAGTGTAGGTGTTATGGATACACAAGCACACATTTGTTATTGGGTATCTTCTTACAGGATGTGTAATAGATTTTGTGCTGTTCAAAAGCTATTTTTTTCCCTTAATTAAATACATGCACTCATACATGCCTAAATACAAATAAAATTATGCTCATACATGTGTGTGTGTGTGAGGGTGTGTTGAAATAAAAATACGTTGATGATTCAAAACAGAAATCGAGCAACAGCCAAAGAATAAAATTTAGTGTTTGTACACATACCAACACCAACATATTTTTTATTCTTAGAAAAGTACATTTCCATTAAAAGAGATTTGTTTACCACAAATACGACGAGTGAAAATGCAAACAAAGTCTGAAAAATACTATAGCGAGTGTGTGGGACACAACAACAACAGGAAAAAATCCATATTCAAAATAAAACTTCTAAAGTTCAGCTATAGAAGGAGAATAATTAGTTCTTAGCACGTTTGCATGCAGGCGTTAAACATATTTGTAAGTAAGTGTGTAGAAAACAAAAATACTGAAAAATTTAAGTATCTAGATATCAAAACGAAATATGTATTCGCATGTGCGAGTATGGGAGCTCAGAAGGTGTGCATAATCATCATGTATGCAGCTCTAACATTCTGGCTTCTAGCTGTCTCCCCTGAACTGTTCAATCGTAATGGCAAACTCTATTTCATAACGCTTTGCCAAATCTAATTAAATTGCCAAGTGTGCAGAGAAAGTTAAACGAAACAAAGACTTGAACTCAATTCGCTGCCATTTTTGGAAGGAAGAAATTTTTATTTTCGAAATAAGTTTTCTTTTTTGCATAAAAAATAAGGAAACAAAACAAAATCAATTAATATGGAAATAAATTTACAATTTAAGAGGGATTTCATTTTGAAATATTTTTTTGGTAAGAAAAATAACTTGGGTTGTGGGAACTAAAGTTTATACAAAATTAAAAACTCATATTTTTACTTGTAGCAAACCAAATTTGTTAAGGCAGTCCAAAATTTCACAGCTTAGTAGTTCACACAACCAATTCTCTGTAGTAAGCACATAATTTTATTTTAAACAAATACATTTTTTATCTCCAGCTTATCTGGCTACAAACTGTATTAAAGTATCAGCATGAAGTCTAGCTTGTCAAGCACTACCTAACAAGCCTCACTGTGCTATCGATTAATGACATTGTCAAAGCAAGAGTTTAGAATTGAGTGAAGATACATATGCCGAGTTCAATATTGTTAAGAAAATCACTCTATTAAATGACTGTGGTTTATTGTTCATAAGAAATGCTATTTATGTATGTGTAAATGTAGCAATTCAGTGTTTATGTTAATTCCTAGAATTTTTTTAGTGTTATGCTTGTGTGAGATATGTGTTATTTATATCTGTGTTAGTGTATAAGCTTTATGATAGCCTAAGTTCTAGAATTTGCTAGACTAAGTATTGTCATTTACCTTTTTGTTCTATTCATCATACACCTAGAAGTATGCAGTAACTTCTAGAAGATTGTAGACGGTTCTCGGCTAAACTAAAGATTTCAAATATCCGTTACAGTTTGTTAAAGCAAACAGTATGTAAGGCAATGCTAAGATTGCCAGATGAGTTCAGTTGAGTTCAGTTCTGGTTGAGACATTAGACTGTAAACAAGGTGTGTGAGAAACAATAAAGTGTCGTTGTGCCGGTTATAAATAAAGTGTGTTTCTACAACACGTGTTGAGAAAAAAGAACTAATTGTGTTTTTATTTTACAACAAAGAACCCTTAATAAACTAAATGTTTTTATGATAGGGTAAAAACGTAACAATATATTTTCAGTATTAATTGCATATTTATCATATACGTCTTACGTCATTTAACATTTTTAAATATATTTTTTGTAGTAGCTTAGCGGAGGTCGCCTTGATTGGTAATCTACTGTTCAAATGCTCACAATTGGGCGAAATGTCTTTTATACAATCAAGCACAATTAAAATTAATTTTAATAATTTCAAAGGGTTATACGCCAGTAATCATCAAACTCCTACTTTTTGTTTAGCTCTCCTGAAAGTACAAGCTGCTTAGTAATAAAAAAATGTTTTAAATAATTTTCCAAAGCCAAAAAGTATGAGAAATTATTAATCTTGTTAAATACGTTTTGAAATAAGCGCGGAATTAAGTTTTATAACAAAGAAGAAGAAGAAGTTATTAATTAAAAATATTTATCTGCGAAAATAAAATAAAAATATGCATCAAAATTTGTAAGCTTGTTGGTAATTTTGCTACGATTCTATCGAATGTATGTTAAACTCCCACTGACTAAAAATTATACACTCACAATTTAATGGTGTGTGGTGTGAAATACAGCGTAGTGATAACAGACACACAGCAAGCAAATTGGCTGTATTTAAGGAAAAGCAAGAAATATTTTTTAAGAACAGCCAGACATATTTAATTGAATTGTGTTTGTTCTTTAGCTGCTTCTAAAGCAATAATTTTAAGCAAACTTAAACAGTTGATAAGCATTAATGTTGGTGTAATTTAAGGAATTAAATTAATTTAAAAAAAATGTTTCCTATTCAACAGGCTCTAGAACTTAAAATTTGCCAGATAAAAAAACCATTCATTCTATTAATACAAGTGAATTACCTTAACGTATCTTATTCAGCGACGTTTAATTCCAAAAATAAAAAAAAAAATTTTTTTGATGAGGATTTTTATTTTTATTTTTTCTTAAAAATAGTTTCCTTTAGGATGAATTAATATGTATGTGTCTCTCGAAAACTATGACGAAATGCAAACGTGTCGATTTATAGTTTCGTTTTGCTTAGGCCGAAAATGCGGTGACAGTGAACGGCATTCTTTCTGAACAACATGTAGTTTTAGCAAGACTGCGTCACCTGCCAAACAGCTCGTGAAACAATTGATTTATTAAAGCATGAAATGAAAAAGTTCACTCTTACCAAGACACTCGTTATAAGCTCACACAAAAAGCGTTTGACTTACTTGGATGTCACACGATCAAGTTTTCATTCAAATTTTAAAATTTTTCTCTATTTTTTTACCAATACACTCACACTTTTAAAATTTGCTGAGAATTTGCTTTCAATTTTTCGTTCAATTGAGTGTTTCAAATTACAGTCAAGAAAACAGCTGACTGCAGTTTTGTTATTCCAAATTTGAACTCTTATTCTGCCGCCAGTATTGTTTTATTTTTTTTTTTTTTTTAATATGTTTGTGAACAAATTAAGCAATTATAATGACGTTTTGCGTTTCATAGAGTTATACAGAAGCCATGAAGTTCTGCTTAACATGAATATAGACGGAATGATTAAAGCATATAACTCTATTGCCGCCGAAACAAAACTGTCGGTCTTCCAATAATTTCAAGGCAGCAATAAATTTTATTTGTTTTCTTGATAACATCTTGTTAAAAAACTTGCTTTGAAATTGCGTGCAGCCTACATCACAGCTTTCAATTTTTGTGAAAATTGTGTAAATTTCTTGAAAGAGAATTGTAAAAAAAACTTGATTGTGTGACTGTAGTGTTAAGAAAAGTTAGAAACTTCCTATTGACTTTAGTATTCACTGTATGCCATACAACGGATCGTATGATTAACATGCACATTTGCAGGAATTAAATATTAATGATGCGCTACCTGCATTAAACTTTTAAGCCAAACAAATAATATGAAACACTTAAGCTACGGTCACATTAGACAAATATTTGTCGAAATAAGCGTAATCACTATTTTTGCCAAATATTTTTATAATCTAACATGACTTGTATTACATAAAATTAATTTAAATAATATAAAAATGTAAGTATGTTGTCTTTTAATAAAAAATTAAACTAATAAAGAGTGATTTTTTTGCTATTATCTTTTTGGCAACACTAGTTTTGACAGCTCACGCACGTTTTGTATCTTGTGCCACTGTCAAACATCTTCAGTTTGGTCTATAATTTAATCATGAATCGTCTTACAAACGAACAACGCTTGCAAATTATTGAATTTTATTACCAAAATGCGTGCTCTGTTAAGAAAGTTCATCGCGCGCTTCTTCCATTTTATGGTCAGTTTAATCGACCTACTGAGGCTTCTATTCGGGCTATTGTAACAAAATTTCGCACCAAATTTACATTGTTGGACATTAAACCACCAACACGCTTACGTAGAGTGCGAACTGAAGAAAATATCGCAGCCGTATCGGCCAGTGTTGGTGATGACCGTGAATTATCGATTCGGCGCCGTTCGCAGCAATTGGGCCTCTGTTACTCCACTACGTGGAAAATTTTTCGGAAGGATTTGGGTGTGAAGCCTTATAAGATACAACTGGTGCAAGAATTGAAGCCAAACGACCTACCACAACGCCAAATTTTTGGTGAATGGGCTCTTGAAAAGTTAGATGAAGATCCACTTTTTTATCGAAGAATTGTGTTCAGCGACGAGGCTCATTTCTGGTTGAATGGATACGTGAACAAGCAAAACTGCCGTATTTGGAGTGAAGAGCAGCCAGAAGCATTGCAAGAGCTACCAATGCATCTACAAAAAACAACCGTTTGGTAATGATTATGGGCTGGCGGCATCATTGGGCTGGCGGCATCATTGGGCCGTATTTCTTCAAAGATGATGCGAATCACAACGTTACTGTGAATGGTGAGCGCTACCGTGCGATGATAACAAACTTTTTTTTGCCCAAAATGGAAGAGCTTGACTTGCATGACATGTGGTTTCAACAAGACGGTGCCACATGCCACACAGCATGCGAAACAATGGACCAATTGAGAGGCGAGTTCGGTGAACAGTTTATTTCACGCTTGGGACCAGTCAATTGGCCGCCCAGATCGTGCGATTTAACGCCTCTAGACTATTTTTTGTGGGGCTATGTTAAGGCTAATGTCTATAGGGACAAGCCCGCTTCGATTGACGCACTGGAAGCCAACATTGCCAACATTATTCGTGAGATACCGGCCGAAATGTTGGAAAGAGTATGCCAAAATTGGACTAAGCGGATGGACCATTTGAGGCGCAGCCGCGGCCAACATTTGCATGAAATAATCTTCAAACATTAAATTATATCGACCCAACTATCGATCCAAATAAATATTTCATGCATTTTTCTGAATTTTATGTGTTTTTTTTTTTAAATTTCCGATAGTTCTTTTAAAATCACCTTTTATAAGCGAATATTTCTTCAAAAGATATAAACGTATATGTAGATGACATAGTGGTTATGCTTTTTTCGACAAATATTTGTCTAATGTGACCGTAGCTTTAGGCACTCAAGAAAAATATTATTGATCCAGTGAGCAATTGAAAATTATTTTGAACGTGATTGGTTTTTTTTTTTCAAATGACAATAAATGAGGACGGTAACGTAATATACTATATGATGATTACCTGAAAAGTTTTTGGTATAAAAAACAAAAAATTAAACAAGAGCAGATTTTCTTTAAGTTGTAGGCACATAGTTTAGAAATCTGCTTAGTAATTTTAAAAATAAAGTAAAAGTTGTTAAGAAAAACTACGTTTTTTATGCAAAAATTAAGCAATTATTAATTCTTAAGCTGATGATCATAGCTGTCAGTGCTCGTTATATTTTAGTCTTAGAATGTTATTCTGTTAAACTAAATAAATAAATAAATAATAAATAATTCTTAAAAATTTATTTAAAATGGAAGGAGACAAAAATCCAGGTGAGTGAAGATAAATGCTCTGAGTCAAATACATCTGACGTCATTAAATATATACAAATATGTTTATGAGAAATATAAGTGCTTACGTACAAATGTGAATAAATACGTTGATTTCGCAAGAAGATTACGGAATGGGACACACATAATTTTAAAGGGGTGGTCTCTTAAATTTGTAATCAACCGCCCAAAGTTACTTTGGATTATTTTTAAAATTTTTTTGAAATTTACCTATAACCCAATACTGATGCTCTGAGTGATTTTAGCAACTTTCGAAAGAATCATTACGAGATGGAATACATAAGGGGTTGTCGAGATTTGTAATCTACCACCCAAATAATCAGAAATCACTTTGGATTATTTTTCACTTAATTAAGAATAAAATCAAAAGCTGTTAATCGTTTTTAATAAAATAATCCTCGTTTTCTTTGTGATTATACAAGATGGAGTGAGACCTTTAGCTCAGTTTCATTTTAACCAATGTGTTCTGTAGACGTCCAAATTTCATTATGGATAAATATATATTGAAAATAATCATTTCATTATTACCACTCAGCGGGAATTGTCTAATGCCTCACAAAACCACAATTTATCCTTTACATGCGAATTTTCGACAGCACGGTAAGACAGTAGACAGGTAACGGTGAAAATTTGGCTCTGATGCGCGATAGTGTTGTAGAGTTTTCAGAAACATCAAGTTGTTGGAGTTACTGTTACTGCTGAACGGTACCAAGATAAGAAACGAAATTTTCTTATGCCCTAAATGGAAGAGCAAGGACCAGAGGTTTTTGGCCACAGCATACACAGCTCGTTCAACAATTTAATTATTGAATGATGTTTTTCCACGAGAACTATTTTCTCAAAGTAGCAATTTAGCATGGCTAGCCCGATCTCTGGTTTCAACAGCATCAAACTTTTTCTTATGGGGTTTTTTTCAAATCAAACTGGAAGAAATTCAGCCTAAGATGTTGCAGAATATCATGACAAATGACTTAGTCGATATAATTTTCCAATCACAACGAAAAATATGTTAAGTCAAAATAAACTTTTTATGAAAACCAAGCTTATTTATCTTTTCTTTGAGCAAAGTTATAGGCAATCAAAATATTAGTGGGACTTTTACCCCACCCGTTAAAAAAAAATACAATATTTACTTAGCTTTATTTTAAACTAGTATTTAGCTCGCTAGCTCGTCAGCGAAGCACCATACTGTCGCTATTATAATTTCGTATTTCTTTGTAACTATTTAATCTCAGTTCTAAATATTTTAATGCAAATTACATTAAAATATAGAAAAAATGCCCTTTTAATGATTTATTGATTTTCATATTTACTGATCCCCGTTGGAGCTCTGTCTGATAGTTATAAATTCGTTAATATTAAAAAATCAAAAAGTATCATTGAAATCAATAAAAAAAAGTACTATTTCCTTGTTAATAATTTTTTACTTTGCTTAAGAGCGTTAGACCCCAATCTCATAGTTCTAGTGTTGTTAGTATGAAAAACTGAAAAAGTACCAATAAAAACAATAAAAAGTACTATTTTTTTCCCATTCATGGTTTTCCATCTTACTTTAGATCATTTGAGCCAAGTCCCCTAATTTTACATTCCTTCATAATAAAATACCAAAAAGTACCAAAATTAAAATATAAAAATACTTCGAAAACAGTTTTTAGTTACTTAAGCTCAAAACCGTGCATACTTGCGTAATTATTGTGCTTTTAATATACTTTGGTGCCTTTCAATACCTTCCATGTCTAATAATTGTTTATATTGCATATGGAACCTCTAAGCAAATTCTTGATATTCTTAAGCTCATTGTTCTAAGTAACCGATAGCTTAAGGTTTTTATATTCTAGTTCAAATAATAGTTATTCAGATAAATTTTCAAATAAAACGTTGGTTTTATAAAGCTCTCTCTTTGAATATAATTTGTTTGGTTGTTGCTACTTTGAAATGGTTTGTTTTGTTACCAGCCGCTTTAGTGAAATAAAAAAACCGTTTTCCTCCTTAAGTTCTAAATTTTTAAAACTCCAAGATAATTGAATGAGCAGCAAAAAAATCTTCTTTTTTATAAATTTTTAACTTGAAATGAAATTTAAATTGATTCATTTTTTAATTAAAATATACGAGTTATTTAATTAAACATCCTTCAACAATCTGTTATAATCTGAAAAAAAATTAAAAAAAAATTTCTATTTGGAATTTAAAAGTTTAACAAAATATTAATCTTTATTTGTGCTTAATTCCAGAAATTGTGTTGGTTTTAAAATTTATTCTTTTACTCATGATATTCTCATGAGTTATTTATTCAGTACAATAAGTACTGAAGGGGAGAGCATACCTATATGGACCATTTCATCAGACGCTACTCCGAATCCTCAGTAGGTTACTCCCAACGTTTCTTGCAAACATTAGAACCTTTATATTGTAAAAGCAATTGACTAAATAAGAATTATTAATCAAAAGTCACAAAAAGATTCAAATATTCAAACAAAAAACTCAGTAAGCATTGAACTGAATAAACAAATAAATTTCCCAACCAACATTTTTAATATTGAAAACTATATATTCTATTTTTATTCTTCTCTTCTCTTTTACATTTGAATGCCCGTTGGGTATTACTGAATGTAATTAAAGAGTATATGAAAAACAAAAACAAAAAATTATAAAAAATAATAAGAAAAACATAGGGTTTTCCTACAATGAGCACTTGTATTTGTATATGTAATAATTTCTATTTGGAATTTAAAAGTTTAACAAAATATATTTTGATTAATAATTCTTATTTAGTCAATTGCTTTTACAATATAAAGGTTCTAATGTTTGCAAGAAACGTTGGGAGTAACCTACTGAGGATTCGGAGTAGCGTCTGATGAAATGGTCCATATAGGTATGCTCTCCCCTTCAGTACTTATTGTACTGAATAAATAACTCATGAGAATATCATGAGTAAAAGAATAAATTTTAAAACCAACACAATTTCTGGAATTAAGCACAAATAAAGATTAATATTTTGTTAAAAAAAAATTTCTTAAATTATATTTTTCCTTTTTTTTTTTTTTTTTTTTGTCTTGTACCTTTCCAGTTCCCTGTGTCATTTGTTGCTCTTATTTTTCTATACACGTACCCAATTTTTATATTGAGATGTAGTAGATTAGAGGGGAGTAGCTAAGCTGTCTGTGTGTTCCGCTGAATATTAGTTTTCGATTACAAGTGTCAGTGTATGTATAAATTATGTTAAAGTATATTATTTTCATTTATTTTCATATTCAATTACATGGAAAGGCATTATTAAAATGATACAAAATGAGAAGAAAAGGAAATTATCTACAGCCCATACCAACAGCATTTAACATTAAAGCAACAATTTATGAATTAATCGATATTAAGAAATTAATTTAAGAGAAGAACATTAATAAAGAAAAATTTTAAAAATGTAAAAATATGAAAAACTCTAAAGCTATAAGGAAATTATTTTAAGAAAAAATCCACCCATGATTTTAGCAAAGCCCTATTTATTATTTCCCACAAATAGATTTTTAAGAAATTTTTTATTCTTTGTTACTACAGAGATTAAGCTAAAATTTATTTAAAAAAAAAAATATTTAATTTTTTTTTTCTAACCAGCCATTAGCCATAATTGGATTTAAAACTAAATAAAAATCAATCCTTATATAATACATGGAAAGAAAAATTTTGATTTTGAGGCAATAGCGAAGATGCAATTTGGGTGCATCCCAGGCATAAGGCAATGGATTTCAATATGTACTCAAAATAGAATTTTGTTTAGTTTTGTGCTTCCATAGAAGCACTAAAAAAAGTCATAGTTTTGGAGAAACTTTTTCAAATGCTCTCTTTATGGTAAACGATAGCATTTTTAAATAAACACAACATAAAACCAAGGCGAATTCATATAAGGTGAAATCATGAAGCATCTCTGTTTTCAAAATTTTCTTGATTTGTCAAAAACGACAGACATGGCTTATATACTCCGACCATATATATGTAGCAATTTTGACAAGTTAAAAAAGAACTTAAAGCGCACAGCTGCTTTCTTGATATCACTTTGTAAAGGGTGTTTTTTATAGACGCATAGAACTTTAAATTGCAATAAAACAACGATGGATTATTCGATTGACATGAAGTTTATTTATCCGAAAGATAATCTTGTGTCATTACATTTTTAATTTGATTTCTGGCATATGACCGCCACGACTGGCTCGGATGTAGTCCAATCTGGACGTCCAAATTTCGATGACTTTTTCCAACATTTGTGGCCGTATATCAGCAATAGCACGGTGAATGTTGTCTTCCAAATGGTCAAGCGTTTGTGGCTTATCTGCATAGACCAATGACTTTACATAGCCCCACAGAAAGTAGTCTAGCGGTGTTAAATCACAAGATCTTGGAGGCCAATTCACAGGTCCAAAACGTGAAATTAGGCGGTCACCAAACGTGTCTTTCAATAAATCGATTGTGGCACGAGCTGTGTGACATGTTGCGCCGTCTTGTTGGAACCACAGCTCCTGGACATCATGGTTGTTCAATTCAGGAATGAAAAAGTTAGTAATCATGGCTCTATACCGATCACCATTGACTGTAACGTTCTGGCCATCATCGTTTTTGAAGAAGTACGGACCAATAATTCCACCAGCCCATAAAGCGCACCAAACAGTCAGTTTTTCTGGTTGTAACGATATTGTCGATATACGGCCACAAATGTTGGAAAAAGTCATCGAAAATTGGACGACTAGGTTGGACTACATCCGAGCCAGCCGTGGCGATCATATGCCAGAAATCATATTTAAAATGAAATACCACAAGATTATCTTTCGGATAAATAAAATTCATGTCAATCGAATAATCCATCGTTGTTGTATTGCAATTTAAAGTTCTATACGTCTATAAAAAACACCCTTTACATGGAAAGTGTAAGTGTATAAGTAGATTACATTGATATTTTCTCTTTTAGTAGTATATGTGTTTGACACATACAAGACAAGATACGCCTGTTGTTTTTACATTTTAATATTTGTTGTAGATTTGTCGCTACCGTGTATAATTCTGCCATGGTTATAATGCTTATCATGGTAATATAATGGTAAACCCAATGAGAACACCACATATCAAAAGTGTGTCATCATGCTTGCTGGGTTGCTTTCTCACAATTTTTTTCTAGCTCACTAATACTATTATAGCTTAAATTTTGCCCATCTATGGTATAAACATTTTATACTTTACAGAGCTTTGTGGCTACAGTGGTTATGTGATGAGTTAATGTTTCGAACCAGGCCAATCCCAGTAAATGTTATGAGTTAAATAAAAAAAAAAAATTAAGTAGTTTCTTGTATTTTTTTATAGACCATCAATTTAATGCATGATAGAATGCATAAAATAAGCATTTTGGGGAAAGCAAAAACTATTGCTTTTAAGTGGCTCATCACGAACAAAAATCATGCATTATAAATGCGCAGCTGTAAGTCATTCCGTTACAAAAATACTGCATCACTCTTAATAAAATATAGCTTGGTTAGTTTAAAACTTATGAGCAGTGTTGCCAGGAGCTAGAAAAATAAGATATATTTTCTATAAAAAAATAAGCTAGAAAAAAGTTTAAAAAATTTTCTTAATTCTTTATTCCATTAGGAATCTTAATTATAATTTTTATAAAAAAATATGAAATATCAAAAACTAAAGAAAATAATATCGTTTTCCACATGGCTTGAAAATTACCAAAATCAAAAAGGAATTTAATTTGTAGGCAATAAACTTTCTGGAAGTGTTTTAATATTTTCCGAAAAAAATTTTTAGTTTTTATTTTATGATTAAAAACGGAAACTGCCAAAATCCTTGAGAACAGAAATTTAAAAAATATTTGAAAAATAGCTCAAAGTAACTTCTGAGGATTTGGGCGGTAGATTATAAATCTAGACAGTCTCCTCTTTAAAATAATATGTGCCCCATCCCACAATCTTTAGTGGTTCGTTGGGAAGTTGCTAAAATCACTTAGAGCAACAGCACTGGGGTAAATGGAAATTTCAAAATAACTCAAAGTAACTTCCGAACGAAAAATAGAAAATTGCGAGATGGGACATATATCATTCTAAAGGGGAAGTCGTCTTATATTTGTAATCTACCACTTAAATACTCAGAAATTACTTTGAACTATTTTTAAATTTTTTTTGAAAATGAGGGTTTCTACCATTCCCCATTTTGCAGATGTACCCCTACCGATTTTGCACATACAAATTAATAAAACCAAAAACAAATTTTATTTTGAGATTCTAAATTTTTTCTGAGTGCTTGGCCGATAGATTTCAAATCTAGAAAACTTCTTCTTTAAAATGATATGAATGACTTTTTATTATACAGCTGATAACAGTAGTTAACTACTGTTGTCAGCTGTATAATAAAAAATTTTAACTAAAAAAAACTTCTGCCCAAAACCTCTATTATATTTAAGAAAAAAAAATTGTAAAATAAAAATTTACCTTATTTCTTTAATATTTTTTTTTTTTCTAACAAAAATAACTTGAAAACTTATAGCATGACAACACCACGATTGGTATTAAATAGAATTACACAAATCTTGACAATATTTTCTTTAGTTAATCGTCCGTATAAGTATTCGAAAGATTGAACGTTACATTACAAAACAAAATTGTTTAGCTAATAAGCCAATAATAACTTGAAGAAAATAAATAGGATCAAGTCAACAGGAACCAAAAAAAGTACTTAATGAAAATAAAATGAAAAAGAAAAGAAATTGTAGTATCAACCAAAAAACTAAAAAAAAAAATTAGTAACATGTGTAGGTTGATGTGTGTTAGCTTATTTATTGGAAACAGTGTATCTATTCACACATTCATACAAAAATAATTCAAGATAAACATTAAATAGCATAGACAGCAACAGACAGGAGTTAATTTCCAGCTGAAATATGTAACGTTTCTTTTTTTTTTTTTTGTTGATTTTCCTTTACTTATTTTGATTTGCTCTATCTGTTTTATAATAACGCTGAACACACCAAACAATATAAGTATTATTTTACAAATTTTTCAAAAACCTAATTTGTTACAAGATTTAATTACTGCAGTAAAATTTAAGCTGTCTAGCAGTCAAAAAACTATTTAAGTTTTATTAAAAAAAAAATCACATAATCTAGTTGCTAAGGGCTAGAATCACATGTATGTATTTATTTGTAAAAAAGTACATGTCTCAACAGCTAAATGGTCAATAATCCTTAGGCTATTTTATGTTAATACTCTTTCAAAGAAAACTAAATTCACATAAAGGCTTTGATAGCAGCAGTAGCACAGTGTTTGTACTTGGAAATTAGTTTAAGAAATGTTGTAAAATAACTCAGTCTTAATGGCACAATAAACCGAATTATTTACAGTTAGTAAAGCTGATCAACTTCTTCTACAACAAATGCTTTTGCAAAAGGGTATATAAAGGGGGGTTAAATTTTAAGGGCCGATGTTGAATGTGAACCACATCTAAACGTCAAGTTTTTTTTTGCATTTCATTTGACATTTCTCAATTTCAGACAAATTCAATTTGAACCATTTAAAGATACACAATCAAGCAACGCGTTAAAGTTATTCAGGCTTATTATGAAAATGGGCGTTCAAATCAAAATCATCTTCAGTGATGAAGCACATTTTCACCTCAGTGGATTCGTCAATAAGCAGAATTGCCGAATTTGGGCCAATGATAATCCAAGAGTGATTGTCGAAAAATCAATGCACCCACAAAGAGTGACTGTTTGGTGCTGGCGACATCATCGGGCCGTATGTTTTCCAAAATGAGGCCAGTCAGGCAGTTACTGTGAATGGTGTTCGCTATCGTGAGATGATAACGAACTTTTTATGGCTGTGAACGATATGTGGTTGCAACAAGACGGTGCCACTTGCCACTTGCCACACAGCTAACAAAACAATGGCTTTTTGCGCGACAAATTCAATGGCCGTGTTATCTCACGTGGCGGCGATGTCAATTGGCCACTAAGGTCATGTGAATTGACACCGTTGGACTTCTTTCATTGGGGTTATTTAAAAGAAAAGCCAGCAATAATTCAAGAACTAAAGGATGAGATAATTCGGCACATTAACGGCATAGAATCTCATTTATGCCTCAGCGTCATCGAAAATTTTGACCATCGGATGGAAGTCGCAGCGGCCATTTGGCCGATTATTTGTTCTATACATAACTGAACCATAGCATATTATCATAATATAAAGAAATGACAAGAATTTCCTAAATAATTTGTGTTTTATTCAAAATCAACATGGGCCCTTAAAATTTAACCACCCTTTAAAATTCGGTACAGCTTACAAAACTTGTTTTAATTCAAATTGCAATTTATTTATATTTTATTGATTTCATTAAATATTTTTTTAAAAAAAGAAAACTTTCAAGTTACTAAACAAAAATTATTTAAAAACAAATATTAACAGACATAAGACACTTTAATGACATTCAACACACTCGTACATTTATTTTCATTTAATTATTGACTTTTAGTCACATATGCCTCTCAAGTAACCCAAAAGTTTATAAATTAAAAGCTTAACAAAACTTTAGCACATGAAAATTAAAAAAGTTAACAAAAAAAAAACTTCTACACCAAAAATAAAAAAAAAATTTGTTTTGCTTATTTGAAACATTTCCAGTCTAAAACGAAACCAAAAAGTTATAAAAGAAAATCTAAATAATAATTTTTTTAACAAATTATAACCATTCACTTGCAGTCAACAAACAAAAAAATTAAATAAAAAAAAACTACAAAATTAAATAAAGTTTGCAACAAAAACTTAAGGCAAAATTTATGTCAGGCACAGCATTCGCTGGCAAATTGAATGCAGCGAAAAAATAAAAATTTGGAAAACCATAATAATCGATAATTATTTAATAGCAGTAATTATGTTAAACATGCCATAAGTAACAACAACAACAACAACAAAACAAAAGTAACAATAAATTTGCTATTTTCTTATCTGCTGGCAAAACTTTTGCTAATGCAATTTGTTGCAACTATGAAAAACTATTACTAAAGAAAATTGCTTATAGAAAAGAAAGTTTGCAACCTTAAAACTTTTGCGTTGATATTTAACTTGGCGAACTTCCGTTTTTTTTAATACAAAAATAAATACTTTTTATTTTCGTGTTAAGTTTATTATTTCCACGGCAATGAATTTTTCTATTGCATGATAGAATCTCTTGTTACAACAACAACATAAAAATAGTCTTAACACCCAGCACTTACACTTCCATTTAATAAAATGTTGCAGCTTATGTAGCAGGATTAACATGATTCAAAGGAATTAAAAAAAAAAGCTCTGAACTATTGCAAGACAAGGGTTACTTTTCAAATAGAGCTGGCAGGTAAAATATACCTTACAAAAATATAATTCACCTTAAATATTATTTACATATACAATTTCTTTTATTTTATTTATAAACTTCAAAATTTCAGGGTTTTATAATTTTATAAATTCTCCAAGTTTTTAGTTTTATACTTTTATGCTTCTATACTTTTATACTTTTACATCGTTTAAGAATTTTTAATATTTAATTTTATACATTTATAATTTTTTATACTTTATACTTTTGTTGTTTTTAAGCTTCTATAATTTACAATTTTTTATTTTTAGAATTTTATACTTGAAAAATAGCACACTTTTATTTTTTTATTCTTTTATACTTTTTACTTTCTTACTTTTATACTTTTATATTTTACAGCTGAGTTTTATATTTTTAGGCTTTTATACTTATATTAATTTTTAATAGAAGATATGAAAATTTCCAAAATTATTTAAAAATAGTTCAAAGTAACTTCTGAGTATTTAATTGGTAGATTACAAATTTAAGATGATATATGTCCCATCCCGCAATCTTCTTTGGTTCGTTCGGAAGTTACTTTGGATTATTTGAAATTTCCATCTACCCCAGTGCTGTTGCTCTGAGTGATTTTAGCAAATTCCCAACGAACGATTACAGATTGTGGGATGGGACAGATATCATTTTAAACAAGAGGTCGTTTAGATTAGTAATCTATCGCCGAAATACTAAGAAGTTTCTTTGCACTATTTGTAAAAAAATTTTTACATTTCCATATAAACCAGTTCTGTTGTCCTCAAGGATTTTGGCAGTTTCCGTTTTGCATCATAAAATGAAAACTTTGAACTTTTCCGAAAATATTTAAGTACTTCCAGAAAGTTTAGAGCCAACAGATTAATTCCATTTTGATTTTTGTAATTTTCATGGGCAAACAGTGGGGAGTGGTAAAAATTCCTCAAAGCAATAGCACTGGGGTATATGGAAATTTAAAAAAAAAAATTTAAAAATAGTCCAAAGTAACTCATAAGTACTTGGGCAGTAGATTGGAAATTTTGAAAACCTCCCCTTTAGAATGATATGTGTTCCATTACGTAATCTTCTATGGATCGTCCGGAAGTCACTAAAATCTTTGAAAGCAACAGTACAGGGGTATATGGAAATATCAAAAAAAAATTTTTTTAATAGTCCAAAGTAACTTCTGAGCGTTTGGATGGTAGATTACAAATCCAGTCGACCTTCCCTTTAGAATGATTTGTGTCCTATCTCGTAATCTTCTTGAAAAATCAACGTGTTTATGCATATTCGTATCTATGCACTTTTAGTTCTCTTTAACATATTTAGAAATATTTAATGACGTAAGACGTATTTGATAAATATGCTATAAATACTAAAAAGATATTTACAAATACTAAAAAACGTAACGAGTTACGTTAAAACATATTTAACTCGGCATCTTCACTAAATTTGAATTGTGTAGTTTTATTTATCAAAAAAAAAAAAAAAACTATAAAAAAAACTATAAAAAAACTATAAAAAAATAATAATAAATCTATAAAAGAAAATATGTGAAACGTTTCTAATAGATGCGTCAAATTGCTACGTGATGC
The DNA here is from genome assembly GCA_947397855.1 of Thelaira solivaga. Classification (NCBI taxonomy): domain Eukaryota; kingdom Metazoa; phylum Arthropoda; class Insecta; order Diptera; family Tachinidae; genus Thelaira; species Thelaira solivaga. The sequence goes on from OX377610.1 coordinate 76,071,158, forward strand.
TGAGAAATAGTTACACTCTAACATAACATGCGGACAAACTTTTCTATAAACGTTTTAGATAATTTTAGGTGTTAATACTGTTAAGTTTGCGTGACACCTGAAAAACGAACAAAAGAAAAAAAAAACAAGCTCAATAAAAATAAACTTCAATAGAGTATGAAAATTGCAAATATTCGGTATGAAATCGCAGTATTAGAAGCAAATAACAAACTGCAGTAAAAAATGAAAAACGTAGTACGTGTCTTAAAGAAAACCTAGAATATCTGTGTGTGTGTGTGTAACCTGCTAATGTTCATTATTTGCACTGTACACACAAGTATTGTGTAGCCGTACATAAAGACAGTAAACGTTTTCTTAAATAGTTACGTTTTTTTTAACAATTGCAAAAAGTCAATTTCACTCAGCAGAAGAATGAACATACGGATGCATGAATGTATGTGTGAAGCTGACAATGCAGGATAAATGATGACCATTTGTACTTGACTTAATTAAAGACAGACACGAATGTGCGAAACTACCGTTTTTTTATGCAGCATCATCACATGGTGATAACGGTTATGGTGTTTGTTAGTTGTGAAACGTCAAAAATGTATAGAGAATAGAAAGAGAAATATGGTGTCGATTTATCTATTTATTTACTAGTTGTTTTAACACGCCAGGAGCGTACGTATTAAATGTTTACGAAATTTTTTAAAAGAAAATTTGTTTTCTAGAAAATAAAGAATTTCAGAAGACATTTTTTTTAATTTTCGTTTTTTTATAATTAAACCGCATAAGCAGCTTTTGATTTATTCAACCATTAAAATTTATATACTTGATTTGAAAAGTTCCTTTTTGCTAGTTTGACATTTTGCTTGTGTTTGTGTAACAAACAACGCAACTTGCACAACATCATGCTCTCAAATAGCCCCCACCTCCAGCTCACATAAACATGTTTAGAGCAAAATAATAAAAAAAAAAAAACAAAAACAAAACAAAGAATATTTACAAAGATTTTATGTATTAAAACCTTGATGTAAATTATGTAAACAGCAGCTGTTTGCGCAATAACAATAACAACAAAGTAGCAACAGCACTAAAAGCGAAAAACCAACAACGACAACAACGATAGCAACAACGACATCAAATAAGAATTTTTAGCGACAAATTTATGCAAAATTATGTTGAAAGTTTACTTTTTGGACATGAGGCGGCCTGGCCTAGTTTGGTTTGGTTTGCTTTTTAAGCCTTTTCTACCATTATTACCACGAAACTCATTTGCAATAAAGAGACAAAATATACAATATAAAGTTTATATTTTTATATCTTTTGTAAACTATACAAAACAGCTTACAAACAACACATACATGAAAGCAAACATGGCTACACAAAGTTCATAGTTTTACTTTAGAGTGAGTGGTTGGTTGTTTGCTGCTTTTATGTATGTGTGTGCGTACGTGTATTTAAAAACCAAAACAAAACTCACCAACACTTTTTTTCGTAGCAAAGTGACAGTGGTAGTTGCCTGTCAGCAATGTTTAGCGTTTCTGAAGCAACGTTTAACGGCTTATTAAAAGAAACGCAGAGTGTAAAAAATTTTCGTAAAAAAATTTTTTTTGTTTTTAATTTTTTTCTTTTTTTTTCAGAAATGGGCTCATAATGATGTTCGTTAAGTGTAATAAAAGGCTTAATATATTTATACAAAATTTTAATATTAAAAAAATTATTTTTTTTTTAAACTCAAGTAAAAAAGGCTTCACACTTCGATTCGCTAGTAAATTATGCCCAAAAAAATTTTAAGAAAAGTCATTTTAGAGAAATAAGGTAGATCATTTGGCTTGTAGCCATCAATCGAAAAAATATAGAAGTGACAAAGTAAGAAACGAAATGGCATTTTAGAATAGATCCTAAAAAATTTTTCAACTAAATATTTTTAACTATAATAAAATAAATTGTTTTAATATTAATTGATATGGATGCACTACTAGCATATCAGACTGTCAAATAACGAAGTTTGGAGAATAATATACACTAAAAGAAAAAACTTTATCAAAACGATTTCATGAAATATGTTTAATGAAATTAATTAAATATAATTAAATTATTTCATTAATTAAAAGAATTAATTAAACTAATTATAAAATTATTCCATTAATTAAAACAATTAATTAAATTAATTAAAAGAATTAATTAAATTAATTAAAATAATTAATTAAGTTATTTAATTAATTTAAAAAATTAATATAACTAATGAATTATAATAACTAATAAAATTATTTCATTAATTAAAAAAAAAAAATTAAATAATAGACCAAGAATTATTTTTAAATATGTTGATGATTTATTCTGTATTATACCTGAAGCAGCAATTGAGCAAACTTTGGAGGTTTTTAATGATTTTGATTCTCATATTAAGTTTACAATGGAAAAAGAATTAGATTCCAAACTTCCATACTTGGATACATTATTAATTATGAGAGGTAATAAGTTATTGGTAGATTGGTGTCAAAAACGTTAATTGTTACTTGTTACATACATACATAATTCATTTAACACATACATTTTTATAACAATTGTTTTATATATACATTTTTAACATATTACTTTTAAATATTTTTCAAATTTTGTTCGGGATGACCTTATTATTGAACACCCTAATTTAGTTTTGTCAAGAAAATTTTTGAAATATGTATTTTTAGTAATTTGATTAATTTATATCCTGAAGAAGCTACAAAAATTGGAGCGAAATATCGATATAAAAATAAATTTTTGAAAAATAAGACCTCAAGCTTAACAAAATAGCCATTTTAATTAAAAGGATAAAGGTCAAATAAAACTTACTAATAAATAATTAAAAGAATTAATGAAATTATTTTATTAATTATAAGAATTTATGAAATAAATTATTAGAATTAATGAAATCATTTCATTAATTAGAAGAATTAATTAAAATATTTATAAGAATTAATGAATTATTTCATTTATTAAAAGAATTAATTAAATTATTTATAAGCATTAATGAAATTATTTCATTAATTAAAAGAATTAATTAAATTATTTCATTAATTATAAGAATTTACGAAATTAATTATCAGAATTAATGAAATTATTTCATTAATTAAAAGAAATAATGAAATTATTTCATTAATCATAAGAATTTACGAAATTAAATATTAGAATTAACGAAGTTATTTCATTAATTAAAAGAATTAATGAAATTATTTCATTAATTAAAAGAATTAATTCAATTAATTATAAGAATTAATGAAATTATTTCATTAATTAAAAGAATTAATGAATTTATTTCATTAATTAAAAGAATCAATGAAATTATTTAATTAATTATAAGAATTAATGAATATATATATTTGAAATTTCTTTGAATTCGTTAAAATATTTCATTAATTTAATATAAAAAATAATGAAATTTTTCATTTGATTACAGGACAAACACAAAGTCGAGAATAACATACACTGAAAAAAGAATATTTCATAAATTCAATGAAACAATTCCAATAATACAATGAAATATTTCATCAATTATAAGAATTAATGAAATATTTTTTTGCATTTATAAAATTATTACAATAAATTTTTGAATATTTAATAAAAATAATGAAATTATTTCATTAAATTATTTATTAAAATAATGAAATATTCCATAAATCTAATGAAACGTGTCATTAATTGAAAAATAATAAAGTTTTCATTCAATTAATGGCAAAATTCAAAGGATATATGAACAAAATTCTCAGAGTGTAGACAACAAAAACGGCTTAGACAAACGAATAGCAAAAGAAAAACAGCACAAGATACACAGAAATGAAGCAGGATTTACACAGAAAGAAAAAACGATTCGGAAAAAGTTGAAAAAGTGTAATAAAGTGAAAACCACCATGGAAACTGACCTTACGCTGAAAGAATAATTTCATTATTTGTTAACCAATAAAAAACGTTACATTTTATCTAATGACAACATTTTAGTGAAATAATGGAATATTTCATTAAATGAATAGATTTTTCATTTAATAAATGAATTCTTCCTTAAAGTAATGAAATATTTCATTGATCTAATGTCTTTGCAGGCAGCCTTCCAGATCTAATAAAGCTGTGATATAATCAGTTTTATTAGGAATATTGCATTGCCACATAACACTGTTTCTCTCACAACATCGACACTTAGAATTAGGCCTTGTGAACGAAAATTAAGTTATTAACTCTTCCTTTCTCTAATATTTTTTCAGGGAGTGATTCTAAAGTCAGCTATACACAAGCCTGAACACTTTTTTGAAAATCATGGGATGATATAAGTTTTTCATGACTACAGATTTGCACAAATTTCTTTCATATAATTTAAACCCTTTAAGCTTCTCTAACAACTCTTTAATTACTTGAGCCTCTCCTTTAATATTTAGTAAATAAAAATGTACTCGTAGTTGAGTAAATATTTCACCAGAGCATTCCATAATTTAATAAAATACAGACAACGTTAATTTTGATTTCAAAGAGGCCATCAGTTAGACACACGTTATTGGAAAACTAAACTACTCTTACAAACTCTTTAACAAAAAAATATTAAATAAAAGATTTTTCAAAAATAAAACAAACCAAAAAGAGGAAAAAACACAAAAATTACCTTTGCATTATCTGTCACCAAAAATAAGATTAAAATAAACGACTGGAGTATAAATAGTCTGTGCAATTCAATAAATCTCTAAGGATGGACATACATAAAGAGTAAATAAAGCCCAACAACACAAACTCTGTCTCTGAAATAGTCGCAGCATACAACTTTGCTATTTGCATTATAAATTCAAACTTGGAAACTTTGTAAACCACATTCGCACACACATGAACACAAACGTCGACAAACAAACCTGCATGCAGGCATATAGAGAAAATAATAACAATAAAAGCAACTACTCAAACAACAATCTCTTGGGTATTTTGAGACACAATAATGACGACAACAACGACAACGACAATGGCAATGACTTAGTAAATGCTGAAAGCCATGACGTTTTTGATGAGTAGGAAGTAGTTGTTAGAGTTGGTAATACTGATACACACACACACACAAACAATAAAATTTGTTTAAATGTCAGATTAACAAAGCAAAGCAACAAACAAACAAACAAAGTTTTTCAAATTTCAAATCCAATATTTATGCAGTGGTCTGTCTGTCAACAATTCTCATAAGGAATTGAGAAAGTTAAGACTAACTTGTTAAGTACACACTAATGTCTGTAAGTATGGGTGTATTATGTATGTATGTGTTTAAAAAAAAAAGAAAACTTTTTGAAAAATTTCTTTTAGTCACAAGCCGGCTCTTTTAACAGATGATGTCACTGTAAGACTAATTGGATTTATTGTGTGTGTGTGTTACATTCAAACAATATTATTTTCACACAATTTTTGTTTTTCTTCTTTTAACAAAAAAAAAATATATATATATATTTTTTTTTCTTGTTTTTAAATTTCCACAAATCCAGGAAGTTCAAAATGCTCTAGCATAATTTGTACAATTTTTATATTGTTTTATAATTTATTAAATTAAAAAAGTTTAAATTTATTTTAAATGCAAATTTATCGTCATGTTGCAAACATCAACTTATACAAACACACTAACGTGCGGATACCCTGCAGAAAACACGAGCAAGACTAGGACTACTGCTAAAGAAATTATTTCATTATTTAAATGAAATTATTTCATTAATTGAATGAAATTATTTCATTAATTGAATGAAATTATTTCATTATTTAAATGAAATAATTTCATTATTTAAATGAAATTATTTCATTAATTGAATGAAATTATTTCATTAATTGAATGAAATTATATCATTAATTTTTTCATTAATTGAATGAAATAATTTTATATTTTAAATGAATTTATTTCGTTCATTTAATAAAAATATTTCATTAATTGTAAGACATGCTTTCATTCATTTAATAAAATTTTATCATTAATTTAATAAAATTATTTCATTAATTTTAAATAATTTTTTCGTTAATTTAATGAAACTATTTCATTAATTTTAAGAAATTATTAAATTAATTTAAAGAAATTATTTCATTAATTAAATTAATTTAATGAAATTATTTAATTAATTTTAACAAATTATTTTGATATTTTAATTAAATTAATGAAACGAGGGATAACATACATTTATTGAAGATATCAGGTAAACTCTAAGTAGATTGCCTGATTAGGACTATAACCCGGACTAAGCTTATAACTGTACCTCCTAGTCCAACAATTTCTTAAGGGCATTTAAATGTAGCTGTGCATATTGGGACACATTTTAACCCCTAAAATATTATTGTCTAAAATAAAAAAGAAAAAAACAAACAAAAATATTCAAAATTATACGTTTTAATAGCAGAGAGATAAAACCGGTTTTTTTTTATTCTCTTTGTGTGTGTGTGTGTGGCATGGAGCTGCAATATGTTTGTATGACGTTGTAATAGTCAAAGCCGTGTTGTATTAGATATAGAAAAGTATTTATGATAATTTGCATATGCTTGAGTCCAATATAAAACGAAGCTTACTAACTAACTGTGTGGATATACAAACACACATACAGGATTACTTACTTACATACTTTCTACTTTGTGTGTGGCTGTGAAAGAAAATAATAAAATAATTTGCATTCTGAGTTAAAGGGTTTCATGCACAGAAAATTCTAGTTTTGTTTTTTTATGAGTAAAAGTTTGTATGTAAAGCACCACTAACACAATTTTATATTTGTGTAAATGTATCTCTTTTAAACTCTCGTTTCGTGTGCCTGTCTCGCTGTTTATCTGTCTTTTGGCTTCACTACTAAATACCACTGCTCTGCTGCTTGCTTACATATTTACGTTGCAGTCTAGCAGATTCAGTTGGTCCTTGTTTTTTTTTTTTGCGGATATGAATGCATAAAAGAATTGGTTGTAGATTAAAAATAATCGTTTTTCTTTTTTCTTGTTCTTGTTCTTGTTTTTTGTGAACAATGGTCATGCACATTTTTAAAGACTTAAAACTGCATTAGAGCAAAATAAGTATAATTTGTAAAAGAGTTAAAATTACTTTTTTGTTTTGGGTTTTTTTTTTACTTTTTTTAGTTGTTAAAAGGCTTCGTGTTTTATTTTTTTTGTCAACTGAATGTGTTAGCGAAATGTTGCAAATTTTAACTGTTTTAGACGCAGACAAGTTATTAGTTTAACGTGACAATATGAACGTGTAAATGTTCTTTTCCAAGTGTTTAATATTTAACAAAATGGAAATTTATTTAGTGAAATTAGTTAAGTAAGTAAAGGAGGTGCTACTCTTCTCTCATTTCATGCTTATGATTAATCTAATTAATATATTAATTGATTTATAATATGCAATACAGGACTCAAGGTACTCAAGAAGATGTTTCTTAATAACAAGGAATTACACTAAGCGGCAAAATAAAGATTTTTTCTTTGCTATGATTCAAAAAAAAACATTTTGGAAGGAAAAAAAATTTAACCAAAAAAAAAAATTTAAGCAAAAAAAAAACTAAGCAAAAAAACATTTTGGAACCAAAAAAATTTTTAAACAAAAAGTTTATTTTTATTTAGACTAAAACTAGATGTTAAATCCACCACAGTGGCTTGTTATTGCTGCCACAACATTTTTCAATTGGCGTCTCTAGAGTTACAGTAAACCTCTACTGCGATCACTATTCAGCCTATGAAAGATCATCATCGTTGTAGTACACGTGAACACACAAAATTATCGAATTTGAGAGTCAGAAAATAAATTCTCATGACATCCATGAGAAAATTGCGGTGACTGTGAACGGCATTGTTTACTGGAGCATGTAGCTTCAACTGGATGACGTGGATCTGGACAATATCAAGACAATCGATTTATTGCAGCATGAAATGAAAAAGTACAATCTTGTGGGGACATCCTTGACTTTTAAACCAGCCACACCTACTTTTACGCCCATTTTTGAATAAAGCTTTTAAAATTTTAATTAAAATTTTATTTTTCAAGCATGCTTGAAGTGGCTTACTACTAGTTTTTACTATAAAATATTACACATGTTTGTAGTGATTAGATCTTCTAGGATTACTGTCATACTACCAAGAGTATCAGTGTCTTTGACTTTTAATTTGCTTACACGTTTTCATAAAAAATTAACTGAAATTAATATTTTAATTTGTTTACTTTTTTTTGTAACTAAATTTTATTCTTGTTTTACTATTTAGGCTAAAAAAATTAAGATTCTTAAAAAAAATAAAATAAAACTCTTGCTTGGAATACTTAGTTTGGGTCAGCTGAACTTTTTTGATTTATGTTCTGTAAAAGTAGAAGACACACACTTACACAAACACCAGTAAAACATATTTAGATTCATTGTAATTGTTTCATTTTTTTTTCTTTTTATAAGAGTTTGTATATTTAAAAGCGGTAATTGCGGGTTTCCGCTTCCGGCTAACTCCACTTGTTTCCTTGCCATTTAACAAAAAAAAATTTTTTAAACTTTTTATGCTGTTAAGCTTTGTTTAGCTGATGTGGAACATACTTTTGTTTAAAATTTTTTGTTTTGTTTTTTGTTGTTGTTTTTATATAAAAGTATTCCTCCGGCTTCCTGTGCTGATTACTTTAAAACATTTCGTGTTGTTTTGCTGCTTAGTTAATGCGTAAATGCGTGTGTGTGTCTGTGAATATATTTTTTTTCCTAAAATTTCATTAAAAATGTTTGCAGACTAGAGTTTCTAATTTAATGTTTTAAATTAATCAAAAAAAAAAAAAAATAATAAAGAAACAAATTCCTTTTTATTTTGCTGTCACTTGCTGCTCCATTTTAATCTATTTAATCCATAAATTCATTATTTAAATCTAACCTTTGCTTAAGGGTTTACGTTGTTGTCTTTTCTATTTTCCTTTTTTCACTCGCTTTATTTTATTCAATTCCCTTTTTCTTGGTTTTTACTCCTTTTTTTTATTTATTTACACAATTTCCTGGGTTTTGAGTTAAAAAAAAGAAACAGAAAAAAAAAGTTTTTAATATGCACAGAGCTTTAATTAAATATGTTTTTGTTTTGGCTTTTTTGTTTTGTTGTGGGTTTTAGCCCTGATGATGTTGGCCACTCAACGAACCCTAAATTGTTTATAAGATTTTTATTTAGTTTTCTTTTTTTCTCTCGCGTTTGTTACTTTTTCTCTTTATATTTTTTTTCAGTGAATTGAAAGTTTTTGAAACAGTTTTTGTTAACAGATTTCATTTATTTGTTCGTTGGTAATTTTTTTTTTTTTTGTTTTTTTTTCAGTAAACAAGTTTTTTTCTTACAAGAGTGGCCCATATTTTGTTGTTCAACTTTTAAGTTTTGTGGTTGTTGTTTAAGGGTTAATTGAACAACTTTTAGTAAATTGTTCTTAAACATTAATATTTTGCTCGATTTATTATAATTTTAAGGGTCAGTGAAAAAATGCTTAAGAAGAAAATATTTTTGAGCTAAAAAAATCGTTTTAAAAAGCATAAGCTACCAACAGGTCTTGCATAAACTACACCGTACAATGAAGTATTAAAATCAAGAGCGCGCACTAGTTACCTGTACACTGAGGTCAGCAAAAACTTATTGTGATTTCACTTTAAAGTTACAAATTCTTTCAAAGTCTTGCAGTCATTAAGAATTGAAAGGATTGCTTGATGCTCTATAACGAAAACAGTGGCAAATTAGACCATTCCAGTGACATGGTACAAGTTTCACTAAGAGAAAGCTTACTCTCATATTTTCCAAGTGCTTCCATACTGTGCAATGCCCAGTCATGAATGCCGTGTTATTGTGAATTTTCACTAACTTGATATACCTTGTCTCCAACCAATATTATTGCTTTGATCTGATAAAAAAATCCTTTTTGTTACTTAAATACTTTTTAAAATATTCCACAGCCTAATAATTTTAAATTTTATTTAAATCAGTTTAAGCTTAAATTTATTTGTACTTTGATGTTCATCTACACACGATTGGGAAAAAAATTTGTTGTTCATTTCCAAAAAATAAAAACAACAACAATATAACCATTAACCAGCATTGTTGTTTATTAATTTTTATTTTAACGAGCAATTTGCATTTGAATTTGTAATTTTACAAATCATTTGCGGTTAGTTTAATATTAATTGAAAATCTATTTGGGCGAAAAGCTGCCTGCCTGCACAACAAAACAAAAAAAAAAAAACTAAAAATAAATTGAAAGCAAAAATAAACAAAATAAATTGCAGAAAATAGAAATAATAATAATAACAACAACAAGTTAAAACAAAATAACATGACATGCATTTAAATTGAGTTTTTTTTAATGAACTTTTTCGCCTAAGCGCGTGTTTTATGTATGACGATGACTTTTTATCGCTACATTTACACTCTGGCTACGAAATAAAATAAAAAAATAAAAACAACCAGATTGTGAATGTTGTTGTGGTTAACACCTGTTTTCACAAAACGGAGTGTATTGCTGATGAAACAGTAGCAAAAAAAAAGTCGCTTAAAAAGCAAAATGCAATTTTTCTATTTAACAGAAAGTTTCACCTCAAAGACACATGCACAAATAGCGTTAGCGAAACTATAAAATGATTAGAAAGATTTTCAGCTTTTGCCAGGTTTTCTTTAAAAGAAATTGTAATAAATAATGGGTGTTACATAAAGCTTACGTACTACGTAATTTTTATATATGTAATTAAAAGCTCAAAGGCTAATGAAAATATCAATAGTGCCTTATGATCTACATAACTAAAGGCTTTACAGTTAATAAGAGAGTAAATTATAAATTAGTCTCAACAAATCTAGATTTTAAGTAAGCCTTACGTATTACGTAACTAAAGTTTTAAAGCTAGCATCCTAGAAGACTTTTAGTATATTTTAAATCAATTCTAATCAATGATACACTTCTGGGTGTCGTATAAACATTACGTATTACGTAACTTTAATTTAATAAATGTTCAACTAACTTATTAAAGACTTTAAATAAACTTTAAATAATGTTCAAATAAGCTATGAAAAGTAAAAAAAACTACTAATGTTGCTTACATCTTACGTATTACGTAATTAAAAATTTTAGTATTACTAAGAGATACGCTATAATTCTTAAAACCTTTTAAGTAATTCCAAAATTTTTAAAAAGTTATACATAAACCTTACGTATAACGTAACTTACAGCTTTAGAGTTAGCAAGAGATTGTTTATCATCCTACAAAATTTTTTTATAAATTTTAAATAAATCATCCATGGCTTACAGGGGTGTTACCTAAACATTAAGTATTTCGTAACATTCGCATAAATTAAAAATTGAACGTACGTTAATTGAGGATATCAAATAACCTCTAATTAATTTCAAGTAAATCATGACAAATAATGCAACTGTGCTTAACGTAACTAAAATTTTTTGAGTTAGTTTGATATTCTATAAGCTTATTTACGACGCCAAAAAAACTTCTAATTAATTTTATAAAAGCCATAGCATATAATGTAATTCTTTGTCTAACAAAAAGCTTACATATTACGTTAGATTTAATGACGATCTCATACTTTAAAGTTATTTCTAAGTACATCAATACAAATAAATGCAACTCTGTGTATTGTTTAAAATTTACGTGTTATGTAACTAAAAGCTGTAGGGTTAGTTTGACGCCAAGAAAGAACTGTAAGTAGTTTCTTAAAAAGCGACAACAAATAGTGTAGTTCTGAATGTTACATTACGTATTACGTTATTAGAGCTAATGAGGGATCTCACACGTTCACTGAACAATTTAAAAAACTTCTGAGTAATTTAAAAATAATTCATGACAAATTTAGCAATTGTTGGTATTACGTAAACCTTACATATCGGAACATATGCAGTAGCAAGATGCGTAATAAGCTGCTTAGGTAATGGGGCATTGCTCCCAGAAGATCTAGACATAATTAATCTTACAGCAATTACGAGATTAGTTAGGAATATCGGATTTTAGTTAGGTACTGGGCTGCCGCGGTGCGATTAAAGCCCTTGTTGATAATAATAATAAAACTTACGTATTATGTAACTAAAAGTTTTATAATGAGTTAGAGATCTTATGGCATCCTTGGAAACACGTAAGTAATTTTTAAACAAGTCATATATAAACCTTACGTATTACGTAACTGAATGCTTCAGGCATGATTAATTAATATACAATATTTTTGAAAAGTTAATTGTTTAAACAAAAAGCATTTGCCTAATTTACTTTCACTTAAATTTTTATTAGATATTTCCGTTTCGTAAAATACCACTTTCCTCTCTACATTTGGTTTAACGCTATATTCCTGTTGTGTGTAGTAGCAAGTATGTAAATACGGGTAAGTAAGCATGTTTTTTGCATTACCGTTTTTTGTTTTTTTCTCTTAACTTTTTCATTTATATGCTCTATCAGCAGCAATCTGAAAATCAATCTGTTTGTATGTGATTTTACTTCAACTGACAGCTGAATGACTCTGTGGGACTGTATTTAATTTGAAATATACAATTTTTGTTTTTCGCGCAGTATCACAATTCTAATAAATAAAAATATAAAAACAAAATGATGGTTTTTGTAAATAAATAAAAAAATAAATAAACAGACAGACCGACAAACGTACGTCATATGTTGGTATGAGTGTTGCCTTTATTATTTTTTAAAATCTTTCATTTTGTGATTTAAAAAATAGTAAAAATAAATCTTACTTTTTTTCCACTCTGTCTTCCTATTTTCCATTTCACTCACTCTCTTATTAAAACTTGTGTTCATGAGTTTCATGAGCAGCAATTTATTTTTTGGTGAATGTGTGAGTGGCAAGTTGATGCTTGTAAACTTGCTGACCGCTTGTAACTGAATGCTTGACAGTTTAATTATTTGCCCGTTATGTAAACGTATTTCTTAATACATTTTGGTTTATTTCATTTTATTTTTTGTTTTCATTCACTTTAATTTAATCCTTTTAAAAGAGGGATAAACAAAGTGTTTTAAATCGTAATGCGTTATTAAAATTAAATTAAGAAAATGTATACAATTACCCCGGCAATTGCATTATGAAATTGTATGCAATCATGTTTAAGCAATCAATTGGTTTTTTTTATTTAGCTAAATTTGTTTCTCTTCTTATTAGTTTGTCTTTACTGCTGTTGTGTGCAACCAATTAAAATTGAGCAGAATTATGCAAATCATGATTAGATGGGAGTAGGAAAAGAAATTTCTTTTTTAAATTACTTGAAACTCAAATTAGTCTTAACGAAATGGATTTTTTTTTTTGTAAACTTATCTTTACACATCCGCATTAACCAACACATACGAGTTGTTTTAGTAACAAAAAGAATACTTGTTTAGACTTTATTTATTTATTTGATAACTAAACATGTCATGATGGCAGCACTGGCTGGAAAAATAAAAAGACTACAGGTAATGCTGTAGTTAAACAGTGTTTATAATTGATGTAATGATATGGCAGCACTGGACATCAAAAATAAAAAAACTATTTACAGGTTACGCTGACTTCGTAATCGTATTTATTAGAGTAGTAATGATATGGCAGCACTGGCCACCAATATAAGAAAACTATTTACAGGTAACGGTGACTTTCTGTAGTAGCAAAATAGTGTTTGATAGAATAGTGATGCTTTAGCAACACTGGCAAGCACAGGCTTCCTTTAAAATCAGGAATTTTGAGATTTTAAATAATGGCCGTTAGGCCACTAAATAAACCAAGGCTGCTATTAAAGCCTGGGAATATGCAGGGTAGTTGTAATTGTTTAAGTTTTTATTAATTTTCCTTTAAAATTGGCATTTTTGATTCCACAATTTTACCATTCTTTTACACAAGCAACTTTTTTGATAATTTTATAAAGTACAAATAGAGAACAAAAGAGAGTCTGTAATGCAACTAAACCTGTCATATGTAAATAATCTTCTGTATGAAGTAGCAAAATAATGTTTGATGGTGTGGCAACACTTCAAAGTAAAATTTGCCAATTTACTTAGCCCTTACTCTGCGTCTTGAAGCCGCTAGCCACTCGCAGAGAACATATTCCGACGTTTCTTTTACTACACGACAAAAACGACTGATATCATCCTGTACCACACCTATTCTACTCATGTGATAATTAAGTCTACAGTGGCCGGTGAGAAGCTCAACCTAGAGTTTTATATTATTTCTGCTGACATTTAAAACAACCTCTGCTCTAATGCGTTTCTTTGACTGCCGCATGCCCCTTTCGACTTTCCAGCAGTCTTGTAGACTTTATTTCTCCTCCTTGCGCAGTAAGGCATGAGTGAAGTTGTTATTAAATTAGTCTAGCCCAAGAGTTTCTCTTAAAGAAACAGGCTGCTGGCGTTTGGCAATCTTTCGGCAGCTACCAAGAGTATATTTAAAAATCCTTAGCGTGTGTCTGGCCTAATTATTTTTCAGAAGCTTGGCCAACTGGGTAATCATCTCGTTTTAAGGAAATTTCTATTCACACACATAAACATTCCACTAGCACACCAAAAACTATGTCGAACAAATCGATTTTAGGCCACTGCAAGCAGACATTTGTTTTCATATGTTTGTTAAGCGTTAGAAGCTACACACACACACCCACAGACACAAATACACTCATACCCACAGATAGAGAATTTAAGAATTCATTGTGTGCTGAACTGTTTGTTTTGCTTTTGCATTCTTTTGTTAATGAAATGATCGAAAAGAAAGTAAAGCATGTGCTGCAGTATGCGCTTTTCTCATTCCAATTTAAAATAAAAATTTAGTTCAAGTAAATTTTCTATTTAATTTTAGCCAAAAGTGCCAGCACAAAATACCATTTCATATGCAGCAGTTTATTAAAACTCTAGAAAAATAATCAAATTAAGCAACTTCGATATTGTATGAGAGAGAGTTATAAAGCCCATTATTATACCCATTACCAATAATTGAAGTACAAATTTTGTGAATTAAAAAAATCGATTTTTGGCTTAAAATTAAAATCGTAACACATTTCACGTCTTCATACATTTTAATATTAACTCTCACTGAGAGCTAGAAAATGCTAACTTAAAATTGCAGGCCAGCCCGATAATATTAATTTTAAATTTAACTAAAGAAATTATGAAAAGGCTGCCTGCTTGTGGTAGAAAATTTTTATTAATAAAAATCTATTTTAAATAAAATCGATTCTTTATGTAAAACTATTTTACAACGAGTACAAACAAAGTATGTGAAACGTAAATTCCTTGCACTTCAACAAGCAAACTTTCTTTACTACACACACGTGAGTATTGGTAAGGCTGTTCATGCGTGTGTGTGTTCTAAATAAAACAATGTTGCTCGTTGCACAAGTATGTATGACTTTTTTTTTTTTTTTTTTTTTTTAACAGGAAACTTGAAACACTAAACCCTTCATATACTCTTTGGTGTGTATAAGGGTTTGAAAATCTAATGGCATGTAAAGTTACCGATAAGCCTAGTCTATGAAAGAAAATAAAACATTTTCAAAGAACGTTATTACATAACAGCTATTGAAAATAAAGAAAAATATTAAGAAAATTTGTTTTTAAACCATTAAGCATTTCATATTTGCACTAAATATTTTTTAATAAAGACATAAAAGGCATTTTATAAAATTAAAAAAAAAAAAACTCAACGAAAGTTAATCAAATAATAAACTTTTTTTTAGTTAAATTTTAAGGCCAGCAAAAATGTAACACTTTTTTGAAAATTGAAAAACATTTTGCAGAATAAGCAATTATAACAATTAGGTTTTTTTTGTATAAACTTTAAATTAAAAAAGAGAAAATATGGCCTTATTTTTGTCACACAATCAGCTTAAAAATACTGTGCACCCCACTGTGCAATATTACATATAATTTTTTCTTTAAGTATTAAAGCAGAAATTTTGTAAAAATATGTACAAGCGATTTCAAGAGTATGTACCCAATGTGCAATTATATTTATTACATTATTATATTTGCTTAATCAGCTTAAATTGTAGAAACACTTTACGCAAGGGGTAGGCTGGTGTATGCACGCAAAGAAAAAATATGGTTGAGGTAACTATATTCTGGGGGAAACATGGTAGGTTCAACCCCCGGCCAGGGCTAATATCTTTTTTTTATTATTTTTTTTTTTAATACATGAAAATGCTGATTTTGCCGATAAAATCATCTTCAGTGACGAGGCCCATTTCCATCTTGATGCCTTCGTCAATAGGCAGAATTGTCGCATTTTTATTGAGGAAAATCCTCGACTGATTCACGAGAAGCAAATGCATCCTCAACGTGTCACTGTGTGGTGTGGTTGTTGGGCTGGAGGAATCATTGGACCTTTTTTTTATGAAAATGAGGCAGGTCAAGCGCACAGTCAATGGTGTTCGGTATCGTGAAATGATAACCAGTTTTTTCTTGCCTAGAATTGAAGAAAAGAATGCGGAGCGCTTGTGGTTTCAACAAGATGGCGCCACATGTCATACAGCCAGAGAAACAATTCAATTGCTGCATCAGTCATTTATTTAAAATTTAAATCTTGCGTTCTTGTAGGGACACCCTTTACATATTTTATATAAATATTTAAAAAAAAATTTTTTTAATATAAATTTTTTGTATCAATAAAATTTTTTTTTATTCCAACAAGAAACATAAAAGGGTGGCTCTCTTGGGCCCTCTAATGTGGCTTTTGTGTGTAAGAGGGAAGTAAAGAATGACACCAATTGAGATAGGTTGAAAGGAAGTAGGGAGATAGAAAAGAAGAAGAAGAGAAGCCCATCAGCTAAGCCAATTGATGCTTCTACAGTAGCCGACCTTTATTTATATGCAGAGAAACCTCGCAGATGGTGAGTACGAACTGTTGCTCCAGGACAAGGCAAAGGTAGAGAAGTAAAAGAATGTTTTCTACTCTATCTCATCTTGATATCTTCTGCAGAAGCCATTAGATGGCAAACCTATTCTCTTAGCAGGATTGCCACAACTTCAGTGGCCTGTTGCTACATTTCTCAACTGGTTTCGCTGGAGAGCCAGTAAATCCCGATTGCTATTTAACCTAGACCAAGTCATATTGCATGTGCACTCGTCTTTTCATCTGCACTGTGCTCTATGCAAAAAGATACTCTGGATCTGCTGTTTGTTGTCTGCTGCTGAGAAAGGGAATGTCTAAGGACGTGTGCTGTGTTAGCTGATCCAAAAATTTTAATCGCTTGAAGACTGAAATATTCGTACATTAACAAAAAAGAGCTTTTTCTCTCTATATAGAGTCACTTATTTCATAAAACTTCTAAGAATTCTTTGTCTGAAGGCTGGTCTTTTAAAAACTTTTATTAAAAATCAAATTAAAATTTTTTTTTTTTATTAAATTAATTTTTTCAAATTAAAATTAGTTTATTTAAATGATATGATTAGCGCTTGACTTTAATTTACTATAATATTTAACCCTCTAATTTATTCTATTCGTTTTAAAAAGGATATCATGTCAAGCAACATCATTAAAAATTTTAGAAATTGATTTTCGATCTTATAAATTTATTATTATTTAATATTAATCAAGCTTAAGATCTTAAAAAATTGTTTTTATTACGACTTTCTTTTGAATATCTTCTTCAGGGAAGAAAGTCAAAATATCGGAAAATTTAAATAAAAAAAAATTTTTTAAGATCTTAAGCTTGATTAATATTAAATAATAATTGATTTTATTTTTATGTTTTTTAATAAAATTTTATACTCATAAAAGGTGATTTTATAAGAACTATCGGAAATTAAAAAAAAAAAAAAAAACATAAAATTCAGAAAAATGCATGAAATATTTATTTGGATCGATAGTTGGGTCGATATAATTTAATGTTTGAAGATTATTTCATGCAAATGTTGGCCGCGGCTGCGCCTCAAATGGTCCATCCGCTTAGTCCAATTTTGGCATACTCTTTCCAACATTTCGGCCGGTATCTCACGAATAATGTTGGCAATGTTGGCTTCCAGTGCGTCAATCGAAGCGGGCTTGTCCCTATAGACATTAGCCTTAACATAGCCCCACAAAAAATAGTCTAGAGGCGTTAAATCGCACGATCTGGGCGGCCAATTGTCTGGTCCCAAGCGTGAAATAAACTGTTCACCGAACTCGCCTCTCAATTGGTCCATTGTTTCGCGTGCTGCGTGGCATGTGGCACCGTCTTGTTGAAACCACATGTCATGCAAGTCAAGCTCTTCCATTTTGGGCAAAAAAAGTTTGTTATCATCGCACGGTAGCGCTCACCATTCACAGTAACGTTGTGATTCGCATCATCTTTGAAGAAATACGGCCCAATGATGCCGCCAGCCCATAATCCGCACCAAACGGTTGTTTTTTGTGGATGCATTGGTAGCTCTTGCAATGCTTCTGGCTGCTCTTCACTCCAAATACGGCAGTTTTGCTTGTTCACGTATCCATTCAACCAGAAATGAGCCTCGTCGCTGAACACAATTCTTCGATAAAAAAGTGGATCTTTATCTAACTTTTCAAGAGCCCATTGACCAAAAATTTGGCGTTGTGGTAGGTCGTTTGGCTTCAATTCTTGCACCAGTTGTATCTTATAAGGCTTCACACCCAAATCCTTCCGCAAAATTTTCCACGTAGTGGAGTAACAGAGGCCCAATTGCTGCGAACGGCGCCGAATCGATAATTCACGGTCATCACCAACACTGGCCGATACGGCTGCGATATTATCTTCAGTTCGCACTCTACGTAAGCGTGTTGGTGGTTTAATGTCCAACAATGTAAATTTGGTGCGAAATTTTGTTACAATAGCCCGAATAGAAGCCTCAGTAGGTCGATTAAACTGACCATAAAATGGAAGAAGCGCGCGATGAACTTTCTTAACAGAGCACGCATTTTGGTAATAAAATTCTATAATTTGCAAGCGTTGTTCGTTTGTAAGACGATTCATGATTAAATTATAGACCAAACTGAAGATGTTTGACAGTGACACAAGATACAAAACGTGCGTGAGCTGTCAAAACTAGTGTTGCCAATAAGATAAAAGCAAAAAAATCACTCTTTACTTATGAGCATGTATAAACGTAATTGATTTTTATTTTTAAGTCTTCCTTATGTTATATTTGATTTATGGGTTTTACAGTCTAGACGTACTAAATTCATCTTAAGTGTTACGCGTTCACATGCCTTTTTGGTTCTATTTAGTTAAAGGATTTTGTGGTGGATTGTTTTGTATATGATTTTAATGCCAACATGCATATGCTTAATACAATTTTGTGTTATAAAATAAAAAAATACGTACCAACTAACTCATAACACCAAATGGTTTTCATAAAATTCACGATAAAAGTGAATTAAAAAAGAAAATAATTTTGTAGTTGCTTTGTAACAACAACACTTTCCTGATTTTCTGTAACGGAAATTTTATTTCAAGGAAAATTTATAGAATCTCTTTTTAGCCAAAAAAAAATGATGATGCTTTTAAATAAAGAAAACTAATAAAGCGAAAATTACTTTGTTTTTTTGGTCTAGATAGAACTAAAATTAAAACTCCTATACACAGGCCTCAACTAGTTAAAAGCCTGCAAGTTGCCAGTAATTTTCAACTATTTAGCTTTTAGTCATTATTACACTAACAGTCACGCGTGAGTTCATTAGCAGAGCTTGATTATCTAAGCATATACATTGTGTGCAACAACGTAATCAAGTGTAAACCTTTAATGACGTAAAGTGCTTGTAAGAGTTTTGTAAGTATTAAAAAAAAAGCAAAATAACAAATAAAACGAAAAAAAAAACTTAAGCAAAAATGCTGCATAATTTTCCTTTGAGGCATTAAGTTTGCGAGCGGGAAAATAATTTACTTTAACAAAAAAAAAAAAAAAAAAAATTAATAAAATGGACAAAGAAAATCATAGTTTTTGTTGTTTTGCTAAACATACCTTTTAAAAACTTTTATGGTTTAACACTTTGTAAGCAAGAACCTTAAATAGAGAACAAGACAAATTCATTGCTTGTGAAAAATAACATAAGGACAACGTTGACAGTCAGGTAGTGAAGTTGGCTGCAAAACAATTTTTTGTATTTTTCTTTTGTTTTTTTTGACCAGTAATTTTTGTCTTAATCCACATAAAAGCTCAACTCTACAACGAAATGCTAATTTAGGTTGGCCCTAGGAAAACAAACTCACAATGTCGTTATTTCATATAACGAGTGGCCATAAATAAAGAGTTGAAATTTGGTAAAACATTATCAAATGCAAAATTCAGTCATGAAATCTAAAAATGCCATAAAAGTAAGAAAAAAATTTTAAGCTTCATGTAATTTTATATAATTTTTCGATGTGATATCCTTAACGATTTAACCAAATTTGATTCAAATCAGATCAAGGAAAATTCAAGGTCAAAATTGTCATTTTTCTAAAAATTAAAAGAAAATTAATTTCTTAAACTAATTATGTACAGAAAACACTCATAGTAAATTGAATGGGCCATAATCATAGTCACAAAAAAGTAGGCTTTTATTAAGAGCTGACTCTTGTTCATAAGAATTCAAATATTCAAACAAAAAACTGAGTAAGCATTTTTGTAACTATTGATTAATAATTCTTATTTAGTCAATTGCTTTTACAATATAAAGGTTCTAATGTTTGCAAGAAACGTTAGGAGTAATCTACTGAGTAATCAGAGTAATGTCTGACGAAATGGTCCATATAGATGTAATAACCCCTTCAGTACTTATTGTACTGAATAAATAACTCATGAGAATATCATGTGTAAAAGAATAAATTTTAAAACCAACGCAATTTCTGGAATTAAGCACAAATAAAGATTAATATTTTGTTTAATTTTTTTATTTAATTTTATTTATGATTTAATTTCAGGTTATGTTTAAAAACTAATTTAAGGAAAACTTTTACTGCTGCTCGAGATAGTGTGGCAGAAGAGCCATCAAGCAGTTACCGTGAATGGTGTTTGCTATCGCGAGATGACAGCGGACTTCTTAGGGCCACAAATTGCAGTTATGAAGCTGGGCAATATGTGGCGCCATTTGCTACAAAGCCAAAAAAATAAAGACTTTTTTGCACGATCACGTAATTTGATACCATTGGCCTCCTTTCTTTAAGGATATTTAAAAAAAAATTTACGTCAATAAGCCAGGAACAATTCAAAAGCTAAAGCCCATATGACACTTACTTTTTCTTGTATTGGAAATTTAAAAAAATTCTTTTAAATAGTTCAAAGTTATTTCTGAGTATTTTGCTGGTATATTACAAATCTAGACGACTTCCCCTTTAGAATGATATATGTTCCATCCGGTAACCTTCTATGGTTCGTTCGGAGGTTACTTTGGATTATTTTGAAATTTCTATCCACCCCAGCGCTGTTGCTCTAAATGATTTTAGCAACTTCCCAACGAACCATTAAAGATTTTGTAATAAAACACATATTAATTTAAAGAGGAGACTGTCTAGATAATATACCGCCCAAATACTCAGAAGTTACTTTGGATTATTTAAAAAAAAATTTTAAATTTCCATGTACCGAGGTACTGTTGTACTCAAAAATTTTGGCAGTTTCCGTTTTGCATCATAAAATAAAAACTACGAATTTTTCCGAAAATGTGAAAACACTACAGATTAAATTAATTTTTTAATTTGGTAGTTTTTATAGGCAAAACCGGGAATGGTACCTCGGCAAAGTGTGGAATGGTAAAAACCCCTCAAAGCAACAGCACTAGATAAATATGGAAACTTAAAAAAAATTTTTTTTAAATAGTTCAAAGTAACTTCTGAGTATTTTGGTGGTAGATTATATGTCTTATCTCCTAATCTTCTATGGTTCTTCCGGAGGTTACTTTGGATTATTTTGAAATTTGTATATACCCCAGTGATGTCCAAAGTAATTTCTAAGTATTTGGGTAGTAAATTAGAAAGCTAGATGACCTTCTGTTTAAAATGATATGTGTCCCATTCCGTAATCTTCGTCCGTCAGCTGGGTATATGGAAACTAAAAAAAAAATATTAAAACATAATCTAAAGTAATTTCTGAGTATTTGGGCTAAAAATATATATAGAAGTATTAAGTGACATAAGACGTATTTGATAAATGTACCATTAATACTGAAAACATATTTACAAATACTAAAAAACGTAAGGGGCTAAGTTAAAACATATTTAATACGGCATATTTATCTTCACTCATTTAATTTTTTCTATGGCTTTGATTTTATAGAAGAATGTGGAAAGTAAAAAAAAATTATTATTTTGCTAACACAGTGAAGGGTTTATAAGACTCGGAATTAACTCGAATTTAACTTGTTTTGTATTTGGTTCTTTCCATCATTTGTTGTTTCTTTCTTTCAATTCTCTATCAAAAAAATGGGAAAACAGTGAAGTGTCATAAGGGCTTAAGGGAAGAAATAATGCGGCGCATTAACAACATTGAAACTCAATTATGTCTCAGAGTTCAGTTAGACATCCTTCTATGATAATACGAGCAAATAGTTTTAAGAAAAGAATGTGAAAACTTGTTGTTTTATTTACAATTCCCAACGTGCGTTTGGGTAGAACCACCCTATTGTTTAATTAATTTTTTTTTCTCTTCTTTAAATTGCCCAAACTCAATATTTTTCATATTAAATATTTTATGCTTCTGTTATTCACATGCCACACAAAATTATTTTGCTGATATTCACTGCCAATGCTATTATTTCATATGATAAGTAAATATGAAGGATATAAAGAACGAAAACAACAACCATTACAAAAAGATTAAAAGATTCTTTACATTTCTTGTTAATACACATTTATTTAATATTTTTTTTTTATATTTTGTTAGACAATTACAATAACTATTCCATATTTCGTGTTTTTTTTTATATTTTTTTAAGTCTGCACTCCACTAAAGTCAAAAATCTTTTGTTGGTTTACAAAAAGAAAATAAAATAACTTTAGAAAACTTATCATGATTATAGAAACTACATAAATATTTAACCAAAAAAAAGAAACACATTTATGCATGAGCACACACAGTGGGACACAAAATTATTAAGAACTTTTAGTTTAAAAATTGTGTGATTAAAACAAAAATAAACTTGTTATGCTTTTTAAATTTGAAAATATTAATTTACATAAAAGTGTTTCTTCCTTTCAGGAAGAATTTTTTAAAAGCAAATAAAAAAAAAAAAAAAATATTAATTTGTCAAGCGTATTGAAGCCACCTTTCAAATTAACAATTCAATTTTTCTTTTACATTCAAGCTGCTTATGCCAATTTATAAAAATGACATGTTAATATTGAATTTTTTCTGCACAAAACTACCAGGAAGTAAGAAAAAAAATCTGTGTTCAGGATTCTATAGAAAAAATTCAGTGTAGTCTCTCTGTGTGTGGATGTGTGCTTAGCAAATGCATAAAAATAAAACTCCCACATCGTCATGTTCTTGTATCTTAATAAATGAAATAAAAAATACACAACAGCTACAGAAAAAATTAATTTTTTTTTTGCAATTTTCATCTCCTTTGACTTATTGCTTTCGTTTTACTTTTTTTTTATTTCTCTCTTTTTTTTTTGGTTTGTTTCTTTGTCGCTTGCTTTATGCTGTGTTATAAAAGTGTGGTAAATTTAACGTCATGGTATATGTGTGTTTTTTAGACTCTAATCTTCAAATAATGGAAAAACTTTTGCTGTTAAGCAAAAGCTTTTCAATTCTTTTATCCAGTTTTTACCATCTAATATTGTGTATGGGTTTATATTGATTTGCTACTCCTTTCATCCATTTGCTCACTCTCTTTCTATCTCTCTCTCTCCCTCTCTCTCTTTTAACTCTTCCGGTTTTCTTGCTTCTAGATATTTTATGTTTATGACACTTTTTCCTTTTTTTTTTTTAATATATTTTCTGGCGAATTAAAAAACTTTGTAATTTTCAATTTTTATTGGAAACAGAATTAGATATAAAATGAAATAAAAAAAAATGTAACATACACACTCGGCTGTTTATACCCTGCACGCAAATAGACTAACTAGCGATCCAAAGAAGTCGATGGAAAGGAAACACAGGGACTTATTGTACAATATTACTCAGTTTCTTAGTGGGCATGGTTTAGACTAACGGACTCACCGTACTGTCTGTCCAAGATTTGATGCCGCAAGGGCAAACCTGGTATGACAATTAAATAGCGTATTTAGACTTCACACTGTGATCCAGTTAATGATGGAAACATCTGACAATTGGGGATAGAATTTGAAGCACCTACGATTGGTTCTTTTAGAACTTCGTAGAGCTCTAATTAAAGCACAGTAGGGTTGACTGGACCAACCCATCTCGGCGAAGTAATACCTTCATATCGGATGAATATTGTGGCGTTAAGTTTTAGTGCGTAGGCGCCCCCGCAAAAATTCCGGAATGCTCACTGGATATCTATGGAGATCGCACACCCCTTGCCCGCAATGAAAAAAAAAACCTTGAACGTAAAAGTCAAAATACAACATTTATAAGGTTTTTATGATCCCAACAAGAAACTAATTGTAAAATAAAACGAAAATAAAGGGTATTTTTTATAGACGTATAGAACTTTAAATTGCAATAAAACAACGATGGATTATTCGATTGACATGAATTTTATTTATCCGAAAGATAATCTTGTGGCATTACATTTTAAATGATTTCTGGCATATGACCAATTTTCGATGACTTTTTCAAACATTTGTAGCCGTATATCGGCAATAACACGGCGAATGTTGTCTTCCAAATGGTCAAGCGTTTGTGGCTTATCCGCATAGACCAATGACTTTACATAGCCCCACAGAAAGTAGTCTAGCGGTGTTAAATCACAAGATCTTGGAGGCCAATTCACAGATCCAAAACGTGAAATTCGGCGGTCACCAAACGTGTCTTTCAATAAATCGATTGTGGCACGAGCTGTGTGACATGTTGCGTCGTCTTGTTGGAACCACAGCTCCTGGACATCATGGTTGTTCAATTCAGGAATGAAAAAGTTAGTATTCATGGCTCTATACCGATCACCATTGACTGTAACGTTCTGGCCATC
Source organism: Thelaira solivaga (assembly GCA_947397855.1). Taxonomy (NCBI): domain Eukaryota; kingdom Metazoa; phylum Arthropoda; class Insecta; order Diptera; family Tachinidae; genus Thelaira; species Thelaira solivaga. Next base: position 76,096,121 of record OX377610.1, read on the forward strand.
ATCGTTTTTGAAGAAGTACGGACCAATAATTCCACCAGCCCATAAAGCGCACCAAACAGTCAGTTTTTCTGGATGTAACGGTGTTGCGACATACACTTGAGGATTAGCCTCACTCCAAATGCAGCAGTTTTGTTTGTTGACGTAGCCATTCAACCAGAAGTGCGCTTCATTGCTAAACAAAATTCGCTTATTAAAATCGGGAACAACGGCAATCTCGTTTTGGGCCCATTTGCAAGCGTTGTTTAGGCGTGAGTCTATTCATGATGAATCGCCAAACCAAACTGAGAATAAATCACTTGACAGCTGTTAAATCGGTCGCCATCTTGAACAGTAATGCCAACTTAAAGTTCTATACGTCTATAAAAAACAACCTTTGCAACATGCCCTAATTGGCAAGCTCGCTCAAAACGTAACTGTTGTGCAATTGTTGAGTATCACGACACGGGTTTTAGATTGACCCTACTACTTAACAAGGTAGGTGTGTGCGGACTTAGCTTTAATACACATGATTTGCTATCTGTGTTCTTCGTGATGTGGGTGCAGTGGTGGTAAATAGGCTAAAATGTTAAACGTGGCTTGACAACAGGAGTCAAAAAAAATTTTATAAAGCTACAAATTAGTCAACTTTAATTTAGCTGCAAAGCTTTCGAAAGTGAATCACTTCCAGGTGGATACTGTTTATCTGAGTTAAAAAAGGAAAGTATTTGAGTTTTTGTCTTTTTAATTATTCAGTAACGATGATTCGTAGCGACAAAAAAAAAAAAGGTATAACGATATTTTATCGAATTCGGTATTCAAAAACTTTCCCACAAAAATATGCGAAGCTTGCAACAAAGCTAAGAGCACATAAATAATCATCCCAAATAACGATTTCTACTGAATACCGAATTCAATAAGTTATCTTTTTCTATGCGAATTTTCGTAATAAAAGTTACTGAATCGTAGATCTGGTAGCTCTTCTGACTACTAACTAATAGATCTACAAGTTAAAAGAGGCAGTTGGATTCCTTTAAAACTAATCTAAACTTCAATTAACACTAGCTGAGAAGTAGTTTTTCTAAAATGTCTTGAAAGTTACATGAATTGCCTGCAGAGTATAAAATCGAATTTCAACTAAATGAATTCACACAAACAAAATATATCTAAATCTTAAGCAATAAAAAAAAAATAAGAAAAAAAGTTAGAAAGTGTTAAAAAACCAAAAGCAACAATTTAGTGATTAAGTCAGTCACTCAGTCAGTCAGTTTGTGCATTTGCTGGTATTTAGCGTTCGTTCGTTTTTTTCTTTGTGTTCTTTTTCTGTGGTTACTCAGTCCTTGCCTAATTTCCTGTGGGTTTGTGCTAGATTCTCCCAGGATTTTGATAAAACCTGCAACAGCAACAACAAGTAAATATCGAAAATCTATGGCTTTTTAAGGCTTTTTTCTCCTCCTTTTTTTCTATATTTTATTTCCTTTAAATAGTCAAAATAAAAATAAAATACCACAAGCAATTAAGATTAACTTAATTGGCAGTTTAATTGCCAATTGATTTGTCATGATTTAGTTTTTATTCCTTTGTCTTTAATTAGAAATAAAAAAGAAAAAAATTTAAACAATTTGGCAAAGCTTAAAATTATAAATTTAAATAATTAGCGTTAGCATATTAAAAGGGGAAGAGTACAAAAGGTGATGTAGCCAAAACTGAAGTTGATTTTGAAAGTCATAAGTTTCTTCTTTTTTTTTTTAATTTGTTAAATAAAATTAAATGAATTTGTGCAATTGTGGTCACTCAAATGTCAGCAGCATTCACGGTCTATTTTCAGCAGAGAAACTGTTTTTTTTCTTTTTTGTTTTTTAAATTCAGGTGAGTTGTTCCATCAACTTTAAGCTCATAATTATTACAGGGAAATATTTTGTTAAAATAATAATTTATTGATAAAAGAAAAATAGAAACTTTTGTGGTTTTCTTTAACAAAGAAAATAAAAAAGTAAATAAGCCACACCTTACTACAAACATGTGTAATATTTCTTAATAAAAAAAAGCTTGTAAGCCATTTCAAGTATGCTTGTGCTGCCCTTGAATGAACTTTAATACTATGCTTTTTCATATTGGATGTTTTTAAGCCCGGGCCCAAATTACGGCACTCGCTGTTGATCGCACCTTTAATAGAATTTAAATGGAAATTTTGATTGATATTGAATGTTGTAAGTTGGCACCTAATCTAAGTCCTTGCTTGTCCTCCTTTTTGCATATTGACTATGGAAAAACTTAGTAAAAGGAATTTTTAAATCTCACTTCTCGATTTGAATTATTTTGTATTCATTTTATTAATAAAAATATTTAAATAAAAATCCATGCTCTACGGCGCGTCGCTTATTTGTATTAAAAACTATTTTTTGTAAATTTATGTGCATTTCATACGAGTCTAGTTTTTACGTGTCTATAATTTGTGCCCATAATGGCATCAGCCAGCCAAGCCAGACAGTTTAACAAAAGAAGCAATTGTCTACACATAAACTTTATTTCTCTATCGCTATACAAGCAGACATATTACATTCATCGCATTGTACTTTATGATTGTGACAAACGAGATATTGTTGAAATAAAAAAAAAAATTTTTTTGCCGTCAATTTATTTAATTTTTTTTTAACAATTTTTTTTTTTTTGCGTTGTGGTTAAAACCATTAACGTGACAAAATGATGAACCTCATGGAACGGGTTGGCCGCAAGAGCCAGAAAATATCATTTATTTGTCAAATTGTCACAGACATAAAAATGCATGACACATTAAAAATTTTATTTTTAATTTTATTTTAAATTAATAATAAAAACATATAACAGCAAACATACGTACGAGTACATACTTATTATGGCATTTAAAAATAGTTACCAAATGTATTTAAATTAAAACACAAAACTAATATTTAGCAAAATTTACAAGTGCACTACTGTTGTTGTTGTAATAAAATTTGGGGTTTTGTTTTTTTAGCTTTCCCATCACTAACAGAGCAAATGTGGCTGAGACTGGCTGCAAGTATCCAAAACAAAAACAAGTAACTAATTATCATTTGACCACTAACAGACTATTAAATGTTTCCAATTCAATGAGTATCATTTACCTTTTTAATACCCTACACCCCAAAACTGTGTATTCAAGTGGATGCTATTGTTTGTAGTTTCAAGCTCCAAATCAGTTAAAATGAATTGTTTCCTATGAAATATTTTGTTAATTGGTTGCTAAACAAAATTTAAAAAAAATTTAGGGGAAAAACATGCATTCAATGAAAATGTGTTTCAAAATTTATTCGTGGGAATAGGAAAAAATAAAACTATTTCTAAATATGTCGCCTTACCACTGCTGAAGCACAATAATAAACTTAAAGATATAACAAAAACAACATGTCAATTTTTCTTCTTTTTTCTTCTTCTTTTTGATTTTTCTGCAGAAAATATTTAAGGTCTAGACAAGAATCGAGTTGGAGGAAAGTTTTGAAGCAGCAACTAGTCCTGGCCAATGATTTTCAAATATGATCTAATTAATAAGACTATGGACTATGGCTTTTTACCGTGACTGTCTTTTTTTCGCCAGTGCTTTTGCAGCACATAAACAGTTTAAAAAAAAAATTTTTTTTTTCCTAAATCATTTTTTGATTAAATAATTTTTGAGATATACTTTTTTCCATGAAGGTTTTAGGGTTGATAATTTTTTATACGAATTTATTTGTTAGTTTTATTTGACCTTTCCTTCTTTAATTACTATGACTATTTTATTAAGCTTGAGGTCTTATTTTATAAATTTATTTTATATCGATATTTGGCTCCAACTTGCGTAGCTTCTTCAGAATATTTCTTTTTTTAAATTTACTCGTTATTCATAATTTTTTAATTGAATAATTTTTTTAATCGGATATTTTTTCAATCGAATAATTTTTTTCTATTCAAATAATTCTTTTATATATATTTTATACGAAGATTTTCTTAGTGGATAAGTTCTTTTACGCTAATAATTTATTTTTAACGTTTAATTTTGTAATCAAATAATTTTTAGAATATTTTTTAAACGGATAATTTTAGTCATATATTTTTAAACGAATAATTTTTGATAGGAATAATTTTCATAGGCGCATTAAAATCGTTAACTTCTTAAAAACAATTTAAAAACCATAAAATTCCCATGAACAAAAGTAAACTCTTGATGAGAGCCTATTTTTCCCCTGACTATAATTATGGCCGAATGGTACCTTCGAATAATTTTTTAAATCGAATAATTTTTTTTCTTTCGAATATTTTTTATATGAATAACTTTTTTTCGACAAATTTTTTTATACGAATTATTTTTTTAACCCGATAATTTTTTATTTAACAATTATGTCATACAAACAATGAAGCACTAAAGTCGTTATCATTTAAAAAATGACTATAAGTCCATAAAATTTTTATAACCAACAGTGAACTCTAATAAGAGCCTATTTTTCTTGACTATGATTATAACCCAAAGGTTTCTTCGAATAATTTTTAAAATCAAATAACTTTTTATATTGGAATATTTTTTATATGAATGATATTTTATTCGACAAATTTTTTTTACCAATAATTTTTTAATCGAATAATTTTTTATCAGACAAGTTTTTTTATATAATTATTTTTTTTAATCGAATCATCTTTTATTCGACAAATTTTTTCATACGAATAATTTTTTTTGGAATATTTTTTATACGAATAATTTTTTTAATCGATAAATTTTGTTAAGAATAACTTTTTAATCGAATAATTTTTTATTAGACAAATTTTTTAATACGGATAATTTTTTTAATCGAATTATTTTATATTTGATAAATTTTTTCTTTCGAATAATTTTTTTATCCAATTAATTTTTATACGAATAATTTTTTTAATCGAATTCTTCGACAAATTTTATTTTTACGAATAATTTTTTTATTCGACAAATTGAATTTTTACGAATAATTTTTTTATTCGAACAATGTTTGATCAAAAATAGTTTATTTATCAAATAATCAAAAATAAATATTTTCATAGTGCTCACAGGCGAAATTTCTTTGTAGGATTGTGCAAATCTCTCCCTATATATACAATTAAAAAAATTGAGCCCAGCTTAAGCACTGGCCGAACAGTTAAAATCTAAAAATTATATTTGGACTATGATGATCACATTCCTTTCGATTTTTTTTTCATTTAAAAAATTTTTTAAAATATTTTAAATTAAAAAACGTCAATAAATTGTTAATATTTGAATTGAAGCATTCCCAACAAATTTTCAAACTTATTTTGATCCTGAGTAGATATTTCAGCTTTAGAAAACGTACTTAAAAAGTCATGATTGGAAAATCATTCATTGAATTTTAATTATGTTTTACTTTTAATTATTTTACTTCAACACCCCTTCCCCCCCCCCCCCCCCCCTTACATAAAAATAAAAAAACAATTTTTGACCTTAACATTGTTTTTAAAAAGACTAAATGGAAATGTAAACCAACGAAAACAAAAAATCATCATCATGTTTTTACCAGGAACTTTTTTTATGGTTTTAGTGACCACATTGGACTGCATTTCATTAAGTAAGTCAACCACAAACTTCTACAAATCATATAAATGAAAGGAAAGGACAGGCAAACAGAAAAACTATTAACAAATACACACAAGCACAAACATAAACACTTGGATTGCAGTGTGTTGGGAGTCTAAGCAAAATTTTAAAACTGAATTGTTGCAGTTTCTAGAGCCTGTGCAGTTTATAGATTCTTTGAGGAATGAATCCATTTATAATTAAACTAATAAATAAATTTCATTACTCTTATAATACGAGTACGAGTACAGGTACTAAATACGTACCCTTCAGAAGAACTTATCCATTCAAGGCAATGTGTGTCCACATACTACATACCAGCAGACTTTGCTTGTAACCAGTTGGTTGTTCTTGCGAGCAGTAGCGATAATGAAAACAAAGTGCTTTAGTAAAAAATTTTGAGGATGGGTGATGTAAAAATTAACGTTTGCATTCGTACAACTCCTACAAACAAGCATGTAAATTTTTGTCAAAATAAAATTAAATTTCTAATCAAGAAGTGGACATTTTCGTAAACACAATTTTTGTGATGGCCGATGGTTCATGGCTGTCGCCTACTGACAGGTTTGTTTACTTTTTTGGCCAATGCAAAGGATAACGCATTCATGTGTATCCTAGACTTATGATGACCATATGAAAGAGTTTAACTTAAAATTTCATACGATCCATTTTTGTAATGTAGTAGTTAGTAGTTGTTGTTGTTTACTTTGTTGTGTCAAAGTGTTGACAACATGTGAAGTGAAGTTTTGGTTAGTTGCCTTTTAACGCAATGAACATGGAACATGTATAAGCACCATCAGAAACTTTTAATTTTACATGACAGACATGTAAAGGTTAAGGCAATGTTTACAAAAATGTATGTATGAGTACGTATGTACATGTGTGTAGGTTCATGTTCATTTTAGTAATTTTATAGACACATAAAAACAGGTATTTGTATTTTTAAAACTTTTAATTCAGTTTAAGGAACTTTTTGAGGTTCAAAAGCTAAACAGCTTTCTAAACTTTAAAATAAAATTATTTTTTGACATAAGAAAACTTAATGCATTGAAATGTTTAGTTTTTTTTCTTTCAAGGTTTTTTTTTATTAAAATTTTATATATTTAATATTTTTTCAAATATTTTTTTTTAATTATTTTTATTTTTAATTTAAAAAAAAGCAACCATTTAGCCAAAAACCGGTTATGATAACCGGTTTTTTATAAAAACCGGTTTTGCTTATTTAGCCCTCTATAACATAAATATACCACAGGCAACAAGTGCAAAAAATATAAGCTGGTTAACACAAATTTAGTTCTCCCAACCGAATTTGTTTTCTGTGTGTAATTTTGATGCAGATATTGATGAATTTTTTGAAGAGTCCTTGGATGAAGAAAATGATATCCCGCTACCATATGACTTAAAAAATGATGATCTTAATTCTGACGAAGAATAAACATCATCCAGTAAAAACGATTTGTTTTGAGTGGACTTTCTGGGTTTGCATATAAGATAGAGATAGAAACTGACAAAGAAAATCTTGTTAGAGCTAATGAGCTTGATTTATTAGCAGTTTCCAACGTAATAGTGCGTCTATAGTGTATGATTTCTTGCAATCCCAACTACAAGCTCTACTTTAACAAATAGTTTACTTCGTTGGCTCCCTGAGAATATCTAGCTAAAGAAGATGTTTTTAAGCTTGGCACTATCAGAAGGAATAGAATACTTGACTTAAAATTATTCCTTTGAAAAATATCGTGGATATTCAGAAGAGTACGTTTTTTTAGTAGACAAATGTTTGTAATCAAACATTTTTTTATTTCAACAATTTTTAACCGAATCTTTTATTATCGAATAGATAATTTTATTTTAAAAGTTTTTATATAACCGAATATATAATAATTTTGTGTTTGAATAATTTTTGTAATTTTTATTTGAAGAGTTTTTCAATTGAATAATTTTTTTTAACGAATATTTTTATTCGAAAAATTTTTTAACAAATAATTTATGTAAACGTATAGTTTTTTTTATAAATTTTTAATCTAATAATTTTCATGCGAATAATTTTTTTTGAATAGTTTTTTCAGTCGAATAATTTTTTTAAACGGAAATATACAAATTTTACAAATTTTACAAAAATAATCCCATATTTTTTTAAACAAAAATAGGTAGTTTGATGAGCACTGTTGTACCAATTTATTATTATTATCGATTTGTGTTAATAACATTATGCCTTCATTACTCTAAAAGCTTCTGAGAAGAAAAAAAAAACATGAAAAATATTGTGCACGCATTTCTGGAAAAATTTAGTTTTAATAAAAAGTTTAATAACTCATACAATTTTTAATGGATTTCGAAAAAAAAAATTTTATATTTTACTCATTAATAAGCATATTTTGAAAATAAATTTAAAAATTGTACGGTTCCTTTATAAAGTTTTGTGTAAAAACGTTTATAAAGTTGAAAAATGGTATGTGTACCATTTGAACAGCGTTAATGTTTTCTTTCTAAATCGATTGATATTCCACTGGTACGAAAAACCGGTTTTTTACCTCCATTCCAAATCGTATTTACGAAGTAATCCTTAAAAAAGGTGGCTCAGCACATTATTAGTATAGCTTTAGAACATTTAGAATTTAATAAAATGTAAATAAAAATAGTTAAATTTGTTAAAAAATTTTGAAAAAAAAATCTTTCTTTTTATGGGGTGTTCTATTCAAGTGGCGCAAAATCTTAAGAACTTTTTTTTTCATATTCAATAACAAAAATAATTTTTGGCTCGGTACGAGGCAAGAAAAAAAATTATGATTGATACATTTTACAGGGTATCAAATATACTTTCAATAATTAAAAATTCCATCTTTTTTAGCTTCGAAGTTATTAACACATAAATTAATAGAAAATTAATTAAGCACCAAAAAAAATTTATTTTTTTAAGCTATAATTAAAGTTAGAATATTGTGGGGCAAATAACCGGTTTTTTCCTAAAATATTAGAACCAAATTTGGGTGGATAGTTAAGGACACACTATCCAATACTTAACTCGTCGATATTTTTAATTTATTGTACAGCAAAAGCTGGATATTTGACTTTAACTGTCAGTAATTTTTTAACAATGGCCCCAAGCTATTTAATCGGACGGTTTTTATTTATTTTTTATCATTCGATTATCTTTTGTATTGAAATATTTCTTGTTGTAAATTTTTTTTTTTATTCAAATGAATTCTTTACAAAATATTTGTCTGGCTCTGATATTAAATAATAAAATTAAAAAAAAAATTACTTTTATTTGTATGAAAACCAGAGCCAGCAACTTTCAATAGCAACACCAAATCCATAATCTAAAAATAAATGATTTCTTATTTTATTTAATACTAGTATTTATATCTCATTAAATAACTTATATTGTTGGTAGAATTTGTAAAATTATTAATTTAAAATATGAGAATAATCTCGATGCAATTGTAAATCATTGCAAAGAACATTCCATTGAAATACTTTTTAAAATTTTTTTTTTATTTGAAACGCACACACAGGCAAACGCACACACAAGATTTATTTAAACAATTTAAAAATGTAGAAAAGTTCAATATCATTTAAACTTTGTTTCCATTTTTTTTTTCTAAAAATTTAATATGTAAGATATTTGTATTTATTGAAAATCTTTTCTAACAACTAAGTGATTTAAAATCCAATTCCTATTGATGCAATAACAACAACAACAAGAATAGAAGAAGAAAATACTTGCGCATTCTGTTTTGAGGTTGTTTTTTCCTTAATTCGTAACAAAACTTGTAAGAAGAACACATTTTATTTGGTTGATTTTATTTTTAAATTATTTGTTATACGAGTTATTTGGAAAAAGTTTACGCGTTTGTTGTTAAAGAGAAAAAAAAATAAACAAAAATAAAAATTATAGTCGTTGCATGTGTCTCAACCTCAACCACAACTAAATTGTTCGTGAGGTTTTCTTAAACACAGTTGAAAATGTTGCTGCCTTACACTTTTCAGCGAACTTTAAACCCGAAAACTCATACCATTTGCCGGTTAAGATTGCAACGGCTTGCTGGGTTTTTTTTTATAAATAGAAAACTTTGCCGGTTGTAGATTTTTATTTTTCGCTAAAACTTAAAGCGAAACCGGAAGTCAAGTGCACTTTCTGTTGTTTCCTTTTAAATCAATAAGCAAAAAAAAATATGGGCATAAAACGCATACACCAGCCAAAAGCAGTTGTTTTAACCTTTTAGAAAAATATTTCTAAATTATAAATTTTCAAGTTAAGTAACAATAAATAAAAGTCGTTAAAAAGAAATAGTTGAACGGAAAACAAAGTTGAAAAAAATATTTGATTTTATTAAAACAGAAATTTAGGGGAAAAGGTAAACTGCTGGTAATGAAAAAATAACTTTTTTGACTAAAGTCTGAATTCACCATCTTTATTTAACTGTTGACTATAGTTGATGCCGAATTCAATCTCTTTTGCTTAACAAACATTGAAAGTAACTGAATTTGCAAATTAAACAGGCTGGTATTCAAAGAGACTAATAACGACAAATTTGTCACAACACCGATTCCAAATCTACTTTAATTTTCTTTGAATACAAGCAACAGTCTTTAGACTTTCAAACATTCATTGACACAGGGCTCAATGTTTAATAAATTTTTATTTAAAATATTTTTAATTTATTAATAGTCCGTTTGTTTAACATCGCTAAAATAAAATTAAATTTCGGTTACAGCTTTTAATCACATAAAATATAAAAAAACTTTAAACTTTCGTAAACACGTACAGAAAGTAAAGTTTTTCTTGTATGTGGTCTAACAAAGTGTTTACTACAGGAAACACAAAACAAAAACACAAGTAAAAAACATCCATTAAAATGAAAACGCAAGGAAAATTCTTGTTTGAATTGAAGAACATGTTTCTACAAACATGAGTGCATACCCTCGCAAGAAACAGCAACGAATGTTTGTTTGCATTCACACATTACAACTTAAACAGCACAGTGCATAAATGAAAAACACAGCAATCAAACGAATTAATGAAATTTATAAAAAGCTAATTTAAAATTTAAAGTAGCCATCGTTCGCCATAAAAGTTTCGTTATGGCAAATTAATTTTTGCTATTAAACAATTTGTATTTTATTAAATTAAAAAAAAAAAATGAGCTTTATTTTAAGAGCGGCTATAATTTAGAAGTTTACTTTTTTGCTATTAAGCGGGGTTTGTTAAATTAAAACTTCTGGATTTTCTGCTAGAGAATATTAATAACTTTAGTTTACTCAGGAGCCAATGATCAAAGCTATCAGTGCTCTTTAATAACTTTGTCTTAGCATTAAATTCTGTTAGATTAAATAAATAAATAATAAATATATCACTTAAAACATTGGAATAATTAAGCATGTTGCAATTAAACATTTTTTTTTTTACTTGAGCACAAAAAGTCAACGCTTCATTATAAAGTTGCATTGCTGCGAATTATGTTTTGCTATTAAGCGGGGGGTTTTTTTAATAAGTTTATAAAAAATAATGTGTGTTTGCTGTAAATAAGACCTTTTAAACCACCAAAAAAATTATTTAACACCAAAAAACAAAAGTATTAAGTTGCAATTAAGTAATTTTTCTTACATGCTTATACAAACTCTGCTCTAATTTACATAATTTCGCTCTTAGATAAGCGGAGTTTTACTACAAATATATAAAGCTGCAATTAAGCAATTTTTCTTACATTAAGTAGGGTATGCTTATACAAGTTCTACTGTAATTTAAATAAGCTTCGTCACTAGATTTTGATTTGAAAGGTATTTGCCATAAAATATGTTTTGCTATTAAGCTAGGTTTTATTTGAAATTTATAATAAGTGGCTTTGAAATAAAACAAACTTTTTTTATTAAACCAACTAAAAAGCTTTCAAACAGCCAAAAATATGAAGTTGCAATTAAGCATTTTTTTAATAAATATGCTTATACAAATTCTACTGTAATGTTGCCACAAATGATTTTTTTTTTCTAATAAGCGGGGTTTTTTCTAAATTTATGACAAACGGTTTTTGCAGTAAGAAAAAGTTTTTAAACCAAAAAAAAAATATTCAAAAATATTAAGTTGCAATTAACCAAGTTTTTTTTTGTCAAGTAGATTATGCTTATACAAATTCTGCTGTAAGTTACATAAGCTTCGTTACTACATTTCGGTTTGAAAGGCCGTTGCCATAAACATATTTATTTTTGCTAATAAGCGAAGTTTTTTTTTTTAATTTATGGTAAACTGTTTTTGCAGTAAACAAACTTATTAACCAAAGTTATAAAGCTTTTTTTTATCAAATTCGACTGTAGTTTACTGAAGCTTCACCACTGGAATTGGTCTTAAAAATGTATTGCCGTAAAGGAATTTTTAGTACGAATGTGTAAGTACACTTTGAAAAACACAACTTGATACCCAACAATACCTTTTACTGGAATCGAAGTAATTACTAAAAAAAAAAAAATTTAAGGCTTTTAAAGTTCTACTCCTGTAAAATAGCTTAATAAAACGTAAACGGTTTTGTTTATATTGCCATAGATTTCTTGAGGCATAACGTGAGTTTGTTTCTCAATGGTCTGTCTGGGTTTTAATAAAAATAAAGTTCTTGAACTGGGAATGAGTGAAAGGTGTTGTTAAAACAAATTTAATGAAAGCTTTCTTTATAGTTTCTTTATTGGTGCCATTATTTTAAGTGACAAATATGATACTAAAGAATTTTTTTTTAAATAAAATTTAGTCTTTGTTGTTGTAGCTGTTATTGGCAGTCAGGAGGGTTTATAAAGTTTTCTTTTCTTCTTTAATAAAATGAAAATCATCAAAATAAAAATAAGCTTTATTAAGTATGCAGGCAAATTTTTGATTTATTCTTTTAATTTCTCTTTTTGTTCCACCTCAGTTTTATATTGAAAACTTTTTTAAAGGCCAAAAAACAAGAAATTAAATTTTCTAAATCCTAAAAGAAAGTGAACTAAATTTATTTATTTTGGTTTGAAAAAAAGAGCAGGAACTCATTTCATAAGTAAAATTTTTTCTATAGTCAGAAAAAACTTGCAGCAATTGCAAAGAGCAATTTTGTTTTATATTGCTAAGCTTAGTACACACTGTGGCAAATAAAGAATATAAAATGTCCACTTTTTGGTAGATGACCTGACATTTAATTTGTGCTTTGGTTAAACAATTAGTAAGTTAAAAAAAGGATTTTTTAAAAATGAATAAAAAGGGAAAATTAAAAAAAAATTATGCATAAAACGTAGGTTTTTAGAAAGAATAATCGTTTAATTGCAACTTCTTTTTAATTGCAATATTTTTTTCAATCCATTTTTAAACTGTTTAGTGCGCTTAAAAAAAGTTTTTCGTTTTGTGTTGCAAAATTGTTTAAAAGCAACACATTTAAAATAAACTCCGCTTAATAACAAAAATTCCTTTACTTCAAAGAATTTTTAAACCAAAATCTAAGAACGAAACTCAGGCCAATGACTGCAAAATTCTGATAACCACCCACTGCTTAATTACAAAAAAAATCGCTTAATTGCAAAATAGTAATTATAGTTACTACTGTTGCATAGCTTTCTAGTTCATTTAAAATTTTTTTTCATAAATTTAAAATAAAGCCCCGCTTCGTACTAAAAATTCCTACTTAGGACAACATTGCCTACAACCATCGGACATGGCAAACAAATCACCCAAAGAAGTTTTTGAATTCTTAATGAAGACCAGACTCAGGAAGGATTTGTAACTGGAGAGTAATGTCACAATAGGTCTAGTTTACCCGCAGTGACCAGATGATGTTTTCCCGTTCCTCATTCTTATTCTAATTCTACACATTACAGCGCTTTTTTTTAAATTGGCGATTATTTTATGAAGCTGTTCTTGTAGCAAAAAGTTAAGCGAACGATAAGTCAAAAGATAGTGAACTGCTTTTTCAGCCAAAAATGAGTCGCTAGTTTTCTTACGGAATCGAGAGCCCAGCTGCTAAGTAATCATTTTATTAAATTATTAATATCGAGCAAGTTCTATAGAAATCTTTAAATATTTTCCTAAAAAACTGAAATTTCGATTGATTTCATTTTTGTTTGTTTTTGTTTGATTTTTTTTTTTGTTGAAGTAAGAAATATTCTTATAGTAAATTATATTTGATATAGTATGCGGTGATTTGGGCCCAGTGCTTTTCAGTATTCCGAATCCGAATATTTTATTCGGGATATGAAAAATTCAGCGTCCCATAGCGTCATAGCTTTTCATAACTACATCGAATGAAATCAATCGAAATTCTAGTTTTTTTATGAAAATATTTAAAGAATTCTATAGTAGTTACTCTGTGGTTAATGTTGGCTGACGGTCTTCAATTAGAATCGCTAAATTTCATTTTGAACCACCTACTCGCTAAGACTGTGTAATAATAAAGTTACCTAGATCCAGCCTGTGACATTAAGATATCTGAAAAAGTCTCCTAAGACTACTCTCGATATCTCAAGTAATCCATTCATCAGATGTGCACCAAGAAATCTGTGTCTCTAAGCCATAAGAGCCGAGCACTCACATAGAAGGTAAAAGACCATCTCCTCACTCTCGGGTGACTGACAGCTGCGGCAGATATCTTTGAAAGGCAGTCCTACTTTACTGGCGTGCTCTCCGATCATCCAATGACCAGTTATCACAGGCACCAGTCTGTGCGCAGGAATCTATACCAAAGATACGTCAGCTTGACGTCCCAGGTTGGATAACACAGCCCTACATTGGCTAAGATATTTATAGTTCTCTTTATCCCCTTATAGTACAGAAGCTCGCATGGCTCCCTGATGTCTGGGAGTTGAAAAGAAAGTCGCAACTCTGTGGCTCACTTTAAGATTTTTTAAAATTTGTTGGCAAAATATTTATGGATTTAAAAGAAAACACACAAAAATATTCCTTTAATAAGAAGAAAAAAATTTAATTCCACATTTTTTTAATTCCGTTCGGAACGACCCAAAATAGTACTGAAAGATTGTTTAGGGTTTAAAAAAAAGCTGTAAAGCTTCTTTGCTTGTCTGTCAAAATATTGAAATATGAGAAAAGAGTGAGTTTAAATTGAAAAAAAAAATTTTTGAATTTTTTAGAAAAACATTTGAATAAAAGTGAAATTCTTTTATTCAAAATTATTTATTAACTTGTCGTCAAAATTATTTAGACAACCCTCGCATAGTATTTGAACCAACTACAACATTGTCATAACTTAATTTACGCTATAATAAACAAACAAAAAAATTAAAGAAACATGAATAGAGAGTAAAGTTGGAAGGAGCAGGATTGAGAACTGAATTGTGGTGGCAACAAATTTAAATACCATAAAACCATATTAAGAGTTTGAAGTTAAAGCAAATGACCCTTGTCTCAGATGAGAGCTTCAGTCGTTTTGGTATTGTTTGTCATTGTATGGTTTGACACTCTTTAATAATGACAACAAGAAAAAATATATATAAAAAA
The DNA here is from genome assembly GCA_947397855.1 of Thelaira solivaga. NCBI lineage: Eukaryota > Metazoa > Arthropoda > Insecta > Diptera > Tachinidae > Thelaira > Thelaira solivaga. The sequence goes on from OX377610.1 coordinate 76,111,150, forward strand.
AAAGAAAGAGGCTTATAAATTTTGTATATGAAATACTTGTACCTTTCAAATAATCTCAAATAAAATTGAAAATATTAATAAAAAGAAAAACCTACACTCTCACACACTCACCTATAAATTGTGAAATACAAACCTGTACGATATTTCTTCAAATTCAAATTTATAAGGAGAGAGAGAGGAAAACAAAATTGGGAAATAAAACATGAATAAAAATAAACTTTAAACCAACACAAGAAAAGACGTTACTTTAGATTTGAACATAAAACTTTTATATACACACACACACACACTCAAATGCACACACATACAGCCAAAGACCAAGGTAAAAAGTAAACCCACTTGGCCAGCCCTTTAAAAAATTTGCTGAGCGACAATAAAAATTTGAAATAAATGTTCAGGATTAGTATGATGACATGGGAATCAGCGTACCTACAAGCTTAGGAAATTTAAATTACAGTTATATTTAAATTAGCGCGGCAATAGTTTTTTATGTGTCAAAAATTCTCATGCTTATACATGAGCATACCGCAATAGTGCCGCGGCAACGCTGAGCAATGGGAAAATTAAATTTTGACAGCGCGTTCTGTAGTGAAGTTGGTTGCAAAACAATTTTTTTTAACCAGTTATAACATTTTAGCTAGTTTTTATTTAATTTAGCGTTTTTAACTTTATTTCTGTAGGTTTTTAGTGGGTTATATTAAACAAGATAATGATTAGCTCATCCAGCGCTCTTAATTAGGAATGAGGGTGCTAAAAAATGCTTCGCTTTACGCTCCAATTTAGGTTAGACCGTTACCCTTTACAAAATTTGTTACAAAGCAGCAACTCAAGTGTTTGTTATTTTTTCTTAAACAAACAACCCTTAAATCATTCAAATTCATTACCGCTTAAAAGTAGTTATTTGTGCTCTAGAAAAGCAAAAATTTCTTTGCCCATGAAATCAATTATAACTGAAAATTGTTTAATTTTATATTAAAAAATTAAACCAAAGACTACGTTCTTAAGAAATGTATTAAAATAGTTAATCTTTGATCTGAATTGATGTTAATTTGCAATGCAATTTTCTGCATTTTATGTCCTGTTTTTGCAATCCAGCTCTAGAAATCTTGCTGTGAAATTCACTCAAACAGTTGAGTGTTTTTCTACACGATAAAAAACTTATAAGAGACAGCTGTCAACAATTTGGCCAACTGGGGAATATACACTGCAGAAATGTTTCACTTTGTGTTTTAGAAAAATTGTTGCCAGACAAAAATTTTTTTTTAAATAACAAAATTAACATAAAAATTGTTTGAAAAAAGTCTTGAAATTAATTTATTTTATATTTTGAACTCATGTACAAATTCTGTATGTCTGTATTGCTGTAACTATTCATTTCTCACCGTCTCTAGTAGAATGAATAGAATATTATACTTCTCTGGGCAATTGTAAGTGATCATCAGTGAATGCTTATTTTAGAGAAAAATTATTGTAATAAATTAAAATTTTCTAGGGCCCATGCCTTCAAAAATCTGTGTGTGGATAGCCAAGTACTCCAAATGCATTGACAGACTTATTCCGCTCGATGCTGATAAAATTGCTGAGGGCTCTTCTTTTGTTAACCTAGAATCTTTCTGTGGGATAAATAATAGTTTTATGCGAAGGAGAAAAAGGAAGGAAACAAGATTACTGGACAGTTCAAGTGGACATTGCGATCGTGAATAAGAGTAATCCCGAACACAATAAGCCAAAGGTTATTCAGGCCCTCAACTGAAATGATTTTAAACTCTACACTGAACTTTATAAACTCAATAATGACATAAGCCAAATTGGTGCTTTACAGAATGATTCCTGTTGTCTATGTCAAGAAAGAGAGCACACTTTGTGTGTTTGTTCACCAGCTGGAAGATGTGGCATGAGCATCCTAGACAAAGAAAATATCAATACAGAGTATAGAGACAGAAATATTTAATGACAAAATGGTATGGATTTTACATTTGAGTGGAAAACCTTTCCGAAAAAAATTATTTTTATTTTGTAAATTCGTTTTTTATAATTAAACAATGAGGCTGACAAAATCAAGAAATTTCGATAAGATTTTTTAATTTTTTCTTTTTCAAATTTACAAAAGAAATTCCTTTTGTGTGGCCTTCAACACAAAGATGAGATGAGGTTTAAAAAGAGAATTTTGTTACAGAACCTGTCTTAAGTCGACTTAAGTGATTTTTCCTTATAAGCACAGACTTGATATTTCTTTTTCAACTCCAACTTTATAAAAACAAACCATTTTGAAACAAGTAGATAGTGACACTTTACGGCTTAGATTAAAGCCGCATCTTGTTTGGTAAATAAAAATTAATTGTTTTTCAAGCTTTCAAGAAAACTCTTTTTTTACATCATTTTTAAAACAAACACGAAATTTTCTCAGTGATTTTAAGTCATGTTTTATTTTTTTTTTTTTTAATTTTTATTTAGTAGCAGGAATCACTGACGATCTTTTCAGAACAGCTCGTTATTACAAATCAGCCAAAAAAATCTTAAAGTTCTTCTTAGGGAGTATTTCTAACATAAGAGTAGTCCCACAATGGATCTATGCTGCCCTTAGTGACCAGGTGAGTCGTTCCTGTTCCTAATTCTAATTCAACTTTCTTAAATCCAACCTATAATTTCGAAATTTAAATAATTGAATATTACAAAATCGTTTAATTAAACAATAAATTACCAAATCTGGCAATTGTGCTTTCAAGTTGTGATATACAGGCACTTGGTATTAAGAATATAATAGAAAATACGACTTGTACTTAAACGTACAAACATACAAACACATTAAAAGGAAGAATAACAAGCAGAAAAAAATATGAAGAAAAGTTTCTCATAAAAAATAATGGCAAAATTTGTTGCGGTTTATGAGTTTTTATTATAATTTCCTTTAGAAACAAACACAACAGGCGGTCTCCTTATTTAAGCTTTACAAGGATTATATAGAGAGAATCATGTTCAGAACTTTCCTTTATAAATAAAATGCTCATTTCTTTTGGAGCAGAAGCAGAAGAACGAGTAGGTGCAAACTTTAAAAATTATTTAATGCGCTGTTAAGGAAATAATTAAAATTTTTTTTTTTTCTTTTGAAAAATTTTACTTGTATTTTATTCACACGGTTTTAAATTTAAAATTAATGTAATGAAAAATATGATGTACTTAATAAGAAAATGCCCCTCCCCCCGCTTGATTCAAGTATCTATAAACGGACCTTTAAAGTGGTTGTGGTAATTTTTCTTTTCTTTTATGCTTTTGTTTAACAAAGCCTAGACGTATTAAGAATTTAAAGTTTTAAACAATTGTAAGGCCGACAAACCAAAGCAGCAGCATAAAAATCCTTGAAAGATTTGAATGCTTTAAGGGCTGTTTAAGTAAAAATTAATTTTTTGTGTGATAGGTGGTGTTGCTGAAACCACTAACCCTCCAAAATATATGTTATTCACTTGAGGAAACAAGAAGTTCATTATCAGGTTCCTGTAAGGAATGTAGTTTACAGTCACTCCAATTTACTCATGGATTGCATGAGAATTTTCTGAGCCCCAAATTCGACAAGTTTGTGTATTCACCAAGCCATTCATCGAAAAATATGAACATAACTTCTTTACAATGCAATAAAAAAACACAGATTTACAAACACAGATATTACAATCAAAAAGTGCACTCTTACTGAGACACCTTTAACAAGTTCTCAATTTTATAACTTCAAATGTAAAAAATCTTGAAAAAGTTTAATGCTCTGCAGCTGTTAAAATAATATAATTTTTTTTTAATTTCCTATATACGGACAAGCAATAGTGTCTAGACAGTTATCGTAATAGGTGCTTAATGGAACTCCCGAAACCCCAATTAAGAAATGTGATGGGGGCAATAACAGGCCACTGCAGGGTTTACCATCGAATGACTGCTATAGAAGTTGTCAAGACGAGGTAGAGGAGAAACTGTGGAATATCTTCTTTGTTTCTTCTCTACTCTGGAAAATCAGCATAAGCTCTATTTCAATGAGCTGCAAATAGCGCTTATTACTTTTCTTAATATACTTTCAACTATAGAGGTGGGCATGCTATATGGCTTTATTAGAAGTACCAACTGATTTATGTAGCAGACTTGTCATCTTCTTATTATTTCTTCTACTAACTTCTACCTTCTTTCCCTTTTCTATCTCTATTGCTCTATCTCTATTGCTATACATCTTTCCTCTTATAAAGAGTGTTTTTTATAGACGTATAGAACTTTAAATTGCAATAAAACATTGACTGTAACGTTCTGGCCATCATCGTTTTTGAAGAAGTACGGACCAATAATTCCACCAGCCCATAAAGCGCACCAAACAGTCAGATTTTCTGGATGTAACGGTGTTTCGACATACACTTGAGGATTAGCTTCACTCCAAATGCGGCAGTTTTGTTTGTTGATGTAGCCATTCAACCAGAAGTGCGCTTCATCGCTAAACAAAATTCGCTTATGAAAATCGGGAACAACGGCAATCTCGTTTTCGAAATAAAATTGCAGTATTTGCAAGCGTTGTTTAGGCGTGAGTCTATTCATGATGAATTGCCAAGCCAAACTGAGAATAAATCACTTAACACCTGTTAAATCGGTCGCCATCTTGAACAGTAATGCCAACTTAAAGTTCTATACGTCTATAAAAAACACCCTTTACTTATATCACAAAAGGACTACGTCTCTTCTCTGTATTTCTTTCAGCCTAACCTAACCTGTGGTAGAAAAACAATAGGGGCATTCAGTGGCTGAAGTAAATGATCTTGCAAAATAGCAAGTTCAAATCTAAATAAAAATTAATTTTTTGTTAAAAAAAAACTTTTTTTGGTGGAAAAAAAATAAGGAAATGAAGCAAATGAAGCAAGTATGGGGTGTCCCCAGAGATTAATAGGTAGCGTACTAACCCACCAATCTGGGGGTTGCAGGTTCGATTCCTGCCTAGACCCTGGATGTGTTCTGCAGACAAGCCAAGAAGCTTCGCGGATTTGTGTTGTTAAAAAAAAGGTCTGGGTATTTTAACTTTAAATTTAAAATTCTTGAAAAATATTTAATCTTTGAGGCTTTTTTAATAAAAATAAATTTTTTTTATAAAAAAAAATTCTGTGGTAGAAAAACAATTATAGCATTCAGTGGCTGAAGTAAAAGATCAAGTCTGACAAGTTCTAGTCTAAATAAAAATATTTTTTTTTTTTTAATTTTTTAATAAAAAAAATTAATCCAAGAGGGTCTTTACAAAACACAAGTTGAGAATATTTTAGCTTTAAATTTGTAATTTTTTTTCATTGAAAAGCTCCACAATTTTGCATCTAAATATAAATTCAAAATACAAGCTGAATGAAATTCTAAATACCCCCATGATATTTTTAATGCCGTCAAGAGTGTGCTTTTAACGATTCGGGAATTCCTAGACAAATCAATGATCTTAATGACACCCTACACCATAAATTTTGGCATAAGAAGGCCTGTCAAGTTGTTGGTCTTTTTTAATTATATGAAAAGTACTTTTAGCTGCTCCAATCATCTAATTACCTATTCTTCAATGCATTTTTAGTTGTTTTAAAATCACCAATGACTTGACAAGTAGCCTATTGCCGACATTTATGGTGTAGGGTGTCGTTATGATTATTTTGTACTACATTTATTTCTACTAAAAAGTGAATTTAGAATTTATTATTTTACTTTAGCAAAAGTCAAGAGAAAGTGTGTAAACATTTTATGTCTAAAACAAAATTTAACCAGAAATTTAAAGAAACATTTTAACACTTTAACTTTTTAAATACCAAAAGTAATGATAACAAAGTGTTGCCAAAGTAAAGTAAACAAATACAGGCATGTTTGTTATGCTGTTACCAAGGAAACATAAATTTTTTCTGTTACTCCAAAACAAAACAACGCAAAACGCAACTTTAAGGAAAAATGGTAATTGTAAAATATTTTTTGAAGAAATTAAAAAAATTAATGGTTTTTAAAAATTTTAGATCCTCTCCCGGGGTAAAAATGATTCAGCTAAATCACGTCAACTACTGGGTGCTGCAAGCTCCAGTTCAAAAAAGAAATTACCCTGCTTAGAGGATTTTATTATTAAACGTGACTATACGGGAGCCAGAGCATTTTTAGAATTTTCCCATGACTCGGAAGAAGAGGATAAAATTCTAACAATCGATCAATGGATTGCTTTTTGTTATTTTCATTTGGGTGACTATCAAAAAGCTTTAGAGCTTTACAAGCATATACACAGCGTGGAACCAGCTACAGACGACATCAATTTGAATATGGCAGTTTGTATGTTTTATTTGGGTTTGTATGATGAGGCCCAAAAGTTAATAGAGCAAATACCAAATACACCTTTGAAATTGCGCTTAATGTTTCATTTGGCTTATAAGTTTAACAACGAGGATCAGGTGTTGCAATTGCATGACTCTTTGCAGGACATTGTGGAAGATCAACTCAGTGTGGCCTCATTGCATTACTTGAAAACACACTATCAAGAGGCAATTGACATTTACAAAAGATTATTGCTGGAAAACAAGTGAGTTTAAGTTTTTAACGACCAGATTTAAGTTGTTTCAAACATTTTGTTTTGTATAAACAGAGACTATGCAGCCATTAATGTTTATCTGGCACTTTGCTTTTACAAGCTCGATTACTATGACATGTCCCAGGAAGTCTTGGAAATTTATTTAAATAAATATCCTGACAGCACTATTGCCATCAATTTGAAAGCCTGCAATAGATTTCGTCTGTTTAATGGTCGTGTGGCAGAGCAAGAAATAAAAAATATTGTCGATAATGGCACCTTTGGCGCAGATCTTATTAAACATAATTTGGTGGTGTTTCGCAATGGTGATGGAGCTTTACAAGTGCTGCCCGGCCTTTTGGATATTGTGCCCGAGGCTAGGCTTAATTTGGCAATGTTTTATTTGAAAAAAGGTGATGTACAAGAGGCTCATTCCCTAATTAAGGCCTTACAGCCCAGTTCACAACATGAATACATTCTAAAAGGTGTGGTGCATGCAGCATTGGGACAAGAATTAGGCTCGGTATGATGAAATTAGAAATATTCTGTGAAACAATTTAATAACTCTCACTGCTAAATTCAAAAACAAGTCAAATTAAGGCAGTCGATATCAATCGGAATTTCAAATAAAAAGTTTGTTCGATATCGAATGCCATAATTTGGGCTAAGGTTTTGCTTTACAGAACAGGCTTATTAAGGATATTAATTAATTTAATTACTTTAATTCCAGACAGAACATATCAAAACTGCCCAACAAAATCTTCATCTTGTGGGCAGTTCGGCCACTGAATGTGACACAATACCCGGTCGACAAAGTATGGCCTCAGCTTTCTTTTTATATGGCCAATTTGAGGAAGTGTTGGTTTATATGAATTCTATACGCAGCTACTTTGTCAATGATGCTATTTTCAATTACAATTTTGCCCAAGCCAAATGTGCTACTGGCTATTACAAAGAGGCTGAGGAGTTATTAATGCAAATCACCGATACGGATATTAAAAATCAACACAATTATTCTATGGTCTTGGCCAAATGCCATATACATGCTGGTCATCCAGAGCAGGTAAGACGTTTTTTCTACAAAAAGACTTTATAAAAAACGTTTTATAACTTTTTCTGTATATCTAAGGCTTGGAATACCTTTCTAACTCGGGATACTAATCCAGAATCTTTTGTATTACTGCAAATGATTGCTAATGAGTGCTATAAATGTGAAGAGTTTTGGGTTTCAGCTAAAGCGTTTGACATGTTGGAAAAGTAAGTAAGGGGAAGGGTGCTTGGGCTTTTTAAAGCATCACTTTTTATCCATTGAAGTCTTCATTCTATTGAATATGCTCGATTTGGCCTAAAGTAAACACAAAATTTTTTTTTTTTAAGTTTTACCTACACTGAAAGAATTTTATTCATATTTTCTTTGCTAGCTATCATTAATTTAATGAAAATATTAGTTACTTTTCAACCAACCTCATTCTTTTTTTAGATTAATGAATACATGAAACTTGTTTTATTAAAAGTATGAATTTTTTCACTTACTTATTTTTATACAACCAAATGAAAGTTTTCATTGAATCAAAATAATTCTTTTCACAGAAATTTTTTGTAACTTTTCTTAGAGCTAATAAAAAACTTTCATAAATTCATGAAAAAAATTTAAAAATTTCATTTATAAAAAGAAACATTTAAGAAAATAAGTTTATTGATATAATGAAACGATTTCATTAATGTCAAAAAAATTTCTTTCATATTAAGAAATAATTTCATTTAAATAATGAAAAAATATAAGTAAAATAATTAAAAACTCTCTATCATAAAATAAAATAATTTCATTAAAATAATTAAAAAATTTAATTAAATTAATTAATCATAAAATAAAAAAATTTCATTGAAATAATGAAAAAAGTTCATTAAAATAATGAAAAAAATTTATTGAAATAATGAAAAAATTTCATTGAAATAATGAAAAATTTTCATAAAAATTAAGGAAAAATTTCATTGAAATAATAAAACAAATTTCATAAAAATAATGAAAAATTTTCTTTCAATAAAGAGCGATCCTGTTTTTAAATTTTTCAATTCCATTTATTATCTTGATTCTGGATTTTCAATAAAATTCTGTTTTTCTTTCATTTGTGCTATTTTCTACATTTTTAGTACACTTCTAAGCAAGTTGGGACTTTCTAGTTTTCACCACGTGAAAGAGCGTCTCAAAAACTATCGAAACCAAAAAAAAAAGTGGAAACATTTTTTTTTGAGTCATAAGCCACCTTTTTATAGCCAGGGTCACATATAATTGTAGAGAAACCCTATGTTTTTCTTATTATTTTTTGTTTTTGTTTTTCATATACTCTTTAATTACATTCAGTAATACCCACCTGGCATTCAAATGTAAATGAGAAGAGAAGAATAAAAATAGAATATATAGTTTTCACTATTAAAATGTTGGTTGGGAAATTTATTTATTTATTCAGTTCAATGCTTACTGAGTTTTTTGTTTGAATATTTGAATCTTTTTGTAACTATTGATTAATAATTCTTATTTAGTCAATTGCTTTTACAATATAAAGGTTCTAATGTTTGCAAGAAACGTTGGGAGTAACCTACTGAGGATTCGGAGTAGCGTCTGATGAAATGGTCCATATAGGTATGCTATCCCCTTCAGTACTTATTGTACTGAATAAATAACTCATGAGAATATCATGAGTAAAAGAATAAATTTTAAAACCAACACAATTTCTGGAATTAAGCACAAATAAAGATTAATATTTTATTAAACTTTTAAACTCCAAATAGAAATTATTACAATTTTATTCATATAATGATATAAATTCATTAAACCAAATTAAATAATTTCATTAAAGTAATGAAACAATTTCATTATGTTATTTCATTAATTTACATATCTTGTTAAAAATTTCTTGTAATCAATGAAATTGTTTTAAAATTGCACATTTTTTTTAATTCAATGAATTGGAACTATTTCTCTTCAAATATTTATATATTTACAATCATATAATGGAATATGTTAGTTTCTATCATGAAAATATAGCATAGATTTAATGAAACAATGCATGAAATTAATGAAATAATTTCATTTGCATAATGAAAAAGTTTCCATATAAAAATTAATGAAATTCACTTAATTTTTAAATTATTTCATTAAAGCAATGAACAGTTTAAAGTAAAGTCTTTCATCGATTTTATGAAATATGCATAACAGAACAGATTAATATTTTACAAGTTTCCAATAATTAAAGTGAAGAATTGCAGAGCTACTTCAACAGCTTTTAATTATACCTAAAATAAAATAATAATAAAAAATAGAATGTCCTTTGATCCATCCTTAACTTTTCCCTCCCTTTTAATTTTAAAGTCTAGCCAAAAATTTGTTATTAATTTATTTAATATTTTCATTTCATTTATAACTTAAGACTGGATCCAAATCCTGAAAACTGGGAGGGTAAACGTGGTGCTTGTGCTGGTGTGCTCTATAACTTAGCCACTCATACTGAAAAGGGACGTCCCCAAAATGGTGTAACCGATGTTATTGGACTGCTAAGGGACTCTCAAAATAGTCAAGCTGAAGCCATGATAAAAACCATACGCAAGCATATGAATTCCTTTAAATAAAATTATAGAGAAACAAACAAACAAAAAATTGTGATTGTTGTTATCTGTAGCCATTTAACACACTAAGAATCCTTTTAAAGAAATCTTTGTTAAAATGCTCATTTGATTATTTACACTTAAGCAAGTAAGTAAACAAATGAAAGAAGAAAAAAAGAAAGTAAAGGAAATACTTGAATAAATACAAAGCTTACACAGAGTGATTGCAAAGCAACTCCATCTCCTTTTTTATTATTATTATTGTTTCTGCATTTTTGTTGTGTTTTATTTATTTATTTGCTAGAATTGCTCCCTAGAAATTCGTACAAATAGTCTAGGTGTGTTAGTTCTTCATTCACTGTTGTCATCATTATTTGTCAAATTAATGGATAAATAAACAACTGAACAACAAATAAAACACTTCAATGGCTGCAAAATAACGACATGACAACAGACAATACAAAATACACAAAAAATGCTAAAATACAAACAAAAAAAAAAAAGAGGAGAGGAAAACGAAAAGAAAAGAAAGTATTTTCTAAAACATTTAAGAAACTCTTAATAAAAAGACGATTTGCAAAATAAAATATTCTGAATGGAATGGCATGGAATCAATGAATAAAGAAAGAATTTTTGTTTATTTGCTTATTGAAGTGGATGATTATGATGGTGATGGTGATGGTGATGGTGAGACTGATGATGATGATGATAATTATTGTTATGATTTGCTTTTTATTTTCTTTAGATGTTTTAAAAACCAGCCATAAAACCATTAACATTTTTATTTCTTTAATAATTTTTAAATAAATTTTTGTTTTTTTTTTCTGCTACAAGCACAGAAATTACGAGAAAACAAATTCTTTTTAGGGAAATAAAAAGTACTTTTTAGGCTCTTATGAATTTTTCTTTTTTTGTACTCTGCTCAGAAAGTACCACATTGCCATTTTTGTGTCACAGTTCTAGGCTTCGAAAAAAAACATCAAAAACTATCAAAAAGACCAGGATCTCAAACGGCAAGTTTGGTTGGGCAATTCCTTCTCAATTCTCTTTTAAAATTGTCGTGTTGTTTACACACGAATGAATAAGAATGCAATTTTAGCATTTTTATTCATTCATTCATTCAGCCTTCAAGCTACCTGACTTCTTTTTTTACAGCTTTATAAAAGATATGTGGGGAATTGCCGAGTACGAGCAAGTTTGTAGCCCTTTCCAAGAATCAAGAATCGCCCAACTAAAATTGCTGTATGTAGTCCTGGTCTAAGGGCTATTATTACAACTAAGCAATAACTAACGGCAGGATGTCATAATTTTTATATATTAAAAAATAAACTTTAAACAAAAGTGTCCGATAAGCAAACGTCTAGTTTATCTTACAGTTAACTTTACTTATGAAATAAAGGGTGGCTCAGTAGGAGTGAATATTTTGATTTTATGTTTAAATAAATCAATTGTTTCACTAACCGTCTTGCTGAAATCACATGTTCAGTTGAATTAACAAGAACTGCGTTATCATATTCCTGTAACCAATACTGTTCCCAGTTGCTAAAATTTCGGCCCCATCTGATGCAAATCCACACCAGACTGTTGCTCTTTGTGGATGCATTTGTATTTCATGGATTGTTTAAGGATTTTCTGAGGCCTAAGTTTGATAATTTTGTTTATACAGGCAACCGTTTAGATGGAAATGAGCTACATTGGAGAAGTTGATTTTATTTTTTGTCATGGACTCCACTTTACTTCATTTTTTAATAATCAGAAAAAGCATATCTAACAGCTGCCAAATTTCATAATTGCCGCTAGCACAAAAAAAAATTCTTAATTTAAAAAGTTCACTCTTACTGAGAGAATGAAGAGCGAGAACAAGTTAGCTGGTCACTGCAGCCAAGATAGACTTTTGGTGCCACTACTCTCAAGTTACAAATTCTCCCTGAGTCTGGTATTTATTAAGAATTCAAAGACTTTCTTGGGTGATTTGTCTGTCATGTCCGACGGCTGAAGGTAAAGAAAATGGATTCAAATTAGTTAGTTAAAGCTCATTTTGAGCTCTGCCAAATGTTTCAATACTCTGCAATCTCCAGTCATGAATCCCGTGACAATGCAAATTTCTGACCGAGTCATCAGGCCAAGTAATTCATGCGTTCTCTTTAGAATGGCATTACTTACTTTTGTCTCCAGCCAGTATTGTAAGGTGTGGGATATTTAAAACTTAAAATTTTAACTACCGATTACTTTAACTTTGAAAGTTAGGAATAATAAATATTAATTTTTATTTTGGTTTTCAGGTTAACATGAAACACAGACACCAAGTGCTTTGTGTTAACATTTGGTAGTTGTATACGATTCTATAATCTATTTTGGTTGTTGTATACGGTATTCATAGAAGTGACTGCCACAAAACCCTGTATTAGTGCACTCTTTTTAGCCCATAAATAAAAAAAGTACCAAATAACCAGCCGCTTGTGTTTTAGGAGAATATTTTGTTTTTGGAATGTTAGCTCCATTTGTATTTGTTTACTCTTTCTATCCCACAAAAAGAGAATGAGTATTTTTTGCAGTTGGTAACATATTTTGAACTTTAGCTGAAAACTTTATTATACCCTTTTAATATTCGAATATTCAATATTCGGTAAATAGCTAAAGCCGTTTATGCCTGGGCGATGATGTGAGTTAGTCTCAGTAGTAGATTGCTGCAGAGATGCATTATGAGTATCGTTGTCGTGATATGTGGCAGTGCTGGTCATAAATTTTATATGGGCTTGTTCTGAATTCGACTACGACAACGACACTCCTAATAAGACTGAATAAAAAATTTATTTTTTATAAAAATTTAAACTTAATTTGTAATAAAAACAAAATTTGTTTTATGGTATATTTCTCTGGCAGTATGGCAACAACCGCTTAGGTCCAATTAAGCTATTTTAAAGGACTACCACTTTAGAAGCCTTAACATACATAATTTTCTTATAAAATTAAATCGTTGCTAGCAAACGGTATTGTTTTCCTTGTCCTTCGTTAATTGTGAAATATAACGCTTCAGCATAATAAAGTTATTAAGGTATTTAAGACATCAAGTCAATTTTTACTTAAGTCGACTTGAGAGATTTTTTTCTTATTAGCACAGATTTTAAGGAATTTTCAACAATTTTTAGTTGTTAGCCAGCCACTAGCATTAACAAATAAATTAATTAATTTTTTTTAATTTTCTTTTCAAAATTATCTTAATAAAAGAAAATCCAAACTAAACACTCTGGCATATTTGTTTAAATAAATTAAAGGAATATTAACATTTGCCGTTTTTTTTTTCTTATTGTATTTTTTTTTCTTCGTCTTCCAAAAAAAAAAAACTTCTTTCAAGATATTTTTATTCTTAGACTAAAAATGTAAACATTATAAATTTCAGCAAACTATCAAGTTTTTCTTTTATCATTCCAAAAAAAAAAAAAAAAAAAAAGTTTAAAGAAGAAAAAACAAACAAACCCAAGAAAAATGTTATATAAAAGTTTTAGTTTTTCAGCAAAAAAAAAAAAAAAAAAAAAAAAAAAAACTATTAATTTGCATGATTATCGTTTTTAGCATAAATTCATTTAAAGGAAATTGTCGTTTACCTTGCTGCACAAAATAAAATAAAAAGAGAAAAAAAACTGGAAAGCTCTAAAAAGCAATACAAACATTCATGCGAGTAAAAGAAAACCTTAAAAACGGTTGTTGTGTATGTTTGCTTATGCAGCAAACTACGAGTGAGAGTTAAAAAAAAAAGAGTCTGGCTTGTATTATAATTTTACATTCGTACCCTGCAGCCAACTCAAGTAACTTTATATTTATATTGGCTTGGTTAGTTGTATTATTTACTTGGCGGTCATGGGTCGCTATTTTTGCTACTATTCTTACCTGGCTTACTAGACCCCAAAAGAGCTTTTGTACAGCCCATGCGTTAACAGTGACCAAGAATAAAACCTATTACCTTAATCAATGATACCTTTCCTACCTTTCTGGGTAGGCGCTTCTGAGGATCAGTCAAAATGGCCTCTGCAGGTTATGTAACAAAGATGAAGAGACATCAGAACAAATATTGTCTTACTGTAATAGTCTTCTCTACTTAGGGTAACATTGCCTACAACCATCGGACATAACGAACAAATCACCCAAAGAAGTTATTGAATTCTTAATGAATAATAGACTCAGAGAGGATTTTTAACTTGAAGGTAGTGTCACAATAGGTCTATTTTGGCCCAAGTGACCAGGTATCAACATTGCCTACAACCATCATACATGGCGGACAAATTCCCTAAGAAAGTCTATGAATTCTTATTGAATAATAGACTCAGGGAGGATTTGTAACTTGAGGGTAGTGTCACAATAGGTCTATTTTGGCCCAAGTGACCAGGGGGCTACATTCCCTAAAACCATCATATATGGCGGACAAATTCCCTAAGAAAGTCTTTGAATTCTTAATGAGTAATAGACTCAGGGAGGATTTTTAACTTGAGGTTAGTGTCACAATAGGTTTATTTTCTCATTTTAATTTTTTAAAAATTATTTAAAATAGAGCAAAACAAAAATCGGCCGTTTGTCATTACAAACATAGAGCCTCATAAATTTCAAACAAAAGGAGCCTGGTTTTATTGAAATCACTGCATAAGTTTTGATTTTATGCACAACTAAGTGAAGCTACTTCATGGTTTGCTTCTAACGAAATAGTGTTTATTATGAGGCCCGACAACTGAATACAATTTTAGAGCCGAAATATGGCAACCATATACACAGCGTGTTAGTTAAGCTAAAGTAGTCACCTGTATAAACAGACTTTATGGGATATCCGTAATGCAATTTAAGCTGATTCTGATTTATTTTGTAGTTTAGTTGTATCACAGATCCTAAAACACTGTTTATATGTTTTGCATTAGCTTGTCGCAAAATCCCACTACGATAACAATATTCGTAATTAGGCTACATATCGTCATATGCTTTCAAATAAGGTCAAAGTTACATTAAAAAAATCATATACACAAAGTCAAAAAACTCTGAGGGCAAATTACGTTATTCGACATCAATCGAAATTTCAATAAAATGGAAATTTCTTTCGATAGCGAATGCCGTAAGTATTAAGAAAAATTATTGAAATTTTTTTACAGTTTTTTTTTTTTTTTTTAATTTAAGAAATGAAAAATATATGGCAAGAACTTCTAAACTGATGCGATGCACCATAATCAAAAAGTCGAATGTTAACTTTTTTTAACTTAGGGCTTTTTTGAAAACATATAACGATATGTTATTTTGCTAGACGACTACAAGATTTGCTTGCTGGGTGCTTTGTAACCCAAAAGTTTGTGCGTGTGGGTACATAGAAGTATAATTTTTTGGTATATAAAAAATTCAGCAGCGAATTTTTGGGAATTTTTAAAAAATTTCCAGTAATCAAATGGAAAAATTTGATTTTTATTCAATTAAAAAGTGAAAAGTTAATTTTTGATTATCCCAAACTAAAAGCTAAATTGAGTTTCAATAATTTTCCTGAATTAACCGGACACACACAACTAATTCTTGGCCGGCATTCCCTATTTATTTTAATGAATCTGTTTTATTCGTTGACTGCAAAAGTTTATTTTATGTGTAACTGTAGCTGCACACCGACATAAAATAAACAAACTTTGAAATTCCATTAAGTGCTATAAATTTTGTAACTGATATGGCGCGCCGATACAAAGTTAAGGTGCCCTGACTTGGTATTCTTTTTCTATGTTAGCTAGCAGCAGGGCTGGGCATTTCCTTTAATTTAAATATAAAATCAGAAATACTTTTTTGTCATGGATTTAAAATAGAGTATGTTTTTTTTCATTCTGCAATAAACCAATTGTTTCAAGCTGTCTAATTGAGATCACAAGAACAAAGTTATCATGTTCCTGCAACAAATGTCACAAATTCGCAATCATCTTTAAAAAAGTAAGGCCTGATCAAAACCTGTATCAAACAACACAGCTTTTTCAAAGAATGCTTGCTTTTATTTTAAAATCACAAAAGTGCACTCTTAGTGGGACACCTTTATGCTACAAATACCTCTACAAAAAGAACAAGGACCTGATATGATAATATTGTTTGTGTATTTGATCAATTGGGTCTTTGGCTCATGAAGATCAAACCTACACCAAAATTGATTTTTAATAATTTTTTTCGTTTTTTCAGGTGTTGACGTCATTATCTTTTAATTTTGTTAATTCTTTCTGTGATCATGAAATTTTTTATATTTTAGCAACGAATTCCTTTAAATTATTGTTTACAAAATTTAATTTTTTTTTTATAAAAAAAAAATAAATGCAAAGTCTAACCTGTTATAATATTTTTCTAGTTGTTTGCATGATGAAAGTTGTTGTTGACTGGAGTTGCTTGATGATTAATCACTATTTTGTTACACTGTAGTTCAAATTGTGACGAAGCTCTATGCCTACCATGAAACCCTCGTGGGTAATCACAATTTTGCAGTTTATGTATTCAAGAATTTATTACTGTCTAGCACTCACGAAAGTAATTAATCATTTACGGTTGCATACCCGCTCTTCAACGTTCACGCACTTTCGTCTATTAAAATTTATATTATTGAAAATCGCTATGACGAGTCCGTAAACGTTATGACATGACAGCTTTTTAATGACATCATGACTACTTACGATTAAGTACCAGTTGACGTTCACAACTGACAGCTTTTTATTACCATTACGATCTCGTACCCACAAGCGTTACCGCATGACAATCTTTTAATTCCGATCACTTTTCATCGCGATCAACGACATTTTTTTTTTTTCTTGTAGAACTGAAAACCTAAAATTAAGAAAAAAAAAGTCAATTATTGTAAGATATTTTCAATCAGTTACGTAACCAAAAAAAGGAGTAACTCGATATCACTTTTTGAAACTATAAATAAATTAATTGAAATCGTAATTAGTCATTTTGAATACCAGCCTTAAACTTTAAACTTTGAAAAATTCCAGTAGATTTAATTAATTGGAAAGACTAATGAAGGCCTGGGCAAAATATAATTTTTTTAAAAAGAGACTGAGAACTTGCTTTACTGTATTCATGGTATTTTGTCACAGTTTATGCAATTTCAAGCTCACCGTGTTGGCATACCGACAAAAAAATCCCCCATTTATCTTTAAGGAATTGTTTTCAGTCCCCTGAATTGATTTCGCATTACTTCAGAGTGCATTACGAATGGACATCATATTCTATAAGTCTGCATCTAGACTCCCCCTAGGGATTCTACACAAAATCCCCTACTTACTGATCATTTTCTCCAAAAGCTTTTTCGTTGAAAAGTCTTTCATTTGCATACGGAGTCTTCGGTTATTTCCTTTTCTTCCTTCATTTAATTGCCTGTAGATCCATAAGCTTCATTTGTAGTATTTAAAATACAAAATAGATCATTTTTACCAGTTTTATTAGTCCCGTCCTGCCTTTATTACGTGGGTTGGTATCCTTAAAGAGCGTGTATACAAAATTTTTGAGAAATATGTTTACAAATAGAATTTGAAAACCCAAAATAAAATAAATTCACTTTATTATCGAAGGCGCCAACCAAAGTGATAAATAAAATAATGCAAAGCATAATTTCAGGCTTAAATTAAAGGCGAGCACACATCTTTTTTAACAGTGGCGAGAGAAAATCGTTGAAAAATGGGCGTAAAAATGGCCGTGTACCAAATTTCAAACAAATCCCTTGGAAAACAAAAGTTTTTATAGCGAACAAGCAAACAGAAAATTTATTTTACTGAATACATAAATACTACCCAGTCCTGACTAACATACACACACACATTCACACACCTTGACAGCAGCATTAAAGGGAAAAATAAACCCTCAGTGATATAAATTTAAGTTTCATGATATCTTTTACATTAATTTTCTTAAATATAAAAAATATTGCATTGAAATTAATGGTTTTTTTATTACTTTTTAGGAATTGCTTTTGCTGTTTAGCCATTTGCAATTGTGCAATAAATAAATGTTTTGCAAGGAAAAAGTTACCACCAAAAACAGTCAGGTGAATTAAGTATCATATGAATGCATTAAATCTAAATTCGCCTGTCTTGCCCATAGCAAACTCAACTTTAAACTGCCCAAAAACTGTCTTATAAATTAGACTTGACAAACAATTTGTCATTTCAAAAAATATACATTTTTTTGTTTTAAAAATAATCTCTATCAAGAAAAAAAAAAAAACTTAAACCAAAATGTCGAGCAACAATTACCCTGGAGAAGAGGAGGCCACCAATCAGTTATATGAAACTATTAAAGCAAAATTCGAACAAAATGGTGTTTTCCAAGAAATGCGTTGTCTTTTACAATCCAAAATGATTGCCATGATGCAGGGTAAACATCAATCCACAAATTCTTGGCTGCATAAAACTCACCAATCAACTACAGAGGGCGATGCACGCCTGAAACTGTTACATCAACTAATAATGGAATATTTTATATGGCATGGCTTTCATTACAGTGCAGAAATGTTTTCTATAGAAAGTTCTTGCGTTAGTGAACCATCTATGCGTCAGTATTTGGAGGGGGTTTTAGGAAAGTTCCCTGATAATGATATGCCAATTTTACTGCAAATGGTAGCCAATGCATGGGAGCAAAAAGAAAAAAATAAATGAAATTAAGCAAATTTAGAAAAATATTTTAAGAATTTGATAAAGGTTTCTCAATAAAACATATACAGTGCTGTTCTGTATTCCGAATCCAAAAAAATTCAGCATTTCATAACAACTTTGTGGTCCATTTTAAGATTTTTAAAATTTTGCTTTTGATTTATTTTGGGTACGAAATTATTGCTACAATTAAAAAAAACCAAGAAGAAAAAAATGAAATTCCACATTTTTTCAAATCCGTGTGGAATACAGAACATACACGATAAAATTAATTGGAATCATAAAGTTTTACAAAATTTAATCTTTATTGGAGCTTAATTCCAAGTTATGTTGGTGGGCAAAATGCATTATTTTTCATTTTGTGTCTCATATTCATCAGACGCTAGTCTGAATCATCAGTGAATGACTCCTAGTCTTGTTGAATTCCTGGCCAAATTTGAATACTTATTTTGTTACACCAATTGACTAAATGAGAATTGCATTTTGCAAAATAACATAATTGAAATTAAGCACAAATAAAATTTATAAAGAGTTAAATAAAATAAGAAATAATTTAATAAAATAAAATTTCAGTTGATTGGGATTCGTTTAGATTAAACAATTTGATAAAACAATTATCATCACATTTTATTCGAGCAACTTGCAATTACATTAACTCGAAAATTTTCTGCCTGGAAAATCTTAATAAACACTAAAAATAGAGCTGAACACCTAAGTTGAAGAGTTGGAGGCTTAAAATCTTTAAAAAATCGCTGGCAAATTACAAAATATTATTTTTTCATACATGTTTTAGCCTAAACATTAAATTCTCCTTCTCTTGCTTTTTCTTTAATAATTTTATTCATATGTAGAAATGCACATCCTGTTTGTTTCCGTTGTTACCGTCATCATTCATCATCACTCATCAAGGAAGCCAACTACTTACTATAAATAGCATATTGATTTCAATTATAATTTTAATAAACTCTTTGTAATTACTACGTTGAAGTCAATATTTGTGTAAGTATGTGTGTCTTTTAAATCACTTTGTATAGTCTCAAAGGTGTAGTTAATGTAAGATTAGAAATGTATTGCTTGGACATGATTTGAATTTAAATCTGAACTCATACTCCTTGAATTGGCTGGCATTTTGCTAAAATAGACTGACATAAAAGTCAATTTAAATTCACACACTACTTTGCATCATCCTTTATTTAAAAAGGATCGCCATGATAATCTGAAATAAAAATAATTTTTTAATTCGATTCACAAATGATGGAAATATCACTGATAGTGCACAACCCACAATCTTTATAGGTTTGTTGGGAAGTTGCTAAAATCACTTAGAGCAACAGCACTGGAGTATATGGAAATTTCAAAATAATCCAAAGTAACCATAGAAGACATATATCATTTTAAAGGGGAGGTCGTCTAGATTTGGAATCTACTACCCAAATACTCAGAAGTTACTTTTTACTATTTTTAAAAATTTTTTGAAATTTCCCTATACCCCAGTACAGTCGTTCTCAAAGATTTTGGCAGTTTCCGTTTTGCATCATAAAATAAAAACTACGAAGTTATTCGAAAATATTAAAACACTTCCAGAAAGTTTAGAGCCTACAGATTAAATCCCTTTTTGATTTTGATAATTTTCATTGGAAAAATCGGGAATGGTATCACGGCAAAGTGAGGAATGGTAAAAATCCCTCTGGTTATATGGAAATTTCAAAAAAATATTTTAAATACTCCAAATAACTTCTGAATATTTGGGATTTAGCTTGACATATTTATCTTCACCCACTTATATAGTTTATTATTTTGCTGTAGACCATTTAATTTCAGTTCTAGCTTTTTTTAATACAAACCAAACCAAAAGGCATCATTAAAATATAGAAAAAGTTACATTTTGTCAGTTTATTGATTTTTCTATTTACAGAGCACCGCTTACGCTCGGTCTGTTAATGTTAAAAAATCATAAGGTAGCATTCAAATCAATAAAAAGTAATATTTTGTTTCTGACTGATTTTCTACTTTGCTCAAAAGCGTTGACCCCATTTTCATAGTTCTAGGGTTCTTAGTGTGAAATTACAAAAAGTACTAATAAAATAAAAAAATATACCGTTTTGTCCCATTTATGGTTTTCTACCTTGCTTTAGACCATTTGAGCCCAATGAAGTACTTTTAGGTTTGTTGTCATAAGAAAATCAAAAAGTACCATTAAATTTAATAAAAACTACTATTTCATCCCTTTTATGATTTTAGACTTTGCTCAGGATCATTTAATTCTAATCTCGCACTTCTAGATTTGTAAATAATAAAATATCAAAAAGTACCAAAATATCAATAAAAAGTACCATTTGTCCCTTTAATGATTTTTCACTTTGTTCAGGACCGTTTGAGCTAAACCTTGTACTTCTGCATGCGTTTACATGGCAAGATCCAGAAGTACCATAAAATTAAAAAAAAATACTATTTTGCCCCTTAATTACAGATTTCTTATTTCGTTCAGTACCATTTAATTCTACTATCACAATTCGAGGTTTGCACATAACATAAAAAGTAGCACTAAAATTAATTAAAAATAAAGTCCAACCTTATTTCCCCCTTTTGGCACTTTTTTTTCTTCCTTGAAATTTATTTTTTATATATAGTTTTATTAGATTTTACAAATTAATATTAGAATAAAAGTACATATTTAGAAAGAGTAGTAAAAAGGGATAAATATTTTACCCCTTATTTGTTCGACTTTTAAAAGTTTGTCAATATACATAGGAGACCTTTTTAAGAAAGTAACAATCACAGCCATTTAGTTTTTGTGGCTGTGATTGTTACTTTGAAAGTTAAATGGGGTTAAAAAAAACGTACCAACATTAATTTTTACACTTTTTAACATGTACATTTACAAATATCAAAAAAGTACTAAATACACATCCGCTTATTTTTTTAGTAGAATATTTTTGCAGTTTGAACTTTGGGTCTATCTGTAGTAGTTCCGGAGATATAAGAATTTTGATTTTACCCGTTTTTACTCTTATTAACTTCTTTAATATTCGAATTTCAAAAATCCCTTCTTACTCGTCCTACACATAATACCATTATCATGTATAAAATCATGGAGACGCTTCAACTGCCGAGTACTGGCACATTTACCCTCTCTTACGATTGATTGTAATTGGATATGATCATTCAAAAATACGTTTTTTTTTCTTCTATTTTTTACTATTTTAATGAAATTTTAAGTCAAAACTATGTTTGGTGGGTCAATTAGTAATTCAAATAAAAAATATCACCCCTATCGGCAATAACATGTGAAACATTTTTTCCCATAAGATTTTTATTTCCCTCGAAGGGAAAAATACGATCATGAATCTCCCATGAAATTTTTATATATTTTACAGCCATAAATAAATAAATATCTATTGAATAGCTAGTTAAAACTTTTCTACTGTAAACATTTCATATTAATTTTGTCTGTGTATGTACTTTAACAGCACTAAGCACTAAATGTTACACAAAAGTACTAGACTATACAAACAAAAAATATTTAAACAGCAAACAACAACACTTACCTTAAATTATAAAAAATCACAAAAGCAGCAACAAGTGCATGCAAAATATACACTCTCATTTAACCACAATATATTCATGCACAACAAAAATTTAGACAATATGGCAATTTTTACAAACCGAAAAACAGCACCGCTTTTGCTTTTTTCATACACATTTTCTTATTTAACTAGGGGGCTACTCTCTCTTGCGATGCAAAAGAAAACGCATCGCAACTCAATGTAAAAATCATACAGATGCGAATGGTTTTCTTTCGCATCGCAATAGAGAGTAACCCCCCTGGCTATATTTCTTTTATATGTATTTCAATTTAACCGCAAAGCTTAGACATTAAATTACTTAATTAATTAACAATAAACACTGTAGCACAATTTATTTTATTTTTCTAATTAATTTCTTTAACTTTTAGGTCTTTTTATATATTTTAATTATTATTAAATTAATTTCCAATATTTCGACACGCCTTCGTATGTCTTTCTCAAGGAAAATAATTTTATAATGAAATGAAAAAATTTTTTTGCTATGTAAATAAAAATTATGATACTAAAAACTTTTTTTTTTCAAATTTTTTTTTTTTTTAACATATACAAAAACAATAACAACATTAATAATAATTTTATACAAAACACAATTTAACAAAAAACAATATACATTATCTATGTATATTATATTCTATCTCTTTCTTACTAAATATCTATAATTTTGTGCTATATTATCTGTATCCATTTAAAAATTATAGATATTTAGTAAGAAAGAGATAGAATATAATATATATAGATAATGTATATTGTTTTTTGTTAAATTGTGTTTTGTATAAAATTATTATTAATGTTGTTATTGTTTTTGTATATGTTTAAAAAAAAAAAAAAAAAAAAAAAAAAAAAAAAAAAAAATTTGAAAAAAAAAGTTTTTAGTATCATAATTTTTATTTACATATCAAAAAAAATTTTTTCATTTCATTATAAAATTATTTTCCTTGAGAAAGACATACGAAGGCGTGTCGAAATATTGGAAATTAATTTAATAATAATTAAAATATATAAAAAGACCTAAAAGCTTAAAAAATATTTATTTATTTATTTTCAGATAGAAAAGGTCAAATAAACAAGATTTATAATTTTTTTAACTTCACTAACAAAACACATCCGCACCCAACGATTGCAAATTAACAAACTGAAAAAAAAGCAAAAAGAAGAAAGCAAATTAGAAAAAACTTTAACTTTGAGCGGGAAACAGGAAAATGAATGACAACAAAATATTTACAGTATGTAAATAGCAAACACAACAACCAAACAACGTAATCTTTTGTTTTTAAATGATCATAACTGGGCTGCCAGATGTGGCGATTTGACGTGATTTGTCCGTTTAACGATTTTAAATGTTAAAACATTGAAAAAGTAGCAGTTTTTACATTTTTAATATTTAGAAAATTAAAAAAAAAAACTTAAAACTTTGCTAGTAATAAATTAAATAAATGATAGCAAAAAGACCAAGTTTATTAAAAAATTATAAAATAAAATCGTGTGCAAGTTTAAGTACTCTACAACTACAATTTTCCTCGTTAATAGGAACCGGAAAAATGCGACACAAAGCGAAATGACACAGAGGCTAGATGCTAGTCATGGCTTTTACACGTAAATAGATGTACACCTTGAATTAAATCAGGGGGGTTACTCTCTATTGCGATGCGAAAGAAAAACCATTCGCATCTGTATGATTTTTACATTGAGTTGCGATGCGTTTTCTTTCGCATCGCAATAGAGAGTAACCCCCCAGATTTATCGACTAACCTCAATTTGTGTTACGCATAGGCTCAGAATACATAACCCACAGGACGGTTTTTTTAAAGAAATAAATCAATCATTGCATATATTTAAATATAATAAATATATTTTTATTAACACATACACAGCAGCTGTGTAAACAGATTGTTATTCTTTTTTTTTTTTTTGTAAATATATTTTTTAATGTAATTTAATTTTGTATACGAAAAGCATTCATACATATTGCAGGATTATACATATTTAATCAATATAATACTTTTTTTTATATTAGAAATTTAGATGAGACTGTTAATATTTAATATACAACTTTCAATTTTCATACTAAAGAAAATTTAATTTTAAAGTAATTTTCTTAAGAAAGTGATTGGTTATGCGTGAATATGGAAGTATAAAAAAATGCGTATGTGTGTACGTAGACACTTTGTATATGAGATTACGGAAAAGAGGAAAGAGAGGCGGGTATAAGCATAATTAATTATAATTTATGAATTTAATGTAATAAAAATGAAGCTTACAATAAGTGTAATTATGCATTGATTGAGTGCTTAGAACTTGTTTTAAAATATTTTACACTTTATATATGTCTGTGTGTAGATAATAATAGCATATATTCTTATTTATATGCATGTAATGTATTCATTATATTTAATACACCTAAAGATATAAGTACCTACAGTTAAATTAGTTAAATGCTTTATAATTTGGCTATTTGTTCTCTTTTTTTATAAGTTAAATAAATTTATAAATATACTTTAAGATGCTTAAGTTGCGAATAGTAGTTAGATAAAAAAAAACTTAAATAGATTTTTGCCTGTGTCGTTGAAAAGCTCTTGCTGGTATATCATTATTATATTGTTGTTGTTTTCCTAATGACATTTCATACATGTGTCAACCTTTAAGTAAACAACGTGTATAGAATTCTCGATCAATAGCATCATTTGGTATAGAATTAGACCACTTTAATAATAACGAGAGTATGGCATCGGATTGCATATATTCCAGTATAATAGATAGGAAACAATTCCAGGTGTAAAAGAAATGACGATTTACATTTTCGACAGTAGTTACACATTCACAATTAACACATGTTAAGCGACCCTGCTGCAATTCAACAAATTGTTCAAAGCATTTTGACCAGGTATGCAATGAAAAATTTCTGCCTAAATCTATGAGTAGATCCGGTTGGCCATAATTTAAAACAATTGGTAATACTTTCTCCATGTTATATTCAGCCAAATAAAGTTTGGCTAAAATGTCAAAAAGAGCTGGGACACGTGTCAACACATCAAAACATTTTACCTGTTCATTGCGTGACCAGTAGTAGCGCAACAGCACTGAGCCCAATTCATGAAATAAACAAGAGTTGTCGAATCTTAAAGGGAACATACAATTATCACAACGTACAATATCTTCAGTTGAATTCAAGAGTACAAATCCTTGCGTTATATAATCCCTAGAAGAGTCATCCATTTCCCAGATAAGTTCAGGATTTAAATAATGAAAATACATTTCATAACAGTGCCGCTGGGCCTGCTCCCGGTCATCACCATGTTCTATCATCACTTGAGATAATTTTTCCAATAGTTGTATTAGCTCAGGTGCCGAATATTCATCGAATAGTGAACGGTATCGTTCAACGAAATTAGTGTTGCTAAATTTAGAGCTTTTGCAAATCAAATACAAATTGTAAATTGTTTTCTCTTCAGCTGTAATGTGTTGACTAGATATCCCATTGGAGGTGGAGGACGATTTTGTTCCCTTTTTGCTTGATGACTGATGGTTCAAAGACGACGACGAAGACTTCCTTGTACGGCATACAATTTCCTCGTCATTTTCATAAATGGCTTTAATGTCTTTAAAAGGTAGAGATCTCTCATTGGCTGGAATAAGGTCTCTTACAAGTTTTTTTTGTTCCTCTGCAAAAATGTTAAACTTGTATTTAATTATATTTTTGCCAAATTTTCCAGTAACAGTTAGTAGAGCATCTTTGAAATGTTTTTCGCCTTTTTGGGGATTTAAATTTTCACAAAACGAATTCTCCAACACATAAACTCCTTGAGGAGAAGTTTCACCTGATGACTTTTGTTGATTTTGCACTGCTGCCGTTGCTCCCAAGCTGCAACTTTTATCGGCTGTACCCGAACTACCACCGGAACTGTTGTTATCTCCATTCGATTCACACTGAGCAATGGCATCAAATATTACCGAAAGGTCGTTTAACAATTCATACTGATGGCGATCTATCAAAAAGTTTTTTATTTGGTTCAACTGACCCAATTCATAGTCTTCTCTGGCTTTATCAGCAAAATATTTAACATTCTTACGCATTAGCCAAGCGCATTCCAGCAATTTACCTTGACGTACCAGAGCAGATGCTTGTAACTGTAGAGAATAAAGTTGCATTGAATATAGAGATCCAGTTTGTGTAAAAACTACGATTTCATCGTTCCAAACTTTGCAATCGACAATACGCTCAAACTGGTTACACCACAATACCACCGAGGAGTTGCGTACATCAAATATGTATAGGCCTAATTCCGTATATGTTAACAAGAAGTCATGTGTTAGTTTTCGCAATTTAGCAAATTGCAAGTTTTGCGGTTGATAGTCCAACATTTCGTCATTGCCATCATTGTCCGTTGACAAATTATCATTGTCATTGTCCTGGTCCTTTTGAATTTTAGCTGGTGGACAAGCTAATGCAAATTTAAATTGATGAGTTTGTATGACATCACCTTCAAAATCAACCTCCCACACACGCGAGCCGGGACGAGCACAGAATATACGCGATGGATGCTGCGTTTCATTGCTTGAAATTGAAAAGCATGCGCCATAAGGTCCATCGCGTGGCTTGTTACCAATCTAAGAAAGTTTCCATTAAAAATAAATACTTAATTAAAATCTAAAGTCACCGAGGCATATTTAAATGAATATGCCTCGGTTAGTACAACAGTACAGCACATACGAACCTGTTTATATTCCTCATACTCAGTGTTGCATAAAATACATTTGGAACAATTTGAAACTAAAAGTAAAGATTCAAAGTCGTCTATTTGTACAACAGGAGATTCCAAAAACAGTATTGGATGTATGGACATGGTAATGAGACTTGTACCCTAAAATTATAAGCATATATAACATTATTACAAATAACTACCTACCTACTTAAAGAATTTCACAACTTCTCCATTACAGTGCATAATTTGGAAATTTGTTTTTTTTTTTTAAACTTACGATAAATGTTGACAGCAACACCAAGTTAACTTGCCCTTTCGAATCTCCATAATAAAACTGTTTTTCATCTTGTGTCCAATGCACACAAGTGACCTGAACTGATTGGTCACTGCACAGATTTGTAAAAATTACTTGCGGCGCAGCCTGGGCTGATAAGTTAACAGCATACACACAAACAACTGAACGCTGAGTTGAGAAAGCAACATATTTTTCGTTAGCCGATATCGATAAATGATTCACTGCTCCATGTTTGCTAGGTATGAGGTGTAAAAATTTTCCCTTTCTGTTAAAGAGGTATAATGACCCTGATGTTGCTCCAAGCACAATATAATTATCAGATATATCAAAACAGGTATACTACAAAGCCCAAAATTACAGATAATAAATATTTGTAATTTAATATATAATTACACCAGATTAACAAAGGTTTTTTACCTTGATGCGGTTGCTATGTTTAAGAGGCTGATGTATGGCCAACGAATAATCGATAAAATTACTTAAACAGTATAAATTCATTTTGAAAGGATCACTTTATTTATTTATTAATATTTTATCTTCAATTTGACCTCAATGTTCCATTGAACATATCACTGAAAATTTCATTTTCTTTATATTCGGAAAAGTTCCTGCTTTTTCATAATGAAGATAATATAATAATAAGTAAAACAGAGTTGTTGTATTAAAACTGAAAGCACTGCCAATATGAAAAATACGGGTTGAAATAAATTTTAATAATATTACAAGGACACGTTATTTTTAAGCTTAAAAAATAAAGATATGAGTAATAATAATTTATTATTTCATTAAATCCTCTTAAAATTAGAAAAATTATCACTATTTATATTTGCTTAACTGTTCCAAATCTTTATTATGTATGAATATTGAGCCATCCCAAGTATTTTTCTTACCAATAACCAAAAAATATTTGACAACACAATATAATCAGCTGTGCTTAAAAGTCACCCGGTATTTGCTATTTTTGGTACATGTGAATTTAGTTGAAATTTTTTAGTTGCTATAAAATAGAATAGAAAAATTATTGGAAAGTCTGAAAGGCTTTTAAAGTTTTATCTTGGATTTGTGAAAATAATTAATTAAAAAAATCAACAAATAATACAGTTACATCAGAATGCGGTTGACGTTGTAGGTTTTTATACTTTTTGTTGTTCTATTATCGCAGTCATACATTTTCCATCAACTACAACAAAGTGACTCCGTTGCTTGCGGTTGTTTGTTATCCAGCAGAGAAATTTCCTGTTTTTACACACGAAAAAATCCAAGTTTCCATTTGTTTTTGAAGGAAGGCATTAGAAAAATAGTTTTTGAAGCCTTTAATTATTGATGAATATAATTTAAAAATAAACTTGAATTATCGATTTCCCAAAACGTAAGAAATGCTAAATCATTGTGGTAAACAAATTAAAAGTTATTCTGTAACAAAATAGAGTGTTAAGTCAGATGTGCGCTTTGTGCTCATGCAAATGTAAGGGTGCTTTTATTTTCCGGTTCAATCGTGCGGAATTAATCGCCTAAGAAGATAATTTCTTTGCAAACATTATTAAGCTGGTATTTTAATAACTGTCTATGCTTTGAGTTCGTCGCACCCCTATAACCGCCGCTCAGTAAGTGTGACCAGCGGAAAAAAGAAAAAAGTTAATAATTAAAGCGCGATATTAACAGTAGAAAACAAAATCCTTTGCATACGAAGGGATGGCTGAACGCCCGAAAAGTTTATTTGCCGGTAAGTACGATTGTTAACAAATAAGTATAAAAACCAAATTATTACGAATATATTAAATTGGATACGTGTAGGTCGGCCTCGTGTCCCTCCCAGCGAATTAAACTTAAATCCACTCGCAGTACGACATGTTCCATCGTCATTGTCATCCACCTCATCTGGTTCAGCCTCATCAGGAAGTAGTATTCCATCAATGGGCCTGTCCATGAGCGTACCTACAGAACGCACAAGAGAACGTATACGACAACAAGCTTGCGGCAAACTACAATTAGGACCATGCGCTCATGATGTTTATCAGTTTACTTCAGATGATTTGGAAGATCTGGGTGAAATTGGTCGTGGTGCATTTGGTGCTGTCAACAAGATGGTATTTAAAAAGAATAATATGGTTATGGCTGTGAAACGTATTAGATCTACTGTTGATGAAAAAGAACAGAAACAACTTCTAATGGATCTCGAAGTGGTCATGAAATCAAATGACTGCAATTTTATTGTACAATTTTATGGGGCTCTTTTTAAAGAGGGTGATTGCTGGATCTGCATGGAACTAATGGACACTTCCTTAGATAAATTCTACAAATATATATTTGAACACAAGAAACAAAGAATACCAGAATCGATTTTGGCTAAAATCACGGTCGCCACCGTACATGCATTGAATTATCTCAAAGAACATTTAAAGATTATACATCGTGATGTTAAGCCAAGCAATATTTTGCTACATAAACGTGGTGATATTAAGTTGTGTGATTTTGGCATATCAGGACAGTTGGTCGATTCAATAGCAAAGACCAAAGATGCTGGATGTAGGCCTTATATGGCTGTGAGTAAAAACTTGTTTTTGTTGCTATTTAGTTTTTTCTATTTTATTTTTTTTTTACTTAAACAGCCCGAAAGAATTGATCCCGAACGAGCGAAAGGATATGATGTTCGAAGTGATGTTTGGTCACTGGGCATAACGCTAATGGAAGTAGCAACTGGTACATTTCCCTATCGAAGATGGGATTCTGTTTTTGAACAATTATGCCAAGTAAGTATATATTTATTGGTTTTTTTGTTTTATTTTGCTTAGTTTTATAAAAAATGTAATTATTTGCTTTAGGTGGTTCAAGGAGATCCACCACGTCTACAACAAGGACAGGAATTTTCCACCGAATTTGTTGAGTTTGTAAATACATGGTAAGTGTTTAGCTGAAGCTTTAGACAAAATAACTCCAACAAGTTATTTGTCTTTAAAATAAAGAAAATGCTCAAAATGAAATGTTAGAAATGTATTACTAAAGCGAAAGCTTTTAATTTTTGCAAGGAGGTTCAGCTATTTATTTTATATATCTAGATATTTATTAATAAATAATTATATTGCAGCTTAATTAAAAATGAAAGTGAACGTCCTAAATATGATCGCCTACTTGAAATGCCATTTATATTGCGGGGTGAACGTAGTAATACCGATGTCGCCGCATATGTAACCGATATTCTAGAGGCCATGGAACAGGATGGTATCACACAGTTCACCACAAATCAACCAGCCGAAAGTTAATGGAAATAAAATATATTTTTTTTACAAAAAGCTCCTTCCTATCATAGAGAAAGAAACAGCAGATAAAAAACTAATAAAATAAAATATAAAAAATTAATTCATTTAGGAAAAACTAAGCATAAAACTAAGCAAAAAAGAAACCATCCCCTTTTAGGAAAACTAAGTTATTGTTGTTTACTTACTAGGAAGTAAGTGAAAATAATGTTAAAAATATTTTAACAAATCTTAAGAATCGTAGTTTAAAATTAAAATAAAATTAAACAAAAAGTTGTAGGCTTATAAATATAAAACAGAAATATTAAATAAATACAACATAAGGCTTTTAAAAGGTCACAAATTATTTAAAAAATTAAAGCTTAAAGTTTAGTAATGGTTTGCCTTGTATTTTTTAAATAAAAATGTAAAAAAAAACAAAATACCATAATTAAAATTTTAGTTGCATTTTTTTTTCAGACAACACCAGTCACAACCAATTAAACAAAATATTAAAGAAGAAACACCAACAACAGAAAAATCATATACTTAAGTAAACCGGTCAATGGTAAAAAATATATCACCGCTGCTTTTATAAAGACACATACATAATAAAAAAATAATAATAATTTTAATTAATAAAAAAAAAAAATATTTTGCTATTGATTGTCCACTATGAAATTGAAATGAAATTTTGTTACACTTATAAATGACTTAATTCAAAATTTTTTAATTTAAAT
Organism: Thelaira solivaga; assembly: GCA_947397855.1. Classification (NCBI taxonomy): domain Eukaryota; kingdom Metazoa; phylum Arthropoda; class Insecta; order Diptera; family Tachinidae; genus Thelaira; species Thelaira solivaga. Next base: position 76,142,482 of record OX377610.1, read on the forward strand.
GTATTTAGCTACACATACTGCTTTATCTCAGGTTGCTTCACATTACAAAAAACAAAACAAAATTATGTAAACAATTTTTAGTTAGCATGTTTTCCCCATTATTTATACCGCTAGTTGCAATTTCAATAATTTTTTTTGTATGTTTTCTGTTTTCTGTTTATTGTGTGCCCGCTCTAAGAAAAGCAAAAAAAGAAATACTTTTTTTCTATTTCTTAAAAATATACAAATAATAAATATAATCTTTACAAAAGTAATAAGCATACAAATAATTAATACAAAAAAAGCCTCAATAAAAGCAATCAAATGCATGCGTCCAATTTTTGATAAATAAAACATATTCGAGATAAATATTTTATATCTATCATGGTTTGCAGAAATATATAATTATTAATAATACATACACATACCTTTTCTTCTTCTTTGTAATACATACAAACAAGCTCTGTACATACAGGTTTTCACATAAGTTTTTGGGTTGGTTATTAGACTGCACTTTTTTTTGGAAAACGTTAATGGAACTAGAAGTTTGTAATAGAAATTGAAAAAAAACCATTTTTGAAACTTATTTTTATGTTATTTATTTTATTGTAAATTTCTGTATATAAATGAAATAAGCTGTTATTATTAAAAATGGTATAAGTTAACTTTTTTTTAAAAAATTAGCTGTCGGCAATTTAAGTTTCTAAAATTACTGCTGGCTCAATAAAAAAAATTGACTTTTCCCAATTTAAAATTTTTTTGAAAAAATTTCTTAAATGTTTGTGTTGCCAAATTCTTTACATTAACGCCATTAAAATGTACTTTATAAATCATAACATTGAACTGCTGTAAACTTATGTGGGACACTGTACATACTTCAATTAAAAAAAGATACATACATAAATAACCATGTACACCAGCGCTAAAATAAAAAACTTGCAATTCCACAATTATGCTGTAATTTTAAAATAAAATTAAATAAACAAAAAAAACAAAAATTAAAACATTTTGTAGTAGCTTTGTAGTAGCAGTAGTTTATCAAAATAAGTAAATTGTCAAAGAAAATCAATTATTATTTTATTTATACTTAAAAAACAAAAGAAATACAACAATAAAAAGAAAATAATATACAAAAAATCAAAAGATATGAAATTTTAGATCACTGGAAACAAAAACGTATGTATGGAAAATTGTTAGTAAAAAGTTTAAAAAGAGCATTTTTGGGGGGCTACTCTGTATGGCGATGCGAAAGCTAAATGTTTTGCGTTTGCTTTTTGCTTATTGCAAGATATTTGTGTGTATAAATCGAGCGGTGTACTACCACAGACAAATGCAAGAAGTGAAATACACAGTGCGACAAAAGAAATACCTGGGAAGTGATATTACTTCTCTGGTAGGTACTGTCGAGTGCAACAAGAATCTGTTTTTGGAATTTTACAAACATCCCCAAAATCTTGAGTTACTGGTAAAAAACCCGGTTTTTCGTAACTTCATGCACTTAAAAATCAGTAGCTTAGTTGAATATCAACCGATTTTCAATTTCTCAGAGGACTTAGAAAGAAAAAAATGAATCCGTTTGAATGGTAATACATATGTATCGTATTTCTCACCCAAATTTTTTTTTCACTATTTTTCAAGTTTGGAGACGTTTTTACACACAAGCCAATTATGAATATTCCCAAGGATTTTTTCCCTGGGAGAATTTTCGTTTTTGGGAGAAATTTCCTTAAATCAGATAACTTGCCATGTTAAGAAATTGAGAAATTTTGTTTATAATAAGAGGAAAGGGAAAAGTGAAAAAACTCCTGGGGAATTTTTATTTATAATTGGGCTGACAGTATTTTATAAAGGAACCATATAATTTTTTAATTTATTTTCAGAATATGCTTACTTATAAGTAAAGGAGAACTTTCTTTTTAAATCCGTTAAAAAATTACTATGTTATTAATGTGCTGTTTTAATAACACAAGCGATCAACTCGTCTGAAAATTTTACATGAAAAGTACTCAAAATAATAAATGTTTCTCATACAAATTTTTTAGACGAACTGATTGCTTGTGTTATAAAAACAGCACATAAATTTTTTAGTACAAATTTTTTTTTCCAAAATTAAAATGTTTGCTTGGCAGTTTTTTTTTTTTTTTAACTCAGCATCATCAGTGAAGTGAGGAAATGGCAGCAATATGTCCATAAAAATTCATTTCCTACAGTCACATTTGGACTTCTTCGCAAGCAACCTGGGCCAGTTCAGCGCTGAACAAGACGAGAATTTTCACCAAGAAGTGGTTGCTAAAATAAAATATTGTAAAAATTATTTCAGAATATTTTTGGTTACGTCACTAATGCCTAGCAAACATTTTTAAGTTAAATGAGCAAAATTTGTATTTTTGGAAAAAAGTTTTTTTTTTTTAATAAAGTTTAATAACTCATACAATTTTTAACGGATTTAGAAAAAAAAAATAAGTTTTGTTTTGTACGGTTCCTTTATAAAATTTTGTGTAAAAATATCTTCAAAGTTGAAAAAATGGCGAAAAAAACTAAAAAAGTGTTTGGTTGAGAAATAGGCACAGATTCCTTAATTTTACTTAAATTATATATATAGCATTAAAACGACCTCTATGTTTTCCTTCTAAATCCGCTGAGAAACTTAAAATCGATTGATATTCAACTAAGTTACTGGTTTATAGGTGCATGAAGCTACGAAAAACCGGTTTTTTACCCGTAACTTAAGATTTTAGAGGGGTTTAGCAAATTCTAAAAACAGATTCTACCTACCAGAAAAATAATTAGCCCAATTATGAATAAAAATTCTCCGGGAGTTTTTTCACTTTTCCCTTTCCTCTTATTTTAACATGGCAGTTATCTGATTTAGGGAAATTTCTCCCAAAAACAAAAATTCTCCCAGGTAAAAAATCCTTGGGAATATTCATAATTGGCAAGAATATCACTTCCCAGCTAAATAGTTAAGCAAAAATTAATTAAGCACCACAATTCCAATTATGTTGGAAAATAATTTATTTATCGAAACCAACAGAATTGGAATTAAGTACCAAAGAGATTCATTTTTTTTATTTTATTTTAAATATATAATTTTTATTAAAAAAAAATAATAATAAAAACATAGTACAGGTGTCTTTTGATTATTAATTTTTTTTTTTTCAATTCAGTCTTCACTACGGTAAATAGCACTTTCAGTATTATTATTTCAATATTTCCAGGGGCATATGTATAATTAAAAAATATTTTTATATACAAAAATTTGTTCATTTTTATTTATCAATTAATTTCATTATTTTTACTAACATCATCTGTATAAACTTGTACTGTAGAGGGCAGCACAGTAAAAACATCAATTTCATCCTCTGGATTATCTTCATCGGCAAACAAAGCCACTCGATTATATGCATAACTGGCATTAATTTCATTAGCATTATGTTTGTTGGAACAGCTTATACCTTTTTTGTAGCTAATAATCAGTAAAATTAACGCCAACACCATAATAGAGGGTATTAAGATGAACAAAAATATGTTTTCATTTGCTACACGAGGCGTTACATTTACAAAAGCATTACCCGTACTACGTTCAGCCAAATTAATGCAATACGTTTCATTGCTATTGTCCAGACGTTTTAATTGGCTACCCAAGGGACACAGGCTGCATTGGGTATTTAAGGGACCATAACAGCGTAAACAGGATTTATCACAGTGTTTACAACTTAACGTTGACATATTATCAACTTTAGTATCAATCCTATTCTGGGCATATTTATTTGGTTGATTTCTTTTTTTGCGCTCAATAGACTGTAATTCTTCATCATCGTGTAGAGTTTCTGAACTTGCTATTGCTTCATTTTTTAAGTCTTCCGTTGCATCATCAGTATAATTAAAGGCATAAGTGTGTAAGGGGCATGTGTCATAACAATGTCCCTTATAGAATAGCGTAGGTGGAGCACAAGCTATATTAAATAAAAAGAGAAAGAGAGAGAGGTAGAGGTAGAGAAAAATTAATATAAAAATTTAATTGAAATTAATAAAAAAAATAAAACATAATTTGCAAAAAATGCTGACATCTAAATTTTCTTGGTCAGCTGGGTTAGATTTAAATATATAATAAAGATAAATATATAATTATATCCTGAAGAAGCTACTCAAGTTGCAGCGAAATATCGATATAAAAATAAATTTATACAATACGACTTTAAGCTTAATAAAATAGCCATTTTAATTAAAAAGAAAAAGTTGAAATAAACTAACAAAGAAATTATTATTTATTATAAGAAATTAGTTTTACGTTTAATTTTTTTAGCAACCATTTGCTTCCAAGGTCTAAGCAGGAAACGAACCTGTGACTCCCAGATTGATAGGTTAGAGCGCTACCCTATATTTTTAGGAAATATTTTCTAAATATCGTAAAAAACAACTATTAAATAAAAAATAAAATTATATTTTATAGAAAATAATAAATAAAAATGATCTCAAGCTCAAATAAATCAAATTGTCTGGCATAGGATTTACAGGTGAATAAATTCAGAATTTATTCATTAATTGCAATGAATTATAGCTCATTTTATTTATATCACATAATTAAAAATTTTGTTTATTTTAGATTTTAAATTAATTTTTTTAGAATTTTTTTTTTTTGAGTTTTCTAGAAAATTTTTTTTACAAAACTTTAAGAATATCGATCTCAGCAATTATAAGACTGGTAAAAAATTTTTAATAACACAATTTATAAGTTATTTTATTATTAAACCTTAAAATTTTTTATAAGAAAGCTAGATCTCGCGTTATTGCAAATTATATGGTGAAACCTTGTCGAGAACCATATGTAGTACTAAAAAAGTACTTTGTAGAGATTGAAGCTTACTGCCATAATCATTCAAATTGAGCTTGAAAGCTCAGGCAACTTAAAGAAAGTTTTATTTTGTAGGCCTGTGTTATGAGTCATTGGCCTATAATCATAGTCACATTAAAAGCCGGTATCTTTTTAAAAACTATTTTAAATCCATAAATTCTTATGAACCAGAAGTAAGTTTTTAGTAAAAGTTTACTTTTTTTGTCGCCCATTGTTTATAGAAAATAAAATTTTTTAATTTTAATTAAAAAGAAAACTATTACACGAAAGGAATTTAACTTAAATTAATTTACATAATAACAAAAGCATTGAAATATACAACAACAACAAAAATTAAAAAAAAAAATACAAAACACAAAGAACAAAAAAAAAAACACTAGCGAAAACATGCTTTTTTTTTTAAATAAAAAAAATAATAAAACAAAAATCAGTCACCAAAAAGTAAAACAAAACAAAACAAAAATGTTAAAAGTTTTTAAAAAGAAAATCAATTTCTAAGAAAAATAAAATTTTTAAACAAATTTTCCAGACCACACTGGGCCCAAATCACCGCATTCGATATCGAATTAAAGCTATCGTTATTTTATTTATTTAATCATGAGAATAAATTCTCATGATAGATAGCATAGGCTATCGGCTCAAGCTATCGTAATTTTAATGTTTTTGTATGAAAAATTTTTAAATTTCGATACGAGTTGTTTGATATCGAAGGCGGCGATTTAGTTTTTATTTTTATGAAGAGAGAAAACAGGGGCCAAATTACGACACTCGATTTCACTCGAAATTTCAATATAATTTAAATAAAAATTTCAAAAGCTGTATTTTGCACCCAATTCTCTTTAAAAAAAAATTAGTGTGAACTAAGACTAAGGGAATTTGTTTAAAAAATCGCATACGAATAAGCATTTACAAATGATGTTCTAGTATTGAAATGAAAATCACAAAAAAGGTGAGCAAGTTCAGGTGAAGAACGTACGCCAATAAATATTTTAGCAAAAAAAAAAAAAGGTAAGATAACAAAAATACCAAAAAAAAAAAACTAAAAAGGGCCACAATATCACACGGTTTTCTATTTATTCACTTTTATTTTAAACAACACAAGCAAGTGATTTAAAACTGCAACACAAAATTTTAGTTGAAGAAATAAAAAGAAAAAATAACACAAAGGTCACATCAGGGGGCCCTAATCGTCACATTTGATATCGAATGAGAACGTTTAAAATTTTAATATTTTTGTATGAAATTTTTTTTAGAAAAAAACGGGCCAAAATTTTTAAATGAAAAAATTTTAAAATTTTGATAGAAATTGTTCGATATCGAATGAAAAAACAATTGAAATTTGAATACTTTTGTATGAAAAATTTTAAAATTTTGATGGAAATTGCTCGATATCGAATGAAAACGATTGAAATTTTTTTAGAAAAAAAACTGGCCAAAATTTTAAAATTTTTATATGAAAAAATTTTGATAGAAATTGTTCGATATCGAATGAAAACAATTGAAATTTAAATAGTTTTGTATGAAAAATTTTAAAATTTGCTCGATATCGAATGAAAACGATTGAAATTTTAATATTTTTGTACGAAAAATTTTTAGAAAAACACGGGCCAAAATTTCAATATTTTTGTATGAAAAAATTTTTAAATTTTGATGGAAATTGCTCGATATCGTATGTGCTGACTTGGGCTCTGTAGCACAGTTTGGTTTTTTTTTTCTTAACTCACATCACAATACAAATTTTATAGGTCATAATCATGGTCGGTATATTTTTTTAAAGGATTTTAAATAATTATTTTATTAAATTATTCGATCTTATAAATTTAATAATAATAAATATTATTCAAGCTTAAAGATCTCAATAAAAATTGTTTTTATTTAAATTTTCCAATATTTCGACTTTCTTTTTTGTTTAATTTCCTTGAAGAAGACCTTCAAAAGAAAGTCGAAATATTGAAAAATTAAAATAAAACCAATTTTTTCATTGAGATCTTAAGCTTGAATAATATTTATTAATCAGCCTTACTACAAGTGTCGTTGTCATAGTCGTACTTACGACAAGCCAATATAAAACAAATGGCCGGCGATGCCTCATATACTGTTTTTGTCACGACAACGACATTCATAATTAGTCCTAATATTTCATTAAATTATAATTTAATAAATTTTATATTAATAAATATTTGTCAAGCTTAATATCTTTATTAAAAATAGTTTTTATTTTCCAACATTTTTTCGCTGAAGAAGACATAAAAATAAAGGATTTTCCAAATAATAATGTAAAATAAAAATAAAAACTATTTTTAATGAAAATGTTAAGCCAGAAAAATATTTTTTTAAATAAAAATTTACAGAACGATTGCTGTCGTTTCTGCCGCGAAGGACAGGAAACATCGAAACATGTTCTCTGCGATTGTCCAGCGGTGGCAAGACGCAGAATAAGCTGCTTAGGTAGTGGGGCATTGGTCCCAGAAGATCTAGGCATGATTAATCCTACAGGAATTAGGAGGCTCGTAAAGGGTTTCAGATTGCAGTTAGGAACTGTGCTGCCATTATAGCCTTTGATAATAATAATAATAAAAATTAAAATTTTAAATTCATTATGACTATAATTATGGGCCGATGTTTATTTCGCAAGTCCAAATCATACCGATCGTTATCAAGCAATTTCAAAATTATTTCCTAAAAAAAAAAAAAAAAAAAAAAATTCCCGAATGATATTTCTTTCGTCCATTTGTATTAAAAGAAAAAGAAAATACTAAAATTTGGCTTTATTTTCAATACAAATATACGCAAGTAACTATCGTTCGCTACAGCAAGAGCAAATAAATTTTCTAGCGTCTTCATTTGATATTGAAAGTATACTGATTTCAAATCTTATTTTCAATAATAACAGGATGGATTAGTACATTAAAAGTTAAATAAAATTATTTACAAATTGTTAAAAATTAATAACAATCCTTAAATACTAACCCTCTTTCGTTATTGAAAGCAAAAACCATATGCGATAATTGTTTTTGTTATCAATACAACTGCACGAGAAAAGTTATCTATCGTTAGCTCTTATGTTGCCCGGTTATTAATTTTTATCTTTTTATATAATTTTTTTTATTGTTTAAAAATGAAAGCAAACGTAAGTGTATGATATTGTGGGAGAAATTCTACATTAAAAATTTTGTTTATTTTTTTTTTTTTTTTAACATTAAACATCAGTTGAGAAAATTCACTCACCTTTTATTTTAGAGAAAAACAGCTTTTATGGCGGCTTATTTTGTTTTTCTTATTATTTTGGAAAGTGAACTGCAGTGAAAAGCAGCTGAGCTTAAAACAAACGGGTTATGATTTTTTCTCTTCTTTTTTTTTTTGTAAATGTTGACCTAAAAGGCGGTCAATATTTGTATTTTACTGTTATTATTTGTGCAAGTATTTTGTTTTATTTTGTCTTGTTTTTTAAGCATATTTTCGCTTACCTTGAAACTAAATTATTAAGAAAATTTTTATGTTACAATTTTTTGTGAAAACATTTTCATTCGTTAATTTTTATTTTAATGCTTTTAAAATTACTATATACTGTCTACTACATGTATTATGTATTATATTTACATACATTTTTCTTTTCTGTTTGTTTTTGTTTATCATAGTGTTAAGTATTTAATTATTATTTTAATTGTTTTCGTAATCTTAGTTTTAATATTAATGGTTTTCAATATATATAGATATTTCCTTTTACAAATTTGTTAGTTAGTATAGTTTTATTTATTATTTAGCTTATGAATTTATTATTATAATTGTTATTATTTATCCTTATTGTATTTGGTGTCGTGGACATTTCACTTTTTATCGTTTATGGTAAATTTTTATTAAACTTTTTAATATTGACGAATACCAACCTAATTTCCTATGACTTGCATTAGAAAGTAAAAGAATTCAAATTTTTGAAAGCACAGTGCCATTTCATTGAATATCTCAAGGACAGCAAATATTTTGGGATTTAAAGAATCTGTCTAGAAACGTTATTTTTCAACGTAAAAATAAAAGCTCACATGAAACTTTAAAAAAAAAGAGTTTTAATTTTGGATCAGAAAATAAAACTCTTTTCAGGGGTTTTAATTTTTGAATTAAAAAAAAAACTATTGAGTTTTATTTATCCAGTCAGAAAATAAAACTCTTTTCAAGAGTTTTATTTTATGTGTTCGAAACCAAAACTCATCTTATGTAAATTAACACCCAATGTAATCAGCTTGCATTAAAATAGAAACATGTGGGTTTTTAATTTATTAGTGTTTGATTCCTATTATTAAACTTCTACTGTTTTATTTCTTATCTTTTTATTTTTCATAATCAGCTAAATAGAGTTTCTATTGTGACTGCATAAAAAAAATAAGAAATAAAACAACAATTTATACAGAAAATATAAAACTCGTTTCAAAATAAAATAAACAAAAAGAGTTTTTTCTGACTGCAAAATAAAACTCCTTAAAAAAATTATATATATATTTTTTTACTGGCAAAATAAAACTCCTCAAAAAGAGTTTTATATTCTAACTGCAAAAATAAAACTCCTAAAAAGAGTTTTATTTTCTGTTTGGAAAAATAAAACTCCTCAGAAAAGCTTTATATTTTGACTGGAAAAATAAAACTCCTCAAAAGAGCTTTAATTTTAGACTTTAAAATAAAACTCAAAAGAGTTTTCTTTTCTACTGGAAAAATAAAACTTCTCAAGAGTTTTATATTTTGACTGAAAAAATAAAATTCTTAAAAAATAGTTTTATTTTTTTTTTTTTGGAAAAATAAAACTCCTCAAAAGAGTTTTCTTTTCGAACGGAAAAAATAAAACTCCTCAGAAAAGCTTTATATTTTTACTGGAAAAATAAAACTCCTAAAAAAGAGTTTTATATTCTGACTGGAAAAATAAAACTCCTAAAGAGTTTTATTTTCTGTTTGGAAAAATAAAACTCCTCAGAATAGTTTTTTCTAACTGGAAAAATAAAACTCTTTTGAAGATTGGAAAATGAAACTCTTCAAAAGAGCTTTATTTTCTGCCTGGAAAATAAAACTCCCCAAAAGATTAATATTTCCTGACTAGAAAAATAAGACTATTCAAAAGAGAAAAATACAATTCTGTTTTTAAGAGTTTCATATGAGCTTAAATTTTTACGTTGCTATTTACAGTCCCTGGAAAAAAATTTTTTTTTTTTTTGCTGAACAATCAACAGAAATGTGCACAGTTAAAAAAATATGAATATTTGGCTACTACAAAGAAGGGTATATAAGACTCGGCATTGTCGAACTTAACTTGATTTTTATTTGTTTTTGTTATATTTTTTAGAAATAACATTAAAAAAATTGATATCAATTACATGTAAATTTTAGATGAAATAACGAAACTTGCTATTTTTTTTTTTTTTTTTTTTTTTTTTTTTTTTTTGTGCAGTTTAAATTTTCACAATTCCTTTTTATATTTTTAATTATTTTATAACTTTTTTCTTAACAATTCCAAAAACTCGAATGTAATTAAAATACGGTCGGAAAATTAAAATTTTTATTTTTAATATTTTGCAAAAGAAGCGGTTTGATATTATAATTTTTTTTTTTAATAAAAAAAGTAGCTCGTAGTACATTAAACATTCAAATTGAAGTGAAATTAAAGCACTTTCACTTCAAAGCTGAAAGTAATTTAGAATTTTTTAATGCATTTTGTAGCAAAATCGAATACGTGTGTTGTCTTAAACTTTTGTTACGAGAAATGAAGCAGTTTATTCAAAAGTTTGTTACAAAAAAATCTGAAATATTTACTGATGATTTTTGCATTAAAGCATAAGATAGTAGAAAAAATTATTTTACTTGTTGCATAGTTGCTAAATATTAACGTTTACAAATATTTAGCGATGCAATATGAGCTGTTATTTTCAAAAGTGGTATAAGTCCACTATTAAAAAATATTAATTTTAGTAAGACGGTGCTTATGTATGTATGTATGTCTTACTAAAATTAGCGCTAACACTTTTTTTTTAAAGTGGACTTGTATCATTTTCAAAAATAACAGCTCATATGTCGAATTGTTAAAAGTTACTGATAATGTTTTTGTTTTTTTACACGACAGATCAAAGCCGATACAATAGCTGGCTACCATTGGCAAAAGGTGAAAAGAAGTGGCGAAGATATTGCCAACACCAAATAAAATAAACATGCTTTTCTTTTATTATTATTATATAATATTATTTCCCTTATTATTATTATTATTAATTTTTTTTTTTAATTTACACATGTTATTACTGAAAATCCTCGTTTTTTATTTTTATTTTACCTTAAAATTATTATTATTTTAAGATTTAATGTTTTAGTAAAATGTTACTTTCCCTATTATTTTTGTTTAACAATTTGGCGTTTGTTTTAACTTATGCTTAAGTACCATTTGTTAGTTTACAAAAAAAAAAAATAAAATATTTATATATGTATTTACTATATACGTACTTTATGTATTTAATATTATTGTAAGTATTTTATAAATTAATATTATATTTTGTAATAATAATAATAAAAAAATTTGTCTATTTGTTAATCATGTGTAACTTGTAAAATTAAAAAATAAAGAATATTGTGCTATGATGTATTGTTCGTTTTTCTCTTCTTTATTTTTATTATTTGTTTACTAAAACATTTATTTAAGTAAAAAAAAAAAACGAAAAAGAGCTTTTGTGTGCGTAGGACTTAAACACTTGTAGGGGCCTTGGAATTGACAATTACTGCAACTTTTATAACATTTATAAACGTGGGCCTTAAAATAGACAAATACTTGAATGTGGGCTGCTAAGAAAGCGCCACACAATTTAAAAAAAAATATTTCTTTTTTTAAATTTTGTTACTACTTAGTGAGCTAAGGGAAGTTATATTAATTTTATTTTATGAAATAAAATGATATGTACAGTTTAACAGTTATTGCTTTATATTTTTCATTAAACTTTTTGAATTTTCTCAAGTTTCATTTTAAAACTGCAAATAGGATCTTTATGGGTCAGAAGGTGTTATTATCAATGTCCTTAAATTAAACTAGTGTTGCTTAATTGCGGCAAAATAGGCATCAAGCAACGATTATTGAACCTTTTGAACGTTTAACGTAGACTATAAAGTCAACGTTATCGAAATTTTTCAATTTAATTTTTTTTCCTTTTTTTTTTTTTGTGGATAAGAGCATAAGTTTTTTGTTAAAAAATTTATTTGATTAGTTCAAAAATTATGTGTCAAGTGTTTTTCTTACAAATGTTTTTTTAAACGAGTTGATCGCTTTTGGTTATAAAAAACATTCGATAGCTAGCAACTTGTCTCGAAATTTAAAAATTTTTTCAAAACACCGAAATTTTCATTCGATTCGGCTCCAGCACATTGGTGTCGTTGTCGTGACATGTGGCAACGCCAGCAATAGATAACATTAGCTTGTAGCAAAATTCTAATTAAAATTACTAGAACTGCACCCTAGATTGACTTCTTCCTCTGAGGAAAACCCAATGACTTTAACATTAGCTTGTCATTGAAAGAAAGGTATTCTTTTTTTTAACTTTTCACTTAATAAGATGCTCACCTTACACACTCAAGTTTAATGCAATTTAAGTGCAAAATTACAGAAATATATGTTTTTTTTTATTAAAAACAATTAATTAAAGAACATCAAAAACATTTTGATGGTATCCCATGTTCTGAATAATGCAAAACGCTTAAATTTTTCGATTAAGATTTGAAATCGTAAAACACTGGACTAAAAGTGTGCCTTGTACGATTTGAAATCGATTGACGTTAGAAATATATTGGGGTTTTCAAATCGCAAATTTTTCAACAAACATTACGAAAAAAAATTTTTTTGTTTGTTTTTTACTTTTTTGTTTGCCTATTGACTAAAATTGAAATGTTTGGGCAGGAATTTAATAAGACTTGGGAGTAATCTACTGAAGATTCAGAGTAGCGTATGATGAAACAGCTATGCTTTCCCTCTTAGTACTTATTGTACTAAGTAAGCAATTTTTTTAGATTTTCCATGAGAATATCATGCATTTTGCACACCAACATAATTTGGAATTAAGCAAGAATAAAGATTAAATTTGATCTTATAAAACATTTGTCAAGCTTAAGATCTTAAAAATTGTTTTTATTTTAATTTTCCTGTCTTCTTCAGGAAAATTATTTATCACAATAAATTAATTAAAATTTGTTTTGTCAAAAATTGAATTAAAAACAAATTTATTTATTTAAAAGAAAAAACCCAACTTTAAAAAATTTATTTCGATTTTGACAATTGCGTATATTCTGATTGTACTACTGAGCAGAACGACTTGCCAAAAATATAAATCACATAAAAAACTATAATAATGTGAAAACAATATGCATAGAAAATTGACAGTCGTATAGCTCTTACCATGGTATAAGAGAACCAGGTTACTTCAAAAATATAGCCTTAGAGGCTCCTCCTGTCAAAAACTGTTTACGGTGGTTGAAATCAAGAAGTGTGTTAGAGTGAAACAAAAAATTAGTTTACTCTTCTGATCTCTCTTTTGACAGAACGAGCTTCAATCATGCATGATTTAGCTGGCGTCTCAGTGTCACCTGGGGGGTTAATCTCTATTGCGATGCGAAAGAAAAACCATTCGCATCTGTATGATTTTTACAGTGAGTTTGCGATGCGTTTTCTTTCGCATTGCAATAGAGAGTAGCCCCCCTGGTTTTCTTACACCACGGCTCTTACCATTCTTTGAAAACTATCTAAACATTTACATTTTTCATTGTATCAGGGTTGCATTTTTGCTACGAACAAAGAGATAACTAAAACAGCCAATGAAAATCTTATTATGATGATTTTTTGACAGCTGTATTAAATACCATTTTTTTGCTCTTTCAAAATTCAATGAAAATCTTAACCATAGTGTAATTATACCAAGTGAAAGCAGCTCTACAAATAGCTAATCTATTTGGTCTTGAAAAAAAATTCAAGAATAGACTTAAATAAATTTTGCGTTTTTCAGAACATGAGTGATTACTTAAATTTTTCGCGTTACCGTACTTTAGCATTTGATTTGTATTGAACTTGACGTGTATGGACCGCATAAGAAGCTATAAAATTAACTTTTTGCTGACATTTTTGTTAACATCGTAATGGTATGTAAAATTTTTTGTAATTGTGGTGCTAAAATATGTGATTAAAAAATTACATCTGCAGGTGATTAAGGAGTTGTTCAGCTAAACGCAAACGAAAGGTTCGTTCTCATAATTATATTGAAACGAACGAAGAGTTCGTTCGCATTTAGCTGTATAGACAATAAAAGTTATGGTCGATTAAAGCAAACATTTATCTAAATAAGCATAACCACTATAATTTAAACAAATATTCTTTTAAGCTGTTTAATATTTTTATTAAAATATGTAATAATTTCTATTTGGAATTTAAGTTTAACAAAATATTAATCTTTATTTGTGCTTAATTCCAGAAATTGTGTTGGTTTTAAAATTTATTCTTTAATTACATTCAGTAATACCCATCTAGCATTCAAATGTAAAAGAGAAGAGAAGAATAAAAATAGAATATATAGTTTTCAATATTAAAAATGTTGGTTGGGAAATTTATTTATTTGTTCAGTTCAATGCCTACTGAGTTTTTTGTTTGAATATTTGAATCTTTTTGTAACTATTGATTAATAATTCTTATTTAGTCAATTGCTTTTACAATATAAAGGTTCTAATGTTTGCAAGAAACGTTGGGAGTAACCTACTGAGGATTCAGAGTAGCGTCTGATGAAATGGTCCATATAGGTATGCTCTCCCCTTCAGTGTTTACTGAATAAATAACTCATGAGAATATCATGAGTAAAAGAATAAATTTTAAAACCAACACAATTTCTGGAATTAAGCACAAATAAAGATTAATATTTTGTTAAATTTTTATTAAAATTAATAAAAAATAATAATATTTGCATTATTATATTATTTAAAATAATTTTATGTCATACAAGCCTTGTTAGACTATAAAATTATTTGGCAAAAAGTGGTTACGCTTATTTCGACAAATATTTGTTTAATGTGACCGTAGCTTAACTCCTGTAAAATATAATTTAGCAGGCTACTCTTTCATAATAGAAGTTTTTTATTTAAATTTGTAAGAGTTTTAGAAAAGATTTATTTTTACGAAATTTTTTTTTTAAATATTTTTTAGCCTTTATATGCTAAAAATTAATCGGTGTCATTATTATAGTAAAATTTAAGGAAAACTAAATTTTCTTAAAAACCGAAAATATGCGTTAAATAGGTGCTACTAGAAAAAAGAAATTTTTATTATAATAATTTAGGTATGTTTGTATAACATAGTCAGTAAAATTTTTTTTTCAATAAAAAAAAAAAAAAAAAAAAAAAAAAAAAAAAAAAAAAATTGATGCTATTTTATTGTACATTTTGCGCATAAAAATATTCTAACGTTTTCTGTTTATAAATTATAAATATTCATGTTTCATTTATAACAAATAACTAATATAAAAGCATATACATACATGCATATGTAAGTATGTACATCCATATGTATGTATGTATGTATATATAAATGTATTTATGTAGTAATAATAAAAAATATTGCACATAAGTAACTTTGATTTCATAGATATAAATAAATATGATTGATTTATATTGAATTTTATTGTACTTTTTATGTATGTATGTATATATGGGTGTGTGTGTCTTTTGTTATATACAAGAGTTTGTTGCCTATATTAACCCACACACACCTAGTATGTACATGCACATAAACTTAATGTTTTAATAATTTTATAATGATATGGGTTGAGTGTGTGTGTTTGTTTTCTTCTTTTAAATCTCAATAATTTTCAATTAGTACATACATCACATCACTTTAATAAAATATAAAAATAATAGATATATATGTATGTATGTATGTATGTATAGCTGCACACTTAACGTAATAAACTAACAAAAGAAAATGTATTTCGTTCTTGATTTTATTCTAAGGGAACTCAATACGTGTGGTATTAGCTTTAAAAATAAATATTTATGTAAGTATGAATATTATAGGCGAGATTTTACAAGTATGTATTTTTATAATAAGGGACAAAATTGGTATAATATGTATAAAATCGTAAGCCTAGCCATGGTAGAGTCTATGTCTACTCGTATAATATATTAGTTTTTCTTTTTCTCGGGTGTTTTAAAATATTAAAATAAAATCTTTTATTTGTAAGAAAATCTAGTAAAGTTGCCAAATCAAATTACATCGGGCAAAAAATTTTCAAGACTTTTTAACAATTTGGCTTCAGGTTTTAAACGAAAATTTAAAGAATAAAATGATTCAAGTTTATACTGAAAATGGAACAATTTAAAACCTTTAAGAATATCAAACGAATTTAAATTGTTTAAGAAATTTAATTTTGAAGCCCAATGACCCTTAATCATAGTCACACCAAGGGTTATTATTACAACTTACTCATAAGGTCTCAGATAGCTATAATTAAATTTAGTTAAAGTAACTGATAAAGTGATCAATAACTTTCTCCCATTATTACAAGTTCTCAATAAGATAAATATTAGGCCTGATTATGAGTGGCAACGCCGGCCATATCAAATTCGACTACGACAGCGACACTAGTAATTAAGCCTATTATAATATTTATAATGAGGCACCACTGCTGTGAATACAGATTGCTTTTCGTTGCTTTAAATACATAATGGCAACAGCATGCCTACGAAACTCTTTAGTTTTAAAATTTTATTTGAATATTTGTTATTTTATTTTGTAATTGTATTGTTTTATTTTTTTAATTCAATATCTATGACTGCTGAGGTTGCCATATCTAAAATCTAAAATATGGCAACTTTAAATGCTTGAAGTTCACGTTAAAAGTTATGAGCAACACAAACCTATCTTTTTAGTTAACATACTTTAAACAAAAACCCCCTTATCCAAAAAAAATTAACGTAGACTTTAAGTCAACGTTATCGAAATTTTTCATAAATTTAACGTTAAAGTTTATGTCAACTTTTTTTTGGATAAGAACAAAAGTATTTAGCTACTTTTAGTTATCCTTTAGTTGTAATAATGGCCCAGGGGTCTTTTACCCCTATTCCAGTTGTCACAATCAATAGATAACGACGTTTATTATCGACGGCTTTAAATTAGTATTCCAGTTGTCGCAATAGTTATTTATCGATGAGTGTTTGCTTATAATTGGTATTTTATAAGAAAATGCGACTGCGATATTGTATTAAAACGACTATAATTTTAGGTAACGACTAAGAAGTGTTAAAAAAAATAATAAAAAAAAAAAAAGTTTAAAAATAAAGGGGAAAATATAAACAAATTTGAAAAACTTGTTGGAAAAAGTCCTTCAATTGCAATAAGAGGCACCAATCCATTTAATTTCAAAGCAAATTAAAAATAAATTGCTATAAAATAAATTATGATTAAAAATTTACTGGAAGTTTTTTTCTTTTCCTCTTATTGAATTTTTTTTTCCAAAAACCGAAATTTTTTTGGAAAAAAATTCTGGCGAATATTCATAATTGACCTAAGACTCTTACCAAAATTTTTCAAATAATTGACCACGACATTTCTAAATTAAAATTAATGTAGCTGCCAATTTATTTTTTTTTTTAGATACATACTTTCCATTCAGTAACTTGAATATATCGGAATTCTCTTGATAAGTTTTCTTCCTAATAAGAGAACACTTGAATTTATATTCAATTTACATATGAAAAAATTTTATCACCAAAATTCAAACCAAAATAAACCAGCTGAATGAAATATTAGAGATGTGTTTGTGTTTTATTAAAATAACGATAAAATGTCGTCGTCGCAGTAAGACTGTTATAGAATACCAAATCAGTGTTGAAGTGATGACGACGACGATGAAGAGCGAAGTTTAAATAAAAACGACGTCGAAGTTTACGACGACAACTGGAATAGAGGTGATTATTACAAGTTACCGATAGTTAAAGTTAAGATTTTACAAGTTAAATATAAAGAATATTAAATTAAAAATATCGATAAATTAAATATATTACTTTAACTATCCACCCAAATTTGGCTCCATAGTTTCAGCCAAAAACTCTTATTTGCCTCTTAAAATCCTAACTTTAACTATCGTAAATTGTAATAACGGGTCTAAAATTAATGGGCCATAATCATAGTTAAAAGAAAGTAGGCTTATATTTAGAGCTGGCTTTTATTCATAAGAATTATATGAATTTAAAATCGTTTTTAAAAAGGTACCGACTTTAGTGTGACTATGATTATAGGCCAATATCTTTTTAAAAACGATTTTAAACTTATAAAACTTTTTGTGACCCATATTATGCGTTCCATAATTAAAACGGGGTTGAAGAATTTATTTAAAAGTTCTGAAATATTCTTCACACTTGGCAAGAGACTTGCCCAAGTTTATTGCCCAATTCTTGTGTTTGTAGATGAGGAAGAGAATTTTTACTTTTTCAGTACACACTTGCCCCTACTCGGCAAATCGTTTTGTTTTTATATAAGCAGAAAGAAATTAAACTAAACGCCTGCTAAAAATAATCAATTAAAAGAAGAACGTTATGTAAAGGAAGTGGACTTTTTTCTGGGAAATTGCTTATATCGCTAGTTTACTTCAATAGTGTCATATGCATTAAGTTCCAATGAGTCTTCTTGATATTTATTTTTTTAAATTTTTAACGAAGATTTTTCATATAATTTTTTCATAAATTTTACTTAAAGTCTACGTCAATTTTTTTTTAATGATAAATTTTACCAGTAAGAATTTACAAGAATTTTTTTGTTTCTCAATTTTTTACTCTCTTTTGACGCTCTCTCGTTAAAAAATTTTTCGAGTTAATGACCGCTTTCCAGTAACAATTGTTAAAAATTCATAACAATTTTTAGTTATTGAACAGACCTAATGCTAATTCCTCTGTAAAATTAGTAATAGTTTTTATTAAGGAA
Organism: Thelaira solivaga; assembly: GCA_947397855.1. Taxonomy (NCBI): domain Eukaryota; kingdom Metazoa; phylum Arthropoda; class Insecta; order Diptera; family Tachinidae; genus Thelaira; species Thelaira solivaga. The sequence continues at coordinate 76,161,279 of OX377610.1, forward strand.
GAGAAAACGATCCTTCTGTTAAGTAAATCATTGCAATCGTTTTTCATATGTATGTAGTAAAAAACAATTTTTTTTTCTTTTGAAAATTTAGGGCTTGTTCAGCTAAATCCTCTATTATAAGCGTGCTTTTTCCCCAACTAAGAATTTCTGATATTCTCATGAAAAATTAATTATAAAAAAAAGGAAGTAAAGACATAAAACTTATTATTAAAAGTCTTGAAGATCAGTTCTTCGTATCATCAGGGTTAAAAATCATTGGCCTCTATTACGGTTGTCTAAGTTTTAGCAGCACTAATAGGTTTATTACAAGTGGCGCTGTTGTGACCAAAACACTGATTATGGCAATCGCATATGTTGTGTATAAGTTTGTCGAACATATGGGTAGCATTGCCATATTTTTTTGTTTTCATAAAGACTGTATCAACCTTAATAAGTTCCCATTTACATTATGGACATTTCTTGCCGGATATTTTTTCAATTTTCTTTTGTTCTTTCCTAAACCGTTTACATTTCGGACATAAATGTCCAGATAGAAAATTTTTCAATTCTTCTTTCCATTTATTTTCGTGACGTGTTTAATTGATTTGTATGAAAATTAATTGAAAAACACTTTTGAAGCAAACCAAATTAAATTTATAATAAATATTGATTTCTATAAAAATATGGCCAAATTAATGCAGTGTACAAAAATGAAATGAAGCAACAAGACGATTATTACGAAAAGTTGAAAAGAGAGACAAAAAAGTGTCTAGTACAAACGATCGTGTACGGCACACCTTGCGTATTTGCCCTCTCGCCCAAAAACTTCGTCTCTCTAGACAGAAATGTCCATAATGTAAATGGGGAATAAGAAGGCAGATTGCCGATCAGGAATTTTGTGAATAGTAATTCCATGAAATCAGATTAAAACACGGATCTGAAGAACCACAAAACAAAACAAAACAAGCTTGACAAAATTTACAACACTTATCTAAAAATAGTTAAATATTTTATGTATTTTTTTATTTCTTAAAGTTAAGAATTGGAGGCCAAAGATTTCCTTTAATTTACAACCTGCCTTATCTTTAACAGCCATTCTTTTATTACTCGTCAATTAAAATATACAAATTACTTTTTTTAACCAGCCTGAAGATGGCAAAAGTTTGGTTTGGACAACATTTATACATATCTAATAAAAAATCAGCAAGTCTCCGTTCGTTATAGTGACACTAACGATTTTAAATTAATAAAATATTTTACGTTTTACAAAGAAAAGTTTGTTTTGTATAACTTTTGCGCAAAAGTAAGTGAAATTATTTTTGTTTGGCATATAAGAAGCAGCACATATTTTATGAAGTATTTAATTTATGTCTTTTTAATTGAAAAGAAAACAAATAAAGTTTTTTTAATACAAAGACAAAAAATGTTTAATTTTCTTTTGAAGCATTAAAAAATTGTTCAGTCTTTATTACGAATGTTGTTGTCGTAATCAAGTTCACGACGAGCCAATAGAAAACATATGGCCGGCTTTGATACATATAACTCTTTTCGTGATGATACTTATAAATTAGATGGTTGGTTACTCTGTATTGCAATGCGAAAAAACCGATACGAAATAGAATCTTTAATGTATTTGATCATCTACTTGCGATAACCAAAGAGCAAACCCAAAACATTTAGCTTTCGCATCGAAATATAGATGAACGAGCATTTTTTTCTTCTTATATTGCAAACAAAAACAAATTTCCAGAAATATTTTATTGTTGTTTTTAAAACAAAAAAACACGTAAAAAATGTTCGTGCGTTTTAACATTGAAACAAAGAAAACATTTTTTAAATACTTTAAATCTAAATGCAATTGAGGAATGTAGAAAAACATTTAAATTTCATTTTATTTATGCTGCCGAGGAGTTAAAGTTAAATTTACCTTTAAAAAATGTTTAATAAAGTTGAAAAGTTCTAATTCAACTTTAGCTAGAATAACAATTTGGTGGCAACGCATTTGCAGGGTTGGAGGGGTAAGGAAACAGACAATTATTTTACAGAAAACAATTTATATAAATTTACTCGTATCTTATTTAAAAATGTAAAAAAAAAAAATATTTGAGGACAAACTTTCTTTTGTGTTTTTACATGTATTTACAGTTATTGTTAGATTATCACAATTATCTAATTATACAAGCCTCAATAATGCTGCATATGTTTTGCTTTAATGTCATCTCTCTTCTTTTCCTGTTAAAACGTTTCTGTTTCTGTTCTGCTAAACACTTTAAAATGTTAACTGAAAACAGCAATTTAATTTCAAGTGTTTCTTTTTGTAATGTATGTAAGTATGTATGTACATGCCAATTCTAAATGAAAATATTTTTCTACGTTTTTATTTTCTTAATGAAAATTCTTTCAAGAAATTATACAAGCAAATGCAGAAATAAAAATTATTTTCGATAAGAAATAAATTCCAGATTGATAGTAATGCAGTGTTTTGTGGGAATTTAAACTTCCAAAATGCTTTAAAACGCAAGAGGTTTTTAGCTTTTTTCATGAATTAATTTCTTTTCTATATTAAGCTACGAAATTAAATGTTTTGTTGTAATTAAGTAAAGAATAGAATAGCATTGCTATTCTCTGTAGGTAGTACCGAATAAATGATCAATTTAATAAAAATAAATTGAAAAATATTATTATTATACTATCGCCTATCGTTAAGTACAGTTTGGATTGGGAGTTTTATCAAAATAAATATAGAATTTTTTTTTCGCCTAAATTGTATTTTCTTCATCTTCTAAAACATTGTTAGTCTAATTAGGTTGCCTTAATGAGGTTATATGCTTATTTATGTATGTACATGATTATGTATATTTACTTTTATAAATATACAGTCTATAAAACTATTAAATTGTTTTTTGTTATAATCGGGTTGCTAAAAAAAAAATTCGCTTTTTTCTGATAAAATAACTTAGCTTAAATAGTTAATACGATTAATATGTAGGAAATGTAAACATAAAATTATAAACAAACACAAACCTAAGCACTGTTGATTTATTGTGGTTTTTATACAACTCGTATTTGTACGATCATGAGCTATCATGTTTGGTTTTCCAATCTGAAAATAATAAAATGAAAAAAATTAAACTTTTAAGTTTTATTTGATAACAACACTTTTATTTTAATGAAAGAGAAATCAAACGATAAGATAATGAAATTGAAACTGTTTACAAAATTACTAATTATCAAGAATGATAGAAATACAAGATTATGTCATGCGCATAATTGTTAAAAAAAATACTCTCTCTCTTTCTCCCTCTCTTATTTAGCTGTAAATTATTAGCCAATAGAAAGAAACACATCGCGTGACATCATTTATGCTACATGTGCAGAAGATTTAAATTTTTTGTGCGGGATGGCATAATCATGGTATATATAATAAAACCAGGTAACTTCAAAAATATAAAAATAACAACATTACCAAAAGCCCATACATTTTGTTATTGCTTTTGCGGCTCTTCCTGTCAAAAATTATTTCTGGCGGCTGATATTAAGAAGTGTACTAGAGTGAAACAAAAAATTTTTTTACACTTTTGATCTCTCTTTAACACATTGGTATCTCTTAGTTTTTGACAGAACGAGCTTCAATCATGCAGGATTCAGCTGGCGTTTCAGTGTCACTTGGTTTTCTTACACCATGGGTGGGACCACACACAGCAATTTTAGTTGGGCAATTCTGGATTTTGTAGGAGAGAGAGGAAAGAGGAATGGAAAGTGGTACAAACTTGCTCGTACTCCGCAATTCCCTTTTGTTCTCTCTTCGTATTTTTTATAAAGATGTGAAAAAGGAAGACTGAATAAGAATGCTAAAATTGCCGAAACAAAAAATTTGTGAATGAACAGAACGACAATTTTAAAAGAGAATATTGAAAGAATTGCCCAGCTAAACTTGCTGCGTGTGGTCCTGGTGTAACAAATACTTATTTGGTATATTAGATTTGACAGCACTTATAGCTACACTCGTGCACGTCTTTAGTCTGTATACCTTTTCATTCTATCCTCTCTTTCCTATAAACTCAAATGTTAAGCAACTAAATAAAGTTAACGTGTGTGCTACCGGACTTAAACTGGAATGAGCGACCGATCAAACGAAATTAACCGAACGAATCACTTTCAAAAGTTTAACGAAAAAGAGCACTAATTGAAATGAACACAGCACAGGTCTACTCGTATTCCTTTTCGGTGAAATATTTACTTTATCAAATAAAATGATGTCACCAGCATACAAAGTCTATAACACGAATGCTGCTGATAATGTAAACAGGAGTCTCAGTGACTAGGTTTCATTTTTGTTTCCCTTTCAGTATTTGCCTAAATGGTTACAATACAAATTTAAACTAAGAATGTTAAGATAATAAAACACTAATCAGCTAATTGCTGCCTGAGCCCAAAAATAGTATAAAATTAATTTTAGCTTTTTTTACCTCTTGCATATTATTCCATTGATCACTTGGTTCATAATCAATATCATTATGAAGCATATCATTTCTAAAAGGACCATATTGTTTAGAATTTGTGGGTGTTGGATCATTTGGTTGAGCAGGACTTTCCGTACCATAGAATATCAAATCCCATTGCGTTATTTGTGCTACAAAAATTTTTAATTTAATTTAATATACAGGTAACAAAAGTAATTAAAATAGAAATTTAAAAAGAGACAAAACAAAATTTACAGCAAATATTTTTATACACATTCTAGTTAAACGTACCATGTCGTTTTTACTTATTTACGTGCAAAACTAACAAAAGAAAAAACGAAAATATGCTACTTGCTGATATAAACGTTTCTAAATTAAAAATATTTTAAACAAAAAATTTATTTCTAATGAATGTGAATTTACTAATTTTCCTGTACCATTTGAGCTTTTCTTATTGGATGACGATGTTATGGCTGCAGTGGGACTTTGTGTGCCATCCATACCAGCTGCAGCCAAAAGTAGTTGTTGCTTTTTCAAAATTGTTTTATCAGGTATAAAACTGGGAGATGATTTTTTTGAACTTTCCCGTAAAGGTTTTGTTATGGTGGAGCCACTGACGCCACTATCTGCCAATCCGCTGCTCATGTTTGTTTCAATTTCCAAATTCATATGCTTTGGTGTATTTTTTAAAATGTTTGTTTTATCGGCTTTATCCTTTAAAATGGGCTGATATGGCTGAAATTCGGGAAAGATTGATTGGATTTTTTCATAACGTTCAAACAGATTGGTTATGCGCGTATTAGGCTGCATAACATGGGTTCCAGTGCGTATAGGACCTATAATTTCAGTGTTTAATAAAGTCTGTTTTGTGGTCACGGATTCTTTTATTTGTTTTGTGGCTTTGCCTGTTAATTTGGCTGATAAAACAGCTGATTTTAAATTCAACTTTCCATTGTTAGCCACTTTAGCTGGAGCTGGTGGCTGCAAGTCCCCAATAACTTTGCGACTGCTTTTATCTTCGTAACTTTGTAGTCTCTCACTAGATTTCTGTGGTTTATTAACTTTTTGTTTGGCATTAACTTCAAGTGGATTTTGGGTTTTACTTTGATAAGAAATGCGATAAAACTTATTTTTCTGGGAGCCTCCTAATGTTATTTGGGTGGTGCTCTCCTTCTGTTTTGTTGGCTTGCCACCGTTATTTGAATTTTTACTGGACTTGTTACTCTCTTGAGATTTTCCTTTACTATTTTTATTAAGTTTTGTATTCTTCGAGGGTTGTTGTTGTTGTTGCTGTTGCTGTTGCTGTTTTTTATTTACCGACCCTTGATTAATAGCTTTAAATAATGGATCATTTCTTATATCACTGTTGCTGGCCACATATACAGATTTATTTAAAGGTAATTTTGATGATGAAAATTTTCCAGCCAGACCCAATTTGGAGAAATTAAAATTATTATTGTTGGACAATCTGGGGTACTGGGCTGAATAAATTTGATGTAAATTAGTGCTGGATGAACTAGAATTTGGTGTTGTTATATCAACAAGTGCTGTACGAGCCGTTGATATGGGATCATTTGGATGAATTGGCTGTGTTGTACCATAAAATATAAGTGACCATTCCCTTAATAAGGCATGACCTTTTATTTGTAATTTTTTTTTTTTTTTTAATTTAATTTTTTTTTAATTTTCCATGGCCGCAATATTTTAAAAGTAAAAGAAGAATTTATAGTTTAATCAGTTTTGGCACGAACAATCAATTACCGATTTTAATAACGTGTAGCAAAATAGGTACTATTTTCCTTATTACAGAAAGGTTTATTATACAAGAAACATGTTTGCTAATTTTTTAACTTTAAGTCCAGACTACTTACCCATATAACGTCCTTCGTTGTGTATTTCAAGTTGCCAATTGCCATGTGGCGATTCTCCCCAAGTATGGACGGACATGAAAGGCCATTGATTAAAGCCGGAGTGTGATGTGTCATGAGCTCTGTAACCATATAAAATTGGCATTACAAATTAAAACGAAAGCTACTCAAACAACAATTAATTTACTTACCGGGGAGTTAATAAAGTAACTTTGGTGCCTGCCGGCGATATAAGGTCAAGTTCAATGTCTCCCCTGCGCTGAGACGTTAAAGTTATTTTGGCTTGTACATGTTCCAGCCAGTTAATATTTAAACAGTTTTTAACAGATAACTGTAATGTTATATGGCCTTTGGGTGGAATAACTCTGAAATTGTAATGATGGAAATATTACTGAATCATAAGAATTCAATTGTTTGTCATTAATTAATTTACTTATCGACATGAGGAGCATTAATTTCGCAACGTTGTTGTTCCGGCACAGTTGTCCAATTGCGTGCTACTCTCACCATCGCAGATGCATCCATTAAGCCATAGCCAAATGAATGGCTCACTCTACGTCCCACACCATTTTTGGACCAGTTGGGATCAATAAGATTTGCTGGTTTTGCTGTTCTAACAACAATATGTTGTAAATCTCTCCATGTTAGATTAGTATTTGATTCTAACACTAAAGCAGCAATGCCTGCAGCCAATGGCGCCGAAGCAGAAGTACCAGTATGGGACACAGTGCAAGAGTGATGCAAATCTGTGGTGACCACCTGCTTTTCCGTTTGACTGCCACTACTATATGTTGTCGCTAAAGTGGAGCTACATTTTTCCGAATACCAGGGCACATGTCCCTCTTCGGTGGCACTAGATATTGACAGTGTCCAAATAGAGTTTGTATAACCATCACAGTTACAATTGTCAAATTCCCTGCCTCCATTTCCAGAAGCCCATATAAATATGCTGCCTTTACCGTTACGTCCTTTAGTAACTCCTTCAATAAATGCACGGGATGCCATTTCACCCGGGCCATCAACTGTTTTTCCATCATCATCTGGACCCCAGGAAGCACTATAAATATCAATATGCTGGGGGTTTAGTGACAGGGAACGGGCTTCTACTGCATCAGTGACATCACCATCAAGCATTCGGACACCGCCAACTCTGGCGCCAAACGCAATACCCACAGCACACAAAGAATTGTTGGCGGTAGCAGCAACTTCTCCAGCACATCTAGTGCCATGACGATTCGAATCAGTCAAATCATAATGAGGCATGGGATCCGGATCATGATTATTAACATCGTAAGATGCTTTAGGATCCTAATTGATTGTGATGCACAATAAAAATTTGTAAAATTTTTCTCTTTTAGTTTTTGTAAATAAAACTTACGTAATTACTAGCTATATCTGGATGATCAGATTCAAGACCATCATCCAATATTGTCACTACAATACCTTTACCAGTAATACCTTCTTTCCACGCTGGTATAACGTTCATATCCAAGTCACCACCCCGATTCTATATACAACAACAACACATTGAAATGATATATTTAAATATTTATAAATTATTTACTGACCAAATACCACATTTGTGGCCATTTAGGATCATTAAAAGGAACTGCATCAATCATAGAATGGGCCGACATGGAAAAGGTGCGTGAGGGTCTCATATGTATGTAGTCACGCTTTCTGCGAGACTTTGCAACTTGTTGCTTAGACCAAATAACACGTTCATCATCATCAAGACGACTTTGATGAGACACAGCAGCGGTTAATGATCTTTTAGTAACTGCATGATGAACAAAATGATAATGATCATCAAATATCTGAAATGAAAACAAAATGATGACATTTCATTATTAAATGGACTACAATTAGTACCAGACACAGATAAAATATTAACGTCAGTGTTTTTTATTCCGAACGGCATTAAAATGTGTGAAATTAAAGTTTTCTTTACAATCAGGCCTCTTCCGTAGATTTCTATAGCAAACAAAAATTTGTTGTTGTTTTCGGAAGTTATCGTTCGCTTTTATGGGAATTCCATCTTCTTCCCATTCGAATAACCCAGCAGCTTAAAAAAAACTATTGGGATATTTTACATGCTAGAGAAGTAATTTTTAACAATAGACATAAGGTAAAATCACCTTATTCGACACAGTGAATGAAATCAAATATCAAGTCTTTTTGTGTGAAAAATTCTAAAAGTTCAAAAGTGACAATTTGGCCTCTGATTGGGAGTGCCATTGTCGTGATATGTGGCAACGACACCAGTGAGGTTAAACATTTTTATTTCATGCTGCAATAAATCGATTGTTTCACGCGCTGTGTAAGATTTGTCACCGTCACAAGATATCCATTATCATATTCCTGTAACGAATGCCGTTCACAGCCAGCGCAATTTCGGTCTCATTTTCAAAAAAAAAAAGGCCTGATCAAAAACCACAGCAGACAGCTGCTTGTGTGGGTCCATTTGTTTCTCATGGATTGCAGAGAATTTTCTGATCTTCCCGAAGACATTCAGATGGAAATGCGCTTCATCGTAGAAGACGAATTTTTTTTTTTTTCGAAAAATTGGCATTAAGTTCATTTTGCTTCATTACCCGTTGAACAAATTGCCGACGCGGATATATTAGTCCTAATTACGAGTGTCGCTGTCGTAGTCGAATTTACGACAAGCTAATGTAAAATATATAGCCTGCGTTGCCACATATCACTGTTATTGTCACGACAACGACACTCATAATCAGGCCTATTATTCTATACTTAATCGGAACATGTCTGTTTTACAATCCAATAAAAAAAATTCGTGTTTTTATTTTAAAATGAAAAAGTTCACTCTTACTGGGGCAACCTTTATTTTATATTAGCTTGCTGCAAATTCGACTAACTACAAAAACGACACGAAATATTTTTTGAAAAGCTGTTAAAAAAATTAAAAGAAAATCATAATTTATTTTATTACTCGTGGTACTTCGGAATGCATTTTTGTTTCAAAAATAATATACGCCACTGTCTGTGCTGTTGTGGTTTAAGCGAATATCAATCTATTTTCAGCAAATTCTTGTCTTATTATATGAAGTGGATTGTTGATAAATACCTAGTTAAAATAAATATTTACTCTATAATTAAAAATCAAGTAAATAACGCTGATAAAAGAAATAATAATGAAAAAATTCTTAAGTAAATTGAAAAGTTCTGCAACTTCATAATTCATGACTCAGTGAGCAGATAATTTCTTAATATTTTTTTTTTCAATTGAAACATTTTTAAGCCAATTAGGCTTAATAGTGGTATTCGGTACTTAGTCTCATTGGTGTGTAGGAAAGAAAGCAGACAACAAGCCATTATCAAAATTAACGGGCTCTTTTTTAGGTGTCTCTACAGTAATTTTAAATTTCGCAAAAAAATAATTATATAAATTGGAATGATTTCATTTTATATCGTACACGATTTAAGCTGAGGTCGAAATAAGCGTAACCACTATGTTTTTTACATATACGTTTATATATTTTGAAGAAATTTTCGCTTAAAATAATTAAATTTTTTATTAAAATCCGACATACTTGCATTATCATATTATTTGAATTAATTTTTGTAATGCAAGTCACGTTAGAGTATAAAATTATTTGCCAAAAAGTAGTGGTTGCAAAAATTTGGCAAATATTGCTGTAATGTGACCGTAGCTTTAGTTTGCAGAACTATGAACGAAATCTGGTGCTAGATCTGTAGGGTAAATGCTAAACAGCTGTTTAAAACATTTTGAAAGTCGTACATCATTACAAACCTACTAGCATTTAACTCGCTACTTCCTCAGCGAAATACCGTACTGCCGCTAATATATTTTAAGTGAGTGAAGATAAATTTGCCAAGTTAAATATGTTTTAAAGTAACCCGTTACGTTTTTTAGTATTTGTAAATATCTTTTTAGTATTTACGACATATTTATAAATATATTTAGGAGAAATATAAGTGCATGGGAACAAATGTGCATAAATACGGTAACTTCTCACAAAAATTACGGGATGGGACACAAATCATTTTAAAGAATAGGTCGTCCAGATTTTTAATCTACCGCCAAAATACTCATAAGTTGCTTTGGACCATTTAAATTTTTTTTTTTTTTTGAAATTTCGATATACCCAGTACTGTTGTTCTTAAGGATTTTGGCAGTTTTCGCTTTGCATAATAAAATACTCTAGCAAATACCCTTAGAAAATAATTTTTAACTTGAAGTTAAAGAATTGAGAAGCAAAACTCATTAATCAAAGCATGTATATGAATTTAAATTCGGTTTTATAAAAGTCAACTAAAAAGCTTTCACTATATCTATTTTTATTTTGTAGTAGACTTAACTGTAAACATTTCATTGGCCAATGTTATCACCCACTGAAATCTCACTTTACGTTCTCATTTGAAACAAACTTATTGTTAGTAAAAAAATTTTTTTTAAATCGCTACAAGATGAATAATTGTGTTTTAATTGAGCTGCTTTTTTATATTAACTTAACTCCACTTAGAAAAATGAAAAATCTTACTAAAATTACCTCTAAATAATTAAATTTTTAAAGTGAACTTATGCCACTTCAATTTGTTCTGCTATGAAAAGTTAAATCATTAAACCGTTTCATACAAGGCATTTTATTTGATTAATTATAAGATGTATCATATAAATAATATGTTTGTATTGTTTAACCTTAAAAGTAAATGATCCCGACTTCTTAACTTAATAATATAACAATAACAATAATAATAATAATAATAATAAGAATATTTCGAATATGTATAGAAGTATTGATTAAATGCGAGTATTATTACTGATTAAATATACGTTATATGAGATTAAAATAATAAATAAATATAATATTGAATGGGTTATTTTGTTTATAAACGTAATTTCATTTCTTCCAACAATCTATAAACCTTAACAAATTTCTTTTCCATAGTGTCCATCATTTGTTTAATGTCATTTCGCACAATTGCCAGCTCAAGAGCAGCATCTGATGTTGAGCCACCGTCGTCACATTTTTTCGAATTTTTGTTATTTTCATACCAACAGGCCACTCCATCGACATAGTCGTCAACAAATTCGGGAGCCACTGAGTCTTCCATGTAGGAAATATTACGTTTCTTTACGTAGGAATTCATTAGGAGTTGCAGGAAATCGCAATTCCAATTGTTTTGCTGAAAATAAAAATACTGCAAGTTTTTTAAACCATCGAACACGATGAATTTTAGGTTGTACAGCGAATTAGACGAGATGTCAAGCATTTTTAGTTGTGTTTGCTTTTTAAAAACACCTTCATTAATTTCGTGCATGTTAGTGCTACTCAAGTTCAAACGTAACAAGTTAGTGTACCTACGAAATGGATGGGCCTGCAGTGTACCCAAAGGATTAAGTGATAAATCCAAACTAGTGACATTAATGGCATTCGGTATATGTGGAATTTCTCTTAGGGAATTATTGCGCATTTCCAGTTCTTTCACAATGCCAATCACATCCAGTTTTCTCAAATCACAATTGTTGACAGTAACCGCATCTAAAATTGAAAAGTTTAGTGTCAAGTCCTGCAAAATATTGCCCGAGAGATCCAAATGTGATAAATAATTTTGAAATTTAAACAATTCAGATTCAAAAACTTTAAATCGATTTCTTGCCAAACTTATTTTCTTTAGATTAACGTTTTTGTGAAAAATATTCCTGGGAAACAGTTCCAATTGATTTCCAGCCAAATTTAGATCTAACAAATTGATCATATGGGAAAAAACCCCCAAAGGCAATACATCCAATTGATTATTTTCCAATGAAAGTTTCTTTAGCTCTTTTAAGGCATTAAAACTTTGATTAAACAACACTTTTAATTGATTGTTATTGAGATGTAACGTATTCAAATTATCAGCTCCCAAAAATATATTCTTTGGTATGTCCTTTAATAAATTATGACCTAAAAACAAGCTCATTAAATTGCTAGCACCTTCGAATTGCGGCTTTTCAAATGTTTCCACAGAACAGTTTTCAATGCGCAACACTTGCAGATCTGGAAAGGTATCAAACATTAAATGTGGTATTTTCCTAATTGATGAATTGACAAAAGTGAGCATTGTTTGCTTTTCAAATGCCATTTGAGACATGATAACGTAATCGTTGCGTCCAATTTCAATTCCAGTGCAAATGCTATTTTGACAATGATCTTGCATCCATATCCTGCGTATTTGTCCACAGAAGATTTTATTGATCAGCAGGACCAAAACTAGGCCGCCCATAAACTTTAATTGATTCATTTTCATTAACTCTTCACTACGTTATTCTATTCAATTTCTTTTAGTTGCTTTTTATTTTTGTTATGCCTTAAGGCATTTCGTTTTGACAGCGGTAAACCGCGTCTACGATGTGTTCTTAACGATCGCCACCTTTGAACTGATGTTTTATTTAGTATAACTTGTATGTTCAAGGCATCACGCCATTCTTGTTACAAGCCAAAAATCAAAATAAAATTTTCCCCCATTCAAAAACAAATTGTAAATCATTCAAAGCAGTTGGTGACCATTCTGTCTACATGGATTCCGTATATAATAAATTCAACTAACCCTATTACTACTCGAAACGTAAAACACGTAAAATGACTGACTCTCATTAGTTTTCAGCAGATTTTGTATGTACTCATTCTAATCCATTAACGTACATACGAGTACATACGTAGGCACGTCTGTACGTATGGTGGTCGTATTTTATATTTGTAATTATGCATCCGTTGTGATCACTTGATCTAATTCAATTAAATATGTTTTTATTATTTTTTTTTTTTGCACTGTTGTCTTGTGGTATTTGTGTCGTAGTTATTTGTTACTACATATTCTCTCCAATTGTTTATCCAAACTTTTAATTTCGTTGATTTCCACTTTGTACTACATTCACACACTGCCACACAGGCAGAGTTCATGCAGTACATATTTGGGGTTTGCTGATGAAAAAGAATGTATTTTTGAGTAGGAAATGTACACTTTTCAATTTTGATAGCAGCAATTTTTTTTTGTTTAACTTTTTTGCTATTTGCTTTAAAATAATGAACGATAGCTTGCATTTCTATTAATTTTCTTTTTTAGCACTGGTTTGTGTTCTGTGTGGACAATCTATTGACTTTTTATATAAGAAATTAGTAGCTTCAATGGAAAAACATATTTCGGAGTATAGGAATGTTTATATTAAATGTTATATTAAAATTATAAATAGTAAATTTTGTTTTTTTTGTAATGGATAAGCTCTAAAACTACCAAACCGAAGGTGGATAGTTTGTACTGGCTACGTGAGAAGGGGTAGAAGTAGAAACAGCTAATCAGAAAACAAATTTTATCCATACAATCGCTTAATCTAAAAATTCTTACACACGGAGGACGGGACAAGACCGGCAGAGTCCGGGTAAGCAAATTCTTTTTTCGGTAAAAGTTTCAGTGTTGAAATATTAAATAAATTATTTAACCAAACAAAAAATATTCATACTTTTTATCGTATAAGGTAAATTGGCTTAACAGTGTACTCAATTTAACTGTCGATGTAAAAACGTGTTCTAACAATATTACAGTTTGTTGTTAAAACAGGCTCACAAAATGAAATTTTTTTTGTGGTGTCTGCGGCTTCATGGTCAATTTGAAGACCTCTGATAGTAAGCTCTAATCGCTATAAATTTCTTTTTTAATCGTAGGTGTAGTTTTCGAGATTTACCATTACATAGACTCATCTGCCTTAAAATTTTTTATATTTTGAAATAACAAAAACAAAAAAAAATTAAGCAAATTGTATGCCATAGGGTTTTAGGTGGTCCCACTAAATTGTGAATTAGTTTAGAGTTTATTTATGAGCTGAAGGCCTAAGATGCCATTGCTCCCCCTTTTTTCCTTCTTACCTTACTTATAATTTAAGAGAAGTAATAAATAAATAAATAAATATGTATGGATTTTTATGAAATAAAGCTAATTTTGCTTGCATCATATGCAGCTTTCAATATTAAGAACAGAATTTAAGTTTTGGTTTATTTTAGATTTTAAATTAAATTTTTAAGAAAACAATTTTGGACTTTAAAAAAATTTTTTTTTAACTAAACCTTAAGAAAATCTCAGAAACTACAAAATTTATAATAATAGCGGAATTCACACTTAAAAGCATTTTACAATTAATGCATATTAACAGAAAATTTTAACTACAAAGCGCGATAGAATTTTTTCTGAAAATTGTAAACCAATAAAATGTAAGCAACTGTGGTGCTAGCTTGTCCTTTTTTTCAAGTAGTTAAGCTTGTTTTAAGCACTTAAAACTTACACAACACGTTTTATTTAATACTTTTTTACACACTTATACAATTGTATTTATTATGAGTTTTCATAATGTATTGCCGGAGGGGTTGTAGAAAATAGTAGGATAATACATTTATTATTTCTAAAATACAAGGAATTTTGCACTGAAGCTTGAACACCGCTAATATAATGTAAAGGTTATTTTATAGCTAATCATTACATGTTTTTGTAAGTTTAATGATAAAGCTAGTTCTCAAGCTATTGCAAATTATATAGCGTAACGTGTCTGTTTTCTATATATAAAATTTGACTGTACGTGTGTTTGACATTGTACTCCTCTTAAACGGCTGAACTGATTTCATTGAATTTTTGTGTATACCTTTAAGTTACGCATTGGAAGGTTTAGCGTCACAAATCCGCCCGGCAGGTGGCGCTGCAGTCAGTATCTGGCTTATTTATCTACAACCTGTTTTTACCTGGTCTTGCACGGTACTTTACTCTATGATTACGATTTCTTAGAGTAAGAAGATCGAATATACAAAAATTTTATATTTTAATTTAAGCTTAAGTTTTATTTTAATGAAAAGAAAAATTTGACACGCCCATTACTACCTCTACTTTTTACATTTTTCCCAAATTGGATAATTTGTTTTATATGTTCAGAACAACCCCACTTAGGTTTTTATGAAAGAATTATTTACCACGCTCCTCTCCACGCCCACTTTTCAAATTTATCTCATATTGAAAAGCGGCTAGACGGATTTAGCTAATTTTTTTCAGAGCAACCCTATTAAGTTTTTATGCCAAGATCAAAAATAACTTATTTTCCTCTCTTTTTAATTATTTTCCAATATAAGTAAAATTTGAAGGCAAAACAACGTTTGCCGGGTCAGCTAGTAAGCAGTCAGTTTACCAAATATACTAGAAATCAGTTCTAATTTTGGCTCCACCAAAATCATTGTATCTAGAGACCTGTGTAATTGAAAACTCTTAAAAACTCGTATTTTTCCAATTTTTTGATATTGTAGTTAATTTATGAAATGTGAGGAAATACTAAGTTATAGTGGAATTTATTAGCGATGAAGATAAACAGTGATGATGTTTCGAAATTAATGATGTAGTTGCCGTCACCAAACGGAATAATAATGAGTAAATTTATTAAAGTTTTGATCCTAGTTAATAAATAATAAAAAAAAAATCATATGAAAATCCATAAGGCACAAAATAATCTTATCATTTATTTTTATTTCTATTTTATTGTAAACCGGATGCTTATGAGTGGTGTTTTAAATTAAAATCTATTTTAACTTTTTTAATTGCGATTCTACGGTTAAAAATTGTAAGTTGACGAAACAAATGGAATTTTTTTTTTGCTATCAAAAAAAAAAAATAATAATAATAATAATAAACAATAAAATTGTTTCTCTTCATGTGATGCATACATACGTCTACCTTACACCTTATATACTTAAGGTATGTAGTATATACTACATACATACACAGAATATTATATATTCTTTCTTACTTAAACTAAAATTATTAAATGTATTGCATATAATAAAATTTTTTTCTATTTACAGTTACATATATATGTACATACCTTTCCCACATTAATAAATCCATGATCATTTGCTACTCTGTCTGCTTTTCCATCTATTTCGCCATCTGGTATATGCACTGCCCATGTATGAGTATAGTGTCCAGCATTCTCGTTATTTAATGCATTTGGTAATTTATAGGGATCAGAACTAAAATTATTTTTATCCTCAATCTTGTTGGCACACGTTACGAAACCGACATTTAATGAACACAAAATTACTAGAAGACTTAATTGTAATAATAACCACAAGCTGTTATAATTAGAGTTTCGCCTACTGCTGCCTCTACCAACATCGAATAGCTGGTGGAAATAATTATGGCTTTTATTCTTTTTTGAATATCTACAAGAGTTAACTTTATTTTGCACTAAATATAAGTCATAGACATTAATATCACATTTGACGGATTGATTATTTGATTCATTAAATGCTATAGTTGGCAATAAATCAATAAAATGTGATGTTGCTTTTTTCACATTTTGATGTTGTTGGGCTTTGTGTAAACACGACTTATGAGCGATTTTACTAAGAAATTTATTATTACTATTTACACAATTATTTTTATTGTTACAGCTACTGTTTAAATTGCATGTTGTCGAAGGCCATCGAACAACGTCGTTTTGCATTTTAATTTTAAATATTTTTAAGTTAATTTTTTAAAAAAATAGAAATAAGCCGTTTTGATATTTTTTTATATTCTTCTCATGTGCATATGCTCGTATATATTCTGTAAAGAAATGTTAGAAACTGCTATTAAAATCAAATGCTCATGTTTTTTATTACAAACTAATATGTACTAAATAATGTAAAATACAAAATAATAAGCAGCCAAACTATTCTATCTACTTTGTATTACTAACAAGTTTGTATTTAAATTATAACTGAAAATGAAAATTGTATACTTTTTGCCAATTTGCGGTTCACATAATAATATTTAATGTAGACACAAAAGCTAAAACACAAATTAATCTTAAAAATAAAAAAAACACTTAAAAACTACATTCATTTCTGTTTAATGTGAAATGTATATATTATCTGGAGTGTGTTTTTAATTGGCTTCTTGATGTTTATATGAAATAAAATTGAGAAAATTCACATTTCTCTAATCTAAAACACAATTGCAACAAGTTACTAGAATTTCCTCAATGTTTTTTTATTCATCAATGATGCATGGCAATATTTTCCATTAAGTTTGGTTTGGAAAGAATCTATTTTGTTTTACACTATAGCATTCAGACGTTTTTTATGTTTTTATGTGAAAAAAAATTCTGTACAGGATTATTTTGGATCATTCTAACACATCTAGCATTTGAAAATAAAAGTTCTTATTTTATGTTTTAAAATTTATGCATCGACGGTAAAAGACTATCTAAAGTTTTCTTTCATTCCCAAATCGTTAATGGATTGCTCACAAATTAAGTACGAAATTTCACATAGATCATCAGGGACCCAGCACGAAATTGATTTTGATTTTTTAAATTTAAAATTTAGACAATATGTGTAATAATTTCTGATGAAATGGTCCATATAGATATGCTATCCCCTTCAGTACTCATTGTACTAAATAAATAATTCATGAGAATATCATGATTAAAAGAATAAATTTAAAAGCCAACACAATTTTATTTAGACAATATGATAGACAATAGTTATATTTTTTTATTATTTAAAAACACCGTAATTTATTTTATAAAAAATAAAAACACATTTTTTTAACACTTTTTGTTTTGGAATAAAACGCACTAACGATTTTTGAAGAAAATACTTAGGTACTTGTTAGGTACAGCACTAAAATCAAAGTGGTCAATGAAGCTAACGTTTTTAAGAATCTTTCTCCTATTAAACTTTCTTTTCACTTATATTAATTATCGTTAGATCTAATTAACAGCGCACGTGATGCTGCTGCAGCGTTCAACGAATTCTGTGTAACAAAATACGATACACGTCTGCATGGAGTGATATGTTTAGTTCTGTATCTTAAAGATAATAATATAACGTTATATACCACATACTTGTTCAACAATTTGCCTAAGTACTTATACCTACTATGTATATAAATTATTAATATCGCTCATTTACTTCAACAGTGTCATACCTTTAAAAATGTGTATTCTTAAATTAATAAGTTAATTTTCTCTCAATATCTCACTTTATAGGCTATAATTATATTAAAATAATATAGGTATATGCATAAATGTATATACAAATTTTGCCATACGAGTGCTAATAAATTGCAAAAATCACGTCTTTTGAATTATGACACTATTCAAGCATGTGAGCGATATGTAAAATATAGTAGACAGACATTTAGGTAAACGCCCGCAACAACTTTATACAACAATTTGCCAAAAACACATTAAAAAATATATAAAAATATGTAATGTCTCTAATGTAAACAACAACACAACTTATATTGTTTTATTATCATTGATTTTCAAACAATAGTGAACAATTCACTTTTTCTACTTTTTTGTGTATATTATTTTACCTTTGGTCATGGGGTATATTTTGCAGGCATTGTATATCTTATTATTACCTTTCTAATGCGGCTGTATTTCTTTGTCTTTTTTTACCTTGGTAATATCTAGTTCTTATCTTATTATTTAATTAAACACTTAAATATAATTAACACTTTGACACAATTTAAAGAAATTTTTTTTTCTTTTATTTTATTTACATATAATGGAAGATTTATAAAATTTTGCTCTACTTATATTCGTGCGTAAGTATGCTTAGCGCTCACAACCTTTAAGGAGAATATTACACTATTTATTTGAGAAATTATTAATTATATATAAATTTTCTTGCAAATTAATATTTCAAGATTTAATTATTTTATTGCAAATTTTGCTATATGTATTAAAAATCACTGCAGAAACACGAGCACACACAATCACGACGCTTAATAAATATTAGAAACATGGTGTTCCCAGATTACTTTTTTTATTTGTGTCCATTCAGCAACTTGTTAAATGATTAAAAAATAAAATATCTGCTACACACTAAGTAAAAGGTACTTTAAAAAATTAACAAAAATATGTTTTTACTTGTAATCTTTTTATATTTATATACCCAACTATACAATAATTAATATACTTAAAAATTTTTGCTTTCACCTGACAACACTAAAAAATCGCATACACAATAATACAAAGGTACTTACATACATACATACATATGTTTATCATGATTTTTTGCATATTTACCTAGTATATGTATTGTCTTATTAGGCTGACGGGTTTTAATTTAAAAATTACTTTATTAAAGTGATTTTTTTAAACTTAATTTAGTATTTAGAAATCAATATTTTTATATAAAAATATCTCTTTTATGTGCCTTTATCAAAAGATTAATTTCTTTAGTAGCAAATCACAATATACACACAATGCAAAATGTCATAAAAAATTGATATTCACAATAAACATGAGAGATGCTGCCATATAAGACTTAACAGGTCATATGGCTAGTTTTCAGAAAAAAT
This sequence comes from Thelaira solivaga, assembly GCA_947397855.1. Lineage (NCBI taxonomy): Eukaryota > Metazoa > Arthropoda > Insecta > Diptera > Tachinidae > Thelaira > Thelaira solivaga. The sequence goes on from OX377610.1 coordinate 76,180,948, forward strand.
TTGCAAACTTATTAGTTAATATATTTTAAAAGTTTTCTACCAATAATAAGCACTAAGAATAGAAAGTATTAAGAAAATTATTATTTTGCTATAAGATTTTAGTTATATATTAACAAAAATTAAAAAAGAATTATCTTAGCCAATCTGGCAATAAAGTGTGTGCGGCCACTTTTCATATCCGGCTCTTTTCAATATCCATTACTTACATAAAGCAGTTGAGATTTCGAAAACTGATATAAAAAAGATTATGTATATAAAATAATAAAGAAAAGAAATTAATGAGTTTTTAATTAAAGTTGTATTTAGGCTGTGCTTAAATCAAGTATATAATGATGGGAAAAAAAACAGATAAAAAATTGTTAATCGATTAAAAAATAGCGGATTACACTTTTTTATGATTATAATTTTAACTAAAGTTTAAGCATATGCTTGATAGAAAGTAATTAATATCTTTAGTTTAGTCTAAGGTGGTCCTTCTTTCCAGCTTACACTGAGGATAGTGACACAATTTTAATGATATGGTGCCTTTTATAGATAAATCGTGAATTTTTGCATCTGTATGCAAACGAAAATTTAGAAATATTTTTGCCAACATTATTTTCATTAATATTATTGCATAGCGATAACCAATGCACATACGTAATCCTTTTGTGAATGGTATAAATGCAAATGGATGAGGTTTATGAGCAGCAGCAAAATGTTTATCGGGATTAAAAGTTTTGGCACAGGGACCCCAAACGTTTTCGCTGCGTTGCATGTTGAAAATATCAATGGCAATTTGAGTACCTGCAGGTATCAGAGTTTCACTGTTCAATTGAAAATCACAAGAAGTGCGACGCAGTACAATAGGCACAGGGGCAAAAAGACGCATAGCCTCATTAAGCACCATTTCGGTATATGACATACGTTCAAGGTGATCTAGTGTAATGTCTGCAAGCAAAAGAGATTCACTTTCATCCTGGGAACCTTTGTTGCTTGATTTAGTATTTGTGGAAAAAATTTGAATAAGCTCATTGTATAATTTATCCTGATATTCAGGATGCATAGCCAAGCACAAACACACTAGGTACAAAGCAGTGGATGTGGTTTCATATGTCTAGGAAACAAAGCAAAAGTATAAGTATGTATGTAACTTGAAAACTTTTATTACTTACAGCTGCCACAATGACATTCGCTTCGTCTCTTACATCTTGCCATGTTAGTTGACCACCTTCAATACAATTTCGAATTTGTTCAATGAAAACTCGCGATTTTAATTTATTCAACTGCTCTTTATTGTCTTCAACTTTATGCTTTTCAAGCTCATTGTGAGTACTTTGATTCATTGTTTTACTGACGGCCATTGTTTCTGATGATGATTTGGACACTTGCAAAAGCTATTGAAATAAAAAATTGAATTAAATTAAATTTGTTAGTAAACCGTAATGAGAAGAGAGTCAACACAAAATCTTACACTTTCCACAAATTCATATAAAGTTTTGGTGTACTTTTGTTGACGTTTAAATAGAGATGATTTACTGTAAAGAAATTCTGGATATAGCCAGGGCGATAACATTCTCTTGATGCACACTTCAGTTATGCTAATTAAAGGGAAGACATTTCATTTTATGTTTAAATGAAAAATTCTATTAGTAAAATACATTTTCATAGAAATACTTAATAAGCCTTTTATAAAACAATTTTTTATAAATTTGTTTACTGGCATTGAAACGAATTAAAAAAAATTTATTTTGATGATTTTTTTCCCAAGCTATTAGGCCTACGTTTCCTTATAAAAATAAAACACAATTTTTATTTCAGTATATCCTAGTATATCCTTCAGACTCACTAATCAATGCAGCATTCTACAAGCTGAATTGATGGGTATAAAGCAAGCAGCAGACTGGCTGTGGTATCATGGAGTATTTGGCAGAAATATTCGCATTTATACCGACAGTCGGACTGCAATCAGGTCTTTAGTGGGTGTCTATTCGACATCCCAACTGGTCCAAGAATGCCGGACATCCTTAAATAGAATGACAGAGCATTCGGTGATCACCCTCATTTGGGTGCGTGGACATGGGACTTCAATGGGGAAGGGTCGGGGCTGCCAGAGCAAGATGCCAATGCGCCCTGCGGCATCCCTCTATCGGTCTGTAAAAAGGAGATCTAGAGCATATTCTTGCGAAGGGCACAGTCCAGATGAAGAGACGAATGGACGTATAATACGGCGAGGATGATCTGGCCTAGGCTGGAAATGTGGTGACTGTAGTAACAGAACACTGCAATTTTGGCAACCATGCTAAGAGAATTGTATTGCGATACAACGACTAATGTAGAAGTTGTTATTACGAGGAAGAGGAGGAGACTGTGGAACACCTTCTCTGCCGTTGTCCAGCCCTGGAGGGGCGACGCATGATCCACTTCGGTGAGCGACGTCTGCAGGGTCTCAGTGCGTTATCGAATTTAAGGGTCGACATGTTGCATGGCTTCGTTAGAAGTTGCGGTTGGCTTCGGTGAGGGACTCACTCACTCTCTTTCTTTCTCTATCTATCTTCTCTATCTTCTTTCCTTTCCTTTCCTTCACTCTTCTATTACTATCCTTCCTCTTCTCTATTTTTACTCTATACAGGTATCACAAAGGGACCACGTCAGAGGACCCAAGTGAGCCCAGCTTCTGTTTTCTTATTCGGGCGCCCTGTTTAACCTAACCTACCTCGTACATTTTTAATGAAAAATGAATGGAGACAGTATTATTCAATTCTTTTATTCTTGCAATTCTGTTTTGGCATCTTTTTGTGTACAATTACTTTATGTGTGAGGGTATGTACGCATGTATGTATGTGTGCGTGCTTAAGTATGTTTAATGTATTAAATATGTATATTTTTTACTTACCCATTGTACGAATTGAATATTGTGGCTGAACCATCGTTTTGAAAATTCATCTTTTTACCCATTGTTGTCTCTATTTGTAACAAATCATTTACCATTAAAGCCAAACCAGCAATTGTTACGCAAATTCAAATATGCAAATGAAAAAGGGATATGAATTAAAATAATAAAGAAGAGAAGAGCTATAGGATAAATAAAAATCCATGTAAATGAAAAATGTTTAATAGAGTAACAAAAATCTATTATAAAATCAATGTTACAAAAAAAAAACATTTTAAGGAAATGATTTTTCAAAGGAAGCAGTTATATTTGAAAGTGGTATAAGTCCATATGTTCTTAACAAATTTGTCAGCAGTAATTCTAGTTAGATGGTGTCCTTATGTTGATGAAATTACCGCCAACTTATTATTTTATTTAAGTGGACTTATACCACTTTTGAATATAGCAGTTCAAATATAAGTTGTTGCCGCTAAAAACAAAATGTTGATGCTACAGTGATATTACAGAAAAATGCGAAAAAAATAATTTCCCATAAAAAAATTCTTTTTTACATGTAAAACGTAATTTACCAAAAAAAAAAAACCAAAATTAATTTACACACTTTTGCTGACTGTAAGCTTTTTTGTGTGTGAGTTTTTAAGTAATAAGTGAATAATAATGATAAATAATGGGATATAATTACCCTGCAGGCAACTCAGTTAAGTCTAAATACACTTTAATTACAACTTTCGATACTTATGGCCTGTTCAGTGATGTCACAAGAAAAGTAAGGCACATTTGTATTGAAAACAAAAACAAATTTTCGTACATTGTTTTTGTTTTTAATACTAATGGGCTTTGCTTTCGTTTCCTTAGGTTTTCTTGTGACATCGCTGAACAGGCCGTTAGTATTCTGTTTGGCAAATAAGCGGTTTTTGGGTGGTCAGTTAAGGACATGCTATCCCATACATAACTTAACGATATTTTTAATTTAATGTTATTTGCAATAATAGCCCTAAATTAAGTATTTCTAATGGCATTTTCTATTCTTAAGAAACATTCTGCCTTCAAAATATGTAATATTTTAAACAGGTTGCCTAAAACAGCATAAAGTGAAGCATTTTTTAATAATTACAAAAGAACAAAAAAAAAAGTTTTTCATGCACCATTTAATGCTATTTAGCGTTTTATATGTGTACCGCTTTTAAAGCGATTTGATACAAAAAAAAAACTTTACACCTAAAATAAAATAAAAATAAATTTTTGCTTTAAAAGTTACCAATTGAAAATGTTGCATCTCCTATTTTATAAAAATACTAAATAAATAATTTTCTAAATTGTAAAAATAAAAAGTTGAAACAATTTAAAAAAAGGTCAGTATCTCACCCTCACTTAACATGTACCATTTTTGCATCTTTTATAGGCAACAGAATGCAAGCATGCTTGAATGGCAGCATATATGCAAAAAAAAATTTTAGAAAAGAAAACGCCAATTAATTGTTCCACTGTTATTTATGTTGCTCTCTATTTAAAAAAAAATAGTGTTAAGTGTGTCTTAGCTATTATTTAAACTAAGGACATTTTTATTATTAATTTTTTAGGCCCTTTTACCAGACTTTAGAAAGCAATAAAAGTGTGTAATTTTAACAATCGACTGCAACATTGCTTACAGGGTTATGTGGTACATTCATGCTTACAAACTTACAAAATTAAAGTTTATAAAGAAAAGAGCAAATTAAAGTAAACTTACGGCAAGCAATCTCCAAAACGCTTCTCTTTAATAATTCATAAATTTCCAATGGTTGACCCTCAGTCATGTTTAGCTTATTTATGAGCATATCTGCTTCACTATTGAAAATGGGCAAAAATGTATGAACGACTTGACGGCTAAAAGATGGATTTATAAGACGCCTGTGCTTATTCCAACGTGGTGCTGTTTACACATAAATTGTGTGAATTGAAAAGCAAGAGAGTGATTTTTTGTGTACGTGCATGTCAATAATATTTTAAATCAATTATTTAAAGTCTTCTTTTTTTTTCTTCAATTTATCTTTGCTCTAACATTTTTATTAGAGTTTGTGTTATATTTTTTCTTCATATTATTAACTTACTGCTGGACGTGAATAGACCATCACCAAAGGCTGTGGCCAGGAAACGATAAAAATCGCCTTTGTTTGTACAACTGGCTGAATTGAATACGGTTTCAATTGTTTCCGGGTCATTAACGTAAAGGAAACATTTGGTACCCATCCATGATATAAATGGTGTTTTATATTCTTGTCCTTTTTTATGCATAAACTGCAAAAATTCTATTGGAAAAAAATAAAAAAAATTTATTTAATTTTAATGGAACCGCAAATGGCCTATAAAAGTTTACAATTATTTTTTTTTTATAATTTTTTTTTAAAAGCTGCAGACAGGGCAGTTCTAATAAAAGTCAGTGAAGTAGAGGAGTATTAATGAGTTTAGGAAAAACGAATGAATTATTACCAGCTGGCTTTTGGTTTATCTTTAACATAAAATTGTTTAAAAAACAAATAAATTGTTATTGCTAACTATTTAGCACAGCTTCTCAGCTCTGCAAGATATTTACTTACTTGCAAACATACAAAGAGTTCATTCAATGAAACAATTTCATGAAAATTTTTCCTTAAATTCATGATAACTTACAAATGATATGAATTAATGAAAAAAATTTCATTATATGAAAGAAATTATTTCATTATATGAATGCAGTTATTTTGTTTAGTAAATGAAACTATTTTTTTTAAGTATAAGCAATAATTTCATTAATTTAATGAAACAATTTCATTCATATAATGAAATAAATTCATGGAATTAATGAAATTATTAAATTTACTTTATGAAATAATTTTATTTATAAGATGAAAGAATGAAATATTATCAATAAATTGAATTCATTGATTTAATGTAAAATTTTTTATGTGAATTAATGAAATATTTTTTCATTATATGAAGGCAATTATTTCGTTTATTAAATGAAATCATATTTTTAGGTAAAAACAATAATTTTATTAATTTAATGAAACAATTTTATTCATATAACGAAATAAATTCATGGAATTAATGAAATAATTAAATTTACTTTATGAAATAATTTAATTTTTTTATGCATAAGCTGCAAAAACTCTATCACAAAAAATAAAAAAAAAATATTTCATTTTAATTTAACCATAAATTCAATATGAAAGTTTAAATTTATTTATTTTTATATTATATTTTAAAGGCCACACAAGCTGGGTTAATAAAAAATCAATAAAGTTTAAAAGGTTTTATTAAGTCATGTAAAAAATTTTCATTAAATCTATAAATTAAATGTAATGAAATTATTTCATGATATGAATGAAATTATTTTTTTTAATAAATGAAGGAATTTCATTAAATTAATGAATTTTTTTGTTTAATAAATGAAACAATTTATTTTAGCTACATGAAAGAATTTCATTAAATTAATGAACTTTTTCATTGAACTATTTTAATGAAATATTTTCATTAAAAGCAAAGAAAATATTGTTATAATTTCATTGTTTTAAAAATTATGTCAAAACACTCACTAATCGCAAAAAAAAATATATGAAATTTGAGATATTTCGGCTTAAGCCTTCTTGGCTTCACTTACTTTCGGGCTTCATCATTTGTAAGCCTAGACCAATAAATGGCAAGCCCAAAGGTCCTCTCAACTGCCAATATACTTTATAGAATCTACGTCTTGACCACAAAAAATAAATCCAAAGTGCTGTAACAGCCACAATTAATAATGAAAATACTTTCGACATTTCAATTTAAGCGAGATGCACGACTTTAACAAACAACTTAACAAATCACACTAAAAAAAACCATTGAAGCTTCATAAAATACGAGTAAAATGTTTAATAGAAAAAGTTCGTTTTAACACTGATTTTTTTTTAATTTTTAGCGACTGCCATTAATAACCAGGGACAAGCAGGCTCTGTGTGTGTTCAACAAATTATATAATAATTAATTTTCGTGCGAGTGTCAAACACACTCACAAAAATCTGAACCAAAAAAAGGTATAAGAAAAATGTGAGACACCCTACTGGCTGTAACCCACAGTGTAGGTATCAAGATTTATGATTTGACAATGCTTTAGCACAAACATTGAACACAGACGAAAGCTAAGCAATTTAAAAAGAAAAACTTTTATTTAACTTTTGTGTTACCACCAAGATCTTTAATGAACTCCCATAAACGACAACGACTTAAAATTGACATGAATTTGGTACCCCAAGGATTTTTTTATACTCTAAGGAACTTAGACATATACTTTTGGAACGGAATTTGAAATTGCTTTAATACCTACGCTATTTACATTTGAAGTAAGTTGCTATATAACTTGGAGCTACACCGGCCATTTTACTCGCTTTTGCAATAGAAAAGTTTAAATGGGGCTTATTAAGCATAACCACTATGTCAGCTGCATATTTTTAATAAATATTCGCTTAGATTAGTCTAATTTTCATTAAAATTAATTAATTATATGTATTACAAGTCATGTTAGACTATAAAAATATTTGCCAAAAAGTAGTGGTTACGCTTATTTCGACAAATATTTGTGTAATGTGATAAAAATTCTATTTTTCAACGGATTTCTCTGAAATTTGGTACAAGCGCTCTCTATATACTTGAAGAAATGTATGTCATTATATAAATTTGCACCGATCAAGACCACATTTTCAACAAAAGAATTGAAATTATTTTTAAATGAATCGAATTTTAAAATTCAAGATAAGATTTTAGCAACTTTAAACTTGATACATCTGAATATATTGATACAAATCCAGCTGTTGCTTTTTTAATATTTAGAATTTTTAAATTCATTAAATTTACATGTAGTGTGATTCGATATTTTAAAGATTGTACAAATTACAATAAAAATTAACGTATATTAAATTTTATTCTTAATTACGAAAATCGCAAAATAATTAAATGAACTACATTGAGCTTAAAAAAATATAATTCACAATCTCATCTGTAAATTGGAATTTAAATATATTCAAAGATATTTTAACGGATTCGATATTCAGTAACTTTCGAAGTTTGCGACAAAGTTAACAGCACATAAATAATCATCGGAAATAACGACTTCTATCGTACCGAATATTTTTGTCGGCAAGTTACTGAATACCGAATTCGATAAAATATCGTTATACTTGTTTTTTCGATACGAATGTTCGTTATAAAAGTTACTGAATCGCATTATTTATTACGAGAAATGTATTTCTTGTTTGTGTGTACTTTTATATCGATCATGCCCACTTTTCAATTAAGTAGCTTAAATTTTATTTTTATTTTGTAATAGATTGTTCTGAATACGCTCTCTTTACTCCGAAAACTCTCATCCATAGAGTTAGGAAGGGAACGAACGAGATCGGTTAAAAGCAATTTTAAAGTAATAAAATTAAATAAGCAATTTGTAATCAAGACATACAAACAAAATTTATTTGTAAGTACTAAAAGGTAATTGTAGTGTTTGTGATGTACGAGTACATACTCTTCTAGTACAGTAGAATCGCTATAATTTAAACTCTTCGAAATTAGTCGTTATTCGGTTTAGCATCACAAAACCGCTCGACAGGTGGCGCTGCAGTCTGTATCTTTCTTATTTATCTACTATCTGTTTTTATCGACCTTGCACGGCCCTTTACTCTATAAGTACGATTTCTTAGAGTAAGAACATCGAATATACAAAAATTTAAAGGCAAAACAAAGTTTGCCGGCTCAGCTAGTAAAAATATAATTTTGATGTTGTTGTCAATTTATTTTAAAATATTTTTTTTAACATTTCTTAAGCTAAAGTTTGACTTGTTATTTTTCAAGCGGTAAAAACAATTAAAAACAATTAATTAGCAGTGGTTCTAGTAAGCCTTAATCAAAATCTTTGCTATCATCATCAGCAACTTGCTAAAATTACCGTTGACAAATTTTGTTTTAAAAAAGTGGACTTATATCACTTTAAAACATAACAGCTCATTTCTTGTTGAAAAGTTCTTATAATTAATAGAGAAATGATTCACAATTAAAAATAGTTGCAGATCTAAGTTAAGCTATTGATACTTAAATTAAAATTAAAAATAGTGACGTAACATAACCCGTGTTCGTTTTCTTTACTTTCATTAACACCAACAAGTAATTGTTAATATGATTGATTAAAACTGAACAATTTAAAAATAAATTTATTATTAGAAAAGTGCGTTTAGGTAAATCCAACTACATAATTAAATTTAATTAGAATAAATGAGTATTTTAAGTGAAAATTAAATTCTATTAAAACGCTTTCTTAGTAAAAAAAAAGAATTTATAAACGTATGTGCTGTGCGTGGGTGTTTTTATATGAATTGTTTGTAGTCTAGATTGTTTACATGACTTGACATGGCATTTCTAAATAATGGGTGTTAACTAGGCATATAAAGAAATAAGAACCCTTTTTTTTAATTGCTCTAGAATATTTTATTTTTATTTTTAATAATTAAAGAAAAAAGTTCATAAACAAACTTGTATTTTGCACAGCAATTAAGTAATTAAAATTTAGAGAATTTAAAGAAATTTTTCAATTATTCTGTATAATATAAAAAAAAACTTTTTAATACTTTTAATTACATATAAATTTTTTTTTGTAAAGAGCATATAGGCAGCTGGAAGGCTTAAAAATTAAATGATTCTCTTCTGGGTTTTAAACAATATACTTTTCGGAGTTGGGAAAGAGAAGAGAAGAGAAGAGAAGAGAAGAGAAGAGAAGAGAAGAGAAGAGAAGAGAAGAGAAGAGAAGAGAAGAGAAGAGAAGAGAAGAGAAGAGAAGAGAAGAGAAGAGAAGAGAAGAGAAGAGAAGAGAAGAGAAGAGAAGAGAAGAGAAGAGAAGAGAAGAGAAGAGAAGAGAAGAGAAGAGAAGAGAAGAGAAGAGAAGAGAAGAGAAGAGAAGAGAAGAGAAGAGAAGAGAAGAGAAGAGAAGAGAAGAAAAAAGTAAATTTAGGAAAATAAAAAAAAGGAAATAAAGGAAAAAGAAAAATAAAAAAAATTTTAATGTTGCGTATGAGTTATAAAGTGAAAAATTTAAGAAAGGTCGGCAAATATCTATCACAAAAAAAGCTTGTATTTTGTTTAAAATTTAAATAACTTTAAACGAGCTGTAATAGTGTGCAAACACTTTAAGTTAATATTTTACTGAAGAAATTTAATTTTAAAGGAGTTTAGCTTCAACTGCTTTTTGTATTTTTGCAGAATAGACCAGGACCACAAATAGCAATTTTAGTTGGCAATTCTTGTATTTGTAGGAGAGAGAGGAAAAAGGAATGGAAAGGGGTACAAACTTGCTTGTTTCGGCAATTCCCTTTTGTTCTCTCTTCGTATCTTTTATAAAGATGTAAAAAAAGAAGACAGGTAGCTTAAAGGCTGAATGAATGACTGAATAAGGATGCTAAAATTGCCGAAACAAAAAATTTGTGTGTGAACAAAACGACAATTTTAAAAGAGAATTGAGAAAGAATTGCCCCACTAAACTTTCTGTGTGTGGTTTTGGTCTTACAAGGACCATGATATCATGAAAACAACCTAAATTCTAACTTTATGTAAGAAATTTGTTTTTTGTTACTAAATTTCATTTAAAAAATACTCAATTTTTTTTAGTTTTTTGTGACTTCTTGCATTTCAGCTGGCGATATACTCCTAAAAGCAAACTTTGTGGTAACACAGACCATTTTTAGTAATTAAAATGGTTTATGAAAAACTAAAAAAAATTTTTTTTTTGTTTAAATAGCCTGAAGCTGAATAACTTTAATTTCAGTTTGAGAAGGGTTTGCTTTAATTGAAAATGTCCTGCAGCATTTTCCATGAAGACACAACATTTCAGGGGTTGTATTCAGCTAAAGACAATAAAAGGCGCAAGAATTTATTTTATTGGCAAATATTTTTCATGAAATTTGTGGGTCAATTACCTCTAGCTTGGGAAAGGCCAGCGTTTACAAACTGGCAGCAGAAGGCTGCTAAATATTTGTCAAGATTTTATGGTGTTTTCACGGCCGTTTCAAATTTGCATTTGGCTTTGTTGTTTATAAAAACTACATACGATATGTTGCAAGTGGGGGAACTAGAGGAAATAACGGATGCCCTTACCATGGCCATTATATTTACATTTTCAGCGTATGCAACCTGTTACTGGCAGTGGAAATCAAAATTGCTTAGCAGTTTTCTAAAGGACATCAATGAGCAACATTATCATCATTCAATGCCGGGCTTGACGTTCGTAAATACTGAAACTGCTTACAAATTGGCACACAAAATGACGCTCTATTGGCTGCGTTGCTGTTGGTGTGGTGTAGTTTCTTGGGCTCTTAACCCCTTGTTATTGGGTTTACATACTTTGCCTTTAAAATGTTGGTATCCCTTTGATGCTTTGGTATGTTTACTTTGTTATTTATAATTTTTTTTATTTTTATTTAAATTTAATGTTTTTAGCAACCCGTGGCTTATGAATTGGTTTACACAACTCAAGTTTGGTGCCAATTTCTGATGGGCTGCATTTTTGGCAGCGGCTCTGCTTTGTTTGTTTCCATCATCATAATCATTTTGGGTCAATTTGATATTTTGTATTGCAGTTTAAAAAACTTAAACTATCATGCCCAATTAAAGACGGGAGTTGCTTTAAAACGTCTTGAGTGAGTGTTGGTGCAAGAAAAAAAAATTTAAATTTAATTTTAATTTAAATAACTTTAGAAAACTACAAGCTGAATTATTGGCCAGTGAGGAGGATGAGCTGAATCAATATGCATTTTCACAAGAATATCAAACAGATTTAAAAGTGTTGGCCTTAAAATTTACTCCTACCCAGCAGTCCTATGAACAATTACTGCACAATTCTTTAATTGAATGTGTGCAATTGCATCAGTTTATTTTAAAAAGTTGCGCTACATTGGAGCAACTTTTCAACCCGTATTGCTTGATAAAGTCCTTGCAAATAACCCTGCAATTGTGTCTGCTGGTATTTGTGGGAGTGGCGGTAGGTGGTAAATTAAAAAAAAAATAATTTTAGTATTTTTTTTTTGCTGTATTTTTTTAGGGCCAAAGTTCAACCATGAGAACCATAAATCTTTTGCAATATTTAGTCTTGACTTTAGTTGAGTTATTCATGTTTACCTATTTCGGGGAATTATTGAAAAGTCACAGTATACGTGGCGGTGAAGCATTTTCTCGCTCCAGCTGGTGGCCACCTGCTCATACCATAAAACGTGATATTTTCATATTCTTAATCAACACCAGACATGCAGTCAAGTTAACTGCTGGTAAATTTTATTTGATGGATGTGCAGCGTTTACGTTCGGTAAATATTAAAGATGTATAATGAAGTACAAGGAAATTTCACTCAATTATTTGAAATTTGTGTTTATAAATTTACTACAAGATTTTGTAATGTAGTACCAACACAAAATTGTGTAGCAATTTTTATTAGAAAAATTCGATTGCAGCTGAAACATGCATTTGCCATTTTGTAAAACCATTTGCCTTCATTAAAGAATACCTCTAATGTTTTTTATTTATTTTTTTTTGCAGGTTATAGCAGAGGCATTTTCCTTTTTGACTTTATTGCAAAAGTTGGCTGAGAAAAACAAATAAACTAAATTGTCTTACAGCTGCCTACATAAAAATTTCTAAAACCAACAAAGTGTTTTGTATAAATATAAATTTTTTAAACGATTATGAAAATGAAATTGAAATGAAAATCAATAAATAAATAAATAAAAAAAAACAGAACAAAGCTATTTGCCATGGCAAAATAAACACGGTAAAGCAAATAAAGCAGCTGTACATTTTTTGTTCTGCATCGTTTTGTCTTTGAAGCTGTCAAAATTTGTTTACATTCTGTGCGCGGCATTGTTTCTATGCTCAAAATACATAGAGTGTGTGTAATTGTATGACCGGATCTACATTGAATTTCCTCCATTTTATTTGACACATACGAAAGGTTGTTTTTGTTATTCAGTGTTTGTTGCACTAAATGCTTTACCGTGTTAATTCTGGCATGCTATTTGCTAATTAATAGTACTTACATGCGTCCAGGTTGTAACTCACTCTCTCTTACTCAGGCAAACTGTGTTTCTCTCCCTCTCCCTCTTTTACTCTAAACTAATATCATTTGTATGCATGCTCACTTGTGATTTAGGCATTTTCTTGCTAATCATGTCAATCACTGTTATTGTTTGATATTCTTTATTAAAACCAGATTCCCTGTGTGCATCTTAAAAATCGTTAAGGGAATTATATAGACCACAAAATACTGAAAAATTGGCACTGTAACTCACAATACAATCAAATGAATTTGTTGGTATTAAGTATGTCAAACTAAAAATTCTACTACTTACATCCAAAATAATATATGTAACACAAACAAACAGTTCATAAAAACTAGTGTTAAAGTTTGTCTATTAAAAACTTGTTCTATTGACAAAATTTTTTGTCATATTGTATTATCTACTTAATATAAATTTTTTAAGCAAATACACAACAGGCAAGCATATTAACACACATACTTACATAACACTAACATACATTAGTGCCATAATTGACTAGGTCATCATCATTTTTGTTTAAATTGTTTACAGATTTTCGTTTCTAGCAAGAAAAGCATTTTATGTTAATAGAAATACTTTCTTAATAATAAATGGTAGTGACAACATAAGCGTAGCTATTTTATTACTTTAAACGGAGACAAATTATTATGTATTATAAAAATAAGAGAGCTAAAGCAAAAAGATATAAATTTTAATGCTTAATTTCTATTTTAAGAATATTTTTAAAATTTAAAATAAAGTCAAACAACTATGTATATGCTTACTATTTGTAGAATCATACTAGTAATTACTGTAGTAAATTTCAATGCAATCGAAGCAAAAACAAGTGTGCTGCTCATATATCCTTTATTTGAAAAAATAAAATTTTGTTATAATTATCATTAGAATGAAGTGAAAACTTGATAACTACTTGTAGAATTGTACTAATAATTAACAGTGGTAGATTTCAGTTTAATAGAAAGAAGAACAAGCGTGCTGCTCATTTATCCTTTATTTGAAAATATAAAATTTTGTTATAATTATCATTAGAATGAAGTGAAAACCTGACAATTATTTGTAGAATTTTTATTGTTATCTAAAAATGTAAAATTTAGCTATAATTAACACTAGAATTCTGTGAAAACTTGAAAACTACCTGTAGAATAGTGTTAATAATTACTACAGTAAATTTCTATTAAATCAAATGAAGAGCTTGTCAACTTTTTAAATGTCCTTTATTTGCAGCAATTAAATTGCAGCCACAATTTAGTTCATAATACAGTAAAAACAGCAAATAAACACTTTAGAATGATTGCTTCTTAGGTAAATTTCTTTAAAATCTATGTATATATAAATTCAAATCCTTTATATGTTTTAAATAAAAATTTTTAACGTTAGCAAAAACAAAATTAATAACTGTTTGTAGATTTATGCTTCTTTTTTTTATTATTTTCACTAAAATCTCTGCAAGGAAATGGTTAGGTCGTACATATCCTTTATATAAAAAAGTTAAATTTAGTCACTATTACATCTAGAATTTTGTTAAAAAAAATTTTAAAATTATGCCTGTCAGCTCTATGAAAAATTCTTTGCAATCAGGAAATGGTTACAATCTCCTTGCGTATATCCTTTATTAAAAAAAAATAATTTAAATTCAATTAAGTTCACAACTCAGAATACAGCCCAAAAAATAAAAAAAAATATGTTATTGCTAAATTAAATTTTAATTGATTAAAGGATCCTTGCGTTTTTACATATCCTTTATAAAACAATATATTTCGTTTAGCTGAACAATTTATGTGTATTATATTTAAAAAAAATATGCCCTTAACCTCCTGCATAATTTTTCCCATGATTTTGTTTAGGTATCCTTTATTTAAAAAAAAAAATTGTTATCAGAATACCGTAGATTTTAAAAAATAGTTGTAGAATTATGCTTTTAAAATAACTAGAAAGTTTCATTGTAATTACTTAAAGGATTAAACTGGCTCTCATATATCCTTTTTATTTATGGACGTTATTTTTGCAGATTTTAAAGAAATTTTAAAAGGTTTTAATGAAATATTTTAAAACAGATAAATTCTTTTAATTTTAAATTATCCACTCAACTATCCAGAAGAACTTTGACTGGCAGGTTTGATAGTAATAGCTATCACTGCGTAGAAGAAAGTTTCTATCAGGATCTTAAGGGCATTGTGAAAATGTGATAGATGATGTGTACGTGTGATTTTGTATCTCTCTGTTACACATGGATCAAATGAATGTCAACATAAAAAAGATGTAAAAGTATTAGTGAAAGAAAACAGTATGTGTTAGTTTCCATCACACATTTCTGGTAGGGAAAAATCGTATTAAATTGATATTTTAAGTCAAAAATGTGTGTAAACCTTGCGGGCATAAAAACTTTATTATTTTTTTGATTTATTAGAAAAACTTGCTTCAGTTTCAGAAACATAAATAAAATAATTTAAAATTTTCTGACATTTCTTTGACCACCACTAAAAAATAATAAGAAGTTTCTTAGAGTGTATAAATTATTTATGTCGATGGCTCGATGCTCCCAGATCACTAAATGTACGCCTATGAGTGAGTTAATACTCATTTGAATGAAAAGTGTTAACATCTGTTTGGGGAATTTAACTGCTAAAATATGTACGAGTATGCAGGAGAATTTCTTACAGTATTTGTACAAACACAACACAAACAAATGAGCAAAAAAAGAAAGAAAAGTCTTAAACAATTCATAAAATTTGTATAACCAAAAGCCGCTCGTTCATTGTAATAATAATAGATCCAGAGATCTAAAGGAAACATTTTGTGTGTTGAGCTTTTTGTGTGGGATGATTAAAAAAATTTTATATATCAATTAGTTAACTTTAAATAATAGATTTTTCATGAAGTTACTCTTTGGCAAGCTGTCTACATCGTTTCCTTTTTTTTTCCTTTTTGTGTGTTTTTTTTCTGTGCAACTTTGCAAAGAATGATGAGAAGCAGTTAAGTTTTTTTTTCTTTCCAAACACGTAGAAAATGTATGGGATATTTAAAATTTTTTTCTTTCACTCATATTCCTTGTGAAATATGCGGATAGAAAAACTTTTTCAACACACATTTTGTGGCTTTTCATTTTCTATTATTATCTTTTGTAACTTTACAAGAACTTGGCAAATAAGCTAAAAAAAAAATTATAAGGATACAGCGGCTACAACAAAGACAAATAATAATAAGAAAGAACAACAATAACAATACCAACAATAAAAAAAGTAAAAACAAATTTAATATAAAAAAAAGAATTTTCAACAATAAAACACACATGGAATTGATATTTATTTATTTACTTAGCTTTTATGGAAAATTCAAAATATGTTTTCAAAATCAGCAAAAGCAAACTTTCTTGAAGTAAAGTTGTGTTTAACAGCTAAAATAAATACAAACAGAATTTTGGTTTTTTTTTGTGCCCTTCACGGTAAATAAAAAGGGTTTCCTATATATGTGTCACTCTATAAAGTATATAACGGGTGGCCCAAATGAGACCTAGTGAGCGTATTGCAGTCGTTGCTGGGGGTCTTGCGGTAGAAGCTGTTGCACAATTTGAACTTTGTATGGATACATCTTAAGATCCAGCTTTAAAATTCTCTGTAATGTTGTTCTGGGTATACCCAATTGGCCGGAACGGCGACGAGTTGAGACAGATGGATCATTTCAAACACTCTGCGCACAGCTTCCACGTTGTCTTCAGTACGAATATTTCGATGAACACCTCTTCCTGGACGGTCGGCAACTGAACCCAGTTCCTCAAAACGGCGAACTAAACTTGTAATCATGGAAGATGTGGGCGCTGATCTTACGTTAAAAAAAACGGCGATAGTTTCGCAGCGTCAGAACAATTGATCGTTGAGAAGAATAATAAAAATCAATAATTTTAATGCGTTGTTATGGACTGTACGTATTCATTTTAAATTTCCAAGAGTTCAGTTATAATCTGCAAAAACAAAAAATTAATTTTGTTAAAAAATAAAAAAAGTTATTTGTGTTTCACATCAGCTGGTCTTATTTGGGCCACCCTGTACATACATTCTACATCTTTATAGATAGCAGGGGGACCATTCTTGTTCTGTGTTAAAGTGATATGACAAGTTTTTTCACGCTTTCATAGAACTTTTTATTCTTGTTCAGTGAAAAGTTAAAAAGAGTTGTCAAAATTTTTTCATATGAAAAAATGTACAAAAACAAGAACTTTTCACAGTTTCACAACACTGCTGATTCTTCTTATGTGTAGTTGTAAAAACAACTGTCAATATTCAAAATTTTCATTTAAAATCCATTCGCGAAAAGAAAAAATGTAAAAGATTTCAAGAAGCATACGCGCCAGTGTATGAATTAATTATTTGGACGAAAATGGTAACATTGCAAACTACTTAACATCATTGCTTCCTAATTTGAACAGAAGTCTTTACGAAACTTGTATCAGTATCACGACTAGAGGGATAATTAATTTAAATATTTTTTTTTATTTTGAAATTTGTAAATAAAATAATAATAACATAGATATAAAAGTTTCACAGGTATGAAAAGTGATTGTAAACAGTATTTTCACAAAATTTATTCATTTTATTTAATCACAAAACATGAGTTGACTCCCAAAGTCGATTTAGCAAAAGCTCATGTGTCCGACAAACAGAATAATTCATATTCGCATGAAAATTTAAGAGTATTCGGTTAAAAAAAAAAACTGCGGTTTAGGTATGTTCTTAAATCAAATAGAAAACTTATTAAGTATGTCTAGGTCTCCTGATACTAATGTCATACTGCCTAAGCAGCTCATTCTTAATTAAGGTTGTCTATATTAAGAGGCTCTTCTTATAATATGTAGTTTGAGTGAGGAACCTAAGATTACTGCAAAACGCTGCGATCTTAAATCGTACATTAAAAAAATTCTACTAAATACTAATTTAAACCAGAAGTCAACTCGTCGCCAATTCGATATAGAATAGCTTCTAATGAAATTTTCAAATTATTTATTGCAAAAAGACTAAAACATATAATTTGAAAAACACCAACGCCAGCGTTTTACAACACATCCTAGATAAATTTAAATTGGCAAAAAATTTTGTGCAGACGTAAATTTTATTAAGAACAAGTGAATGAATTCAGCCTAAAATAATTTCATACTAATATTAAAAATTGTGGCACTCCCAAGAAATCCCCTTGATTTCTAAAAAAGAATAAACTATTTAATTTAAACATCATTTCTAAACACACAAACAATCACAGCAAGCATTAAAATCAAATATCACAATAATAAATTTATTTTGTATTGGCAACTCTGCTAAAATTGCCAAAAACAATTATTCTCTTAAAGTTATTTAAGAAATCGGTCGTGCTAAATTTCCTCCGTCTTTAAGTGTATTTAAAATCGTAATAAGTTATTTATGTGCGGTAAAAGTAATAAAATATTAGTTTTTCTATATAATTAAATAAAAATTGAGTGAAAAACAACATTAAAAAGTGTAAAAAGTTAATATTTCATTAAAAATAATTTAAAGGTATAGATACATACCGAAAAGGAAAAAACTGAAAAGAAATTTGCAGTTTTGTATTTTGTGTTTTTGTTTACTTTTTGCATGTTGCCGTATGTTCTCTCTAATAGAAAACATATGTGTACGCGTGTGTAAATGTGAGAGCATGTAAATGAGCTATTGTTAATTAGCATTATCAAAGAGAAATAAAGCAAGTAAAAGTAAAAATAAAATTTTAATAGCAAAGCAGAGCAAATTATTACAATTGTTTTTGTAATAGCATATATGAAAAAAAGTAAAAAGTATACATATACTCGTATGTATATTTATTATGAATCAGGGAAAATGTTAATTAAAAAAAAGCGGTTATCGGTTCGGTTTTAAAACAAAATATAAAAACAAAATAATTTTAAATAAAATAAAAATTTTGTCAACGCTTGTTAAAGGTGAGTTCATGAAAAATAATAATATTCGGCACTAGGCTTATTTGTACTACAATTATAAGCATTTACATTTTATTTTTTAATGAAAATATGAAAAGTAACTGTAAGGCATACATAGTTATTAGAGCACTGCACAAGCCTGCTTGAAAGTCACACATCGCTACAAACATGTTTAATATTTTATAATAAGGAAAACAAGAAGACTTTCTTTCAATTATAAAGTTTTTTATAAAAAGCTACAAATATTTAGAAATTAATAGAGAGAAATGGGATAGCAAATATCTTTTTTTTTCATCCCTAAACCAGCAACTGGTAAAGAAGAGGAGCATATTGGCATACACTCAAGAGCCCGAGTGTTATAGGAAATATTAATAGAACGAAAATTATAATTATAAAGGGAGGCATTATGATAAATATAAACATAGTGCCGTTTTTCTTGAAAGTGGTTAAAGCAGATAATTAAAGCTTTGTACTTGAATAAAATTGGTATTTTCACCAACTAGGAATTGAATAATAGGCCTAATTACGAGTGTTGCTGTCGTAGTTAAATTTACGAAAAGCTAATGTAGATAATATGGCCGGTGTGCTACCACATATCACTATTTTCGTTACAACAACGACACTCATAATTAAGCCTAATAATGGTATTTTCGCAGACTAGGAAAAGTTGTATGGATACAAACTATGAAAATTTTAATGGTTTGGACGGATTTCTTCCTTTTTTGTGGAAAGTAGTTGTATCTCTATTGACTAACTTTCATAAAGACGATGCTGCTACCTTATTTGCAGATGTAATTTTTTTAATATGAAAGAAATATAGAGTTTCCTAAAATAAAAAATACCTCAATTATTGGACGGTCATTTTAGTTACTCTACTCTTGAGTTTATAGGTGAGACAGGAAAGTAGAATGAAAAGGAGTAGAGATTTGCTCCTTGGTTCTTACCATTTAAAATTATTAAAAAAAGAAAACGTTTAAGTTTGTGTGAAAAAATGCTAAAATTGCCAAAACAAAAATTTTGTATGAGGACACAACGGCAATTTTAAGAGATCTAAGTAAAAGTTCCCTAACTGAAATTGCTCTGTATGTTCTTAAACTAACAAGCAAATTCACCATCTTCAGTTAACTACTGACCGCGGTTTTAGTATTGATAATAAAATTAACTAAAGATCATGCCTGACCCAAACCCCATCACAAGTTTACTAGAGCAACATTTAATCAATATTAAATTCTTCTATTTATGTATTTTTAAAAAATTTTATTTAATATTTATAAGAAAATATAGTTTTCGAGTGCTTGATTTCTCTTTTAAATTTATTTTTATAATTTCATTTAAGTCCCTGTTAATGTAAATCTTGTCCAATTCTTTTAGCTTTGCTTTACTTGATTGATTCATTATGCCATAAATTATTGTGCTCCTTTGCATCATCATCACCATCATTATTAAAAAAAATCATGACTAAAGGGAGAAAGCAAGCCAAGCAATAATAATTTTTTTTTGAAAACCGTTAAATTAGCATAATCAAGGTGATGCACGCACAGTGTTGCAATGTCATATAAAATTTAATAAAAAAAAATTAAAACACAATTTGTTTGTTATTAATTCTTTTTTAAACAAAATTAGTCGATGATGCTTTTCAATAATGTTTCTCAAGTGAGCAGAGCGTTGAGCAAGTGTAAGAAATTTTATATTATAATTATCTCTACTTAATAATGCGTATTAAAAATAGAATATTTTTTTTATAAAACAACATATTAAATTATTTGGAATTATAAAGTTTAACAAAATTTAATCTTTATTTATTAAATTTGAGCCGATGATCATAACTGTCAGTGCTTGTGAATATTTTAGTCTTAGAATTTTATT
This sequence comes from Thelaira solivaga, assembly GCA_947397855.1. Lineage (NCBI taxonomy): Eukaryota > Metazoa > Arthropoda > Insecta > Diptera > Tachinidae > Thelaira > Thelaira solivaga. Next base: position 76,201,703 of record OX377610.1, read on the forward strand.
CTGTTAGACTAAATAAATAAATAATATTTATTAAATTTTGTTTTTTTTTTTCTTCATTAAATTATTTAAATCAATTTTTTGTTTAATTTTTTTAAATTAATTTAAAACTAAAAAAATTTTTGCTTTTAATATGATCAAATTTAAGTATTTTGTTTTAGACATTAAAAAAAATATATAAAATTCTTACATCAACTTGAATAGTTTAAGGTCAAGCACGTGACAGTGTGTGAGATGTTTTATTAACATTTTTGCTGTTTTATTAGTTGTGTATACATACAACAACCCAACAATCAATTAAAACAAACAAATTCAATTTGATATTGAATTTAGGTGTTACAATAAAAGCTTATATTTTCAATAGCCAATTGTGATTTGGATATTTGACAAATAAAAAGTAAAAAGAGCCTTTAGAAAATATAAAACCAGATAAGCTATAACAAAACATTGAAATTTATGAAAATTCACTACAAAAATGCCAAAAATTTCTCAGCTTCAGTCATAAATGTGTGAATGCTTGATGAAAAATTTCTTGAAAATATATTACAGCTGTCGTACATTAAATGTGTGCTGGGAAAGCCCAGTTGGTGGGTCATTGCATAAATCAAATGTATGTGTGTATGTGCATTTTTCTATATATTGAGAAATTCTTAGTGGTTTGTAACATACAAAATTGATTCACACACACACCCACACCTACACATAAAGGGAAAAAGTAAATGTAATTTTGCGCTCCTTTTGCTGTTTGGCCTTTTTCCACTCATTCTTATAACAACAAATTATGTACGAGTGTTTGATTAAACACATTTTTTGTGTGTTTGTTTTTTTTTTCAGCTGCTGAATAAATTCCTGCGAATTAACCCTCAATCCATTTTGAGTAAAATTTTTCTTGTAAGCGAGCCTATAACTCATCAACATTTTATTAGATTTAAAACAGTATTCCATTTAATTAAACATTAGTAGGAGATAGTTGTCACTGATGTTTATTGTAGGTGTTACTGTTGTTGTTTTCTTAGAGTTAAACTATGGTTAAACAAACGCACAAAGTCCGCCGCTATTTTAATTGAAAAGCAAATGATTCAATTGCAATTTTTTGCTTGAAATATTTAATTTGATTTAATATGCCGTAAGCGGCTTAAAATACATTAAAAGAAAGACTATATCAGTAAATTGATGTGGTTATTAATTATTATTTTTATTATTTTTTAAAACGATTCAACTGAACATTTAAAAACTATAAATTGTATTTTATTATGTGTGTGCGCAAGCAATAATAAGTCGTAAATATGTAAAACTTGTGTGTCAAATTAAATTAAATTTACTTCACCGTTTTAAATGAAATTATTAATAAAACATTCACACAAACTCATTGATAGTATTGTAATATTTTAGTTTGCAGTAGCAACAATACAGTATAGCTTACAAATGAAGCTACATATATAGTAAAGAAAAGAAAAAAAATCACAAATAATGTGTTTTCCATTCCTACACATTAGAAAATATATTTTTTTGAATTAGCAACACTCGGCTCCAGTTTGAGAAAAAAGCTATTTAGTAAAAAATAAATTTCAAAATGGGTTCGCCATCCCTGAAAATCTGCTTAGAACAAAATATTTTATTTTAAATTAGCAACACTCGGCTATATAAAAAAGAATTAAAAATGATGTTTTCACTTCATCAGCGAAGTACCATACTGACGCTAATAAAGGGTGTTTTTTTATAGACGTATAGAACTTTAAGTTGGCATTACTGTTCAAGATGGCGACCGATTTAACAGCTGTCAAGTGATTTATTCTCAGTTTGGCCACTAAGCAACCAGAGATGAAACTTTTGAGGTTAGAATTTTGAAAAACTCAGCTTTTTATTTGGAGTTTGTATGTAAGAGACAGATATAGTGTTTTAATATTACGAATAAGCAAAATGAAAAATTTTTTGTTTTAAAAAACATTAATTAAAAAGTTATTTCCGTAATGAAAATGCACATGCCGAAAATACTTCTATCTACGTTTTTTTTGTTATGAAGTATGGAATTTAATGTAAAAGTGATAACAAACACAAATTTTCATGTTTTAAAATTCATGTTTACGAAATGTAAATAATGAAAGTGTAAATTTCTTAGAAATACCTGAGCAAAACAAAATAAAAATTTTGAGTTCGTGCAAAAAAGACAGAAAGAAAATGTATACTATATCTGCACTCTGACACCTCTGGTTGCTGGGTGGTTTGGCTTGGCAATTCATCATGAATAGACTCACGCCTGAACAACGCTTGCAAATGGGCACAAAACGAGATTGCCGTTGTTCCCGATTTTCATAAACGAATTTTGTTTAGCGATGAAGCGCACTTCTGGTTGAATGGCTACGTCAACAAACAAAACTGCTGCATTTGGAGTGAAGCTAATCCTCAAGTGTATGTCGAAACACCGTTACATCCAGAAAAACTGACTGTTTGGTGCGCTTTATGGGCTGGTGGAATCATTGGTCCGTACTTCTTCAAAAACGATGATGGCCAGAACGTTACAGTCAATGGTGATCGGTATAGAGCCTTGATTACTAACTTTTTCATTCCTGAATTGAACAACCATGATGTCCAGGAGCTGTGGTTCCAACAAGACGGCGCAACATGTCACGCAGCTCGTGCCATGTTTGGTGACCGCCTAATTTCACGTTTTGGACCTGTGAATTGGCCTCCAAGATCTTGTGATTTAACACCGCTAGACTACTTTCTGTGGGGCTATGTAAAGTCATTGGTCTATGTGGATAAGTCACAAACGCTTGACCATTTGGAAGACAACATTCGCCGTGTTATTGCCGATATACGGCCACAAATGTTGGAAAAAGTCATCTAAAATTGGACGTCCAGATTGGACTACATCCGAGCCAGCCGTGGCGGTCATATGCCAGAAATCATATTTAAATGTAAAATTCATGTCAATCGAATAATCCATCGTTGTTTTATTGCAATTTAAAGTTCTATACATCTATACATTCTATACATTTATAATTTAAGTGAGTGAAGATAAATCTGCCTAGTTAAATATGTTTTAACGTAACCCGTTACAAATACTACAGTAAATATCTTTTTAGTATTATGGCATATTTATCAAAAACGTCTTATGTCATTAAATATTTCTAAAAATGTTTAGGAGAAATATAAGTGCATAAATATGCATAAATATGTTAATTTCTCACAAAGATTACTGAATGGGATTCATAGAATTTTAAAAGGTAGGTCGTCTAGATTTTTAATCTACCGCTCATAAGTTGCTTTGGACTATGAGTAATTGGGTGGTAGATTAAAAATTTAGACGACCTTTCCTTTAAAATGATATATGTATGTCCCATCTCGCAATCTTCTATGATTCCTAGTGCTGTTGCTCTAAGTGATTTTAGCAACTTCCCAACGAACCTATAAAGATTGTGGGATGGGACACATCATTTTAAAGGGGAGACTGTCTAGATTTGTAATCTACCTCCCATATATTCAGAAGTTACTTTGAACTATTTTAAAATTTTTTTTTTAATTTCCATTAAAAACGTCAATCTTTTGTATCTTAGCCCCTGCTGCCTTCATACTTACTTCGCCATATATTGCCAAATAGATTAATTGATTTGGTAGTGGCTCAATTAGTTTTACCATGAATCTCTTGTAATAACTTTTTCAAAAATATCTTGACAACAAAATTTTTCAGTTTATTTTTTGCTTCATACTCAAATTACAATACGAAATTTAATAACAAAAATAGTAAAAGAAAAAAATATTAAAAGTTTTGTGGTAAAGAATTAGACTAAAATTAAAAAATAAAGTTTTACTAAGTAATCAGAGGCTTAACTATACAGATTGATATGTTTTTAGTACATGTTTGGATTGGTTGCTTAATGTTTAATCTCTGAATGCTTATAATACAATAATTTATTACATAAAGCTAACAAGTTGCTGAAATGAAAAATTTAGGCTTTTTATTTTATTTTATTTTATTTTATTTTATGCATGTGTTGGGTAGTCTGTGAAGTTTGTCAAATTTTAGCATAAATTTATTTGGATTTGTTTGTTTGTTAAACTTTTAAAAGAAAAATTAGAAAAAGTTGTTCACACCAACTTAGTAATAGTAATAAAGTTAAAAGTATTTAATTTACAGGATTTTCCTACAGCTTAATTGCATTTCTTTTATTTAATAAATAAAAACTACAAGTCAATTCCTTTTACTTGCTTAAATTTAATTAATTTTTTTTTATAAATCAAAATTCCAATATCATTGTAAATGTCACATTAGCAACTTATGAAGCTACAACATTCCTAAAAATTCATTAATTCGAAAAAAAACGGTTATTTTAGCTTAAGTATAACTTTAAAGATTCAGTAAAATTTTATTTAAAGATACTAATAGACAACATGTTTTTTACTTGTGTTTTTTTTTATCATTTTAAATTACACATGTTTTCTTCATGTCAATAAACCAGGTGACATTGAAATGCCAGCTGAATTTTTTGTGATTGAGACCCCTTCTGACAAAAGTTAAGAGAGATTAATGTGCTAAAGTGATATGAGTAGCTTTAAAAACTTTTGCATTTCGATCTAGCTGATTTCCACCATCGGAAATAACTTTTGACATAACGGACAATACGAAAATGTATGGGCTTTTTGTAATGTTGTTAAATATTGTATTATTGCAGTCACCTTGTTTACTTACACCGTGACAGAAGGCTTATAATTTTTGGTCATAAGCGACATGTACAAATACGTCTGACCAAGGCAAATTCCCATAAGGTAACATCAAGAAAGCATCAAGTTTTATCTTGTTACATTTATATGGTTGGAGTATATAAGTCATGTCTGTCTTTTTTGACAAATCAAGAAAATTTTAAAAATATAGATGCTTCCTGATTTCAACTTATATCCACTCACCTTACGTCTGACATAAACTTTGTTTTTTTTTTTTTTTTCTTTATAACAGCTGATCTACTCAAAAATATTAAAATTTTGTGAAATTGTATTTTAATAAAATAAAACAAAATAGATTAAAAAAATAAAATAATTTTTTTTGTTTCCGCGTTTTTCTTTTTTTATATAAATAAATTCCCGCGACGCGTCATTCAGTTGAAAAATGGCTTATGGACGACGAATATATTTTTCATTGCGTCACTGTAGAGTGGTGAGACAACTAGTTATTTTCCTTGTTAGGCTACAAAATGACAAGCTGGTATAAAAAAATTATATATTCTTTGGCTTCAATATTATTATAGATAAAAAAAAATTAATATAATTTTCTTGTAAAATAATTTATTCAGCCGGCTGGCTAATGATACAGCAAATTATTATACGGCTACAAATATTTATTTCGAAAAAGTGTAGGCCACATAAGAAAATAGAGCACCCTGTAATCGAAATTTTATCGTAGGTTTTCCTCATGTTTTTTAAAAGGCACACACGACATGTTTCTGTTTCCCAATATAAAAGTTGACCCAAAGTAAGAAAAGCTTTTTATATAAAACTTGCTGATCCGGCAAACGTTGTTTTGCCATATGAATTATTTCTAGAGTATGAAAATACCGGTTAAGTTGAAAAAATTAAAAAAAAATTTTTTGGGGTGAACCAACACCCCTCACTTAGGGGTATAAAAATTAGTTATAAACCTATTCTCAGACCTACTAAATATACATATTAAATTTCTTAAAAATGGGTTAATTAAAAAAAAAAATTTTGGGGTCAAGCACCCCCCACCCGAAGGGTGTTTGCGTTCTATTGTCAAAAAAAAAAAAAACTAAATCGCGTTTTGTTCTCAACAAGCTGAAAAAATAGTACATGTTTTGCACTCTATTTATGTGAGAGAGATAGTGCCATTTTTTCAACTGTGTCAACTACTTGTTCATACAATTAAGCAAATTATTTAATTGGTATTTATATTATTTATCAAGATATTCGTCATAAAAATCCATTATTGTTTACTTTTGAAGCAAAAATAAATTTTTATTTTATTTTAGGTGCTTACCAGTGGTGTTAACCTAAACAGATTTCCTAAAATGCGGTATACATATTAAACGCTAAATATAAATTAGCGTTAAAAGCTGCATGAAACACTTATTTTTGTTCTATTGGAATTATTAAAAAAAAGTAACACTGTGGGCAGTTTTAGGCAACTTGTTTAAAATATTACATAATTTAGGGGCAAAATGTTTTTTAAAAATAGAAAATCTTTTTTTCTTATTATAACATAATCGCCAATTTGTAAAGGGACTGCACTATTTACACCCTTACAAAAAAAACTAAAGCTTGAAAGTTAATGTTTTAATTAAAAATTAACATTTATGGTGACTGTTAAAAAATCAATTTTATTAGATTAAAAAAATCATTTTTGAATTACAAATGTAAGTGATTTTTGTGCATTTTGTGTTTTATAAGAAAAAAATATGCTAACGACAATAACCTTTAACTGACGTGATCCCTTTTAATTTTACTAGAAATTTTTTAAAATTATTTTTTTTTAATAATAAAAATAATAATACAAATTTTGATTATATTGAAAAAAAAAAACCACACAAAAACACAAAATTTTCAATTGAAAAAAAAAAATTTTTAAACTAAAAAGGCATTTTTCAAAAAAAAAAAAATAATAAAGAATACTAAAATGAGAAATAGTAAAAAAATGCGGATCAGTCGTTTAGGAGTAATTTTATTAATCACTAGTTGACCCGGCAAACGTTGTCTTGCCTTAAAATTTTTATATATTCGATATTCTTACACTAAGAAATCGTACTCATAGAGTAAAGAACCGTGCGAGATCGGGTAAATAAGCCAGATACCGACTATAGCGCTACCTGCCGGGCGGATTTGTGACGTTAAACCTTCCAGGATTATACATATAAACTTTGCTCTTGAATCACTCTATCTTTAAAAAAAAAACTGCATCAAAATCCGTTGTGTAGTTTTAAAGATCTAAGCAAAGACGCGGGAAGCCACTTTGCTTTATACTATATAGTGAAGTGATACGCATATTCATTTGCTGCATCTCATGCTCATCGGCTTATCATAATGCAAACAGACATGCACAGTTTCACGCTTTAGCCTACTAGGACATATTTAGCATACTTTTGGAGCAATAGGAATCGACTCCATTAGAGGTGGAGCTATGGAGTCTCGTCCTACTATGTTTCCAATTGTTGTTCTTAATGCCCTAAAAATTCTTTGATCCCATCTTTTTACAAAGTCTCCTCTAGATTTTTTATCAAAATTTATTAAAGATTAATTTATAATAATTCCAAGATAATGTAACGCAAATGCGGACGAGTGGTACTTTTTACCCCAACAACAGAATTTCTCCATACTTTGCTTTATTAACAGCAGCCAAAACTCACCTCAATACTACTCAATGCTACTAACTATTACAATTAAGATACCAGAAAAATGAGCTTTGTAAGTTGAAAGACAAAAAAAAAAATCAAAAAACTTTAAAGAGGGTGTCAAATTCACCCCCACCTCCACAGTTAAAGTATAAGGTACTGCTTTTGTCATTTCTATGCAAAATGTTTCATGGTGGGTTACAATTTTGTACTGAAATTCCTACATTATCGTTCGATTTTTTTTAATTAGAATTTTTAGTGTACAATTTTTTCTTTAGTGAGCCGCAAAATCCGCTGTTTGTATAATTTTCTACATAGAGAAGCTGGCTGTAAATTTAAAATTGTCTCAAACTTTAAACAGCCTTTAAGAATGTGAGGATACTGAAAAAATGTTATACCCGATGAACTTGAAGGAGATATTAGCAGTGGCCATAAGCTACCACTTGAAAACGAATATTGACATACCCATAGTAAGTGCAAAAAAGAGTTTGTCATTGCCTACGCTATTTGTGATGCTTTAAGGAAAGTTTTTTGTTTTCATTTTAATTTTATTTTGAAAATAACGTTTACTCACTGGTACGCATTGTTAAACTGTAATTAAAAGAGTGTAAAAGACACGCTTACTTTAGCTTTTGTGTTAAGCTACGGTCACATTACACAAATATTTGTTGAAATAAGCGTAACCACTACTTTTTGGCCAATATTTTTATAATCTAACATGACTTTTATTATATAAAATTAATTTAAATAATATAATAATAACAATGAAACTAATGTCAGCAAATATTTCTTCAAAATATTTTAATGTAAGTGTAGATGACATAGTGGTTATGTTTGTTCCGGCAAATATTTGTTAATGTGACCGTAGCTTTACACGTGTTTTGGTTTATTCAAAGGTATGTTACTTATTTATGTATGTGTATGTGTTCTACTTGAATAGGTTTCTTGTTTTGTTTGGGTCACAACCGTATAAAGCTTCTTGGCTACTTTTATTTATTTATTTATTTTTTTTTTTAATGAAAGATCATACGATTGTCCCTTACTTGACAGCTCTATAGCTTAAGCTGCTTTTATTTATATAATTTATTTGCACACAAAAAAACCCACCTACACATACCCAAACTCAAAGAAATAAAGTCTGAAAAACTTGTTAAGCTGCAGAAAATATATTTTTTTATTTGTTGTACTAAAAAAAAAAAAATTAAAAGAGAAGACTGAATTTATTAGTTAGTTTTATTTGACCTTTTTCTTTTTTATTAAAATGGCTATTTTGTTAAGCTTGAGGTCTTATTTTTCAAAAATTTTTTTTATATCGATATTTCGCTCCAATTTTTGTAGCTTTATATCCTGAAGAAGCTACAAAAATTGGAGCTAAATATCGATATAAAAAAAATTTTTGAAAAATAAGACCTCAAGCTTAACAAAATAGCCATTTTAATAGTGAAGACTGTATTTTCTTTTGGTTTTGCTGTTAAGTTAGGGGTTTCACTACTCAGTTTCTTATTAAAAAAAATAAACAAAATCAGAGAAAAGCAAAAAAGCTAATTTTAATATTAATATTTAAACAACATTTTCTACATTTTTTGTGTTTTGTTTAGCAGGGACATTAGAACCCGTATCAAATTAAATTACTTTAAATGCTAGTTTCTTGTTGTTGTTGTAGATCTCCTTTAGTACTTGCGGGTTTTTCTGCTTCATCTTCTTTAGTGCAGTGTAGTGGCTGTAAAGAAAAATAAATAAATAACAAAATTACATTAAAATAAAAAAAAAGAAAGATTAATCTGAAATGAAGTTAAATGAAATGAATTGTAAAAGAGAGAGAGAGAAAAAAATAACTTTTAAATAAATAATAACAAACGGTAGTTATAAAACTTATTATTCCTTGAAAATGTTAGGAATTCATTTTTATACAACAGATAAGGAAAACAACAGGAATGATCCTTTATGTGTGTAAAGAGTATTTTAAAAGGCACATCTCACTAGCAACCTACGTAATATTTTACTTAAACAAATATTTATGCAGAGCTATAGTATGTATTCAAACCTGCTCTTTATATGTAAAACCAAAAGAAATTCTTAATAAAAATTTATTTATAACTGCCTACACATGTGCCAAATTTTTTTTTAGATATTGATGAATATAAATCTGATTCTCTGTAATACAAATTAAATTGCTGCACAAGCATACTCGAAAGCCACACATCACTACAAATGTGTGTAAAATTTTATAATAAAAAGTGCTTGTAAGCAATTTCAGGTATGGTTGTGCAAACCCACAATCGTAATTTAATAAATAAAATATTTATGGCTAAAAGCTTAAATAAAATATCTTTTCATTTTTATTGATGCATAAAGCATAAAATCTGCGGCCAAATAGAAAAACTTTAAAGTTTTTCTTATAAAATTATTTCGTTACCTACAGGACAAAGTTATTGCGTTTTGCAACAATCACTTAGTTTTCTTTTGGCCCTTTCAGCCTAGCGAAAGAAAACACCTCACTGATTTCTAAGTAATAATTAATTAATAATACAATTTAGCGGTAAAATGTGAATACTTGTTGCAATCCAATAATAATAATGTAAAAACACTTCCAGAAAGTTTAGAACCTACAGATTAAATTCTTTTTTGATTTTGGTAAATTTCATGGGCTAAATCAGGAATGGTACCTCGGCAAAGTGGGGAATGATAAAAATTTAAAAAATATTTTTTTTTAAATAGTCGAAAGTTAGAGTATTTGGGCGGTAGGTTACAAATTTAGACGATCTCCCCTTTAAAATGATATGTATCCCATAAAGTACTTTTAGGTTCTCATGAAGTAATTTTAGGTTCGTTTTTATAAAAAAAAAAAAACAAAAAGTAGCATTAAATTTAATAAAAAGTAACATTTTATCCCTTTAATGAATTTTGACTTTGCTCAGGATCGTTTAATTCCAATCTCGCACTTCTAGGCTTGCAAACAATAAAATATCAAAAAGTACCAAAAAATCAACAAAAAGTACTATTTGCCCCTTTAATGATTTTTTACTTTGTTCAGGACAGTTTGAGCTCAACCTTATTATAAAATACTATTTTGTCCTTTAATTAATGATTTCTTATTTCGCTCAGTACCGTTTAATTTTACTGTCACAATTCGAGTTTTGCATATAACAAAAAGTACCACTAAAATTAATTTAATATAAAGTGCCAATATACTGGAGACCTTTTGAAGAAAAGAGAATACAATTTAGTTTTTGTTGCTGTGATTGTTACTTTGAAAGATAAATGAGGTTACCCTTTTTATCCCACAAATGTACAAATATCGAAAAAGTAGCAAATACCCATCCGCTTATTTTTTTTTTAGTATAATATTTTGTAGTTTGAACCTTGGCTCTATCTGTAGTAGTTCCGGAGATATAAGAATTTCCATTTTACCCGTTTTTACCCGTTTTTACCCCCCTTAATATTATAATTTCCAAAAATCCCTTCTTATTCGTCCTACACATTGGGACAGGAACCTGCTCATCGAATTTCAAGCCCATAGCTTTAGCTGGGGCTGGGCTGGGCGATGATGATAAGTCAGTCAGTCAGTAACGTTATTCTTTTATATGAATAGATTACGTGTAGCTTATACATTGAAGCATCTTTTAATTTAAAATCCATTTTAAAGCTTTTATAGGTGGCTTACAAGATCTTTACTTTACAAGTTAGTGGTAATTTGTAATAATGTGGGGAAAAAGCTCAAGACTAGCACTCAAAGAAAACTAAAGTACAGTCTTACGTATCACTGTTTTCGTGATGACAACGACTTTCGATGCAAAATAAAAATATTACGAAATCGTACCATTGGTGCGTTTGAAGGTTCCTTCTAATTTGTCTCGTAGCAACGCACTCTATAACACCCAAAACATTCAGCTTACGCATCGTAATTGCTTGAGAATCGCAATATAATAATTTCTATTTCAAGTCTTTATTATTGATTTAGAATACCAACCTTAAGCTTTTTATAAGACAAAAGTTTACTTTTAACAAACTTTAATTTTACTTTTACAAAAGTCTTTAATTAGAAAGGCATCCTCAACTAGCTTTAATGGCTGGCCATTTACGAGTTTTCTGAAGTAACGAATAACTCTTAATGAAAAACAAACAAGCAAAAACAATTTCCTCTCGTGACATGTTTTTGTAAACTTCATATCAATGGCTGGCTCATCAATAACAAGAAAATGTTATATTACAAAGTTGTCATGTCAGTAGGTTTTCACTGTCATGTACAACTCAATAACATAACAATGGCTGTCATGTCAGTTTCAAATTCAATGTTCAATCTCCCATTTCATCAGCCAAAAAGCCTAAAATAAAAAAAATAAATTTAATTAAGCTACATTAGTTTTGATTAAAATACAAATATTATGTCTAATTGACTGACAGGAATTAATTATATAGTGATCGAAATTTCTAAACAATTTGAATGGCATCGAATGGCATAATTTGCTCTTAGCCAATTGTGAATAACAATTCCTTAGGACAATTTTCTCATTATAAATATTTTTTTTTCTTTTTTATCTGCAAATATCCTGGCATTTAAGGAACTATTTTTCAAAATTTAAAATTTTCCCGAGAAAAAATTCCTGAATAGAGTCATACCATGATTTTATGTAATCGAGCGAAATGGTTGATTAAGTCACTTTTAGGCCTTCAATAAGTTATTCTTTGGTAGTATACTGCTATCCAGAAGCATACACTTAACGAGATAGCCGGTTAGTAAGAGTCTCAATCGAGCAGAATATGGACTTATTGCATTGTCATGCTGGAATGTTCTTTTAAAAAAATAGTGTTAGGAGGTCCTATTCATGTAGCATAAATATGCCTTGAAGTTTCATATAAAAAAATTAAATTTTATTCAAATATAGTTTGGCATTAGATCATTAATCAATAAAACAAATAACTACAGAATATAGTTTCTGGTAAATTTTTGTTTTATTGTAAAGTATTTCGATCAACATCGTTGATCATCTTCAGGGGATATTTTTTGAAGTTTTAACAAATCGTTGCTACGAGAAATTTGTGAATGGATTAAAGAGTACCAATGGTTCGATTTTGTAATATTTTTATTTTGCATCGAAAGTCGTTGTCATCACGAAAACAGTGATACGTCCCCAGCCATATGTTTTGTATAGGCTTGTCGCAAGTGCGCCTACGACAACGACACTAGTAATAAGGCTTTAGTTTTCTTTGCTTTGAGTACTAGTCTTCAGCTTTTTCCCCACATTTTTACAAGTTACCACTAATTAAAGTAAAGATCTTGTAAGCCACCTATAAAAGCTTTAAAATGGATTTTAAATTAAAAGATGCTTCAATGTAAATTGGGTATAAAATCAAAAGTTAATAATTAATTTTAATAAATTAAAACTCGTTTTATTTTAAATTTATGGGTTTACAAACCTGTAAAATAGAAACTTTGGATTTATGACTCTTTTTAATTTTAAATAATTTTTTAAAAACTACAAACTTTCTAAATTTTGCATAAATATAGTTTTTTTTATCGTTACAAATCTGTGAAATGAAAGAAAAATTTTAATAATAATTTTTCAGGGTGCTTGTATTCGTTTTCGATTATTTAATTGGAGGGTACTGATTACAAAAATTATAAATTTTTTTCTACCATTTCTAATTTTTAATTTATTTTTAGTTATTTTTGTCGGAAAGTTACTGAATACCGAATTCGATAAAATATCGTTTTACTTGTTTTTTCGATACCAATGTTACTGAATCGCACTATTAATAAATTTTCCTGTATTGATTTTTATTTTCAAGACAATTATGCGAAAGAAGCTGTAGTTCGCATTTAGCAAAATGTATTGTTTTTGCAAACACTTCAATATTTCTTGATTGTTTTTTCAGTTTCAATTGTTAATAAAAAAAAACCCACCACCATATTTAAAATCATTTAAAATACTTTAGAAACAGTGACCAAGTGCTCTGCTCCAAGATGTTTTTTTTTTATTAAAAAGCCATAAAAAATAAAATAAAATTCTTTGCATTTTTCTCATTCATGTTATGGAATTGTTACCAAAATTAAATTTAATAGCAAATTATAACACAATATCAGTATGTACTAGATATTGTGATGTGGGCTTTGTTTTAGATTTTATTTATTTATAATTAAGTTTCAATAAGTTTTAGTTTTTAATTTTGAGCAAACAAAAATTTCTTTTTTGTAAAGCCAAGAAGAAGCCATTGTAAAAAGAAATTAACAATAAGAGCTGTTATTTGTGAAAGTGGTATAAGTCCATTTTTGAAAAAAAAAAATGATTCAGTAAGATGATGGCCAATTACTTACTAAAATTACCGCTAACTTATTTTTTTTTTTAAAGTGGACTTAGACCACTTTCAAAAATAACGGCTCATATGTTCAAGAGAGTAAACGAGTGTGCTAACTAACTAGTATTTTGCTTAAAATAAAATAAAAAAAACCAAGCCAACAAAAAACAAAATTTACTCGGCCAACAGCAATAGTTGCATGTCGCCAGCATATAAACGTCAACAATAAGTGCACTTACGGCTCTCAGCTCTTAAATATATGTATATTTCACCTCTACCAATTGTGTGCATGGGTGTTTGCATGTGTTTGTTAATAAACTTTTGTATCCATGGAATGAATAGAGTTTTACTTTCATGTGGAACCTGAACAAAAACTTTTATTAAACTTATCACACACAATTTCTCTTACACTCTCTCTCTTGTTTGAATCTGTCTCTTTGCATACACACTTTTATATTGTTGAATTGCTTCATAAAAAAACCATTAGTCCATTACCCATTGAAAATTTTAAACAAATTGTTCATTGTTGGGAAACAATGAAGAAAAGCAAAACAAATAAAAATAAAAAAATGGAAAATAAAACAAAAAAGACAAAAAACTATGGATGATGATGAAGTGAAGAACAACAGGTCGAGCGAGGGATACATTGTTGAGATGATTTTGCTGTTGTTGTGTGTATTTATGCCAGTCATGAAACGGTATGAAAAACTATTCCTTTATTTTTTTGTTTTTATTACCTGGTATTTCGTTATGCATGTATGCATGTCTGTATGGAGGAATGCTAGAGAAATTTTTATGAAATTTATTGATTTTTATTTAATTTAGGATATTATTAAAAACTAATGAACACCGTTGTAAATATTAAACTAATTGAAACAAAATTGAAGTGAAAATGGAGTGTCTAATATAGAATTTACGGTCACACGCACACATGAAAACTTTATGCAAAGCTTGATACACACTCACTCCCAAACTTGAAATTGAAAATAAAATTGTTAAGCAAAAACAACAACAAAATATATTGTCCATCAAAGATTTATATTGAATTTAAGTGTCCTTTAAAAAAAAAAAAAAAAAAAAAAAAAAAAAAAAAAACTGCAGATGATGATAGTCTTTGCATTAATTAAACATAAAATTTATTAACTGTGGGAAATTAAGGCAAGTAGCTATTAAACCAGACCAGATTTTGGCATTAAGCTTTTGAAAAGGGCAAAATTAAAAGAGGTTTTTTTTTTAAATCCATTAAACATTTAAATTGTCAAAAATAACACAAAAATTTTAATTCAAATAAAAATAAAAAAACAATTTCAGACCTATTCCAGTTGTCGTAATCAACACACAAAGATGCCATTGACGGCTTTTAATTATTATGCCAGTTATTGTCGCCATTTTAGGTCACGACTAAAAAGTGTTAAAAAAATTTAAAAAAGGAAAATTAAAAAAAATTAAAATATAAACTTGTTGAGGCGAATATTTTTCTTGTTTGTTACATTGATCAATACACTACCAAAATATACAACAGTGTAACTTGATTGTATTCTTCACTTATATTTAGAACAATTTTGTTAAAACTCAAAATCATCTGGACAAAAAACCATTGTCATTCATTGTAAAATCACGTTGTAGAAGACAACAATTCACTGAAAAGGTTAAGTAGAGGTTAATAATTGTATTATCTTAAGCGCAAGTGTCTATATTACATTAATATTAATTAATATAAATTAATAAAAATTTTCGGATTTTAGCTATTTGAATTACGCTACACAACTTAACAAAACTAATTTAAAAATCTTAGCGAATTGTTGGGAATAATCCTTCAATGACAGTAGCACTACGTAGAGGTATCATTTGATTTAATTTCAAAGCAACTTAAGAGCAAATTACTAAAGAATTAAATGTATTTTTCTAATGCAATCAGAATTTTCTGAAAAACCTTTAACTTTTGGCGTTTTCAAATCGCAAGCAAACGCTAAAGCGAAGTGATGAACTTTGCGTAATGAGACAACAATTACGAGATTCGTAAGGAGTCTCCGATTGTAGGAACTGCGCTGCAAATAGATCTTAAAGGTCGCGGTGCGATCATAAGGATAAGAATAATAATAAAAAATAAGAACAATTTTGTCAACTGTTTACTTATAAGCGGGCATTTTCACATTCTATAAAAAAAGTAAGCAAAACTATAGGTTTCCACAACATGTTTCAATAAATTTGACGTTTTCAAACCAAAAAGTGTTTGTCAGCAAATGGTTGATAGAATTTTTCAAGCAATTAACTGCGACTGTCCTAAATTAAAGCCATTTTCTGCATTGAGTTAACAACATCTTGGGCTGCAAATTCATTTTTTTTTAAATTTCTTTAAATTATATGCTGAAAAGCTGCTTTTTTCAGTCTGTTTTCAAAATCTACTTTTCATTCGGTAACTAGAATATGCCGGAACTATTGCTTGTGAATACAATGTTTTCTTTTCTTTCTTAACCACTGGCATTTAAATTTAAATTTGTCACAAACATTTAAAACAAAATAAGCCAACTGAATGAAATACCAGAAATAAAACTTTCTCTTATTCTCTAAATGCGAAATCAGTGTCGCAGTGCTGATGATTGCGGTAAAAAAATTGTTATGTATCATGACAACTGTGTGTGTGTATGTGGGTGTGAAGTAGAGGTGATTATTTACTCGAAACATTTCTGTCACTATGCCGTTCTTAAATGTGTGTAAAATTATATCTCATGCCCTCTCTCTAACGTTGACATATTTCTGTCGTTATTCCTTTTAATCAAAAGGGACCACTTTAACTATTTTAAAGGACCTAAGTGAATCACCATCTGTTTTCTTATTAGGGACAGCCTGTGTAACTTAACCTAAGCTACATCTTCTGTCACACTTTCATTTAAAGCGGCGATAATCTTTTCAGTATGATTTAGAAAGTATATGGTATGAAATCTTTGCTTAATTCGCCAAGGTAAGTCATAATAAGCACAGCAAAGTTTTCTTCAATTTAATCGAATTAAAAACTCATTTCAATATGGGTCCTTCATTCGAGTTAGGTAACTAAGTCTGAATAATTTGCAGACGTCAATCTCTTTATGATGTTTTGTCACTGCTCCGAAATATTAGAAAGGGATCTCAGTATAGCCAAACGCCTTTAAAAGTTTGGACTTAAAAAATACTTATTAAATAAATACAAACTAAATTCTGCTATACCAGATTTTTCTGTGATTCAGCTCGTAGGACCATAAACTAATCACTCGTTTTAAGAACCACACAATTTGGCTTTTTATTCTAAACCTCCTACACATCAACTTACCATTTTCTTTTGCTGGCTTTTTCATCTGCTGCGACTGTTGAAACTTTTCGTAGAAGAGCACCAACCCAAAGTTTTATTTAAGCATAATTTCCTTTTAAAGCCTGCAGCTTCTGCTTTTGCTACTGTTACTTCGGCTTTACTATTGTCCTCAGTATTGTGACTGGAATGCTCAAATTTCTCTTCTTCTTTTATTAGTTTTGGCAGCGCCCTGTGCTACCTTTGTGGATGCCAAGCCCTACCACTTGTATAGCGGCAGAGCAGGACTTTTTTAAACGCCTGTCGAAACACTTTATTGAAAATCGTATAGAATATGGGATTCACCATAGAGCTAGCATAGCCTAGCCAGGTGACCACATCGAATACCCAGTGATCAATATTATCTTCGCAGTCACCACACGCGGTAGGCAAAAGATTGAGCACAAAAAATGGTGACCACAAAATGACAAAAGTGAAAAACACCACCCCCAACACTTTGGTGGCTTTTTGTTCCAAGCGTATTATGCGGCCATGACGTGAAGAGTTTCTTGAAATGACACTTGAGTTGCGGGAATGATGTGATCTTACAGTTTGATTACGTTGTAAAAGGCAGGGTGAGGAATGGGGAGATTTAGTTTTAGTTTTAAGTGAACTTGAAAATGCCATATCGCCTCCTGGGTGGCAGTTCATATTTTTATGGCTTCTCAGGGTGGCTGATCGTCTTAGGGGAGTGCCGGTTGTCAGTGCACTCGTTTTGGTGGGTGTCAATAGCAACGAAGTTTGAGCTCCTCCAAAACTAGAGCCTCTGCGTCGATGTCTCGAGGAATCCCATGTTACTATGGATGCAGTTTTCGATATGCTCAATTTTCGTTTTGGTGTTTGAGGAGCAGCTAAATAGCAACCCTCGTTGCTAGAGTGCACAGTTAATAAGCTGGCCGAATGATTGCCATTCATTATTGAAACAGTGTGGGGACTTAAACTGGACGTTGCTGTCGTGTTGGTCAATATCAAACTGCTTTCATCTCCCGTTAAAGTGGTAGCAATATCTGTGTGTGAAGTGGTATTTAACTTGAACGAACTCGGTACAATTTTTATTTCTGTAGGCTTTAGGCAAGAGTTCTGCAAAGGTTTGTTGCCCAAATACGGGCATGTGCATACAGGAGGCAACTGTAAAAACTCTGTATCATTTCCATTAATTGAACAACTTTTTTGATTTTCACTGGCCAATTTCTCCACTTCAGAATCCGAGTTGCAAGTATTGTTAGGAGTGTTTATGGTTTTTGGGGATGAGCTTAGGTCAAATGATTCCTTTCGAGGTGTTAGCATCGATTGTCGTGATAGTGAAACGCTTTGAGGTAAACTATGAAAACGTTTACGTCTTGTTAGTAAAGGTGATGTGGGAGTATTCGGTGGTGGTATCTGAGCTGCCATAGATGCTCGTCTCCTTCTTCTAATGAAAGTATATTTACAGCTTCTGGATGCCGGCGACGAAGACCTAGAGAGGATTTAAAAAAGATTTTTAATTACAAAAATTACAAATAATTTTTATACGAAACAAATCAGTGAATCCAATTTTTTTGTTCTGTATTTCAATTGCGAGTTTTTTTTAACATGAAAGTTGCTAGTTTTTCGAAACTTGAGGTTGGATCACAACAGTTACGAGACTTGTAAGTAGTTTCGAATTTAAATTCTTAAAGATTGTGGTGCAATTAAACCTCACGATTAAAATTTGAATTGGAATGAGTAGCGGGGAACAAGTCTCCTGGTGACTGCGGCCAAAATAGACTTTTTGTGACACTACTCTCAAGTTACAAATTCTCCTTGAGCCTAGTATTCATTAAGGATTCAAAGATTTTTTTGGGTGATTTCTTTATCATATCACACGGTTGCAGAGAGTGATGGCCTAATTAGAGTATTACAGGTGACACAGTATGTGCCCATTTTTGAATACCCCCAAAAGAAGATGGTAAAACGTGTAACGTTGGCCTCGCTGATAGTAACGGCTTTACTTAGCTGGTGACTATGATTATTGTAACAACTACTGCCAAGCACCTGAGAGTAAGAAAACAGTTTTTCACTTTATGAGTGATTGACTCTTACGGCTTTAAA
Organism: Thelaira solivaga; assembly: GCA_947397855.1. Classification (NCBI taxonomy): domain Eukaryota; kingdom Metazoa; phylum Arthropoda; class Insecta; order Diptera; family Tachinidae; genus Thelaira; species Thelaira solivaga. The sequence goes on from OX377610.1 coordinate 76,220,726, forward strand.
ACACCAGTTTATGATGCATATTTTATGCAGAGGGCTTAGGGGACCTTCTTAGATATGTTAGGGCCACGGGATGGGTCTAGATGTCTTCATTATTTTGTTGTCTTGGCAAGTAGTTGGTTTAATTGATGGGCCTCAGGTTACCATGTAAACCAACCAATACTTGCTTAATTTCGTTTTAATTGTAGTTTTCCAAGAGCGTATTCTTTTCTTATAATTAGCTGGTGAGCATGTAAACTAATTTGTCATTCGTGACTGACATTTACCTTGTCATAGACCTTCACATTATTTTCCAAGTGCCTGTTGTTATTGTTCGTCTGCCGCTTCCCTTTTTTTTTTCTCTCATGAACATGAGTTGTGGTGCACATGTCGTAACATTTACATTTATGAATAAATTTAATTTTAATTTTTTTTTCAATAAATACTCGTGCATGTTTTTTATTTACGATTTAGGGTTTGTTTGTTTTTGGTTTTTTTTTGCTACTTCAGAGCTAAATTTAGTTTGAATAAAAAAAAAAGAAAACATGGCGGTTGAATTAAGCACGAAACTAATTTAGAAATGCTCTAACTGATGATGCAGTTGTTAATTTTTCTTTCACCCCAGGTGTGGTGGCATTATGGCAAATGATTTCTATGGTTAGAAATAAAAATATTTTTAATTAAAAATTAAATAGCAGGAACAACAACTGAAGTCCTGCTTCAGCAAACTAGCACCTTCGCATACGCTTTCATTTTGTAGCATAAATATGTGGCGCAAATTAAAATTTTGTGTGCAAGTCCAGAACGTATTTAATTAAAAAATGTATTGTTATTAATACTGATCAGGGCCTAATAGCACTGCGGCCCTATGGCCAACTAAAAAACCCTAAACTTCTAATCAATCTCGAAGTCGTTAAGAGAATAATTTAGTTACTAAGGTTTCTACAGCCAGTAACTTAGTGAGGAGAAGAACTAGAGGAAAGACGATATACGTGATGTCAGACATTCATCTGAGCTTAGATCAGTCATTGTCTATCATCTCTCAATAAGCAACTTGTGTCGTGTAGGATGGTCATACTGACCATGAGCGGGCAGACTAGTTGGCCACAAGAGTGGCCTGTTGTATACTCATAGGCAGATCTTCGGGATACATATCGGTGAAAACTGAGCCCAAATTACCACATTAGAAAACTATCGTAATTTTATTGTCTTTGTAAGAAAATTTTGTTACGAGTTGCTTGATATCTAATGCGGTGATTTATGCTCTTACTCCTCGGTTGAATCATAATTATCAAAACATTTGTAATCGCTGACTGGACATACTGGTAGTAACGCGAATAAAAGTGATCTCAGGCTGCTAACGGAATGGTTTAATAGGCATTGTGATCTTAGCTATCACCACTAGGGCCTAAATACAAAAAACAGAAGCTGGGCTCATTTGGGTGTTCTGTGGTGGTCCCTTTGTGATACTTGTGAAGAAGGATATCGCTAAAGATAGAAGAGTGAAAGGAAAGGAAATAAATAAGTCACCACTATAAGATAGGAAATATTGGCACAAGCAAATGAAGGGTTTAGGACAAAACTTTTAGAAAACTTCTTGTTGACTCCCAGAAAGGTAGAAAACCAGTCACTGAAAAATGCAATTGACTTCATTCGCTGTATGCCGCTGGAACAATAAACGCATGGACTGTAAAAAGGGCTAAATTACGGCATACGAAATTATCCTTTAAATTCTATTTATATTGAGTTCAGTAATTTGAACAAAAGGTTTCAAGTTTTCCTCTTTTTCTTAGCTAATCCGTAGTAAACACCCTTGATCTAGTTAGAAATCGAATTCACTGCATGCCGACTGATATACTAATACACTATCCACTTATCTGAAGCAGTCTAGAAGTTGCTCAGTAACGCATACCTTAATTTTGGTCTTATATGCTGTTTACAGCAAACGAACAATCCAATCGTATCTATGAAACGGAAAACACTCAATTTTTAAAATATTTTTCAGTGTTTTTCATACAAATATTTGTGACAATTGTTCGTTTGCTATAGACATCACATTAGCTTGAAATTCCACTTACCGTTTTCTTACTTTCGAATATTTTGTTAAATTGCTGGTGGCTGGCAAAAAAGCTTTGGTAGCATTTGTTAGTGATGATGATGATTCACTAATTGCTTGATTCTCTTGGTTTTTTATGAATTTTTGTGGGTCAAATACATAAAATTCTTGTTGTTGACTTGGTTGCAATTGCAACTGTAGTTGTATTGGCTGTTTTGGCGGCTGCTGTTGTTGGCCAGTAAATAATTGCTGTTGATTAGTTGTCGTATGCGTGAGCAATTGATGATGAATAGAATGTTGATGCTGATGATGCAATTGAAATTGTTGTTGATGGTGATGATGATGATTGGGGGTGGAATATTGTTGCTGTAAATGGATAGTGTTGTGCTTTTGCAAAGACATATGAGGAAAGGGCATCAAGTGACCCGTTGATAATTCAGATTTGGTAGGTGAAGCTGTTGATGATGATGCCACCGACTCTAAGCCCCTTGAAAGTTTCAACATTTCAGCACCAAATTGCTGTAATGCAGTCATAGTGGCATGTCTACGTTCAGGTGCGCTGTATAAAATGAAATAAAATAATTTAAAAAAAATATTCTAACTTTAGTTGCTAATAAAATTTGTATTCAAAATCAAACGTGATGAGGAGTTTTTTTTTTTAACTGAACACTAATTAACTTGTTTGTTATTTGTATTAAATTAAATTTTATTGAATTAAACTGAATAATTAGAAAGTTCAGCCACTTTGAAATGGGCCCAAATTCTTGCATTCCATAACGCATGATATTGAAGCCAATTTTACATTTTTTATAACAAAAAAATGGAAAATTTTAACAACATTGGTCGTTGCTCGTTGAGTGTCTTGGCATCGAAAGTCACTCAGTAGGTTGCACTTACTCGAATGTAGTGTTCTGAAACATATTGTTTGTTATAGTATTTATAAGCGATGATTTCATCTTAAAAGTTTTTCAACATGTTGATCTTAGTCGAGTGAGATGATTTGGGCTTAAAAAGTATCTCAACATGTTGCTTGTTATCGGGTAAGACTATTTGGTTTACAAAGTTTTTCAGGATGCTACATTATGTTACTTTCAACTTCATGTTGAATCGCACTGCGCTGTGGCCAAGTGTTCTCAAAAGTCTTTTTGTTCAATTATGACTATTCCCTAGGATTTTTTTCCCTAAGAATTTTTTGGTTTTTCGGATAAAACTCCTAAAATCATAAAACTTTTTATGTTAAAAAATTAAGAAATGTTTTTTGGATAAGAGGAAAAGGAAATGTAAAAAAAACCCTAGGGCAATTTTTATTCATAATTGGCCTGATGACTTCAACAGTTTACCCATATTTTGCTTGCTTTTGAGTGTGGCATTTTGTTTATTAGCGAGCAAGGCCATTTTTGTCTCAAAACTTTCGATTTTTTCCAAAAACAGAATTTTATAATTTTAATTGTTGGCCCATGACCAAAGTCCACATAGACGGTTTTTGAATTATGAGCACCTACATACATGAATTCAATATTAATTTTTTTATTTACCTGGATTCCGGTAGCCACAACTCATGATTGTCTAATGTTGATAAATCCGTATCAGTGGAATTGGCTGAATGAGCGTGTGCCGTATGAGAAGAACTATTATGGCCAGTTTTCAATAGACGTCGCCATGTACAACGTCTCTCTAAAAATTCACACAGTAATTGTACAGAAAAATATCACAAAAAAATTTAAGCAGCCCCTTATAACAAACCAACTTAAATTGGAGCGGTAAGCGTTTTTAGGTCCGCGGTGTGTATTTTAAAAACGTTAAATTAAAAAAAAAAATAGTTAATATGTCATTACTGGTCAACAATAACGAAATCAAGAGCGAATTCATACAAGGTGAAATGATGAAGCATCTGTGTTTTTATACACTCCGACCATATAAATGTAACAGTTTTGACAAGTCAAGAAAGAACCTGAAGCGCACAGCTGCTTTATGAATTCGCTTTGAACGAAACAAAAATAAAAAACCAAATGTGTTGCAGCCAACTTCACTACAAAACAAGCAGTCAAAATTGAATTTTCAAACTACTGAGCGCTGCCCTCAAGTTATTTCGATATCTTTCATACGTTTTTAGACGCTTTATGTAATTTAGATATGTCTGTCACTTAGTTTGCTATTTTATATTCGAGTCAGTTGAGTATTTATGACAAAATTTCAAGCAAAAGTTTAATTACTTTAGGACTTTTTTGTGTGAAGCACAAAAAGAATTTTTTTAATTTACCATAAAGTAATATGATATTAATCAAACACTCATGTGAGTCCCCCAAATTAAGATTATAAATAAATGAAAAAAATATATATGAGAATTTGCTAGCAAATAATCGTGTGAAATTTTCACTTTATTGCCAAATGTTACAAATTTATTTACAAAAGGTTTTTTCAAGTACTCGTACATGCAATAAAATTTATAAACCTGACATATAGACTGCAGTTTTATCATTAATATCGTGATAAAAATAAATTAATTGAAATAGAGTAAATGTAAAATAAACACTGATGCAACTAAAATATCGTTTGATGTACTATTTTGCTTTGCTGGGGTTTTTTTTCTCTTTTACACACACTAAAATTCTCTTTCTCTCTCACTCTCTCTGTCACTCTCTTTCTAGACTAGAGTCTACGATTACCAAGAATAATAGAGATTCAAGATTACGCCATCTCGCTCATAAAATTGCATTTTTCTGCTCATGTAACACTTACAGTGAAGGGTATAAAAATGAAGAAAATTGTGAATTTTAAAGTACAGCTTTTCAAATTTAGGTTACTTTTTTTAGCTCCTGCCAATGCTGGTTGGAGACAGTGAGTTCGTGTCATTCCGTTCTCAGAAGATAACAGTTAATTTGCTATATCTGACTCGGTTAAGAATTTTAAGTGACACTCGATTCATGACTAGAAATTGCAGAGTATTGAAACACTTGAAACGGCTTTTGCAGGTTATGTAATGATGAAGAAGAGACAGCGGAACTTATGCTGTGTCACCATAATATGTAGCAAACGAATGTCACGGTAGACAAATCACGCAAAAGAGTCTTTGAATACTTGACTAACAGTCCAACCTTAATTAGACAAGCGTGGCTTTTTTTAGAACCCAGTTTTTGTACTAAAGCGTCATTCCTAAAAAAAGCTCTAGCAGTGGGTATTTTCTACAGTAGTGTTAAATAAAACCCACTTAAGACAAACAAAAATAAAGTTAAAAACGCATTACTGGTCAAAAATAAAAAAGGCAATTGTTTTGCAGCCAACTTCACTACAAAACAAGCTGTTAACATTGGATTTTTCAATTGCTCAGCGTAGCCGTGGCGCTGTATCGGTATGCTACACACATGGGTTTGATAATTTTGGACAGATAAAAAGCGCTTGTACCGCACCAATTTAGGATTTGTGCAGAAGAGCAGTAACCAATACAGTAACCAGCTACATTTAATTGCCTTACAAATTTTTTTCTACATGCATGCATTTAAAAATTACTTACCCACAGCTGGTGTTTGACCTAACCAACCACTTGCCCAACCAGGCGTTGCCGTTTGATTCGTACCACCAAGATTTTGACGCTGCTGTGCCAATAATCTCACAGTCAAACAATAAGTCAACAGCATTACCCCCAGGGGTATATAAAAGCATACTATAGAGCCCACTAGCTTGTAAACAGGATCCGGTATTTGGCAGGTGCCATTGACCAAAACAGAGGCATGATTCTATGGGAAAATAAAAAGAAAAATTATTTATAATAAAAAAAATAAATGGCAAGAAAAAAAGTATGAGTGTTTGTATGAATGAGTGTGTGGAGTGTGTGTTTGCACCGTGTAATGTTTTACTTTAACAGATTTATTTATTTGTCAAAGTATTACAAAAACAAAACAAAAAACAGAAGAAAAGACTTACAAAAATCACGTGGAAATAATCGCAGCACAAGTTTCATTTACAAGTTCTATAACACTTTTTATTTACAAACGTGCAAACATGTGCTTAAGCATGTCATCATATTTCAAAGTTATTCATCATTATTCAAAGTTATAAGTCAAGAAAAGAGAAAAAACAAATTGTAATGGTTGAATTACTCAGAGCCATGCTCACACACGCACACACTTTAATGGCTTAATATGTTGTTGATACTCGTATGTAAGCAAGTGCTTACATACAACAGGTCACATTTGCATGTGTGATTAATAAGAAGCCAACAACTACAACAACAAATATGCACTTGTGTATATGGAAGCAAAAATATTATATATTTAGAAAATGCAAATTTTATAAAAAATTTTTCCAATTGAATTGTAAGTGCTGCTTAAGCGGGCTTCAGACTATTGTATTTAGTATTAATACATGTCAAAAATTCGTATATTAAGTAAAAATCCAATAGTGTAAAAATGAAATGTTAAGCAAGTGTGGTAAGTGTGGTGAAATACTTAAGTATTTTTTGGCAGTATTATGGTTCTTGTTATTTTTAGAATTTTTTCTAAGCTATCACCACAGTGCTCATTATATCAGGGTTGCTTTTGTACAAGCAACCAAAGAAAAAACTAGAAATCAGCTATGAAATTATTTGCCACGTTTCGTATTTTATTTGAAGTGTGATGGTATGAAAACAGAAAATATTTTCCTTTAGATTTTTTGAGAGTCTATTTGATTTACATCTGATTTCGGTCTCAGTCGATCTAATGAAAATGTTAATACTCTGTATTATAATGTGAAGTAGGGTCTCGACAACGACACACTACTAGCATAGCTATGAAACCAGCTGCACCACAAAAAAAAATTTATTTTGTAGGCCTGTGTTATCAATGAAACCAAAAAAAAAAAAAATCGTGAGCTACATTTAATTAAATCATGTTCAAGGCACGATTAAAAACTTATTATTTTAAAAATCCCAATATGCAAAATGAACAATATTTAATCAATGATCAGGCATATTTGAGTAAAATAGGGGTGATTTTTTTGCTGTTTGTGTGTAGTTGTATTGAAAGCATATGCATGCTAATGACAACTTATTAGAACCATTAGTTTCATCATTTTAAGTGCTTGAAATTGAAAGAAAGGCATAGAGTATTACAACTTGTTTGATCGTTTGAGTAAAAGCAACATGATTTTTTGTGCCTTGAAAAAATCACACACTCCGGTTTCAACTCTTTGGGGCCAAGATTAATTAAATAAATAACAATAATGATGGGTAGTATACTAACTTATCAATCTGCGTCTCACAGGTTCAATTCTTGCCCTGACTCTGCGTGTTTTATGCAGGACTTAGTTGCTAAAATATAATGTTCTCATTAAAAAAAAAAAAAATTTATTCTAGAGCGTTAAGTGGTTGATAGACACGTCAAATTTCAACATCAATCTATGCATTTGCTTGAATTTTTTTTTTTTTTTTAAGGAAGTCCCATGTATACGTTGTGTGTGAATTTGATACGCACACAAGAATGCTGCTTAAGGCAAGTAAACTGTAAAGCCAGTGTCTGCTTAACAAAAGGCCTCTCTTTAAACAGGCCTTTTTGCACTTTCTAACAACTGGTTAGCTATTTGATAACAAATTGTAAAACAAGTTTTTACGTGACTAAATTAAAAAATATTATTTTATACTAACGCATACACATACACACACACACACACTTGTTCACATCACCTAAAGCACAACTTTGGAATCATTTTTATATAGAATTTTTTTTAATAGAAATTATACTTGGCAATTAATAGTGAGGACAATCAGATAGATTTTTAGTTTGAATTATCCACAGAAAAAACAAATTTATCATGCTCAAAAATCCAAAAAAAAAATCATCTAGTCATCTATCCATTAAAAGAAATTAAATAGGTGATTAATCACATACACACACACACACACACGCATTCTCATAAATGTATTTAGCTCAATTTGTTGTATTGTTGTATTGAGTTGCCATAAAATAACATTCATTACTTAAGAATGATTTGTTTTACAGAACAAAAAAAAAAAAAAAGAAAAGAAGAAGATGAAAAATTATAATACATCAAAAACAAATCACACAAAGGTTGCATTCACAGCATGAATTATTCAGCAAGCACAAACACACTAACTCACAGTATTTAATTAATGTTGTGACACATATTTCTTTTATTACAAACATATTGTCTGGTCTGGCTGCTTTGATTTCAGTGTGTGTGTGTGTGTGTGTGAGGAAAATATGAAAAATTCATTTTTATGACAAACTAAATGTTTTTGCCCGGTCTCGTTTAGTATTCTTAGAAAGCGTATGTACTAAAGGGCTGCACAAGCATACTTGAAACAAACATGTGTAATATTTTATATTAAAAAGTGCTTGTAAGGCATTTCAAGTATGCTTGTACAGCCCTTTAGTATGTACCAGTTTTTACAGAAATCTTTTTAAAAATCGAATTTTAATAAAGGGTGGTTAAATTTTAAGGGCCGATCGGATAGAGGTGTACCGCCGAAGTCGCGGCGGCCATTTGGCCGATATTTTGTTCCATACATAATTGAACCATACCATGTTATCATAATAAAAAGAAATGACAATAATTTCCAAAATAATTTGTGTTTTATACAAAATCAACATCGGCCCTTAAAATTTAACCACCCAGAAAACCCAGAAAAATTCATACAGCCATTCACTACTTTCTAAAGTAGCTCACGCCACTTTATCACTAAAATGATAAATAAAATATTTCAAAGCATAATTTGAGGCACACATTTTTTTTAAACAAAGGCAAGTTAAAATCGTAAAAAAGTGTGGGAGTAAAAATGGGCATGGCCGATTCAAAAGCATATGGCAACCTTTCTTGGACTATAGAGACTATATGTACCAAATTGCAGACAAATCCATTGGGGAAACAAGAAATTTGTTTGAAACAAACAAACAGAAAATAAATTTTATTTATATAGATGAATATCAAATTGAAATAACAATACGAGTGATACGAGTAGATCGTTGTGTGTGTGCGTTTTGATTTGATATTAAATTTCAAATGGTCGTGACACTTGTACTGTTTTACATTCTGTGTGGTTTTCCATTTCATCTTGAAAATATTTATTTAATTTTAATAAAAGAATTTGTTATAACGATTTAAGGTCTTTTTTTGGCTTAAAGTGTCAGTGTTAATTTTTCAAGTTTTTTTTTTTTTTTTTTTTTTTTTAATTAAAGTAAAATAAATAGCACAAGGGGCATTAGTAAAGCATTCACGTGAGCCTTATTTTAATAATATTATTTTTTTAATTAAAATTTTTAATATAGCGAATAATTTTGGGATGTGCAGGGCTGAAAAATTAGCTTGTCATATTGGTGTAAAACAGTTTCTTGTTTGTTTCAAAAGCAATAAAACTAACTAAAAGTTTTATTATTAAAAAAAAAATTCTTTTAGCCTAATCGTTAAGCTAGAATTAACCGAACGTCCCCGTAAGATTTCGTTACCAGCTGATCCGTTTTGTTATATGAAAAGCAATGAAAGTGCTTATCGAAAACAAATGTCACGTGGACGGTACGGCAAGATTTGTATAAAATAGAATTTAGCAACGTTTTTACGGCACATTTATGCACAGCTGAGACAGAGTAGTTTTTTATTGAAAAAAAAAGAAGTGAAGCGCGTATAAAAGAAAGTTTAAATAATTAAAGTGCTTAAAACTTTTCTAAAAATAACAAAAATATTTAATAATTAAATACTACAACAAAAAGTGTGATACGGTTTTTTGTAAAAAAAAAATTTTATTTTTTTTCTTATGTGAAAAGCATATGACACGTTTTTAAATGTTCTATAACTACACAAACGTTTTAACGTCAACGGGCGTCGACGGACGTTTTCAACCACATTCAGCTAAACAAGACTTTACACAGAAGGTTTGTGTCCAACTAGTTCAGCTGATCTCAAACGATCTCAAGCTTCGTCTCTAACGTAGTAAGGGCGATCCAATTTTAAAATTGAAAATATTAAAAATAAAAATCATTTGTAGTAAATTTTTCTAAATGGAATTCAATAAAAAAAATTTAATTTTTAAATAAAATTGTGATAAAATCATCAAAGAAAAATATTTAATAAAGGATATAGAGGGCCATTTTAATTTTAAGTTTAAATCTCCCTTAGTACCTTCGAGATGGAGTTTGAGATCAGCTGAACTAGTTGTACGAGTACACAAGCCTACTACACAGCATAGCGTACAATTACACCAAATGCCCCAAACCCCTGGCACAAACACTTGATGGCGCATGCATGCTGTTGTTGTGTGTGAGTCCCTTTATCATTTTACATGAGCAAATAATCAGTTCTTTTTTTTCTGACGTCACGCGATGTGTTCCTACACGCAAAGAATAAATATGGTGGAGACATAGTATGGTTAGATTTATGATTGCATCCACAAGCATATATATTTTTAAATCAAACATATTAAAAATAGCTGTCAACTGCAGATGTTGCGGTTCAACCCCCGGTCAGGGCAAAAAATTTTTTTTTTAATTTCTTATTTTTTTAAATTCATACACTTTTTATAAAAACATTAAAAAAAAATTATTTTAATTTTTTGTATGAAAAAAGTTTTTTTTTATTCCATTGACTTTTTCGTTTCTATCAATTTCCATAATACAGTTAGTTTGAATTTTTATTTTTAATTTTTTTTTCAAACAGTAAACAAACTGCTTCATCTAACAGAAACCATTCACATGGCTTAATCTTTTATTTCTATCATTATTGATACCACCAAGCTATTTTTGTGTATGAGTGTGTGTGCGTGTTTTAGGCCAAATATAACTTTGTTGATTATTTATTCACCATTTTTTTTTTTTTAACAAAAAAGTCTTTACAGCTTTTTGCCACAAGGGAGAGAGAGAGAGATACATTAAATAAATCTTTAATTTTAATGTTTGCAAAAAGTTTCTAAAATATTAGAAATCTTTTAAAGTTTCGGTCTTTTTTTATCTATTTATTTAAATAAACATGACAGCACATGGACTTGTGTGCTGGTAATATCAAACCAACCAACCAACCTGTTTGAAAGTCATGTTTCCATACATTCAACAAAAGATGATTTTGTGCTGAAATTTATTGTGTGCAAAAAAAAAACTTTGAAACGTGTGAAGTATGAGATAAAAGTCTTTGTTGTGGGCGTAGATGTAACTCTTTCGTTATTTATAAATTTTAATTTCTTTTTTTGCTTAATTATAATCTGTGTATGTATGCAGTACTTACCTTTGAATACATTAAACTTAATGGTAAACTCATGGCCACCGATAGCAGCCAGACAAAAACAATTTTTAAAATGACACGCCTTCGTGTTTTATTACGACCAAAGCGCATCGGATAACGCAATGATAAATAACGGTCAACTGATATCGTACATAAATGCATTATGCTGGCTGTACAAAACAATACATCCAAACAAATCCATGCCAGACAATGTTCAGAGCCCAAGGGAAAATAACCTAAAATGGAAAAAAAAAATTTTTTAAAAGTTAATTTATAGAAAACATAAATTTATGGGTAACTATTGAATATAGAAAGACAAAAACTACACTTTTAAAAAAGAAACATTTCAAACTATATAACGGATGCGGCAAAAGTCCCTCTAGCATTTTCATTGGTTATAACTTTCCTTATTAAAAGTTAAGTTTATTCGGTTTTTAAATTTTTTTTCGTTATGATTGGGAAATTATATCGGCTAAATGACCTCGATTCGCTATGTAACTTTCAGCTCTTTTTAATACATTTTTCATGACATCCTGCAAACATTTCAGTCTGAAGTTTTTAGTAGATGCCAATGATGTTTCGTGGATTAAATGAGGATTCTGTATTCCCCAAAACCTACTGTTCTGTTTATTGACGTGGCCATTGAAAAGTAAATGGCCTTCATCGCTCATTATCAATTTAGACAAAAAAAACTTCAATTTCACCAGACAGTCTTAGGATTGCATTACTGTACTCAACTCGTTGATCTTGATCAGAATGTCTCGGTAGCAATTTTTAGACTAATTGAATTTTGTAAGGGAACATTTTCAAATCAGTTTTCGTAATTCGCCTTAAACTGCGTCTCCGAATTAATGTTTCTGGAGACCCAAAGCCACATTTTCAGCGTTACGAGATTTTTGTTGTCTTCTAGAATGAGGCCTGTCTGTTGCGGTACAGAAAATTTTCATGTAAACGATAAATTGTGGCTTAATGAAGCATTGCACGATTAGGATATTTTTGACGCCATTTCCGTTGAGTGGTAATAATGGAACGATTATTTTCAATAAATATTGTCACTCGTTTTTGTGGCGTATATTTATCCATAATAAAACTTGGACGTTTACACAACACAATGGCTAAGGCGAAACTGAACTAAACGTCACATAACCAAAATGGTAGCGGAACGTTTGCCCCACCTTGTAGGTGATCTCTAATCAAATTTCTATATAAACAAAATTCATTTTCTGTTTGTTTGTTCTGTATAAAAATATTTGTTTTCCAAAGGATTTGTTTGAAATTAGACACAGACCGTGCTGTTCTGTATTCCGAATCCGAATACTTTATTCGAAATAGAAAAATTCAGCACCTCATGGACTCTGTGGTCCATTTTAAAATTTTGTTTTTGCTTTATTTTGGATGCGAAATTATTGGTAGCATTAAAAAAAAAACATAAAAATTTTCATTTAATAAGAAGAAAAAAATATAATTCCACATTTTTTCAAATCATAAACTTTTGGACAAAGCACGTTCACTTTTCAACTTTTCACAAGTTAAGATAAAATATATGGCCGGCACTGCCACATGTTACTGTTTTCGTAGCGAGAATCAGAAAACAAAAGCTATTCTCGTAGCAAGGCTGAATAATAATTTGATTTTATTTTATGTCACTGTTTCGTTCGTTTTGGCCAAACTCCACTTTCTAATTGTTTTTTTTTTTAAGTTTTTTTTACTTTTGCCCAGTACCAGCTTAAATATTTTTCCAATTTAATAAAACTTGTTAAAAAAAAAAACTTTTTTTTAAGAAAGTATGAAAAAAAACGTGCAAAAATTTTTTTAATGGTTTTGTGTGTGGGTATTTAAAAAAAAAAAAAAAAAAAAAAAAAAGATAAAAAATTTTTTTTTTTTTTTTTCACTATTAAGGCTGTGATGTTTCTTTGCTTTCATTGTTTTCATTTTTATTATTATACTCGTACATTAAAACGAAAGAATGCTTTTCTTTTCTTTTCTTTTCTTTTCTTCGAAAATGTAATTGGAATGCACACTATTTTGCTCATTCATTCCTTTTGTCTTTGCATTGTAGTCCTTTTGTTTTTCTTTAAGCATAAACCATTCAACTCAAATATGCACAATAATCACACAAAAATAAGGAGAAAATAAAATTTGTGAAAAACAGGATATATTTTAACAAACTTTTTTAATAAATTTAATTTTCAAAATAAAAAAGCTAGACATCAGAGGTGGCATAATAATTACGAGTATAATGGCAGCAGAAATATTAATTCTGTTCAAAACGCAAAAAATACCCTAAAAAAATAAATAAAATTTATTTGCTAGAGACCTCAGTAATTTTGATTAAATAAATAAAATTCATTAAATAAAAAATCAATTGAAACACAAACATATGTTGCTAAAGCGGGCTTCACATTATAATACAGAGTATTATAATGTGAGACCAAAATCAAATGCAAATCAAATAGACTGTCAAAAAATCTAAAGGAAAATATTTTCTGTTTTCATACCATCACACTTCAAATAAAATACGAAACGTAGCAAATAATTTCACAGCTGATTTCTGGTTTTTTCTTTGGTTGCTTGTACAAAAGCAACCCTGATATAATGACAAGAACCATAATACTGCCAAAAAATACTTAAGTATTTCACCACACTCACCACACTTGCTTAACATTTTGTTTTCACACACTATTGTATTTTTACTTAACACGCGAATTTTTGACATGGAATAGTCTGGAACCCGCTTAAGCGATCTAGAACAAAACTTGACGTTGGAAAATTGAGAACGGTGAACTTTACCGAAAAAAAGTCTAAAATTGAATTTTTTCTACAGTCTAAAAAAGTAACAACTTTAAGCGGTTCTAAAACTCGTAATTTTCATACGATTTAAGAACGAAAAAGCTTGACGTTGAAGAATTGAGAATATTGAACTTTGAAGTCTAAAGTTTTTATCGAAAATTTAATGTTTGTTTTCTACAGTCTAAAAAAGTAACAGCCAAGGCGAATTCATACAAGGTGATATCAAGAAAGCAGCTGTGCTTTTCAAGTTTTTTCTTGACTTGTCAAAACTGTATATAAGTCATGTCGGTACTTTTTGTTAAATCAAGAAAATTTTAAAAACAGAGATGCTTCATGAATTCACCTTGTATGAACAAGCTTAAGCGGTTGTAAAACTCATAATTTTCATGCGATTGAAGAAGAGGTTTTTGATTCCTGATCAGTAATTTGTAGGCGATAATGTATTACTCAAAATTTTTTAGACGAATTTTTCATTTTTACAACGAGCTTTTGGAAAAGGAGCCACTGTGCGCCAGTTCGAATTTAACCTCATATTTTAGTGTAAATAACACCTCTTATAAATCAATATGAAAGGTTTCTTGCTCCTGAGTTTTTTAGTTATGCATGAGTTCTCTTTATAAAATAAATTCTTTAAGAAAATACAAAAAATTTCTTTTTTATTAAAAATAAATTTTTTTTTATTTTTCTTCTTATTTGAAGACAAAAACTTGTTTAACTTTCTCACCGTTTAAACTTATTTTAAGTCTTCTGTCACGCAGAATATAAAATTAACTTTTATTAAAAAGTAAAAAAAAACAGAAAGCAAATACAAATTTAAAGGTGGCCTAAGTGTAGCTTTGTTGAAAGTTTTTGGTGCAGTATTGATGGCATTAAACTTTCAATCCATTTGCGGCTGAAACGCTTAAAATTAAATTTATTGATTTTTTTTGTTTAAGTGGCAATAACCAAAAATACTTTATTTCTTCTTTTTTTTCTACTTTTTTGTTCAGCTAAATAAAACTTTTTCCATTGTTTGCATTGTATTATTATTATTTTTTTATTCTTTTTTCTTACTCTCAGACATGGTAAATATTTTTTTTTATTGTTATTGTAACTAGGCTGGGTGGGCTGGTGCCAATACATTTTTATTTTAATTTTTTTTTTCAATATATATAAAATAGATAAACAAATCTCAAGGCTTTTCTATACATATTTATTTGAGAAACAATAAGTATTTATGTTTACATAAATTAAATGAATTTATTTACAAATAAATATAAATTTATTCAAAAACAAATGTAGCGTATCAAACTGCTTTGCGTGAAATTATCGAATGTCGTATTGTATCTTAAAAAACAAAAATTGGCTTCTTGTTGTAAAGTCACTCGCTATTAGGGTATGATTATTTATTTTTTAGATATTACACTTTGTTTACACCTACAAATAAGCCAATTATAATTTATAGTGTTTACAAGCAACGGCTGGCAGGTAATTGCTTTCCATGATATGGTAGGCAGTAAAATTTATAACTTGCTTAGCTTTTCTTTTCATTTCACTGCTTTTATATTATTTTTGTTTTTATTTTAAATTAAAAAATATTTTTCAAACTTTAGGTTTTGCTTATAAATTTTATTTTACTTTTTATATTTATTTTTTTTTAATTTTTATATTTTATTTTTTCATATAAAATTTTTTTTAGGTTTTTAATTTTTATTTAATACCTCTTTTAAGCTTAAGGTCTTCAATTATAAATTTTTTTTTTTTTTAATTTTTTATTTACATTTAAAAAAAATTTCAATATTTTATTTTTTTTCATAAATTTTTTTTAATTTTTGCTTTTTTTTAACTTTTATTTTATTTTTTTAATTATTTAATTAGATTTTTAATATTTTTTAATTTTTTTCTGTTAATTTTTTTGTAATTATTTATTATTTTTTTAATGTTTTATTATTTCTTTTAATTTTTTTATTTAAAAATTATTTTATTTATTTTTTTTTTAATTTTATTTATTTTTTTTTTTAATTTTAATATTAATTTTTTTTATTTCTGTTTTAATTAATTTAATTAAAAACTATATATTTTATTTATTTAATTTATATTAAAATTTTTTATTTTATTTATTAATATCTTAATGTATAAAATTCGACTGTAGTCCTCCTAAACTGTTGGACCGATTTAATTGAATTTTTGTGTATACCTTTAAGTTACGTCTTAGAAGGTTTAGCGTCACAAAACCGCCCGGCATATGGTGCTGCAATTGGTATCTGGCTTATTTTATATTTTAATTTAAGCTTAAGTTTTATTTTTATGAAAAGAAAAATTTGACACGCCCATTACTACCCCTACTTTTTAAATTTTTCCCAAATTGGAGAATTTTTTTTTATATGTTCAGAACAATCCCACATAGATTTTTATGAAAGAAAAATTTACCACGCTCCTCTCTACACCCACTTTTCAAATTTATCTTAAAATAAAAAGCGTTTAGACCGATTTGGCTAATTTTTTTTTCTTATATTTTCAAAAAAACCCAATTAAGTTTTTATGCCAAGATCAAAAATAAGTTATATTCCTCTCTTTTTAATTACTTGACAAAACCACATTTGCCGGGTCAGCTAGTATACTATATATATTTTTTTATTTTTTTTTTTTTATTTTATTACTCATATTATTTAATTTAATTTTAAATTTTTAAATTTTTTTTTGTTTCTGTTATTTTTTTTTTTTCTTATTTTTTTAATGTTTTATTTTTAATATATTATTTAGTTTTGTAATATTAATATTTATAAAAAAAAAATAATATTTTTTTGGTACTTAATTCCAATTATGTTGGTTTTTAAAATGCAATATTCTAGGATTTTTAAATATATAATATATTTTTTAAATTATTTAATTTAATTTTTGTTTTCAGTTTTTTTAATTATTTAATTAAATTTTTTATTTGTATTTTTTTGTTTGAGTTATATCTTTTTTTATTTTTTTCTTTAATTATTTCATTTAATTTTTTGTTTTAATTTTTGTTTTTATGATATATTTTTTGTTTTATTTTTTAAAATTTATTTTCTCTAATTACATATTTAAATTAATTTTTTATAATAATTTTAGTAAATTATTCGATCTTATATATTTATTATTAGTTAATATTAATCAAGCTTAAGATCTCAATAAAAAAATTATTTTTATTTTAATTTTCCAATATTACGACTGACTTTCTTTTGAAGGAAATAAATTTCCCTGAAGACGACCTTCAAAAGAAAGTCCAAATATTAGAAAATTAAAATAAAAACAATTTTTTCATTGAGATCTTAAGCTTGATTAATATTAACTAATAATTTAATTTTTTATTTATATTTTTTTGTTTCAAATTTTGTACTTTTAATTTTTGTTTTTATTGTATATTTTTAATTTTAATTTTTGTTTTATTTTTTTTAATGATTTCGCTTAATTTTTTATTTGTATTTTTTTGTTTTAATTTTCTCTAATTACATATTTAATTTAGTTTTTTTATTTAAAATTTTGTATTTTTAATTTTTGTTTTTATTGTTTAATTTTTTTATATTAATTTTTTTTTTTGTTTTAATTTTTTTTAATTATTTTTCTCTAATTACATATTTATTTTTAATTTTTTTGTATTAATTTTTTTGTGTTATTTTTTTTAATTATTATATTTCATATAATTTTTTTATTTGTATGTTTTTTTTTAATTTTTGTTTTTTTATTTCAATTTTGTTTTTAATTATTTCATTTAATATTTTTTTTTAATTATTTAATTTAATTTTTTGATGTCGACGATGTTGTCGACTTCAAGTGGCAAATTTTTTTTGAGTTTAAAATCATAATGATTTTATTTTTTTTTTTTTTTTTTTTTTTTTTTGGAAAATTAAAATAAAAATATTTTTCATTAAGATCTTAAGCTTGAAAAATATTTGTAAATATTAAATTTATAAGATTGAATAATTTAATTAAATGATAATAAATTAATTTATTATCTGTTATTTTTAAACCTTTTTTTAATTTATTTTTTTTTTTCCTTTTACGTTCATAAATGCTTGGCATTGTTGAACACCTTATAAAATGCTTTTATTAGGTACCCACATCTCGCATACCCTGACGTATGATTAATATAAAATTCATAAGAAATTAATCATACGTAACACAGTAATACAATGAACACGCAAATCATTAATTAATACGAGTATGAGCACGAGTGAGTGTAATATCTATATCAAGTTTGGTTATAAATAACATTGTAGGTAAATAGACAAAATAGCAAAGTAATAAATTAAATTAATTTAATGATATTTGACCCATTTAACATGCGAAAACCCTTAAATAATTAATTAAATGGCAAAATAGTAAATATTTCACAAAATAGCTTTTTTATGTTCATCATTTTCAAAATTATGTGTAATTGATATTTATTTTGCAGAGTGTATTTGTTTATCTTTTTTCATGAGAACATTTACATGGCGGCCAAGGGTGTATAACATCGTAAATATATTGAAATTAAAGTGTGCAGTAAAATTAAATTTTTTTTTTGTAATTTAAAAGGAAGTAAATATTTTATGTTTTCTTTTAAATTAATATGGTTTTAAGTAATTATACGGCCATATTCTAAAATATAAAATTAAAAAATTTCATTGAATTAATGAACTATTTCATAAGTCTAATGAATTGCATCTTTAGAACTAATGAAATTTTTTTATTAGATTAATAACAAAATTCAAAGGATATAGTTATGAGCAAAAAGCTATCAGGGTATACGAGAAAGAAGTATAAATCCCCTTTTTTAAATGAGTTAGCGCCAATTTTGTTAAGATGGTGTCTGTATCTCAATAAAAATTGTCTTTAATTAATTTTTTTGAAAGTGGACTTATACCACTTTCAAAAGTAACGCTCATATATATTTTTTTAAACCATTTCAAATAATTTTTTTTTTTGTGATATAACAGATAGTGTTTGCTGTTTTTTTTAATTTTATTTTCCATTATGGTTTCGGAGGAAGTAAAAGAAATTAAGAGAAAAAAGGAAAGTTCATTGTAGTGCCATGCCAATGCGGGTTCTACACTATAATACTGAGCAAAACGATTTGTCAAAAATTTACATCAAATAAAAACGTTTAATTGTGTGAAAACAATACATCAAATAATACGGATAGAAATTTGTCTCTTTTTTTTTTAATTTTGTAAACGTTTATACTTTCCATAAGGGCTGCATTTTTGCATACGAACAAAGAAATTTAATAAAAATCATAAAAAGTGTTTTTCAATTCAAATCGGAAAATTTACAAATTCGTACAAATAGCATTACATAGTACGATTTTCAAAAATTTATTTTTGAACGTTCGTAAGTTTTGTGAGTTTCTCAAAGTTATAGGCAATCAAAATGGTAGCGGGACTTTTGTCACACCCGTTATGATTTTCCGACAGTCGTATCAAATACTATGAGATTTTTCTCTTTCAAAATCCAATGAAAATCTTGACTTTTGTATTAATTAATATATCCCACATACCATGCAAGTTTTATGTAGTTGCTAACTTTATTTTTAGCTAACTTGACTAAATAACTGTATTATTTTGTTACCTTCGATAACAAAGAAGATAAAATAAATTGTTCTTTTAATTATATAATTTGATTTTTAATTCACACGTGCACTAGTCAACTAGACTACAAGCAAATGTTTGAGGAAATTGTATTAAGTTTACAGATCAATGGGTTCAATAATAAAAATGTTGATGTCAACATGATTTTTTCATGTCTTTTTGTGTACAAACAAAATTCCGTCAGTCTATCATAGATACTAACCATGCGCTTGTTAAGTAAAATGTTGTAAAAAAATTTACATTTAATTTTAGTATCGCATGTCCTTTTACCTTTTTACCTCCGCTTCTGTATTATTTTTCATGTAACAACTTATATTATACTCGTAATAATCACTTTCAGTTCAATAGGTAGAAACAGACATACATACAACAAGCATTTACTGCATAAACGTGTGCTGAAAGTAAGAACATGTAATACATGCACGTACAAACACATAAACATAAAATGAAGTGAAGTAAAACCCAGAGACACAAGATAAGAGAGCAAACTAGTTAGTAAACAGTGGGCTGTCAATATATTTTCAAGAGTTGTTGTATACACACTTACAAACAAACACCCAAGCATACATATTTATATTGACCAAATACACGATTAAGGTGTTCAAAGTTGCTAACCGACCGACCAACAGAGCAACAACATGAGCATTATCAACAGCTTTAGTTATTGACACCAAATAACACTGTAGTTATATTTACCGAAAGGACATTAAGTGGCTTACAATTCATAGAAAAAAGCTCTGTTTATTTTCTTCCTGATATTTCATGTAGCAAAAACATTTTTTTTTTATTTTGTTGGTTTCTTTTCTTCAATTCTTTTTGTGTGTTTGTTTTTAAACGTAAAATTATTGGCTTGAGCTAAGCAATTTGTAATCGGACAAGTGAAATCTATAAAAAAAAAAATATCCATAAAACTTGTTTATGTTTCTTTTGACATTTAAGAGGACAATTTGGGAAAATTTAAAGTCACATTATTTCAACTGAGACTCCCAAAATTCTTTGAGTTTTTCAATTTAAAGTGAAAAATTGCTCTTTAGCTTTGAAAGACCAGAGAGGAGAATTTCATATATTTAAAAACTAAATTGAGCTTTTAGTAAATTTAAAATAAAAGAAAAATAATTTTTAATTTTAATTGATTTTTTAAAAGCCAGTTAGCATGCCGACACCTGCAGGGTCACACTAAGCTGTTGACTGCAAAAAGAAATTTATTCTGTAGGTTTTAAACTTTCCGGAAGTGTTTTAACATTTTCGAAAAATTGTATACAGTGCCAGCTCGCTAATCTGAATTAATGATTGCAGACCCTAATTCAGACTAACAAGATATTCGGATTACTGAATGTTCTGTTATAATTCACTATATTCGACAATAAGACACAAGCCAGGCTTTCAAAAGAAATTTATTGTATTTTTATTAATCAAGAATGAATAAATTAAAGCTTTTCTCAAATACTGTTTTTTTAACATACATAATTTGTGATGTAGGTTTGCTTCTCTTTCAGTGCTCATGCTTCCACAGCCTTGTTCCGAAATTCTTTTAACATCAATATATAATCTGTTTGCATACCTCGTTCCTTTGCCTAATCTTTTGAAGTATTTAAGGCCTGCACAGCTTCACGTTTTTTAACGTGTTTTATATTTATAGGCTTTGATTCTACATTATCTATGCTGTCTCTGAACTAATAAGCGAAGTAGATCTTATAATATGTAGGTACAGTAATTTTTGCTGAATAAAATTTTTACACAGGTTTTTTAACATTTTCAGTATTTTTTATACCATAAATTGTTAAAGCTCCTACACCAAATTTCATTGCTAAAATTTTTCCTGATTGTCCGCTATATACTTCTTCTATTATTTTAAGCTTATCAGTTAATGACATCGTTTTATGTGCACTTTTTTTGGCAATATTATTTAAATTGATGTTTTTGCGACTAATACCATTCAGCAACAAGACATAAAACATACTAAATATGTACAATGTTAGTCATAGAAGGCTCTGCATCTCAATGATGTCCCGCTTTAAAATTCCACACATGGTTTTGTAAAAAAAAAGACACAACAATAAAAAAGCAGAAAAATAAAATATAATAAAAATTCGGTTTAGCGAACTTGCAATACGGACTATAGAGTATATAATACGTCATAAATTCAATTCGGATTACTGTCTAATTCGGATTACACACCTTCGGACTAGCGAGCTGGAACTGTAGTTTTTATTTTCTATTTTAAAAAGTAAAATTGCTAAAATCTCTTAGAGCAACGGCAACAAAACAATAAATTAAAATAATCCAAAGTAGTTTCTGAGTATTTAAGCAGTGCATTATCTCCTCTTTAAAATGATGTGCGTTTCATACCGTAAGCTTCTATGGTTCGTCCGGAAGTTGCTAATATCCCTCAGAGCAACAGCCTTGAATTTTCAAAAATAATTTGAAAATAATCCAAAGTAACTTCGGATTATTTGGGCGGTAGACTAAAAATCTAGACGACCTCCCCTTTAAAATGATATATGTCCCATCTCGCAATCTTTATTGATTTTTAGTGATTTTTTTGCTATTATCTTTTTGGCAACACTAGTTTTGACAGCTCACGCACGTTTTGTATCTTGTGTCACTGTCAAACATCTTCAGTTTGGTCTATAATTTAATCTTGAATCGTCTTACAAACGAACAACGCTTGCAAATTATTGAATTTTATTACCAAAATGCGTGCTCTGTTAAGAAAGTTCATCGCGCGCTTCTTCTATTTTATGGTCAGTTTAATCGACCTACTGAGGCTTCTATTCGGGCTATTGTAACAAAATTTCGCACCAAATTTACATTGTTGGACATTAAACCACCAACACGCTTACGTAGAGTGCGAACTGAAGAAAATATCGCAGCCGTATCGGCCAGTGTTGGTGATGACCGTGAATTATCGATTCGGCGCCGTTCGCAGCAATTGGGCCTCTGTTACTCCACTACGTGGAAAATTTTGCGGAAGGATTTGGGTGTGAAGCCTTATAAGATACAACTGGTGCAAGAATTGAAGCCAAACGACCTACCACAACGCCAAATTTTTGGTGAATGGGCTCTTGAAAAGTTAGATGAAGATCCACTTTTTTATCGAAGAATTGTGTTCAGCGACGAGGCTCATTTCTGGTTGAATGGATACGTGAACAAGCAAAACTGCCGTATTTGGAGTGAAGAGCAGCCAGAAGCATTGCAAGAGCTACCAATGCATCCACAAAAAACAACCGTTTGGTAGGGATTATGGGCTGGCGGCATCATTGGGCCGTATTTCTTTAAAGATGATGCGAATCACAACGTTACTGTGAATGGTGAGCGCTACCGTGCGATGATAACAAACTTTTTTTTGCCCAAAATGGAAGAGCTTGACTTGCATGACATGTGGTTTCAACAAGACGGTGCCACATGCCACACAGCACGCGAAACAATGGACCAATTGAGAGGCGAGTTCGGTGAACAGTTTATTTCACGCTTGGGACCAGTCAATTGGCCGCCCAGATCGTGCGATTTAACGCCTCTAGACTATTTTTTGTGGGGCTATGTTAAGGCTAATGTCTATAGGGACAAGCCCGCTACGATTGACGCACTGGAAGCCAACATTGCCAACATTATTCGTGAGATACCGGCCGAAATGTTGGAAAGAGTATGCCAAAATTGGACTAAGCGGATGGACCATTTGAGGCGCAGCCGCGGCCAACATTTGCATGAAATAATCTTCAAACATTAAATTATATCGACCCAACTATCGATCCAAATAAATATTTCATGCATTTTTCTGAATTTTATGTGTTTTTTTTTAAATTTCCGATAGTTCTTATAAAATCACCTTTTAGGTTCGTTGGGAAGTTTTAGCAACAGCACTGAGGTATATGAAAATTTCAAAATAATCGAAACAGCGCTAATCAAGGTATGCCCATATGGCAGAAATAATTAAATAAAATTATATTTTGCTAAAACAAATTTTCTTTTTAACATTTAACAAGACACTTGAAAAATGTTAAATTTATAAATATAAAAATGTTACTATGGTGAAAGGTATATAAATTCCTATACAGCAGACAGACCTTAACTTGCTTAATTTTTATTAATTAAATGCTGTTGTATGTTGTGCCTAAGTCCTTTTTCTTTTTCTTCTTGAAGTACTGATTTCAAAATATTTAAACAGCAGCACAGTGTAGAGAGCAACATAAGTAACAGACTTAATTAAATTTGATTATATTAAAATGAGAGAAAATGTAACAAAAACTCTTTTTATTGCATTTCAGCTTTCACTAAGTAAATTTTCATTTAATATTTTACTACTTACTGAAGAATTTATTTTAACAAAATAAAGAAATAATTTTATGAAAATTATTACACTCCAACACAAACCCATTTGAAATGTAAGAAGAAACAGTAAATCTAATTGAGGCGTTAACAAACCAAATCGTATGCTCATACACAGCTGCTGTGTTATGGTTGTTGTTGTTGCTGCTGCTCTGCTCTCTGCTTTCTGCATTATCTTCTTCAAGTGGGTGCTAGACCATCAAATATTCAACTTCAAATTATGCATTTGTGTTGCTGAAAAAATTAAATTGGCTGATATACCCATCCAATTGATTAATTTATGTGTGAAAACTTACAATTTGCCGCCGGCAAGACACATAAAATAAAAATAATAAAATTTGCCGTCGGTAAAACTCTTTTATTCTAATTGCACACCAGGAAAAAAGTAAGATGATGTAAAAAAAATGTTATTGCTATTAAATTGATACTAGCAATAAAAAAAAACCAATTTGAATGGAGGACTGTAAAAAATTAATAAAAAAAAAATTTTCCCTTCCATTTTTATTTTAAAAATTTCCGGGATGGGCACTCAACTTTAAGCAAAGCAAAATGATGATTGAAGAAAGGCCAACAGACGACATCAAAATACAATAAAATTTTGCACAAAAATCAAACTAGTTTTGATTTTCGTCAAATTCACACACAATGTATGCGTGTGACGTCCATTTTTATAAAACTCATACACACACTCATGATTGACGTAAAAATTTGATCGTCTAGCACCCACTTTAGTTTTTGTTTATTATGAGGGAGTGTTAAAAAGCCCTGATGCTGTACAATTAGCCATGAAAATTGTGAAAATAGAGAAAGCAAAAACCAAAGCTATAAATGTGCGGCTAATGTTAAAGCATTCCCAATTGTTTAATATAAATTTAATAATTGTATTCTTAGCTGCTACTTTTACTCTTAATGTTGGTTTTTTGGTTTGTTTTTGTTTTAGGTTGCAATTGATTTATTGCCACCTTTATACTAGTATTAAGAAAAAAGCACTCTCAGACACTTCATGCCAACAGAAATAAAAACAAAAATAAAATAATTTTTCTTTTTTTTGTGCCTTGATATATTTACAAATAGTAATTGACAAGTTTGATTTATCTGCTATACTGTAGTTGTAGTGTTTAATAAAACAAAATAATTTGATTTAGCCAGAATTTGTTCATACAAAAGAAACTTTTTTTATAATATTGATGTGGTAAGGAATTTTTTTTCATAGCAAAATTATTCAACAAAACGTTCTAAAAAATTTATTTAATTTTTTTTTTTTTTTTATACATACAACATATTAAATTATTTCCTACCATAAAGTTTAACAAGCTTTAATCTTTATTCTTCCAAAATGCATTATTTTCCATAATATTCTCCTGGAAAATTTTCGAAATTATTTACTTAGTACAATAAGTACTAAGAGGGAATCGTATTTTTTTTAATAAAAATTTCTAGTTTTTTCAAGCTTAAGGTCGGATTATAATTACACAAAGTATTTTGAAAAGCTGATTAAAAAACTGCACTTTTTTTAATTCGCTTTGGTGTCCGACATTAAAAAGGTCAGGCGCCATATATTTATGATTATAACTTCGATTCATTTACTAAAAAAGAAAATTTTCAGTATAAATATTATTGGTACTTTTTTAATCCCATTTATCTTTCAAAGTAACAATTACAGCAACAAAATTAAATTGCATTCTTCTCTTGTTAAAAAGGTCTCCAATGTAAATATATTGGCCCTTTTTTAAAATTCGAGCACATAAGGGGGTAAAATATGTGCCCCTTCTCTGAATATATAAATTGATGCAGCATATAAACATTTTATTACTAATTTCTAACACCCAATAAAAATCAATTATAGAAAAATTTTTTCAAGAATGAAAAAAAGTACCAAAAGAAAGAAATATGATTGGTACTTTAAATTTAATCAAGCTTAGTAATATTTTTATGATATGTGCAAACCTAAAATTATGACAGTAAAACTTAACAGTACTGAATGAATAGTAAAAGGAACATTATGGTACTTTTTATTAGTCTTAATGGTACTTTTTGATTTTTTAGAATTAACAACCCCAGAACTACCAAACTGGGCTCAAACGATTCAGGTCAAAGTGAAAAATCATTAAGTAACAACATTTTATATTTTATACATTTTAATGGTACTTTTTGATTTTTTAATGTAAACAAACCTAGAAGTACGAGATTGAGCTGAAACGGTCTTAAGCAAAGTAAATTTATTAATGGTACTTTATATACATTTAATGATATTTTTTGATTTGTTAATGTAAACAAACCTGGCAGTA
This sequence comes from Thelaira solivaga, assembly GCA_947397855.1. Classification (NCBI taxonomy): domain Eukaryota; kingdom Metazoa; phylum Arthropoda; class Insecta; order Diptera; family Tachinidae; genus Thelaira; species Thelaira solivaga. The sequence continues at coordinate 76,246,942 of OX377610.1, forward strand.
TGATATTGGGCTCAAACGGTCCTAAGCAATGTGACAAACAATTAAGGGATCAAATGGTACTCTTTATTATTATTATGTTTTTTTTTTGTACTTTTTGATATTTTATTATTAAGGAATCTAAAAAAATTTGGCTCAAATGATCTGAAGCAACTTGCACATAAAAGAGACAAAATGGTACCTTTTATTGATTTTATTGGTATTTTTTAAGTTTTTCATACTAATAACTGGTACTTCGCTGACGAAATAGCGATATAAATAGTAAATGCATATTTTTGCATATTTTGTTACAAATGCATATTTTTTGTACATAATTTGTATTAATTTTTTATTTTTAATAATTAAAAGTATTCTCCTGCTGATAATAAAAAAAATCCCCCGAATTAAAAAACATAATATGGTTATTATATATTATGAAATTTTTCATTGGATTACTGAGCGAAATTCTTTCAGTGTATTAGAATACAAACTTGTAAATGTTGCAACAAATTAACAATTCAAGTTGATTACATTTAGTTGCATTTAAGTTCATACGAGTGTATGCACTGCCTAATGCAACATTTTAAAAATAATAATGTAAAGCACACTCATACACAGCCACACCTATACATACACATACACACATGCTTATGCCTCATGTTAATGTAATGATATCATGTAGTTTTACATATTACACTGTGTGACAAAAAAAAACCTGGGAAGTGATATTATTTTTCTGGTAGGTAATGTCGAGTACAACAAGAATCTGTTTCCATAATCTTGAGTTACGGGTAAAAACCGGTTTTCGTACCTTTATGCACTTAGAAATCAGTAGCTTAGTTGAATATCGACCGATTTTAAGTTTCTCAACGAATTTAAAAAGCCTGTTCGAATTGTATTTACAAAAGTAAACTCGAGAAATATGTACGTCGCTTCTGTGAATACCAAGAAAATTGTCACATAGTGCAACAATCACAAAAGCGATGACAATGGTGAAATGAACTGCAATATGTCTATAAAAATTCTATTTCTGCATTCACATTTGGACTTCTTCCCAGACAACCTGGGCCAGTTCAGCGATGAACAAGGCGAACATTTCCACCAAATAAAAAAAAAAAACTTCAGAATATTACTGGTCACTGCCACCGTATACTGATGATGCTGAGTTAAATGCCAAGCAAACATTTTTGAATGAAATGGCCAAAATTTTTATTTTTTGAAATTTCTTTTTTTAACGGATTTAGAAAAATTGGGTTTTACTCATTAATAAACATATTTTGAAAATAAATTCAAAAATTGTACAGCTTCTTTATAAAATTTTGTGTAAAAACGTCTCCAAAATTAAAAAAAAAAATTGTGCATGCAAAGAATAAATATGTTTGAGGCAACCATATTTTGGTGGAGACATAGTATGGTGAGATTTATAATTGCATCTAACCATATATATTTTTAAATCAAAGATATAAAAAATAGCTTTCAACTGCAGATGTTGTGGTTCGACCCCCGGTCAGGGCTAAAATTTTTTTTTAATTTCTTATTATTTTTTTAAATACGAGTACATACACTTTTTAAATAAATATTTTTTAAAAATTTTTAATATGAATTTTAAAAAAATTTAATATATATTTCTTGTATAAATAAACTCTTTTTATTATTGACTTTTTCGTTTCTATTAATTTATATTTATTTATTACATAATACAGTGGGTTTGAATTATTTTTTTTTTTCATTTTATTTTACTCTACCAGGATTCGAACTTTGGAATGTTTAGTTAACTCAACCACTTCAGCTACAAAGCTCAGTAGAGTTTGAACGATTAAGTTTTTATTTTATACTCATTTTATTTACTCGTATATGGTGGCGGAAGAGACAAAACTGAAAACAATTTACTTACAACCATATTTTCTCATTATTATGTTTACTATAAACATATTTATGGTTTCAAGTAAAATTTTATTTAACATAATATGATATTGATATGGTTGATCTAAGACGCTAAACGTAATATGGTTAAAAATTACTAGACACATGTTTATCGTAATCATAATAATGTTTAGAGGCTTCAAATTATTAATAATATTTTTGTGAAGAACAAACTATGTTTGAGATGACCCTATTCTACCATCTTTTTTCTTTGCGTGTGTTTGGTTAAGAAATACGCACAGATTTCTCAAGCTTACTTAAATGTTATGAATGGTATATTCAAACGGCCTCAATTTGTTTTTTCTAAATCCTTTGAGAAATGAAAAATCGGTTTATCAGTTTATGAAGGTACGAAAAATCGGTTTTTTATCCGTAACTCAAGATTTTGGGGGTGTTTGGCAAATTCCAAAGGCAGATTCTTGTTGTACTTCATTTTTTTTTTGTATCACTGTGTTATCTATGTACGAGTATTTCAATTTTATTTGCGTTGCTGAATTTACCACAACGAATTCTACAAATTGTATAGAATTTCATCATACCATACCGAGTGCAAAACTATTGAGAGAAATGTTATTTATAACAACACAAATACTCATAAAACTAAGCCAAGCAAGTAAGTATGTGTGGGAGGTATAGTATAGGGTGAAGGGGTTTTGAGAAGCAACAAACCTGCATGTGTTTTATATTCTTTTAATGAATAAGTGTTCGTGCTAATGGTTTTGGTGTCTTGTTTAAATTAATTGTCATTTTCTGTTGCTTTAATGGCACGAAAAATTTTTTAAAAAAGAGTTAAGACAACCCTTTTTAAAGATGCTTGCGCTTGTATTACACCATTTTAAACAGGATACACCAAACAATATATACAACCCACACAAACGCACACTCCCATACATTCTCTGCCACCCAAGTAGACACATTTTATAAAACATAATTTCAAAATAAGTCTATCCAAATAGT